>OY282506.1:9083702-9758702 GCA_958295605.1 Ajuga chamaepitys
CTATCACATGCAGAATTGCGTATGTAAGGAAATTGGACAAAGATTTAACGTGGTTCGGCTGAGCCTACATCCACAGGAAGATCAAGAAAATCAACTATCAAATCAATCCAAAAACTTACATATATGAAAGCAGCAATCCAGCTATGATAATACCTTCTAAAAGTCTAGCCAACTCTCAAGTATCTCTAACTTGCTTCTCTCTCTTGTTTCTAATGATAACTATCTTGTGTTTCCTCTAGAATACTCACTCTTCTTGATCCCTATTCTAGATACAAGATACAAAGGAAAAACTTTCTACAAAGTACTAAGAAACCGGCTAAATAACATCCCAGTTTTCCCTCCTAAAAACTGCCTAACAGCTTTCTGCATTTAATGAGTTCATAACAGAAAATAATTGTTTCTCTGTTTTAAGCTCAATGTTGTTGCTGTTGCGTTTTAATCCATGCTTCCACATTCCTTTTGGTTAAACTGAGTTGTTAGCCACCTCACACTTTAACAGTATGAACTAAAAATATCCCGAAGTGCATCAAATCATATAATAAGGAAATCAACCCGAAAATACAATTTTACAAAACTTTACATGTAATAAATGAACCAAATACATTAAAATTATCAGGTAATAATTCAAAATTTTATTTCTGACGTTTTTAGATAAGGACTATTTTAGTTTCTAATTATAATTTTATTGGTTATATAGTTACAAACTAATATAAAGTTTAGCAATTATATATTTATGAAGTTTTATATTAATCTTTGAATGAATAATATAAAGGAACGCTTTAGATTTTGTTTAGTTTTTTTTTATTATTGAAAGGTGGCAAAATACATTATTCATGTTAGTTTAGGTACAATATATGCCACAATTTTGAATTAATCGATGATTCTAGACTCCTGTGACTATTTAACAACGGTAGTTTGAGACAATTTTAAAATTGTCTCAAAGTAAAAGATATTGATCACAATGATATTATTAAAAATAATATGTCATCACCAATTGATCATTCAATAACTCGGTTGCAAGTAATATTATTTGAGATGATTAAATATATATCGAATAATTTTTGGGCAGCAAAGCAGCCCACAGGATTTCTAAACACATCCCACTTTTGAATGTAGCTCATTTGCATTTAAAAAATGAGTACAAACTTATTAGTACATCCTACTTATTACCAAATTTACCCATGTTTATTAAATTAAATTACATAAAATTAAATATTATTGTAAAACACCAATTTTATACTTGTTTATTAAATTATTTAAAATAAAATAGTATAATAAATCAAGGCACATACTATTCCCAACGCACTATTTTTATAAAAATTCCCTAGTTTCTAATATGCCACATAAATTTACGATAAACAGATTCAACCATATTGTCAAAATCTCGAGTTAACTCTTACGATTCTACTAGCTTACGAGTTATTTCTCCCTAAACGAGTTAACTCGTGATAAAATCAAGATTTGATGAAATCGGAGTAGACTCTCGAGTTTGCTCATGCGATTTTACGAGTTTTACGATTTTACGATATTGTGTACGAGTTTAGCAGTTTTATAAAATATTGTTCTTTATTCTATTTTACCAATTAAAAAAACATATAAACAAATTGTAGAATTTATATAACTTAAAATTAAGATTTTAAAACTTTTCTAGAGCAAATTATACACAAAGAGAACCAATTTTGATTAAAATCTTTTTTATTATCAAGCTCTAAATTAATATTTGAGCTTCATAAAAATATATCTTTTTTATGTAGGATTTAATTTCACTAAGGTTATTAATTTTCTCTTAAAATTAAAATATTCATAATTATAATTTAGGAATGCCTTACTAAATGTATATATGAACCATGACGCCTAAAATATTTCTTCATATTGTATATTTTTTCTTTTTTGATTAATTGTGTATATAATATGTGTATATTTTTTATATGGGATATGTATTAAAAAGTTGTTGTAACTAAAATATATATAGAATAATTCATATATATATATATATATATATATATGGTTATTTTGTATAGGTAGTAGAATCTTACGATTTTACGACCCGATTTTACGGACACTCCACCGATTCTACTTAAAATCGCGAGTTTGACAACCTTGGATTCAACCTTCTTAATCCACTCAAAAATATCAATTTTACATTTCATTTCAAATTAAACGACGACTGCTTAGGACCAGCTTTATGATTTATGGCGCACCTAACTTATAAGTAGGTCTTTCCGTTAGTAGGTTTCTTAAAAAGTTTCCGAGGATCCCAGTAGAGGAGACACTTCCAGTCCAAGAAATTTGGGTATTTCTACCCTTTTTATAGGGTTAATTTTAGAAAGCAAGCGGAACTATGTGGTTTTTTTTTTTCGCTTTGCAACCTAAACGGCCAAAGATCATTTTTGGTCCCATAAGTATTTACTTTTTCAATTTTAGTCCCATAAGTATTTACTTTTTCGATTTAGTCCCGTAAGTACTGGAATTGTTCAATAAGGATAATTGTGTCGAAAAATAATAAATTGACTGAAAACAATCACGTGCAATTCACGTGACCCTAAAATTTTGGAGAATCCGACGACACTAAGTGACGTGACATAAAATAGCTGAGTTGGACTTATATTTCTGTCAAATTGTAACTCAAAATGAAAAGAATATCCACATCATTAATTCAAAATGAGGATCGATTTATTATTTGCAAGAAACTACAGAATTAGTAATGTTAAACATTAAAAGAATATAAAAGCTAATCAAACCAGCTTCGAGTAGTGCATTTTAACATCCCAAAAGCCATAAACTCTAAAATCTAGAACCAAATTTCTTAGAAGAACCTGTACGAGAAAATCCCATAAATTCCCCAAACAGAAACCCCAGATTTAGGAGTTATTAGCGGTGAGGAAAGAGAGCAGCTTCACAATGGTTTTTTAAGGGGCTGTGGACCAGGCCATTCCAAAATACAGATATTCATTTTATTTTGAATTAAAATTTGACAGAAATGTAAGTCTAGCTCAACTTCTTAATGCCACGTCATTTAGTGTCGCCAAATTCTCCCAACTATCGATCACGTGAGTTTGCATGTGACTATTTCCAGCAATTCAGTATTCTCTAGCGAAGATTGTCCTTCAATTAAGCAATTTCAGCACTTATAGGACTAAATTGAAAAGGCAAACATTTATGGGGCTAAAATCGAAAAATAAATACTTATGCGACCAAAAATCATTTTTGCCCAACCTAATAATTTAATTTTTTCGATTGCGACATGTATAATGCAATTTGTTACACTTTACAACTGCGGCCATATTTTTCAGATACATAAAATAATTTATTAAAAATATAAAAAATATATATTATTAAAAAAAACAAAAAAAAAAAATTCCATAAATTTTTGTGTCTTTCCCACATCAGTTGCCCCTAAATCCTAAAATTATGTACTTTATTTTCTGTTACTTTTTTTTTAAATTCCAATATTTTAAATAAATTTTCAGAAAATAATTTTCAGAATTTTAAAAATAATTTTAAAAAATAATTCTTTTTATTTTTTAAATTTTAAATGAATTTTAGAACATTCAAAATAATTTTCTGAATTTTATATTTATTTTTTGAATTTTTATATTTTTGTTTTTTATATTATATATTTTTAATATTTATTTTTTATTTTTTTTAATTAACAAAATAAAAATAATTTGAAAATGTATAATGTAACATTAAGTGATTAAAATAAAATGACAAGGCATAGAAAGGGGTCACGTAAAGGGTACATGGCCCATATAGCAGGAAAATATGGCCAGAGTTGCAAAGTGTAACAAATCGCATTATACAGGTTGCAATCGGATAACATAAAATGTTTAGGTTGCAAAGTGAAAATAACCCGTATAGTTCAGGTTGCCTTCTGAAATTGATCCTACTATAATTCAGTAATATATTTCAGATTGTAATGTTGGCCATTGTGTATGTTACGGTTTGGATTACTCTCTTCCGTATAACTCAAGTTGCATTTATAGTTAATCATGTTCATTTGCTCTTTCTCCCTCTATTCAAACTGCATTTTCTCTAAACTGGCATAACTTATTAGAGAAGAAGATGAATTTTATCTTGTTCTAGTTTTTTAATATTCATATGTTATGGTTATTAAGGTTATCTTAATCTTTTAGTAATTATTTTTTATTACTTAAATAGTGGGTCGATTTAGAAAAAAAGTGTGGGTTGTGAATAGCACGAGCCTATTTTCGGAACAACTTGTTGCCTTTAAATAAAAGTCTAAAAATACCTTTAAATAATTTGTAGAGCATTTTTGTGAGCATGAGTCATTGTCTAAACTTATTATTAGATACAACAATTATCGTTTCAAAGAATTAATTGTGTTTGTTGTAGGCCACATACATGATGAATTAATGTAGAACCATTGTTAGAAGTGGATTAAACCAACTTTATCAACCAATGAAACTGGGAACCAGCGCTTGGTCATGTCTGGAGCACCCCATAAAACATCAACCAAGAAAAACTGGATTGAGTCAGAGATAAACTAGAAAACTAATAATATGCCCTTTTTGTGTGTGTGTGTATGTGTTTGCTTACTTTACTTCGGATTTTCTTTTTACTTTATACTAGTTATCCACCCGTGCGATGCACGGGATAACGATTTTCTTTGAATAATCCATATATGATCTAAACATTAATTTTGTAATATCACTCCATAATATTGGATGATCATGACAAAGTGCAGTGTAATAGAAAAAATAAAATGTACTGCACTACTACATAAAGAACTATAAAATCCATGGAGAAAACATCTTAAAAACTCATAATAGCATAACAAAGAAGAGATCATGCTATAAATGAATATGTACATAATACAAATGACTAAATTTATGAACAAATTTGCAAACTAAAAGTTCTAAAATACCTATACACCATATACATAGTTGAATTACAATGTTCAATATCTTGACCACATATAAAAATCTTCAATCACATTAAAGGAGTGAGAATTGATTACTTAAAAAAATGCAAATATCATGACCAACCTTCCAGAAAAGACAGTCTTCTTCCACCACTCCAATTTCTGAGGTTATATATCCCTCGTACTCTCCATCTCTTTCATGAAGATAGACAACCTTACGATTGAATGGGGAATTAACTCATAAGATGATATAGTTGAACAAAAACTGTAACACCCTAGAATTCTTTTTGTACTACAATTTTGGATGGTGATTCCCAAATAAAATTTTAAACTTCACTGACAAACTTGGTGGAAACAATTTTCACAATTCTACTTTTGTGCAGTAGCTGAATGTATACAAATAATCAAATAAAACAAATAAGAATGTTACAGGAATTATATTACAATTATGAAGTAGTAATGAGAAATATTAATGATTTAAACCCATTGATATATTATTGCTCGTCATATTCATCCATTGAAAAGTTGTTACAAAATTGAATAGTTAAAAAGATGAAATTATTCAATTAAATAATTAGCAACAAAATCAACCCACCATCTCTTATGGCTTGATCCATAAAAATCCTTGCAACCTGCTAGTCCTTTATGTTTTGGTTGATGTTTGTATCTTTCTTGAACCCCTACTCTGTAGTAGTTCATCATATATCAATTTGTATGATGGCATTCACTATCGTGTGAAGGGTGGCCAAGAGAACTGAAAGATCTGTAGAAACAAAACCAAATCTTCATCAATCACATCTCTACCTCTTCATTTTTATATATGTAGTCTCATCTAAGAATAATATAAATATAAAGAAGTTAAAAATCGGAAAATCCTGAAAATCAGAATGCATCAATTGCTTCTTTCTTTCTTCTTCTTCAACAAAAAAGTAACAGTAATAATAATAATCCTCAATTCTAATAGATCCAACCATGATCTACCATCAACAAATTAAATGAACATACAAAAGAATCAATCAAAAAAGGCAGCATTGTAACCTATTGATATTTTCTATTTCGTAGATTTGTGAAACTTTGATTGTTAGCTGGAATTTGGAAAAAGAAAATCATATACGGCAAAGAATGTAAAGATAAGGTTAACCATTATTGTTATCATCAAACCCTTGCTTTTCCCTTGCTTTTAACTTGCAGTTTCTTGGAGGAGTAGATGAATTTATTGCTTCACAGATCTCCTTTCTGGTTGTAAAAATCTAAAAATGAAAAATCAGATAAGATGGGAAAGAAAAAATAAGAAATCCCCAGCAACGCGCATATTCGTCTAGATCCCAACAAAAAAATCAAAAGAATCCGTAAGATCACAAGCGCCCTTTGATTTCTCCCGCAGATTCTGAAATTCTTAAATTTAACATCTTCACATAACAACAGATTTCCAGAGAAATTAAATCAAATAATGAATATAATAAATTTTGATGGTGAACCTGTAGATTTGTTAAACATTGACGGGTTGCGAGAGGATCATTCCTCTGTTTGTATCTGGCGTTTGAGGGATGGCGTTTGAGGGAGAAACTATCTTCTCAGCGTTTGAAGGAGAAAGCAGCGTGCAGCGTGAAAAAAAAAATCAAAAGAATCCGTACCTATTTCAGATCACCAGCGCCCTTTGGTTTCTCTCGCAGACTCTGAAATTATTAAATGTAACATCTTTACAGACAACAGATTTCCAGAGAAATTAAATCAAAGAATGAAAACAATAATTTTGATTTCCAGAGAAATTAAATCAAAGAATGAAAACAATAAATTTTTATGGTGAACCTGTAGATTTGTGAAACTTTGACGGGTTGAGAGAGGAGCCTCTGTTTGTATCTGGCGTTTGAGGGAGAAACCGCGTTCTATCTTCCGCCGTTTTGTATTCACGTTTGAAGGAGAAAACAGCGTGCAGCGTGAAAAAAAAAAAGTAAAAGAAAAATACAAAGGACACGCGTCATAAAAATAAGAAGCGAAATTTAAGGGGTTTAAACAGAGGAGAAAGAGACACGTACCTGCGATTCTTCTTTAATAGTAAAGGAGGATTTATGAGTTTATAAATCTTAACAACATACTTATTTTGGTATTTACCATATTTGTCATGTTAATTTGGAAAGAGATCTTGAAGATAAAAGAACAAAATATGGAATATAAATCATTATATTTTATTAAAGGCATCCAAGTTCTTTAGTAATATATTAAGTTATGAATATATACAATTGAATTCATTGATAATTCTCTATGCAATTTTCTTTTCTAAGTCAATGAATATAATATTTTCTATGTAATTATTTATAATACTGCGTTCGTTCACAAATAAGTGTTATTTTAGACTTTCAGATGCAATTTATGAGATTATGGAATGGACAATAACCCCTCCATTTTTTTCACTCAATTTTTGTATTAACATAAATGTCTCCATGTCTTACTAGGTTAATTACGGAAAAATTCACCAACTTTGAGTGAATTTTCAATTACAACATGATCTTTAAAAGGTAACAAGAAAATTCACTAAATTTTGGTTTTATTCAATTGCAAAATGGACCGCATTTTTTAATCTAATTGCGTCGTCACCGTCATCATTAGATTTTCCTTGACGAGGTCGTTCTATATACATTACATATTTTTCAACTTATCTTGCAACCACCGTGAATTGATAGGAAAAGTTGTGGCAACCGCAACTTCAACTATTAATTTATTACAATAATAATAATATATGACAAATTAGGCGGCAGAGATAGGACGAGCTCAATTAACCAGATTTAAT
The DNA here is from genome assembly GCA_958295605.1 of Ajuga chamaepitys. Taxonomy (NCBI): domain Eukaryota; kingdom Viridiplantae; phylum Streptophyta; class Magnoliopsida; order Lamiales; family Lamiaceae; genus Ajuga; species Ajuga chamaepitys. The sequence goes on from OY282506.1 coordinate 9,091,376, forward strand.
AATGATGGTGGCGACATAATTAGACGTCGAAAAATATGATTGATCTTGTAATGGAAAAAATTTGAAAGTTGGCGAATTTTTTTGTTACCTTATAAAGTTCATGTTGTATTTGAAAATTCACTTGAAGTTGGTGATTTTTTTTTTTACAATTAACCCTATCTTATTTATATAATATTACAAGATTTGTTTGGGGATTTCCTCAAATTTAACTAACGACAATAGTGGAATAAATTGGCAAAAATTTCTAGAATGACATTCTTTTGTGCAAAAATGATTTTCCCTAGAAAAATACTTATTTGTAATCAAAGGGAGAACCAGTTTTCCGATTAGACCGTCCACTGGTCCGATTGGTTGAACCACCAACTAGTGGTAAGATCAGGTTGATCACTAGTCCGATTATAACAACACTACAGTGTACAATACTTGAATTGGTAAACTTTATATTTTTTTAGAACTTTACTACTCATCTATTTAGTAAATAATTAAATCTATTTGATCATTTTATTCACACCACAAAAAACTCTATTCATACCCTTTTTATCGACAAAAACGTATATTAAGGATATATACTAAAAGACCCCATTTTCCAAATTTTAATTTATGTAGAAAATTAAATCTCTCTCCCACAATATCAATTCTGCAAAAGTTTAAGTCTTGAAAGCCTAATTCACCAACTAATTCAACTAAGTTCGATTACAAGCTTACGATGGATAGTAAGCAACCAATATAAATGAATACTGTAAGATTTAACTAAAATTTTCCTACTTGAATTCACGATTTGTTGCATAAGATTTCGTAGGCAACATTAGGGGTGTGCAAAACTCGGTTATAACCGAAAAAACCGAAAAAAATCGACCGAAAAATGTCGGTCGGTTCGGTTATGTATATGTCGGTTTCGGTTAACGGTTGTGACAAATTTAAAAATCGGTTATTTCGGTCGGTGTCGGTTTTGAAAAATTAAAAACCAGAAAAACCGAAACCGACCGAAAATTAGGTCATATAAAACCTAAACCCTAATTCACCCACTACTCTCACAAGTCCCATATTCTGAACCCACTGCCCAGCCCTCATCAACAGCGACCACTCCAGCGAGAAAGACACGCAGCCTGCGCGGCGCTGCCGGCGCAGCCCAGCCCTCCCCTGAGTCCCCTCATTTATCTCACAACACTACTCGCACTCTCGAGTCTCAACCCAGCCCCCAAGTTCCCAACCCCAAACGCTGAAAACGTGAAACGCTCGGCCTCTCGCCTCTAATTCTATCACTCAGTTACCTACTCACTCTCGCTCGCGGCCTGCCGGAGCCCGCCCACCGCCGCTGTCGCCCGCCGGAGCCAGAAATTCGCAGCGCTGTTGTAAGGAGTAAGGACGAGGTGCGTGATTAGTTCTTGGATTTAGAATAAACGCAAGATAATCATGCCATATTTAATTGGATAATAGATATTCTGGAATTCAGTTTTGAAGAAAAAATTGGAAGCCTGCTTGTATGTTGATAATTTGATATGATGTCTTACTTTGACCTTAATAGCAAGATTTACAATTTTCTTATAATGCTAAGCTAATAGCCTATGTAATCAGTTCACTGTTGCTTGCAAAGTGCTACTAAAGCAAATCAAATCATATTTTTGTCAAGATAATCATGACCTTAATTCTGTAATCTGTCATCTGTATATATATATCTGTATTTATCAGTCTATTTTATAAGTTTTGGAGCTATAATTATGTCAGTATAAATTATAATTTTGTTTTCTGTTCCGTTACTTCCGTATGTATTTCTGTATATATCAGCTTAATTTGTAAGTTGTTAGGGTATAAATCACATTGTTTATGGGAAAGAGATTGGACAAACTAACATGTCCTTACGTTGGTTATGCAGCATATGTCATCTCCGGAGGAAATAGGTGGGAGCAACAACACTGACATGGAAATTGATCCAAGCAATCAGCCCATAGAAGGGTCTTCGGCCGACAACTCAAATGTGCCATCAAATTCCAATGCCTCTTCGGCTGCCCCAAGGAAAATAAGAAAAACCACAAGGCCGAAATCCGAAGTGTGGGACCATTTCGAGAAGATCGTAGACCCAGACGGCATCGTGAGAAAGGCTAAATGCAACTATTGTGATAGTGAGCTTGGTGCCCACTCAAAGAAAAATGGTACATCATCCCTTACATCTCATATGAATAGTTGTATGAAAAATCCACATAATGTCGAAACTCGACAAGCTTTACTTAATCTACAACAAAGTAAAAAAACGGGTGGGTCTGGGGTAGCCACGTTGACCACATGGAAGTATGATTATGACGAAATTAGAGGAGCTATTGCCTACATGATCATAGTTGATGAATTGCCCTTTAAGTTTGTCGAAGGTAAAGGGTTTAAGCGGGTTATGAGTAAAGCATGTCCTAGGTTTAATATCCCATCTCGATGGACTGTTTCTAGGGATTGCTATGACTTATTTGTTAGTGAGAGGGCAAAATTGAAATCATTTTTTAAAAGTAACTGTCAAAGAGTTAGTCTTACGACTGACACTTGGACTTCGTTACAAAGAATTAACTATATGTGCATTACAGCCCACTTCATTGATAATGACTGAAATTTACACAAAAGAATATTGAATTTTGTCCAAGTTAGTAGCCATAAGAGTGATTACATTGGCAAGTCCTTAGAAACATTTGTCTTAGACTGGGGGTTGAAGAATGTGTTTACCATAACCGTAGATAATGCAAGTTCAAATGATACGGCTTTAGCATTTTTGAAAAAAGAATGTTGAATTGGGGTGGTAGTGTTGCAAGTTGCAAATATCTTCACATGAGGTGTATTGCACATATAATTAACTTGGTTGTTTTTTAGGGCTTGAAGGAACTAAACCCTTCTGTGAAGCGTGTTAGAGATGCAATTAGGTATGTTAGAAATTCCCCGGCTAGACTTAGAAAGTTCAAGGAGTGCGTGGAGTGGGAAGGGATAGAAACTAAGAAATCGTTGTGTTTGGATGTGTCCACTAGGTGGAATTCCACTTATTTGATGCTTAGCACGGCTGAAAAATTTGAGAAGCCATTTGATAGGTATGAAAGTGAGGAGCCTTCCTTTATTGGTGATTTAGGAAACGATGGGGTTCCAACATCTTATGATTGGTCATGTGTTTCGTAAAATCTCTGACCTCTTAAAGTTTTTCTATGACATGACATTACGAATCTCAGGTTCTTTGTATGTCACTGCTAATACTTTTTTCAGTGAGGTTAGTGATTTGTGTTGCATCTTAAATGAGTGGAGGAAGAGCAATGATCTCTTGATCATGAGCTTAGGTGAGTCTATGAAGATTAAATTTGATAAATATTGGGTGAACCGGAAAAGATGAACAAAATCATTTTTTGGGCAAATATTTTGGATCCGCGTGATAAGTTTGAGTACATGGCATATTCGTTGCATGAGATGTATGGTTTGGAAAAAAGTGATAGGATTATGGAGAATGTGAGGGGTGAGCTGTATGAGTTGTTTGATGAGTATAAGAGAAAATATCAGCCGAATATTGATGCAGTTGCAAGTTCGGACAGTGGAAGTGGCTCAAGTTTAGCCGGTGCCACGAGTGTTTCAGATTGTGATTCGGTAAGGAGCAAGCCTTCTTCAATCTTGAAAGCCAAATTCAAGAGGCAAAAGTTGGAAAGTGGGGGTTATGGTACTAAGAAATCGGAATTGGAAATCTATTTGAATGAGGAAATCATAGAGGGAGACAATCTTGATGTGTTAAAGTGGTGGAAAGGCAATTGTGAACGATTTCCCGTTCTTTCAAGAATGGCTCGTGACATGTTGTGCGTTCCTATATCAACCGTTGCATCAGAGTCGGTTTTTAGTACCGGTGGAAGGGTACTAGATCCATTTAGGAGTAGCTTAACTCCTAAAATTGCCGAGGCTTTGATATGCGCACAAGATTGGCTAAGAAATGAAGATGAACCTCTTTGTGTTGAAGAGCAACTTGAGGAGCTTGAAAACTTTGAGAAAGGTATTTATTTCATCATTGTGTATTTGGTGTGTTATTATGTAAATTTTATTATTTATAATTTTAACATGTTGAATTGATGTTTTTTTAGATTTGCCTACTGTGGGAATTGGACAAAGTCAAACGAGTGGAATTTGAATGAGGTACATTTATTTCATAAATATAGCATTAGTGATTGATTTTTTTTTTTTTTTATATTATTGTTGATAAGATTCAAGTTGTTTGCAGTCTTGCAGATGAAACTTTGGAGTTAGGATGGGGTGTTAGCACATGAAGTATTGAAGAAATGAAGTTGATTGTCATTGACGTCTTGTGATTGCATTTTGGATATTGAGATTGTTAATTTGTATTTTGGACATTGATGTCTAGGACTATGGGGGTTAGACTTAGATATTTTGGATATTGTGATTGTAATTTTGGATTGTTATGTTTGTTGAGTTCTTTGATATTTTGCTTGAATTGTTTAACGATTGGAATGTGTTGAAGAAATTAGGTGGATTGCATTTTGAATGGATTTTGGATTGCTTGATAGTGGTTGGGATGTTGCATTTTGAATCAAAAGCTTGAAAACAAGTCTTTTTGCTTTATTTCTGTCGATTTTTCATCGGTTCTTTAGATGTCGGTCGGTTTCGGTTTGGTCGGTTTTTCGGTTAGGTAGATCAGAAAACAAGTAATTTGTTTATTTTTTCGGTTTCGGTTATGACCGAAAAACCGACCGACTTTTGTCGGTCGGTTTAGAGTTCGGCTGCCAATAAAATTCGGTCGGTTTCGGTTATTAGTATGGTGAGGTCGGTTAGTGGTCGGTTTGTCAGCTTCGGTCGGTTCGGTTACCGAGACCGACCGACGCACACCCCTAGGCAACATATCAGTGGTGCACACTAATTCGGTGGCTATCGGCCGAGCCATTGTCAAATTCTTGGTCACTAACAACCATACTGCATAAACATATTTGGTACGTAATGGTCAGAATTTTGACAAAATTTCGACCATTATTTGCCTAATTATGTCAACTTGTTCTGTAATTACTTACAAAACAGAAAGTTTTTTAAGAAGGCAACCATAACTGATTTTGTCTATGCGTCATGTTATTTGTAGGATTTGAAAAAAGATAGTATTATTATCTGATAAACAATCAGTTGGTTGCGGATTATCAATACGTATTCAATAGAACAACTACATTTGATTCACATGAAAAAATGATAACTTGAGTACGTGATGAGCAATCTCACTTGGCATGGTTGTGGTTGTTAGTAGGTCTGAATTTGGAAGTGAACGAAGATGACTTATTTTATGTATTGTATTAGTGGACGACTACTCTGAACTCTGCCTAGTACGTGTAAATTTCAATTTGTAATTGCTCAGTCATTTCTATTCATATTTTAATTGTGTTTCCAAGTTTTATAGGTTGACCTAACTAGAATGCTCTATGTCACGTATTGTAGCTAGCTAGCATTAACACTAGGTGATAGCGTTGTAGGATGAGAATCTTTCTATAAACCACGATTCTAGTTGTACAAAAACTATTTGTGAAAAGAAATAGATTCACATTGTGCTACTGTATTTGATTAAGGAATGTGTATTTGTTTGTATTGACTTGTGTAATTCTCTAGTATGTTCAAAGATATTGCCGATTTTAAATTAAAACAAATCTCATTTCTCTCCGGTGGATTATCTTCACACACATATGATTTTGCATTTGTTCAAGAAAATTGAACGCTCTAGATTTGGATAAAATCATGCTTACTTACACTGAGAATATCTATTGCTATATTTGTTTGGTTTCTCTAGAGTAATCTCTTTTTGTCAATTAGTTGAAGGTACAAATACTTCAAAGACTAAAAAGAATTTTATTTGTTTATCGACTTATTCATTGACATATAATGCATCCCTTAAATAAAAAGCTATAATTTTTACTTTGACTTGTAAAATGTGTGCATGTGCAATTGTCTATGTTGCACATTGTTGATTTTGAAATCGAATATCCTAAGATAGTTTCGTGTTAGTAATTCTATTATAATTAGTTATTATCTGTTACTATTGGTTTAGGATCTTGACATTAATAATTAGGATAACCACCAAAAAAAAAAAATCCATTATCCGGTTCGCCTAGATATTTTAGTATTAACAAATCTGTAGTATTATGGTTAGGTCATCTTCACTACTCTCTATGGGATATGATCATACTTGCCACCAGTTGCTACTACACGCACACTTGCGGTATAACTGTTAGAAATAGAGCGACAAGTTTTTGGCACCATTGCGGTATAACCCTAATTTGAATATTTCACGTACAGCGAATGTGACTAATTCCGGCCAAATTGGGTGTCGGCGATAGGCTGTGTCCTTAAATTGGACAGATTTCAAAAGATACATGACCAAAATTGAACATATGAGAGATACAAAATATTTTCTAGACAAGCCCTAACATAGATAATAATGATTTTTTTCTCATATTATATAACTACCGGTGCATCCTTCTTGTTTTATTTTTCTTTTCAATTTTTCTTGCTTTTGTTTAGTTATCGCAAAAATTAATTAGATTTTGCAGTAGATTTCAAGTAATTATATTAGATTTGAGAAATATAATCATAGTGTATATATTACGTACATATTTCTTAGTCATAGGCTTTGTTTACTTATGGCTGGAGTAGGTTGGAGTACTGTAGGCGAGGAGAAATAAAGTAGAAAGAGAATATTGGGTTAAATAAATGGGTGTCTGATTTTGTTGATTAGGAATTGAGTTGTGGTTTCTTTTTAGTATAAAAGGTGATGAAAAATGTGATGTGACGTGTAAATATATTGTCAGTAACCCCAAAGGAAACACGACTTCACTGGCCCAATCATCAATGGATTGAGTCAAGTCATAAGTAAACACACCCACAGATATTTTACCATCAGGCATAAAATACAAAACTATGATGTGATTATGAATAAGTAGTGCGCGGTCCTGGGACATTATCATGTGGTCATCAGCTAATATGTCAAAATCTCATAAAAGTAAAGTTAATTATCTTATTTGAAATTTAGAATAATATTTTTAAATATCATCAATGGACACATTAATATACACCCACAGTAGGTAGGGAAACATTTACGAGTAGTGGGTGCTACATATGAATTATAAATTATAAATAAGTTCTTCAGATTTTCTCGGGAGGACCTTAACCTTCCCAATTAAATAACAAATATCTCATTTTTATATATGTGAGTGTGCAACTCAGAATTTGAATATTAACAAAGCACAAGAATTATTGTTATTACAAATTAACTTTTTTCTAACTTAATTAATTATATATGTGAGCGTGCAGTGCAGTTCAGAATTTTGAATATTAACAAAGCACAAGAATTTTTTTATTACAAATTAATTTTTTTCTAACTTAATTAATTATATATGTGAGTGTGCAGCTCAGAATTTTGAATATTAACAAAGCACAAGAATTTTTTTATTACAAATTAAATTTTTTCTAACTTAATTAAAATGAGAGGACATTCATTAGGATAGTTTTTAAACCATGATAACTTCTATTTTGTTATTGTTTTCTAATTACGGATCATAATTTCGAAGAAACACATAATTCATCCTTTAAATCATCCACATATTGTTCTATGTTTATAAATTATGGTTTATTACCAAAAGCAACCTGATGTATACCCGTTTTTACCACTTGCAACCTATTTTAAAAGTCGTCGCCGATTGCAACCTGACTTATTCTCGTTTTACCGATTACAACCTATTTTATAAATTCCGGCCAAAATTAAGAGTGTGTGCCACACGCGCATAATTTTGAGCAAGTGGTAAAAATGAGTATACCTCGGGTTGCTTTTGGTAATAAATCATTTTCTTTTTTATTTCTTCTTTTCTTCCCTCCATCATTTTCTCTCTCATCCTCCTTTTTTTTCCCTCCCTAGGGATGTACACAAATAGAGTTGAAACGAATATCTAAGAGTTTGAGTTTAGTTCATTAACTATCGAGCCGAACTCGAGCTTAATTTATCAAATATATGGACGGCTCGTGAACTTACTCGAGCCTCTAGCGAGTCTAATCGAGCCCAAATGAATTCAATAAATATAAATTACAAATATGTTACTAATCATTATATAATTAAAAATAAGCCATAAATTCTTAAAATTATAATATACCTACTAAGATTAATTAATTACATATATACAAATGCATGATTTTAATTATATAATTCTATATTTTTTATAAGTATAACTATAAAATTAGAAATTAATTATAAGTACAGTAGCTTAATATTTACGAACTAGCTCTCGAGCCAACAAATGAAATTGCTCGTGAGCTAACGAATCGAATATCATCAATCTTGAGTTTGGTTCGTTTATTTTAACGAGCCACATTAGACTAGCCCGATTGAGCTTTTCACGAACCGAGATCTGAATAGTTTACGAGCAAATTGGTTCGTGTACATCCCTATCCTTCCCTCCTCTCTCCACTAATCTCCTTAAGTTTCTTCAACACGAATCCTCTTCTTCATTTCTGATTTACAGATCCAGAAGAAACTAACTCTGAATCATCAAAAATTCGATCATTATCCAGAAGAAGTACCTTGAACAGTTCGGTGAAATTTTAGAAGTTGTGGTTATAACTGATAAAGCTACTGGAAGATTCTATGCTACTGTTGGATAAGAGTTCAATTCTCTTTGGTTTATTTTTCAGTAGAAAATCTAGCTTGGAGTTGTTCTAATTTGTATGTTTCTGTATCTATACTCATTCATTTCTTCAAATTCTCCTGTTGAGGATAATTCAATTTTCAATTTATTTCTCAGACGAAGATCTAGGTAGAAGTTGTTCTAATTTGTATGTATTTGTATCTATACTCGATCATTTCATCAAATTCTCCTGTTGAAAATGATGGAGGGAAGAAAAGAAAAAAAAAAAAAGAAAACAAAAAGAGTTTATTACCAAAAGCAACCTGAAGTATACCCGTTTTGACCACTTGCTCAAAATTGCGCGTGTGTAGCACGCTCTTGATTTTGGCCGGAATTTATAAAATAGGTTGTAATCGGTAAAACACGAGTAATTCAGGTTGCAATCGGCGACGAATTTTAAAATAGATTGCAAGTGGTAAAAACGGGTATACCTCGAATTGCTTTTGGTAATAAACCCTATAAATTAATAGTAGCATATGTTTTCATTGTCTTAGAACCATATTATATAAATATATACACATATATATATACACACATATATATGGCCATTATACTAAATGAATAATGAACCGAATGTAGATTGTATATTTAGATCTTTGTATTATCTTTTTTATGCTAAAAAATACCTCTATATTATTGGAAACAAGGTGAGAATATGTTTTAAACAAATAATCATTCCAAAACCAAAACCAAAACCAAAATGGAAAGCCAAGCCTAAAACCATCAGTTGATAGAATGATTTTTTCAAGACTGAACCATCCAAAAAAATGGTGTTCCAAGCTATGTCGAACTCAAGAACTCAAATTAGAACCTATATATTTCAAAGGAATGATTTTTATAGGTTATTATTTTATTTTAGTACAAATCTTGAAAGGGGTAGGGTGGGTACAGTGGCGGCCCGAGGCAAGGCAAAAGGGGGACCCCCCTGGCCTCTTAGCTCTTGGCGACCCACTTTTATTGATATATATGTATACATATTTATAACTATAATCTTTAAATCAAGATTATGTTCCATTTAATTAATAAATTCATTCGACTAGGTAAAAGTTATTCTAAAAATACAAAGAAAATAAACAACCCCAAAATAAAACTAGCTCAATTACAATTACCACGTAGGTGAGTTCATCAAAGAATTACATTAAGAAATGAAACTTTATTGTCGTATTAATTATGCCCATCACTTAATTGTAAGATTTAGATATTAAAAAATATAAAAAACCATGTGTATATTTTCTACCTTTCTCTATTATATTATTTTAGAAAGTTGCAATCATTAGACAAGGCAAAAGAATAAATTTCATTTATCATCATCTTTATAAGGCGTCCAGACCACATCAATCAAAATAATTACTATTATATAAAGAACTGAGTGATGATCCAATTAAGCTTTAACCAGGTTGAATTCTTCCTTTTTCTTGCTAGGTAGGTTGTTAGTGATTGATATTGCCATGAATTAGTTAAAAGATTTTTATTTCCTTATTCTCAAAATTAATTATAGACAAAGTAAGTCTACTTTTGTCATGGTTTCTGCTACAAATCTTGCACTAGAAATGAGTGTTGAGCCTATGTTTCCCTGAAGAATGACACATTCGAAGAAATAAATAATGGGTGACAATACATATATGATGACAATGCATAATCTGATCAGGATTATTTTAGAAATTATTATTTTAATACTGTAGTAATGTGGCTATTGTTGCCTTAAAAGATGGATTTGAAAATGTACAAACATATGATAAGATTGTTGGATTACTGTTAGATTTGGAGAAAATGCAATCTCAAGATTATAATAAATTGAAACAACATTATAAGAATCTTGGAAATACTTTGAAGCATGGTGATTCTTTGGATATTGACTCCAATAGTTTATTTTTAAACTACAAGTGTTATAAGTGGCCTTATTAGTAGGAGAAAAAGAAGAAGTGCTTAGTTGATTAGATTTGTAAATGCTTTAGACTATTATCATAATACCTTGATTATTGGTTATAAGTGTAATAGTGGCATGTGCGGAATATATGTTTCTCAATATTAAAATTGTTGAAAACTTATAATAAAAGATGTCACATGAAATGCTTAAAACCTCAAAATTAATTATGAAAACAGAAATGAATGAATTTGCTTCCAAAATGCTAGAAGATGTCATTTCAAATAATTATTACTTCAGTTTTAATTTTTTTTATATACTTATGTGCTAATAATTATTTGTGTTACCACTCTAGAGAGGGGTCAAGTTTCCTTTGGGGTTTGATTTTCAGCCACTGACAAAGTGCTCAACTAATTGAGTTACAATCAATTCCTTATTTTGTTAATATTCTAATACTACTACTAAATTAGTTAAAGTGAGTGAAGTTATAATATGTCATCATATTGTTATTTTGATTACTCTTTTTTGGTTCCTTTTCTGCTGGAAAGTTTATTAGAAGCGGAAAACTTATTTTAATTTTAAATTCTTATTAAAACCACAAAAAAAAAATAATAAGGGTCATGGTTGGTGATACAACATGGAGTTTAGGAAAGACAAGCTTAAGTCTTCCCACTTGACATAAGTCCACCTCAAAATCATAGTCAAGTGGGAAGACTTGTTCTAACCTACCTATCTAAGGACAATGTTGTATCACAACATAGGACAATCACCTTATACTTATCAATCACTAGGACTCCTTGTGCTGGCGGGTCTGCCAGCCACCAAGAGGATATTTCCTGGCTTTCCAGGGGTTAAATTGATGTCTCATGCATCATCGCTCACTCTTACCACACCTGGCTTTGTAGACTCCCACACCCTCGCTCTAATACCAAATTTGATACGTGTACTCAGTAATATGCGAGTCTAACTTCACCTCAAAATCATGGTCACAATAATATTCTAAAAGGCACTAAACATAATCGGTGTTAACCGGGGTCTAGGAGGTATTATGTAGGGAGGAGCCGGGAAAAAAGATTGGTGGTCAAGGATAGTTTAACGCTTATAAGGGCCTGATTGGAGAATGATGGGGCTGTTAGAAAAGAGGTTAAGAGGGGAGATTTGTTTGAACCCCTTTATACAATGGCAGCATTGTATCTTAGCCCGATATGAGATAATATTCTTAGGCTTACCCGTCACCTGACCTCCTTAAACTTGGGTTTATCATCCACCAAAAATCCTCTCTTACTTCTGTGGGTCTAGATCAAACGTGCTCCCTGCATGAGGTGGTGAATAACCGATTCTTAACTTTTTCTTTTCTTCTATTTTTTGTATTTACAAACGATTTTGCATTAGAACTTAACAAAATTTATTAGAATGACACATCTCCGTTACGGTGATACATGCGGTTCTTCTTTTATATGAAAGAAGCACATTTTCCTATATAATATCCTAATTTTACACTATTAATATAATATATACACACATAGTGACATCAGTAGTGCATATGATTAATACATGATATGCAAAGAAATGGTGCAATACATAGAGACACAGGAGAGAAGATGAGCAGAGAGTTAATTGCAAAATAGGTAGCCTCAACCCTAGATCAGTAGTTTGGCTTATTAGGCAGACTCAACATGTGTGGCAGTACTGTGTGTCTCTTTCATAGAGAGAGTGAAACGGGGACCTTCCTAGCTAGGCAATGCATCACGATAAGAACTTTGCATGTGGTCCTCGTGTAAGCGATGAAACCAAACCCTAATTTCTTTGTACCTTGGCCTAACATTTTCTTTTCTTAATATGGACCACAGCCCATCTTTTTTCTTTCATCTTTAATCTGTTATATATGATCCACCTGCAACTTACTTGATTTATTGGATCTTGTGTAGAGCTGCTCATCATCTTACTACAACTGTCTTATTCACCTACCAACAAAACCCTCCTATAATCCACCAACGGCTTTTACTTATCACAAAACAAAGAAACATTAAATGTAATTCATGTATTTGAACAATTTTGTTTTCCAAGTGCATGAACAAGAAAAAAGGGAACTAATTAAGCTACCTAGGATTTCATAATTTGTTAATTCCCTTAATAGACTGATCTTGAAAAAATGAAATTAGGTAACTGGGGAAATTGAGTCTTATCAGAATGGTCAACTAACCTGCAAGAACAAAGTAAATGCTTGCAGAATATTATGGCCTTTAAATTCGAAGCTTGCAGAGGAAACATTCATAACAAGAGTACTATATTTTACCAGCAATACATCCTGGCTTGTACATGAACTCATGAATGAAAGAATGAAACAAGAATCTATGTAGAATATGAGGAACAAATTACACTCTTCCACGGCAAGAAAAAATCATATTAGACGGAAAATTTTATTTCTAAAAATATGATATATGTTTCCAAATTAAAGTATTGACTATCAGGGTATGTTTGTTTATGGATTTTAATGCCCATGTAGTGAACGTGACAATTTAATTCAAATTATTTGTTAATTATTATTTTAATCACTTTTTAATAATCATTTGAAAATATCTTATCAATTTTAATATTACCACATTTTTTTCAAAACAAACATTAGATTTACATTTCATTGCAATAAAAATTTTGCATCTAGATTTTCCACACCCACCTCAATCTATAAACAAGTATATCCTTAAAGTAGTGATGCATTTGAAATGAAATATTTCATCACAAAAATGTTGGTTGCTAAACTTTAGAGGGCAGGTTTAGGCAGATTTTTTCTGCGCCTCTAAATTTAGTGATCAAATTTGCGCCTCTAATAATATTGCCTGCATAATTAGAGACGGAAAAAAGTTTGTCTCTTAAATTCAATTGTTAATCACTAACGATGTAAAAAGTTTATGTGCCACTTTCATCACTGTTCTGTTTCTATTTTGTTGGTCTATAGTGATCTCTAATATCTATGACTAATATTCGTCTCTAATGTAAAATTTTCTTGCAGCATTCTAGTATCATAAATAGGAATAACAAGGTTAATCTTTCCACTATTCAACAACATATGCCTTGACAATTATCATGGTGGTAATAAAATGAAATCATATAGACAAAAACATGAATTTGAGGTTTAACTATATGTCCATACCAGTGTATATAATATATTGACTCAATCACTTGATCAATGTGTACTCTAACAAGTATTCCATCAATCAGGTAAACCAAACCAACCATGAAATCACAAACTATATAGGACTACGGTCATCACAAAAAGTTCTACGAGCCCTTTTTCATGCTCATCTCTTTCTCAAATGATTCTTATGAACAATATGTGCACCCAAAAAAAAAAACCAAAAATTAAGAGGCTAAGTATACCTTGAGTAGAAGTACTCGTTGCATTCTTGTCGCTATCTTCCATCGTTATTCTGTGAGGGAAGCATGTTGAAATGGATTGGCCTTACAGATTGAGAACTACTGGACTCATCATGTGACAATTCTGCATTATGAAAATGCAATTGCTTCGAATCGAGTTCTACATTTGATCCACCAATCTGTGAAGGAAAATAAGGCTGTGTACTCATTCCAGGCTGGTACACAAAAACCTGGTGTGATCCTGAGGGGGCAGAAACCCCTGATTGCAATGGTATTAGGCTGAAATTATGCCAATCTTCGTGCGATAATTCATGGCTTCTTGGAGGGTGAGAAAGGGTTAGATTAGAAGGATCCCATCTAACAAATGAATTGTATGAAGAAGCCATAGAATTGTTCAATAGTGAAGTACTGTGATTCTGCCTGGAAACTTGATAATTGTCTGAACACACATATGTTTCCTGATTTTCCAAATTAAAATCATAATTCCTCTCACTTGTTCCTTCTGATTTCCCCTCACCAATCTTAAGGCCTTGTTTGTCTGATTGACAATTCAGCATTGAAGCAAGACTAGGATTGTTGTTGATAAAGGCTCCTGGAGGGATTTGGAGTGGGGGCAATTCGTCGATTTCATTCTTCGCAGCATTGAGGAGCCAATCCACCACCTTGCTGGGCTGACTGAGGCCTAACCGGTCTTGCAGATCGTATAACTGTATGGCGGTTGGGACGGATAGCCTTACTCGCCTGTCCCTTAGTCCTCTCACAGTGCAGACTTTGCTGTGCCTGTCTTTGCCTCCAAAGGCTCGTGAAACGCGCACGATTCGTGGGTCCTTCAACCTGGACCAAGATGTTGAGCTTGATGAGGCTTTGGTGTTGTGATGATCACTAGTGTTGCTCTCCTGCTTTGTCAAATCTGTTTCCCTTGTAATCATCTTATGTTTCTCATACTTGTGCTCAACCACTTCAATCTTCAAACTGTTTATAGATCCTCTCTGAAAAAAGAAACAAGATTGAATTTTTAAGAACAAAAAATCTTTCATATTGAATGATTATACATCAGAAAGAATCAATACAGAAACATCTTATTTAACTCTATGATTTCAAACTACCATATATAGGATCTCTTTGTGAAATCCATAAAAGAAAAATTAAAAGAACTTGCAGTGACATAAATTAAATTTATAGGTTACTTACACAAATTTAGCTACAATATTCTTGCAGCAGATGATGGAGTCTGACAAGAAACTTGTAGTTCAATCAGCCTTTCTTAGCTCAGAAACCAGCCTTGCAAGTGTAAATCCCATTGCATAGAGAGAGATATATATCTACAAACAGTCTTATATATATATATTCATATATACAAGATAAGTATGTTATTGCAGAAAAAAGAAGATGCTAGTTTTAGATTGACCATGCTCCAAGAAAAAGGAAAGAATGGTACACAGAAGGCCACGTGTACATGGCTTGAAGCCGAGCTTCAACATGTTTCGGGCTTGATCAATTAAGTTGTAATAACTTTATCTAAGTAGCTATCAAGGTAAAACTAGTATTCCCCAATTTCCTTCTTAATCTAGCAAAAACCGTAGTGTGTGTTTTTTGTCTACGGGACCATTTTTATTTTTATTTTCCTGCAAAGAAGAAAAAGTTGGCTTTAATGCTTTATCGACCACTACAAAAGGCATTATGGTGAACTCTTATCACATGCCATTTGACAGATGCACGCCTGTTAAATACCTTGCAATATTGTTGTAAAAAAATCAACATATTACGTATGATTACGTTAAGTTTGATCAGGTAAGACATTACCTGATCGGAACTAGTGATTAGCAATTGCTGATGTGGTTATGTCACATCAGCAGGCGCTTACGAGTAATTGATAATTCGGAAAAAGTTATGGTTCGAAATGATATTTTGGACACATTAGAGTGAGAGTAACGTCACCTAGATGTTGGCTTGTGGTGAGGGACCAACTGACTTTCCATTAAAACTCTCTCAAGCTGTACCGAGAGAGGACCACACTATTTTTGCTGCTGCTAAATGTATAGTTGAATTTCAAGGTTTTTAGATATTGTTGTAGATTTTAATGGCTAATAATCTTGTTTGGCAGATCAAGATTTTCTTGACAGGAATAACAAATTCTAGCTAGCCGTGTTCAACTTTCTTTCTGCTCAGCCAAACAATTTTTAAAATGTGCGTTTTATCTCTGCATCATTAAATGATTAGATCTATTCCATTGTGGGCTGCCTAACTAGAATCTAGCCTGGATATGTTCACATTGCCAAGCTTACTCTCACACTATGTTTGGAAAAACCTGCGATTAACTCATTAAGGCATTAGGTTCTCAATCAGTGCCTATGTTTTGTTTGTCGATTCCTCCCGCCTAAATTCCGGTTGGACGCTAGGCCCTAATTTATTATCTGAGTAGCGTATAACGGTTTTACAACATTGCTATCTCACATAAAAGAATCAAGGAAAGAGAGAGAGAGAGAAATAACCAAAATGACGGTTAAGTTTATATATGTATCGATCTCAAAGGGGAAAAGAGTATGTAGTGAAAGGTAGGTGTAGTGAGGGATAACTGAATTTGACATTATTTATGCAGTGAATTAATTGAATCTCATTAAATATTTTGTTGTTGGAAAAGCTGTGAGTACATAAAGAACCCTAGCTGGTAGCTACACCTAAGAGCATCCCCAATGGTTATACCCGAAAAGTAGGAATATGTTTGCCACATCAGCGCCACCTCAAAAGTTAAAATACCTATACCTCAAAACAAAACTCCTCCCCAACAATATACCCAAAAAGCAGGAATATGTGGGGGACCCACCTCAATATCCTATTTTTTTTTTTTTTATTAATCTATCAACTAAATTAATTATTTAATTTTCGGATAAATAAAGTGATTAATATTTCGACAATTGGAGTTTTTTATATTTAATTATATTTCGGAATTTTTTTTTTCCAGAAAATAATTAATAAATGTTTTATCCATATAAAACGTAAAAATACAAAATAAAGACAAACATGGTACATAAAAAATATAAGTGATAGCAGTTGTCACGGCTATTTTATTGTCAAATTCATTTCCTAAAAATAATACAAATAAAACCAAATAAACAGAAAATTAAAAAAAAAACGAAAAAAAAAATAATAAAGGTGGGGGACAGGTCTGGCGCGGCGGGCCCCACTCGCGCACCGCCCACGCGCGCGTGGAGCCACGCGCCCAGCCTTCCCCCTTTTTTTCCAGCGCGTTTCCCCCTCCCCCCAATTTCCCACGCCCCTCCCCCCTCAACTTCCTGGGAAGCATTTTTGCTTCCTAGGAAGTTCTTTCCTTCCCCATTCCTCCTCCCCCATTGATAATATACCCAATTTCAGGTATTTACTTCATTCCATGTCAACAAATACATCCCCATTGGGGATGCTCTAATATCAAGTTCTCAAAAATAAATGTATGACCTAAATCTAATTGGCAGTAAATCAGGTTTCCTGGCATACGTACGACTGTTCTATTATGCTCAAGGTAGAATTGTCCTTGGAGGAATTATTTTCTTACAAACAATTTGGTCATGTCTTTTAAGATGAACTTCAATTCTTTCTTTTTCCTTTTATTCATTTAAGGATTCTGGGAAAATATCACCATTGCATAATTTATGTCTTACAATTTGATTGCGCAATTTACCACCACCAACTATTTGCTACCAACGTGATGTTACTCCAAATAATGGGGTTTAAAGTGTCATGCACTATACCAAAAATAGTCTTTTGTTGCAATAAAAAGTAATCTCAAATGATGAGTATATATCATAATTATATTATTAGAGACAACATATCGTCACTAATTAGTAGTCTCATTCACTCGGTCGCAAATAATATAATAATTTGAGACTGAAAAGTTGTCTTAAATCTGTCTCAATTATTTTTTGCAACAACTAGTTGTCTCTATGATAGGTATGGCCCAGTAACTCCGGGTCGGGTCAACACTCCGGGTCGGGCCAACCCGACCTGAAGCAACTGATCCCAGGAAAGCAAGCCCAACAATCGGCCCAGAAGCGCGCACGAACCTGGAGCAGCACAGTCGCGGCATATTTGGGAAGTAAGATCCTCACGATCTCCTTCCAACTTCCATGCAGATTTGGTGAGCGTAATTATAGAGATTTAGTTAGGGTTAGAATCGAGTAGTATAAAGAGGAGAATTGTACTCAGAATTAGGGTTCGTACTCTGTACTCCTAAACTACTACGTGTAAGCTTGAAAATGATATAGTGAAAAAACAGCTCGGCAGGTGATATTTTAAGCCCGTGGACGTAGATCTCCGGATCGAACCACGTACATCATGTGTTCTTTAAGTTTCTCGCATTGATTTACGTTACAAACTGATTTTCGTTTGGAGTTCATTTGATATCTGGGTTGCGCGTTATCACTCAAATAGCTCCAATTAATTTGTGGTGAGTTTTGTAATAATAAGCGACCACAAATAACTTATTATTAGTAATATAATTATAATCTTAACAAATGTATCATAAAAGATATTTTTGTTGTAGTGATATGTTTAAATATCACTAAAATGAGGAATTCGAAAATAATATTCAGACACAAACAAGTGCAGAATGCATGGAGCCAAATCTTGATAACTACCTTTATGTTAGCAAACAACGTGGAAAGACAAAGGTGTTTGCCTAAATTTATTTTAAACGTCTTATAAAATATATTCAGAGATTATAATATGTAAAATCTTGTTTAAAAATTAAATTGTTGAAATGTTCGGTTATATTAAGGTGATGAATGTATAATTTGTTAGTAATTGCAATTTTGTATTTAAAATAATAAAATTCAATATAGTTAAGAACTTAAGAATACCATCTCATTTAATTTGAAAAGTAAGTTGTATTCTTCTTACTCTTATGAGAACAATTTATAAACGGTTAACATCTTATTTTAAAAATATTGTCAAACACTTAAATTTAAAGGATCACTCTCCAAATATAAACAACTTACAAAATATTTTGGAGTCTATAGGCTCAGCCGATAAAATAAATGTTAACAAGTCACAATTATAATTCTCCAAATTCAATTCATCAAATGACTGTCAATAACACAACCAGTACAAAGAGATGTACTAATTTCTAATTAGTTACTTCATCAATATTAATCAAACCGTTGTTATACATATAAGAGAATTTGTTTGATGGATGTGAAGTTGATTTCAAGGGAAAATAATAACATTACAAATGAATAAATAAAAGTGTATGCCAAGTCGTAAATTAATTAGAAGGTAGCAGTGATAAGAAAATCGAGATGAGTCGCAGAGCCCCATTTGCAAATGGTCCCCAGATCCCAGACAAGGGACTTCCTCTCAGACTTGCAGTGAATAGTGATACATCATACATCCCTCCTTCTACCACTCTCACTCCTTCCAAATCATGCCAGTTATACGGGTCATTGGTTCTGGGTTTA
Organism: Ajuga chamaepitys; assembly: GCA_958295605.1. Lineage (NCBI taxonomy): Eukaryota > Viridiplantae > Streptophyta > Magnoliopsida > Lamiales > Lamiaceae > Ajuga > Ajuga chamaepitys. The sequence continues at coordinate 9,110,728 of OY282506.1, forward strand.
AGACATCTTGAGGGAAGAAAATGATTTTCTCTTTATTCTTAGACTAGCATTACTCATGTACGATGCACAGAAGTATGTTAACATTATAGTATATTCTAACAAAATTAAATACTATATGATGTTATTGTTTAAAATGTGAACATTGTACACTCGATAAAATAAATAATTCAAAATCATGAATTATCATATAGTAAAATTTTAAATAGTGTAATATCTATTTCTCCCGTGAAATTTATGAATTGAATATACTCTTATTATTTATAAAAAATTTATTATTACAAAATAAAATTAAAATAAATATTACATATTTTAAAATTATTTTTTTAACTTAAATGTTACTGTAGGCAGTCTTTATGCTTCTTAACCTATGCGAATAACCACAAATAATGTCACTAATTACATATGTTAAAATAAACATAAATATCATAACAGACCATCTTATTAAAATAATAATTATAAGATAATAAAAAATAAATTGAATAATTTATAAGAAAATTATATTTTTCTTTTAAATAATCTCATATTTGTTATTGTTAAAAATAGTCAATTAATTTATTTTTTTATAATTTAGTTCTCATTATAAATAGTCTAATCTACAGTAAAAAGTCAAAACTTCCTTCAACTTAAAGTAGGTAAAAAAAAATTATTAATTTCATATACTATATGTAAAAATAGATTACAGACAAAAAACATGTTATTATTTAAAAAAAAAATGTTGAGAAAGAAACAAATTGACAGAAAAAATTCAAAAGTTATTCCTAATTCGAATAACGATTTAAAGTGTGTGAATTCTAAAAAATACTTAAATATGTTTATATTTTATTTGGTATTGTAATTTATTCAAATAAATTTTATATTTAATATTATATCTATCTAAATATAAAATTAATTAATGAAAACACTATTGCTTAGGTTGCAAAAGGTTGAAAAAAAAAATAGTTGAATTTAGTTAGTTCGACAAAGTATTTTATAGATTAAAAAGTGTAAAAAAAATATAGTTGAGGTTAGTCACGTAAAAAAAAATCAACTAAAAAAAGATTGAAAGATGTAACAAATGTCATAATTTAGGTTGCAAAGTGTAACTTACTTAACAAAATAATTTTAACGAAATACATTATTATGAAAAGATGAATTAGTAATAAAAGAATAACCTGAATAATAATTATGATTTATAAATATGCATTTTCTCTAAGTTTCATACTTCCGTGACTAATCAAACAAACATTGTTATTATAAAAAATATACTCCTTCCATCCATTTTATTTGATCTTTTAGCTTCTTAATGATTTTTCGAAGTAATTGATCTTTTAGCTATTTTTTACAATTTATCTATTTTGCCCTCTGTCAATCCTAAAATATTTCTTACTTTTCAACCTATATTTGAGATAGATGTGAGAGAGAAAGGAGATTACTGGGGATATATTTGAAAAAGTTGAATCCTTAATTCTTCCACTTTTTTTCTAAAAAAATCAATTAAAAAGAAACGGAGAGAGTATATTAGCATATGTAAGTAATTAATTATTTAATAAATTATTTGTAAATTTTTTTTTTTTTAATTTTAACTTAATAAGATAAGAGTTTCATTATTTAAACTATGACTTTTATCACGGGCGTAACTTAGGTAAAGAAAATATATTAGAAATTCATGTCATATAGAATAAATAAATTTCTTGTAGTTTAAAAGAATTCAACTAACTAGAATCTAACCAAAATAATTAACCTATAGATAATTTATTTTTAAATTTAATATATGTGATATGGATGTCAAATTGAAGATCGTGAAAAAATAAATAATTTGATATATTGTGTATAAAAAACGGATTAAGTTATTTGCATTTTACAAAATAAAAAAGAAAATTATTACTTACCAAAATTGCCGAAACCTTACTAAATTAATGTTAAACTTTTAGGTGGGAAAAGTAAAATGGCGTAAAAGATCTCCATTCTACTTTTATATATATAAAGATTAGGAGAGAAAAAAAATATGGGAGTCATACAAACAGAACAATTTTGTTCTCAACAAGTTATTTCACGCTAAAATGCATATTCAACTCCTTTAATTATTAACATTTTTTTATGTATGTCTCTCAATTAATAAAATATTGGTTTTGATTCTTTAATTATTAGCAAATGTTTATAAAGGTTTTTCATGAATTATCAAAATGTTTGTATAGATTCCTGAACAACTATTAAAATCGCTATATTTTAAATCCCTATATATGCGACAGAATGAAACGAATGATTGAATCTATTAACATATTTTATTGTACTTTTCTTCAAAAGAAAAAGTTGAATGAAAAAATTGTCATAACTCAACATAATGATTACGGAAATCCACACCTCCGATATAATGAGCATATTTTGCAATGTTCTCATATATATGATACATAACTATTATTACTTCCATTGATCTTATATGTTCTACCATCTAATGTTAACCAAATAATCCAACTTTTTTCAAAAGAAAATAATTAATTAAGATTTAACATCCTACAAACTCTACAAAACTCCTTATAAAATACTATAAGGATGTTAATTTATGCGTTCTTTAACTTTTTTGGAGTATTCAACAACCGGTTCAATATTTCAAAAGACTCGGTGCGAAAAAAAAAATGAAGTCCCTTAAAATAATATATTATGTACTATCTACAGACAATAAAATAAAAATATAGCACAAAAGAGGCATCAAACTTGAGACCTCATCTCAGCGCAAGATTTTCTCTTGCCTAATCTAACCAACTAAGTTACACTAGTTATTAATACAATTATTCATCTGTATTTAGTATATAACATATATCTATACATGTATGTATATATATAGTACTAAAAAAAGAAAATGGGAGCCCTGTCCGGCGAGGGACCTGATGCGGCGACATCGCCTCGACCGCCCAAGGGCTGCCCCTGCAACAAGCTCGAATACATCATCAAGGCCAAAAATCACTTTTGGTCCCATAAGTATTTACATTTTCGATTTTAGTCCCATAAATACTTGTTTTTTCAATTTAGTCCCGTAAGTGCTAAAATTGTCCAATTGAAGGATAATTTTCGCCGAAGAACACCAAACCGGCTGAAAATAGTCATGTGCAAGTCACGTGACCCCAAAATTTGGGGCGGAATAGTGACGTGTCTATTTTTTGGGTGAGTAGGACTTATTTCCCTTCAACTTTTTTAATTGTAAACAAAAATTATATCCATGTCATCAACTCTTTTGTCACTAGATTAAATATCCATATCATCAATTAGAGGTTCATCAGGTTCCCCTTAGGCCAATTCCATTTGTGCAACATTATCTTCTCCTCCTCAACTCTATCACTTTTAATCTGCAATACCTGGTTAATCTTCTCAAGCTTTTGATTAACAAGAATCAAATTTTGCTTTTCTTTCCGGCGTACATTTGTTCTTCTCAATATAAGCTGGACCTAAGAATCAAGATCAACATCATTTTGCACAAACACCTTCGACAAGAAAAGAGAACATACCAAGTAATTTTGACGTCCATAACATTGACGACCTAAATTCTCGTCCTTCCACGAGGTCACAATTGGTGCAAGAAGTCCACAACGGCATCTTATAGCAGGGATCGAGCCGTCCTTGTTCTGTGGCATGTCACTTATTTCGCCGGTTTGTTCCCAATAAGTCCAACTCACCCAAAAAAATAGACATGTCACATATTCCGCAGATTTGTTCCAAATTTTGGGGTCACGTGACATTTTTCGGGTGAGTTTGATGTTCTCCGGTGAAAATTGTCAATCTACAATTTTAGAGTTTACGAGACTAAATTAAAAAAGTATTTACGTATGAGACTAAAATCGAAAAAGCAAATATTTATGGGACCATAAGTGAATTTTGGCCCATCATGAACAAGTGTTGTTGGATTGACTAATGTCTAAGGCTTTGGTCAATCTGATAAAGAGTATATAGTAATTGTTGGCATACAATTTCGAAATGATGAATCAGAAAAAAAAAGATTCCTCGATAAACATTAGGGGACCACTCTTAAAACATTATAGAAGGTACCATTCTCCTTTTCTTTCTCTTTAGTTCAGTTGACAATTCAAAGCATGCAGCAACAAACCCTTGTCAGAAACTTTATTTTTTCGAAAACCCAGCTTGTCAGAATCTTAAAACGTAAGCATGCCAATAATTGCTGCCTGCTTCTACTTAAAGAATTAAACTAATCATTTCTACAGTTACATATACCGATCAAAATCCCACAATTATCAATATGACAATTTTAAGCGATGACAAATTTGTATTTGAAGTTTAAAAGATAGATGTAGTGTTAGGAATGATGAAATTAACAGTGCTTGTTTTGTTGTGGCAAAGACGACTACAAGTGTGTCTTTGTAGAAAGTTGTAAGGAGGGAAAATTACAAAAATAAGGTACTGCTTTAATGCTGTCTACTGTGTTTTTTTCTTACATGTTTATCTATCTCTCTGTAAATTAATGATAATTTGAAGCAGGCAGATGAGAGAAGAGGTGCAGTTCACTTTTCTCTGTCATCTTTAACATTATTACACTGCCACCATTTAATCACTCTCTTTTACCTTTTTCATTTGTTTCCTTCTTATATCTGGGGTAGGGTTTATACCGACTAAACTTCTGCCCACCCTCGCTACATGTCATGTGTCAACTACACCATGTCAAGATTTAAAATTATTCATTGTGTTACTTATCTAAAATGAATAAATGTAATCTTGATACATAAGCCATAGACACATTAACATTTAGCCAATGTGAGTGAAGATATATATATATGTATGTTGTGGTCGATTTCATAATGGTACAATACGTCGAAGACTTTCAATTTGCATTTAAAAGATTTATTTTATTTTTTTATTTAACTTATGTAACTAACTCGTAAAATTAAAATGTTTAAATAGCAAAAATGATTCTTGGCCACAATATAGCTAGCCACAATTTTCCTTTTTCTTTTTTAAGGAAAATTCATTTTAAGTTGGGGCATTTATTAGAAAATATTAATGATGAACTATTAGTGGACATGGTATTTTCAATATTAAGATAAAAATAGATTAAGTGACAAAAAAAAAAGAGCAAGAAATGGACGCCTATTTTCTTTTGAGCTTCAAAATGACAATTAGCAATTAAAATTTTATCTGATAATTTTTTATAATATTAATTTAAATTAAATCCTAATCACAAAAAAAAAAAGGAGAAAAAAAATGTCATTTTAACAAAGAAAACAAGGTGGTCATGCATTGCCACGACGTGACAAAATAGAAAAACCCTTTACATAGACTAATTAATTGTGATGTTAACGGACTGTTATTTAATTTTTGGAAAAGAATTTTTTATGATATTTAGGAGCAATGGACGGGTTCGGGGTTGGAATTAAACATCTCATCTCCGTCTCTTTTTCACATTTCAAATATCATTCCCACAAAATTCCCCACTTAAGAAAGTTGAGTAGGGGATGGGATTCCCCATCCGGGGAACGAGTCCTTTACAGGATGTTGGGTTCCCCACATATTTGATTTTTAGCTCAACCTTTTTTATTTTTTATAATAAAATCCTAATTTCTATTAAATTTTGAAATTTATTGGATCAAGTACTACTTATAATAAATTAATAACTCACATCATATATGTTCTTTCATTTTTTAAACATTAGAAATATGTTTAGTTAATCTACTTCTATTATAAAAGTGTGAGTTGTTTCTTACAAGATTTGATTTGCCTTTTATATCCTTAATGAATTTTAATTTTTAAGGTTAGTTTGGTAACTATATCATTAAAGTTTTATTTATAAACTATATCTTTGAATTTATATTTATATGGTTAGACAAATTTCATTTGGCTATTATATCATTAATGAATTTTAGTTTTTAAGGTTATTTTATTAATTATATTCTCAAAATTTTATTTATTTGGTTAGAGCCCTATATAATTCATCTATCAATTCATGGATATGATACCCTAAAAAAATTCATGGATATGATATATAATTCATCTAATGGCATAAGTTGAACCTACGTATTAATCATATTTATTTTTAATAATATACATAATATTATTATTTTAATTTTATTTTCTTTTGAAATTTTTTATCTCTTTCATAATGAGATTCTTTTATATAATTTTCAAAAAAGAAAACTGTAGAAAAAGAAAAAAAACCATCAATTAGTAAACTTTTAAGGCTAATTTAGTAACTTTGTTTTTTATAGTTTTATTTATTTAGTAAGATTCATTTTATAATTGAGATTCATCTCTCAAGTCTCAACTTATGAAATTTTCTATCACATTTCATATAATATATAGTTCAACTGATGACGTAAGCTGAACCTAAATATTCGTAATATCTTATACTCCCTCCGTCCCGGTTAAAGCTTCCACTTTGACCGGGCACGGATGTTAAGAAAAAGCAGTTTAAAGGGAGGGATTAAAGCTTCCACTTTGACTTTTGACCCCTAATTAATCAGTTTAAAGGGAGGGATTACAGTTTTAACACTTCCCTCCCTTTTTTTAATAAACCTGTTTACAAAAATCAGAATTGCAAATCCATAAAATTGGAACCTGTTACATCCGTTTATTAGCAGTACAGAATGTGAAATCTGGTGAAATTTTTTTGGGAAAATTTCCCCCCAAATCTGTTCCATTAACAATAGAAAATGCATGTAAAAATACATCAAATTACATTCAAATTTTCCCACTCAAATTTTGGGAGACAAATCCCCAACTACCCAAATTAGGCTATAAATAGCAGTAATTACAGCATTGAATGCATTTTCAATTCTGAAAATACAAGAACCAGAGCTAAATACAAGAGAAAATGTCCGATAATCGGGTCGGGCCACAAATGACTCCATCAGATCGACTTCTTGTAGCACAGACGCTTCTTGGAAAGAACAACAACGGCGTATTGAAGAAGGGCGTAGCTAAAGAACTCGCAACATCATTTGGAGTTTCTTCTCGGACTATTCGGGCAATTTGGCAATCTACAAAAAAACAGATTCAAGAGGGTCATCCGATCGCATTTCCAGCAAAAATAAAGAGATCAGCCTGCTCTAGGGCTGTCACTTTAGATACCGAAGCCATGAAGGCTATTCCGTTTTCCAAAAGGGGCAGCATTAGACGACTTGCAAAGGAACTAGAAGTCAGCAAAAGTCTGGTAGGTCGATGGGTAAAATCAGGGGATATAAAGGCCCATACAAATGTTGTCAAGCCACAACTCATAGATTCAAACAAGCTACAAAGACTGAAGTTCAGCCTGAGTTTTTTGCCCAAGGACAGCAACACACAAAAAATCAGGTATGATGGTATGCACAACATGATTCACATAGACGAGAAATGGTTTTATTTGCAGAAATCTAGTGAAAGAGCATACAAACTTGCGGTCGAGGAAGATCCTTATAGACCATGCAAAAGCAAAGGTTTTATACCAAAGGTTATGTTCATGTGTACTGTGGCAAGGCCACAATACTCATCGGAAGGTGAACTACTATTTGATGGTAAAATAGGGATGTTCCCCTTTACCACATTGCAGCCTGCCCTCGGAAACAGTGCTAACAGAGCTCGCGGGACATTAGTTACAAAACCAATTGAGTCCATCACCAAAGAAGTGATAAAAGACTGCCTATTGGATAAGGTAACACAAACTATCAGAACTGTGTCATCATTTAGTTTTCTTTTTTTTGTGTTAGAAAGTCTCCTAAATTTTCCCTAACACATAGAACATGCATTTGGAAAAACTGATGACATTTCTAACACACAAAATCTTGATTAACATGCAACTGTTTCATCATTGGGATGGGACAGATTCTACCAACCATAAAGGCCAAGTGGCCGGCACATGCAAGTAAGCACATTATCATTCAACAAGATAATGCTAGACCACATATTAGCAATTTCGATCCAGATTTCAGATTGGCTGCCTCAAGTAATGGGTTCGATATTCAATTGATATGCCAACCACCTAACTCACCGGACACTAACGTGTTGGACTTGGGCTACTTCCGGGCTATTCAAAGCCTACAAACAGAGACTAGAAGCTACAATGTGGAAGATTTGGTGTGCAATGTGCTAAAATCATATGAAGAGCTTGAAACATTCAAGTTGAACAATGTTTTCCTAAGTTTACAAGCATGCTTGATTGAGGCTATGAACGTTCAAGGGGGTAACAACTACAGACAACCACACATAGCTAAAGGAGCTCAAGTAGGGACAGGGTCACTACCAAATTCACTTGATGTTGAAGAACAACTTGTAAGGGATAGCATTGAATATCTAGATGCACATGACTCAGCAGCCGGTACGTATGACATTCTAGGGCTGATGACAGATTTGGGGTACTTATAAATTAGGCTAGAATAGATGAAGTTTAAGTTCTGTTGTTTACAGTTTAAACACACTTGATGTGTTCATTTTGCTTACATTGTAAACACATGAACAAGTTTTTTGGGCTATTCTCCCTCAGAAAAAAATCATCACCGGGACCAAGAATAGTTCAGCATATTACTCACATTATTTACTAGGCCGCCACCAAAATCAGCATATAACCATTAAACCATCACCAAAATCAGCATATCACCAAATCAGAGAACACATTTTTTTTTTTTCCTACGTATCCCTCAGAAAAATTCATCGTAGGGACCTTCAAACACTTTACACACAATTCAGTTTACATTATTCAGACGAACCATATATACTGGGTAGCATAAATTGATTCATGCAAGACAAGTCAACATATGAATTAGCCACAACACAGCTTATAATCATCAACAAATAATGCACTGAAATCACCAAATCATCATTCGACTTAGCCACATCTCAACATTTAGAATTCTCCACCCTTTCACCGAATCAGTTTACATAATGGCCCCATTTTCATTTTTTTTTGGGTTATCCCTCAGAAAAAAATCATCACAGGGAAATTGACACACATTTCATTTTGCATTATTCAAGCGAGACATATATACTGGGTAACATAATTTCATTCATGCAATAAACTAATCATTTGAAATAGCCACAACTCAGTATATAATCAGCATCAAGTAATGCACCAAAAGTACCAAATAACCATTTCGATTGCAAGCTGTCTCAATGGATGAAATCAGACACAGGTGAACCAAATCAACTTAGACAACACCCCTCAGAAAAAATTCATCAGCAGGATCATCATTTCACCAAAAATCAGATCTAGCAACAACACTAAACAAACATGCAGAACATGAAACTGTAAAATCAGTTCACCAAAATCCGTTCTGGGCAACTAAAACACACAGTGTACAGATCTAATTTACCCAGATCTATTATTCGTCGCCAACACTAAAAAAAAGGGATTAGAGTACATTAACCTTCCAATAGCCGGAAACCATATCACAAGACAAGCCAGATAGTGGCGCCGCAGCTCCGGCGAACTAAACCAGTCGTCGACGGCGGCGGAAGCTGCAATCCGAAATGGAGAGCCTCGACAGCCTCGGATCCGTCGGCGGCGGAGGAAGCTTCGATCCGATCTGGGAGAGCCTCGCCAGCCTCTGGTCCATCGACGGCGACGGAAGCTTCGATCCGAGCGGGGAGAGCCTCAACAGCCACGAAATCGTCCGGATCCTCGCTGTTAAGAATCGATTCAGCCACAAACGACCCTCAGAATCCCAAACAATCATCTCATCGAGATCGGAAGAAGTTTGGGACATGATTATCTGGGCTCACAAGAACGGGTTAGGTTACGAACACGAAGAGGTGGCCCAGTTTTATGGCCGTATTCAAGATCAGAGGGAGATTAAGAGGTGCGGCGCAGATGAAGAGAGAAAATGGATCTCACAAAAATAGGGTTCCAATTTACAGACGAAGGGTCTGGAATATGAAGTGGGGGGAGGTTGGAAATGAATGGGGATTTAATTTGGGTGTAGTAAATGGGGTCATTTCATTAATTGTGTAACAGATTTAATTAGATAAACAAATTAGGGTTATGTTAATAATTGTGTAATTTAAGGTTATGCTGAAAAATTAAGGATCAAATTGTTTGACTTTTAATTCCATTTTTGGGCTGGCAACTTTAAGTGGGACGGAACGATTTGGCAAGTAGGAAGCTTTAAGCGGGACGGAGGGAGTATTATTATTCCTTTGTATGAAATACATTATATTATTCTTTTTATTTTTTTATATTTTATTAGATTCTTCATAAATTTCTAATAATTTTTCTAATTGATTTCTTCTATAATTGAAGAGAAAGGAGAAAGACCGATAAGCACAAATGTAATTAAATTACAATAAGTAAAATCTAAGAATAAAATGATTTGCATGTGAAATCACTAAAATTATATTTTAAAATTTAACTTTTGAGTGAGTAAAAAGACATGTTAGAAAATTATATATTTTTTTTTTTTGTGTATACCACTTTATTAAGTCCAACAATAGAAAATAATGTCAAAACAATTGAATAAGAACTATATGATGATAAAATGAATAGAAGTGAGAAAATGCATTGTGAAGAAAGATAACACAAACTTATGAATAGACTTTATTATTAGTAGTATAATAATTTTATTAACATAATGAACAAAATTATAAAAAAACTAACGTAAAAATTATAAATATTAAAGGGTCTAAGTGAATTTTCATTATAAAAAAAATTATAATAGACGAGTCTAGGTAATATAATAGAAAAATCAAAGAATAAATTAATGTGAAAGTGTCAGATATATTATACTATGAGAAAAGAATACAAAATATATATATATATATATATATATATATATATATATATATATATATATATATTGTAGTTAAATGTACATACAAGTTAATTATACAATGTAGTATTTCAAAATTTGGATTAAACTAGGCATACATTTAGCCTTACTGTTTAAATTTAGATTAGACTAGCAATGTATATGTTTACACGCTAAATTTCTTTGTATGAGCATTACTAAGTAAATATAAATTGAACTATTATGCTTGTACGAAATGAGATTATATATTATATGTATTTTCAATGATTTAGAAGAATGAAATCGATATACTTCATAAGTAACATTTATAAACATTACAACAAGATAAAATAATAATTGATTTACGAATTTTATTGAATTCAAAATATATACGATAAAGTCATTTATATATATATATATATATATATATATATATATATATATATATATATATATTTAAGATGAAAAAGATGGAGGAAAACGGTAAAAGTAGCTTATATATGAAATTATTAAAAGATATATCTGAAGATATAAAAACTATAAATGCATCAGTAGTGATAATTTGTAAATTTAAATACTATTGGTCTATTCAATGGATCGATTTTATTCAAATAAATCTATAGATTGAACATCATTTTTAATCACATACCTTATACACCTACACAAATATACTCACTAATGTAATACTTTTAATAGGTGATGTAATTTTAGTACACTAAGGAAAAAACTGTTATGTTAGAAAATTAGAGACATAAAAATCACAAGGTTTATAATAATTGGAGTTTAGATCAAGGTATGAAATTTTATTGTACTAATAATAGAAATAATAAAATGACAAACGTAAAAATTAGTGGACATGAATAGTTGCACCAGATTCTTTTAAATATTTAAGATCTAACATTAAACAAATTATTAAATTAATAAAAATATTATATATATATATATATATATTTTAAGCATATGTAATAACTTGATAAATAAATTTACTATGCGATATAGGGTACAATAAAGAATAAAAAAGAACTAACAAGAAAAAATGAACTAAGTTGTATTGTGAATGATTAAAAAATTGTACTATGTGAATGAGTATCACATAATTAAATTAAAACATGCTGAAATAAAGACAGTGAAATGTGAATCTTAATATTAACTTGACAATAGATTAGATAAAAAATAATTACGTGGGATAGAGTACCGTATAGTCTAAATAAAAAATAAAATGAGAGGAATAAAATCGGAATGCGTGGTTTAAACTTGTATATATAAGACTTTTAAATGAATGTGCAATGTTTGAAAAGTTAGGAGTATTTCACTATAACTAAATAAGGAATTAAAGACATTACAAATTAGTTAAAACATTTATTATATTTTATATAAATTATAGCATGTGTCTTGATTGAAGATTGTGAGACACTATGTATAGAATCACCTTCCACAGAAAATATTATTTATTTTGTAATTATACTATAGTAGAATTTTTATTTTAAATAACACATAATTTTTAAATTTCGACGTTGCATTGAGAAAATAATTAAGGAAAATTGAAATAAGCAATCTTAAATCGATAAGTAAATTATATTAAAGAGGGTTATACTTAATAATAATGATAATAATAATAATAGTAATAATAATAATAATAATAATAATAATAATAATAATAATAATAATAATAATAATAATAATAATAATAATAATAATAATAATAATAATAATAATAATAATAATAATAATAATAATAATAATAATAATAATAATAATAATAATAATAATAATAATAATAATAATTAGAAAATAACTTTCATAACTAAAGTTGGATGTTGGACCTTGAAACTAAGTTGCTGGAAGTTTTTCCTTACGCTAAAATATGTAAATAATTTCATGTGCAAATGTATGTTAAAATCGAAATTATTTATGAGAAAATTATAGAAAAGTACGTTAGGCCTAATATTTTCTGTCTTATATAACAAATAATTAACTTATGAATGTCAGTTGATGATGTAACGAGACAATTAAAAATGTGTTTTTCTTCAAATGCCAGTGATTTGGTGCAAAACATAAAAATATATGTCTCATCATTACGTATAGGGCTCGTTTATTTTGGGTGTTTCATTTTCCCCCCAAATCCCAGTCCAAGGGATCGAAAATCCAAATCCAATGATTAAATCAATCCTTTGGGGAGGAGGGGGGGAGGAGGTGGATTCAATAATCAACCTAATAGTCCTAAATTGTACACATAATCCGGGGTACGTGGGATTGACCCGTTTTGGGAAATCAAGAAAGTAAACATTGGTTTATGTGGGATAAATAGTCCCAATCACACCCAACTTGCCAAAGTTAACATGTCCATATAGTTTTCCAATCATGGTATAACTTTATTTAAGATATACTAATGACCAAGTTTGTGTATAATAAGAAGTAAACAATAGTTTGAATAAATCAAACTTTACATGTATAATAGAAAATTTTGTAAGACTAAATATTTCTACATTATATCATGGTATATCGTTTTTTATGAATCATTTAACGCTAATTATTATAACTTGTTTTATTAATTAAGACTAAGCTTATTTAACTTTTCTGTTTATTTTTTATGATTCTTTTAATTTTTAGTTGATTCAAAATTATGTTTGTTTAATAGATTAATTCTTATTACATTGAATTATCTACAAAGTTGTGTATATATATTACATTGATCACAATATATAATTATTTTACGTTCAAATTAATTTTGTTTTAAATAATAGTAAAAAATTATAACCACGTGCAACGCACGTGCATAGTGCTAGTTATATAAAAGTAGAGAAGAACTATTGTAAATGCAAGCTAGTTTGTTGGTTGAAGAGAACTCAAAAATGCACAAGCTAGAATCTTCATTTCCTTAAAACTGTATACGTATTATACATATTACAGAACAACAAATGCTATAATAAATAATTAAGAATTGAAGAACGGAAAAATTAAATAGGATGGGGTCGGGAACATGGATTCAGTCACCATACCATCCCCGCTTAGGAAAAACAGGAAATCTTCATCCCCATTGACACCCCCGTTATCATCGGGAATCATCTACTCAATAGTTGTGGATTCCAGCAGGGATGGAAAACCATCCCCATACGGAGGGAGGGGAAAAAATCACTTTTGATTCCATAATTATCTGCTTTTTCACTTTTAGTCCCACAATTATTTATTTTTTCAATTTAGTCCCACAGCTCAAAAAATTGTCTAATTTTGGGCCAATTTTGGCCAGAGATTGCCAAATTGACCGAAAATTGGCACGTGACTTGCACATGCCAATTAATTTTTGGGCTTTCTGACCACTTAGCTGATGTGGCGTCAGAAAGAGGGATGTGGCATTTTTTTGTGATTTTTTTAATGATGCCTACCTTATTTTAATTTCCATGTCATCTTATTGAGAAATAAAATAATAAATAATACACAAAATAAAGATTAAAAGGAAAAAGGAAAAATCATTCACCCCTTCTTCCTCACCCAAAACATACGCGATTTCTTCATATCATCCATTCCCATAAATTCAACGCATCAAAATATTCCACATCGACCCCGACTTCTTCCCCAATCACCAGCATTAATTGATCTTCCAGATACCTCTGCAACAATCTGCCATTTTCACCGCCCTTCGCATCGCCGCCATCTTCCTTCGCCGTCTGCCGCCTCCGGCACATAAAGAACCAAATTTCGATTACGTAGATGAGGGGCACATCGCGAAGAACAAAGGGAGGAGCAAGGTGAAGTAGAGGATCAGAAGCAAGTCGCAGCAACAGTTGAGCCAGGAGGTTAGCATCCTAGCGATGGCGACGAAGGAGATACATTTGCGATTCCGACATACGGCGTCGTTTTGGGGCTGTGAGTGAGGTTTGATTGGGCCTTTTTTAGAGCGTTTTAGGGAGAGTACAACGCCACGAATTCCAGTCCCACATTGGGGGTTTTGTTTGTTTGATTTTGAGTTTATTGATTGTAGAGGAGATAACGTGAATGGAGGTGAAATTTGATATTGAAGAGAGGGGGCTATGGATGATGAATTCCATTACAAGAAATTAGGGTTCATTTGTGTTCAATTTCTGGGAAGAAATGATAGGAAGAAGTCGTGTTTTTGGGAGGAAGAAGGGTTATAATGATTTTACCGTGATTATTAATTTTTTTTGTTTTTGTGTTTTTTATTTATTATTTACTTGCCAATAAGATGACATGGAAAATCAAAATGAGTTGGACACTACTAAAAAAAAAAATTGAAAAAATACCACATCCCCTTTTGGGTGCCACGTCAGCTAAGTGGCCGGAAAGCCCCAAAATTGTCCGGCATGTGCAAGTCACGTGCCAATTTCCGGTCAATTTGGCAATCTCCGGCCAAAATGGGCCCAAAATTGGATAATTTTTTGAGCTATGGGACTAAATTAAAAAAGCAAATAATTGTGGGACTAAAAGTGAAAAAGTAGATAATTATGGGACAAAAAGTGATTTTTTCCCACGGAGGGAGTATTTGTTTATGTGGAAGTGTGGAAGTGTGTGTACGTGTTTGTAGTTGGCAAAGAGGTGAATTTGATAGTTGAATAAACATAAGGAGCAGAACGACAGTTGAGAGATAAAGCAATAATTTGTAGTAAAAAGGGAAGGGAAGGGTTGGTCAAATTCCCTTCCTTTTGTGGAACCCTAAATATGGCTCAAATGTCTTGTCATTGTTACCTCTTCTGCTTTCCTTTTATTTCTTTCTCAATTACCCATGTTTCAAATCTTGTTTAAAAGTTGATGACTCGTTTAATCAATCAGAGCAAATAATTAAAATTTAAATTTTACGAATCAATTACATACAAAATAAAAATTAAAATGAGTTGTATATATATATTAATAATTTTTAGAGAGTTATACATTCAACAAATAAGTCAAACAATATAGAAGAAATGTTGTACTAGCTTTAAATCAAAGGCGTATAGAGTGTGTCTGTGTGATGACATGTGTCATGGGAGGCACAAAATCTGTATAAGAATGATGATAGACATGGTAAAGAAAAGGAGTGATGGTGATAGTGAGGTTAGCATGTGCACTAAAAGGGACCCTCCTCAATACTCTTTAATTTAAGTTGGAAATATAGGTAGCGTCATAATATATTAACTATGCAATTCATCTAAGTAGCCACTTAAACAACTGTGCATTACGTGGAACTTGCTACTAACTACAATATTTTACAAACTTACATTTCCAAAACTCTAATAGTAAACAACGTTTATACTTATATTTTATATGTTATTTTCTCATTGTTACAACTCATAATCTTCAAATCATTTTCGTTTGTGACTCTTACAAAAATAAAGTAAATCATGACTAAAAATTGATATTAGAGGCAGCCTTTTGGGGAGCAAGGTGGCACCGGATCTTCCGCCGACGAGGGCCTCGATTTTCTTTTGTTTGTTTCTGCATATATCAGTAATTCAATATAGATATTTTAACATATGCGAGAATGTAATATAAGTCGTCGCAACTATAGCGGTCGGCTACCTAAGAGTAGACTTCAGAGTGAGAGAACATGACATCGTTGTCAATTTAAGTTGAGGTCCATTTCAAAAGAATAAAGGGGTCCCATTTTTCCTCGTACCAGACTCTTCGAGAGATTGGACAGGCTCTGACTGATATGTGTAAGAAAAGTCCAATATTTTATAGCAATTGACTTGACTTTTGTTTATTACTAGCACAACGCACGTGTGTTGCACGTGATTATAATTTTTTACTATTATTTAATAAAAAATAATTAATTTGAATGTAATATAATTGTATATTGTGATCACTGTAATATATATACACAACTTCATAGATTATTCAATGTAATAAAAATTAATCCATTGAACAAACATAATTTTGAATCAACTAAAAACTAAAAGAATCACAAAAGAGAAATAGACAAGTTAAATAATCTTAGTCTTAATAAAACAAGTTATAATAATTAACGTTAAAAGATTCGTAGAAAAGGACATATCATGATATATTGTAGAAATATTTAGTCTTACAAAATTTTCTATTATACATGTAAAGTTTGATTTATTCAAACTATGGTTTACTTTTTATTATACAGAGACTCGATCATCGTTAATATATCTTGAATAAAGTTATACAATGATTGAAAAACTATATACGTAATCATGAGACATATATTTTTATGTTTTGCACCAAATCACTGGCATTTGAAGAAAAACACATTTTTAATTGTCTCATTATATCATCCTGACATCCACAAGTCAATTATTTGTTATATACACACAAAATATTAGGCCTAACGTACTTTTCTATAATTCTCTAATAAATAATTTTGATTTCAATATACATTTGCACATAATATTTTTACATATTTTAATGTGAGTAAAAACTTCCAGCAACTTAGTATCAAGGTCCAACATCCAACTATTGTCATAAAATTTATTTTCTAATTTTTTTTATTATTATTAAGTATAAACCTCTTTAATATAATTTACTTATCGATTTAAGATTGCTTATTCAATTTTCCTTAATTATTTTCTCAATGCAACGTCGAAATTTAAAAATTATGTGTGTTTTAAAATAAAATTTCCACTATAGTATAATTACAAAATAAATAATATTTTTTATGGAAGGTTGAATATATACATAGTGTCTCACAATCTTCAATCAAGACACATGCTACAATCTATATAAAATATAATAAATGTTTTAACTAATTTGTAATGTCTTTAATTCCTTATTTAGTTATAGTGAAATACTTCTATTTTTTCAAACATTGCACATCCATTTAAAAGTCTTATATATACATGTTTAAACCACGCATTCCGATTTTATTTCTCTCATTTTATTTTTTATTTAGACTATGCAGTAGTCTATTGGACGTAATTATTTTTTATCTAATCTATTGTCAAGTTAATATTAACATTCACATTTCACAATCTTTATTTTTCAGGATGTTTTAATTTAATTATGTGATACTCATTCACATAGTATAATTGAATCATTACAACTTAGTTTATTAT
The DNA here is from genome assembly GCA_958295605.1 of Ajuga chamaepitys. Lineage (NCBI taxonomy): Eukaryota > Viridiplantae > Streptophyta > Magnoliopsida > Lamiales > Lamiaceae > Ajuga > Ajuga chamaepitys. Next base: position 9,128,405 of record OY282506.1, read on the forward strand.
TTCTTTATTGTTCTTTTTTATTCTTTATTGTACCCTATAATTTATATAGCATAGTAAATTCATTTATCAAGTTATTACATATGCTTAAAAAATATATATATTATTTTTATTGATTTAATAATTTGTTTAATGTTAGTTCTTAAATATTTAAAAGAATTGCGACTATTCATGTCCACTAATTTTTATGTTTGTCATTTTATTATTTATATTATTAGTACAATAAAATTTCACACCTCGGTCTAAACTCCAATTATTATAAACCTTGTCATTTTTATGTCTCTCTTCAATTTTCTAACATAACAGTTTTTTCGTTGGTCTACTAAAATTAAGTCACCTATTAAAAGTATTACATTAGTGAGTATATTTATATAGGTGTGTAAAGCATGTGATTAAAAATGATGTTCAACTTATAGACTTATTTGAATAAAATCGATCCATTGTATAGACCAATAGTATTTAAATTTACACAATATCATTACCGATGCATTTATAGTTTTTATATCTTCATATATGTCTTTTACTGATTTCATATATAAGCTACTTTTAACGCTTTCCTTCATCTTTTTCATCTTATATATATATATATATATATATGACATTATCATATACTTTTTTTATTCAATAAAATTCGTAAATCAATTATTATTTTCTCTTGTTGTAATGTTTATAAATGTTACTTATGAAGTATATCGATTTCATTCTTCTAAATCATTGAAAATAAATATAATATATAATCTCATTTCCTACAAGCATAATAATTCGATTTATATTTACTTAGCTCATACAAAGAAATTTAGCGTGTAAACATATATATTGCTAGGTTAATCTAAATTTAAACAGTAAGGCTAAATGTATGCCTAGTTTAATCCAAAATTTGAAATACTACATTGTAATAATTAACTTGTATGTACATCTACCTATAATATAGATATTTAATTTTTGTTATTGTATTCTTTTCTCATAATATAATATGTCTGACTCTATCACATTAATTTATCCTTTGATTTTTCTATTATATTACCTAAACTTGTCTATTATAATTTTTTTATATAATGAAAATTCACTTAGACCCTTTAATTCATAATTTTTACGCTAGTTTTTTTATAATTTTGTTTATTATGTTAATAAAGTTATATCTGCTAATAATAAAGTCTATTCATAAGTTTGTGTTATCTTTCTTCACAATGCATTTTCTCACTTCTATTCATTTTATCATCATATAGTTCTTATTCAATTGTTTTGACATTATTTTCTATTGTTGGACTTTAATAAAGTGGTATACACAAAAAAACATACAATTTCTTAACATGTCTTTTTACTCACTCAAAAGTCAATTTTAAAATATAATCTCAGAAATTTCGCATGCAAGTCATTTTATTCTTTGATGTTAGTAATTGCTTCAAGTTTATATTATAATGAAGTTTAAGTTACTATTCACATTAAGCTTTAACACTTGATCAATTCAATATTTTACACTTTAGTCTAAATATTATATATTCAAATTTTATTTTTCATTAGATAATTTATATAACTTCTATTATTGTTTCTCAATGTTGTAATATTGATACTTCAATAATTTAGAAATTTAGGGAGATTATTGCAAGTAGCAAATTTATAATATCCAAATTTAGACAAATAAATGTTACTATTAGATAAGTAATATTCTAATTTATATTTATAATAAGAGTTGGCTGTATTATTTATGATTAGACACTATGTAAGAATTTGTTAATAATTTATACATAGTAATATAAATCATTGTGAATCATTTACATATTGTTCTGACATATAATGTTTACATTTTTTAAATAGACTAAAAGATTTAATTTAATCTCATCTATTTTTTCCAAAAAATTCTTTAGTGACATTTTTCTAAATTTAGCTTTCAATCAGTTTTATATAATAAAAAAATATAAGTATGATCATATGTTAACAATCTTGTGTCTATTATTCGACGACTATAAAGTCAAACTTATAACTATTGAAATCATATTAAACTATAACATTTTACATATTTTAAATATTTTATCATATAAGTATCATTAATCTTGAGTCATTCATATATTGTGTTAAATTAAATATTATATAATACACTATTGTTGTCTTGTCAACATATTTTTTGTTGTAGTTATTGGAATGAGTATATATATATGTTATAACTACGTACCGTACCTAAATTAAAAATAGTAAACTAAAAAATTATCTCCAGAAAATTAAAGATGATAAATTAAATCAATAAGAGCTTTCACTACTATTCATTGTTCTAATTTTTATGTATATGGTTTTTTCTTCTTGTTGCTAATCCTAAAATCTATTAATACTTTTTCGCCATGAAAACACAAAAACTTAATATAACATTCAATACCTAAATACCTTTATTGTATACCACTATTGCAAATTAAAATTCTTGCGGTTATTATCCTAACAAAGAAGTCAAAGTTTGGAGCTATTAAACTCCTATTAAATTATGCTTAATTTTCTATAGTTTTTTATACATATATAAATATCTTTTGTGTACATTTCAATTATTTAATATTTTGAGAACCATAAACTAAAGTACTTTAATATTCATAATATCTTATATTCTTATTCCTTTTTAGTAATATGCATTATATTATTTTTTTAATTTTTTAATATACTTTCTTCAGTTCTTCATAAATTTCATATAGTTCTTCGAATTGGATTCTTTAACAATTGTAGAGAAAGGAGAAAGATCGATTCACAAAAATTTAAGAGTAAATAAAAGGAATATGATACACTATAGTTGTCCTGTCAATTCTTTTTTTTTTTTTTTTTTGTTATGGTTCGTAGAATGAGTATATATATTATAACTACGTACCTAAATCAAAAAATAGAAAAGTAAACTAAAAATAAAAAAATATCTCTAGAATGAAAAATGATAAATAAGAGCTTTCACTATTATTCAATTGTTCTAATTTTCATGTGTATAGTTTTTTTCTTGATGTTGCTAATCGTAAAACCTTTTAGTATTTTTCACCATGAAAACACCAAAACTTAATAGTTTTGCAAACATTTAATATATAAATAACTCTAAAGTACCACTATTCGAAATTAAAAGTCTTGGAATCATTATCCTAGTAAAAAAGTCAAACTTTGGAGTTACTAAAGTCCTATAATATGTTTAAATTTCTATAAGTTTCTTATAAATACATAAATATCTTTGAGTGAGTCTTATGTGTGAACGGTCACACGTGTGACGGAATACACTTTTATAGAAAACATTGATACTTTTACTGGAAAAAATGATACTTTTACTACATCGATACTTTTACAGATAAATGTGATACTTTTGCTACAAAAGTGATACTTTTTTTTGTTCAAAAAAGGTGATACTTTTACAGATAAACGTGATACTTTTACCACAAAAAGTGATAATTTTTTTCCGTCACACCGTGTGACGGCCACGTACGAGTTTTTGCCAATATCTTTTGTGTAACTTCAATTATTCAATATCCTGAGAATGATATACTAAAGTAATTTTACTTATTGTAAGTACATTTGTGTTAATCGATCTTTTTCTTTCTCTTCAATTATAGGAGAAACCAATTAGAAAAAATATCAGAAATTTATGAAGAATCGAATTATTATAAACAAATAAAAAGAATATAATGTATTTTACCACAAATAAATAATAATATAAGATGAATATTTAGGTTCAGCTTATATCATCAATTGAACTATATATTATATTAAAGGTGATAGAAACTTTCATAAGTTGAGACTTGAGAGATGAATTTCAATTATAAAATAAATCTTACTAAATAAATAAAATTTTAAAAAATAAAGGTACTAAATTAGCCTTAAAATTTTACTAATTCATGGTATTTTTCTTTTTCTATAGTTTTCTTTTTTGACAATTATATAAAAGAATCTTATTATAAAAGAGATAAGAAATTTATAAAGAAACTTAAAAATAAAAATAAAGAAAAATAATAATTTTATGTATATTATTAAAAATAACGAAAAATGTAGAATATGATTAATATGTAGGTTCAACTTATGCCATTAGATGAATTATATATCGTATCCACGAATTTTTTTAAGGTATCATATCTATATATTGATAGATAAACTATACGGCTCTAACCAAATAAATAAAACTTTGAGAATATAGTTAATAAACTAACCTTAAAAACTAAAATTCATTAATGATATAATAGGCAAATAAAATTTTGTCTAACTATATAAAAAAATTCAAAGATATAGTTTTTAAATAAAACTTTAAAGATATAGTTACCAAACTAACGTTAAAAAATTCATTAAGGATATAATAGGCAAATCAAATTTTGTAAGAAATAACTCACACTTTTATAATAGAAGTAGATTATAGTATACAAAATTGTTAAGGAATTTGTCTTCATTGAAATTTAGAAGGAATATTTGCATAAATTAGAATCATTCATAATCTTGGGATCAAAATCATTTGCCATGTACTTATCATTGTCATAATTTTTGCCTCCACTGCATGATCTCCTAATCGCGTAAAAATCAACATACTTCATGCCTAGTGTAGATGAGTCTGCAACAAACAACTATCAGTACATGATACCAGCACACGTATGGTCGTAAAGAATATCAAATTTTCAATTTTTTATGGTGTAAATTGAAGCAATAAATCTACCTGGACAAAATCTGTCTGAACATATTTTGTTTTTCATTTTTAAGTTTTTTAATGAATTGAAAAATTAGGTTTGAAGACAATAATCAAAATTTTACTACTGATGCTAAATGAAGGATAAAAAAGACGATAATGATTTTATGATCAACAAAAATTATAGTTAACTTTTGAATTTTTATCTGATAACTTTCCATCATAATAGTTATAAAAAAAGGGTTTTGAAGAGAATGTAGCATTGTCCAAATTGAAGTTGGTGTGATTTTAGGGCCCGTTTGGTTGAGGGTTTAGGAGTAAGAAATGAGAATGAATGATGACTCATTCTCATTTATGATGCTTGGTACATAATAAATAAGTCAATCATTACCCTCATTTTATTAACAATTCTCTCAATTTCATTTCATAGTATGATTGACCCCTCATTTATACTCATTACCATTGTCATTGATGATATGCAACCAAGCGGACCCTTGGTCGTTAGAAGAGTGAGTTAATGAAAAGGCAGATGAGACAAAATGCACTCAAAGATGGGGATTGGGCTGTGCATGCGTACATTACATTGCCGCTGTAGATTGAAAACAACAACACACTGACCCTCTATCACTGCTTTAAAAGCACGCTGCGGTTTTTCAGTTGCAATATCACATTTCACTATAATAAGGTTAACCAAATACATTATATTTGTAAGATTGTGCCTCAGGCTGACTGTAATGCCTCAAAACCTTGTAATACAAAAGTTTATTATTTTATCTAAAATCTGCAGATGTGATTTTCACACGTCCTATTGTAGGTAAACTGATCTTTCTTGATACCTGAAATTATAAATGATGCAACTTATGTATACAAGATTAAGTTATAATAATAGTGCGGCGCGCACACACACCTACATGGAACTCAATACAGCTGCACCACAACATTGCATTAATCTGCTGCACAAACATTGTACTATGAAATAGCACTAAAATTTGTAGCAGTGATTCGGTCTTAACAGTTTGCTGATCGTAAAGGTGATTGTAATAGATTGTCTTAATGGAAAACAAGGAACAGACAGTAGCAGAGGTGAACATGGGACACCAATCCTAAGGACAAGGACCTGTCTATCCTCCAATATCTGTGTGGAAATACAGCAAACCGTTGTATTAGGGAAAATGATGCTGAATAACAGTGATCCTTTAAGATCAATTATTCTTTTTTGGTCTCGATTTCCAAGCTATTATACAACGAGCACGCATCATTGTGTCATATTGAAGTTAAATCTTTTAAGAATGTTTCATCGCAACTGCATTCTGATCAATCAAAGAGAAAGTTGGCCATCGTGATTTATTTTGTAATACATTGTGTGGAAACATGCGCACCATGCCCGGCCATTAACGGGTAACCAAATTCCCGTGCAACAATTTACACCTAGGACATCGAGAGCTTATTATTAAGGTATATGAACTACTGTAATATCACCACACACTCAGATTCTTTCTGATGCTTCTCAATTCCTATAATCGCCAACTCCCTGATAACTCCATAATTTTTCTTTTTCACAAAGGCCCAGGTATGACACCCACAGCAGACTCATCGCCTTCATGATGCAGATAGATTAAGTCCTAAGCATTCCAAACATCAAAAAATCTAAACTACACTTAAGTAGACATCAAAAGGGTGGAAAAGTATCTAAACTTCACATAAGGTAGCCATTGAAAGCGCAGCAACGTAGGTTGAGCATTATTTAGAAGAACAAATCGCTCTCATGTTGATCAGAAGGTGCATTTACATTTATCAGAAGCTTAAGCACCAAGAAAATTAGAATATGCAAATTGGAATAACATCTCAAATAATCCACAACACAGAATAATAGAATATGCAGATTGTAATAGCTCAATAAATTGTCAAGCTTCACGATCCGTAAATAACTCCAAATCTGAGAACATGGGATAACCGAAGTAACACTTCTCCAATGATTTCAAACATGAAGCAACATGGAAGTCGCAAAATATTTCTTGAAGGGACAAATACATTATTGGGAAAGAACTTCATAACATACATCTTTCTTGGTGAAAACACTTGGACAGAGAAAACCTAAGTTTCACCCAAGAAAGCTTTTAGCAGCCCGCAATCCATCACATCTCAAAGCCTGCAGGATAAAGAAAATAACCCTAAGAACATTCAGAAAGCAGGAAAACAGAGATGCAGAAGGCTACCTGGAGCGGAGTTAGCAAGCACAAATAAATTTTCAAATGGAAAAATAATATGCAAATCTTGCAAATTCATTATCATATATTATCAGGTATAATGCTTATTTCCACCAAGAAATCAAGATTGCTTTGAATATGAGTACATTGTGCAGCCCAAGTAGATAAAACTTTCAGACAGCCACTTCTGGAAATAGGATTATAATACTAACCAGGTTGAGTAAGACAGAGGTACTAGTCTTAGGACATAAAGATACACAACCTATTAATTTAACTTTAGAAGCAGGGCTATAGGAATCCTAGATCTTTTAGATTGGAGAAGGATATCTAGGTGCTGCTGAATGAAGATTATGCATAGAACTCAAGGTTTTGAGCGTAGTAGGAACCAAGGTTTCAACACATATATATTTAGTGTTGCTCTCGTAAAACAAATATGTATGTATTATTATTCAAGATACCCTACTTGGCAATAATGTTGCAGCCTTAGCACAGCTATAGGAAAGCACAAAGTTTGTACAAAGTATAACATGAAATGCATCAAACCAATCAAAGAATAATGTGATTCATTCTTTTGGCATCAATAGCGAGGCACAAATATTAATTATTGGGAAAATGCACCAAGTTCCCCTGTGATCTTGAAATTCTGCACGAAGTCCCCCTGTATTCGAAAAATTCACAATATACCCGCCTATAATGGGAAATTATGCACGGGATCCCCATTTCAGTAAAACTTAACATATGTGTGTTAAAGGCGCCATAGATGCAATTGTGCATTATTTTCCTTACTTTTGGGTGGTTAAAATATTTTTATTACCCTTGTTAATTTAATTTCACTTCTGCACTCATTTCACCCAAGCAATACAAGGGTTTGGTTTTCAATGAAGGTTTTTGCCTTTTTTCTTTTTCTTTCTTATTATATTTATTGAACGTATTTATATAAGAAATTCTAAAAACTTTGCATCCATAAATCTCTATTTTTATGCTATTTATATATTAATATTTTTTTAATCTCCTCTATCAATTTTAAATAATTTTGTCACCTCTTTTGCCAATAAGTAAATTTTTTTAATAGTAATAGTAATAGTAACATAATAGAAAGTAAGATATTACCATTAGAAATTCTCACAAATAAATGCAAATATTCCAACATAATACCTAACCACTACCAGTAATCATTGTGCATTCAATACCAAAATTTCAACAAAAACTAGTGCAGGGAGAGTGCATAATTTTTCATAACAGACGGGTATTTCTGCATTTTCTAGAACACAGGGTGATATCGTGCATTTTACCAATTAATTATTCAATAAGTACAAAATTTTGAGATGACGCTGTCAGCAGTGACATGGAACCAAACAGAGGGTCCCCTATGGAGTCAGCTGCTTACCACTTCCCCATCCACATCATTAGATTCAATAAATAAGAAATGGAAAGTCCATAGAATCAATCCTCTTTCCTTTTATAATCAAACCCCCTATCTCTGTTTTTTTTCTTTTCCGCCTGCCCCGGGATCCTTTAGCCAGCCGGTGTTGGCCCGACGACAAAGCCTCAGTAGAACATCCGATCAGGCCACCGCGTAAACCGCAGCAATGATCTCGTCACCGCCCCACGCAATTAGGAAAAGGGCTCCACCTAGGAAGACTTGACCCATGTATCTCATTTCACCCAAGGAAGGAATAGAGTAAGAGCCGTACCTTCTTATTAGGAGAGGATAGCTAGTATATGCTTCTGCTTTCGACTAAGACCCCAAAACTATGAAAAAGGTCCATCCTATGGAGATTCCCCTTGGTCTAATTCCACGTTATGTTGATTCATTCATAGTTCGAGGAGAATATATGAATTTTCGTTTTTAAAATTTTGAAACTACTAATTAGCATTCTGATATCTCATTGTGCTAACCAAATCGACAAATTCCAGGTCTACAATCCATTAGCAAAAGGATTTGGGCTTGGCCTACAAATTCCTTTTCCTAAGAGCTCCACTTTATTGTCTAATCGAGATGGAAAGCTACCACTATCTTAAAGCTGCAAGATGTTTGATGAATAATAGATTTTTTATAAATATGACTTGGGAGATTTATTTGGCAGCGGTGTATTTCAGATGCTTGTTTATGTTCAATTGTTCACAATCTAGAATCTGATTACAAACACCAAGTTATTACTGCCGTTAATCATCAGGGAAATATAAAATGATGAAATACTAAACTTACAACCGGATGAACGTGGTTTACGAGTTAAGCCGTTGGTTTGGACTGGAGAAAATGAGAGAAGGGAAAGATACGATCGGTTGGAGAAGGGAAAGACGCAGAGGGTGAGAAATCTGTGGGAAAAAATCTGTTTTTTATTTATTTTATTTTATTTTAATCTAATGCAGTGGATGGGGAAGCGACAAACCCCATCAGCATGTTTGGCTCCATAAAGAACCTGCTGTTATGTTCCATATCACTTGACCATGATTCTTGAAGTCCAATCATACGGAAAAGCTATCTTAAAAGACCCCAATCAAAGAAATAATCAAACCGGAAGTTACATCCCTGGTTTTTAGTTTATAACTAACCAAAGAACCAAAGTTTTGGAGTTATAGCATTGACCTTTTAGTTTACACAATCTAATCTAACATTAAAATGGATAATTAGATTCATTCTGGTTGTGCTTGGATTAAGGATTTGAAATGAATGGATTTATAATCAATGGGTTTCAAATTCACTCAAGATAGAGAGGATTTGAAATCCACTCAAATCCTTCAAAAGATAGTTCAAAATGAAATCATGAATTTCCAAATCCATGGTAATCCAAACACCATCAATGGATTTGAAACTATGTTAGAGACAGAGAGATTGGAGAATAAATTCACTCAAAGTAACGCAACACCAATAGCAAATTCCCACGGAAGGAGATCTTCCGCCCTAGCCAATACGGCTTAATTCCACAATAAAGATAAAGATAAAGATCCTAAATCTGCAAGTTGTCAACCTACTTATACTATCCTCAGCCCATGCGGGAAAAGCCCACAGACTGAATTAAACTAAAGTCTTAAAAATAGAACATAAGTAAATAATAACAAAAATAATAAAAACATGCAGCTCTTCAGACGTTTCGGCGACGGTATGTATCAATTCCCCTCCCCATAAGAACCGCCTTGTCCTCAAGGCGAAAATTGGGAAACTGCTCACGAAAACGGACTTCGTCGACCCAAGTAGATTCATCCAAAGGCAGCCCTGCCCACTCCACCAAAACCTGATACACACGAGCATCCCTGCGCCACACCTCACGACCACGCGAAACTCGTGCCGGAACAAAAACAGGGCAATCAACCAACAAATTATCCGGAAGGGTGGGTACGACAGAATGGGAGCCAATAGCTGCCTTAAGTTGGGAAACATGGAAAACCGGATGGAGACGAGATCCCTCCGGTAAAATCAAACGATATGCAGCAGGTCCCACCCGGTGGGAAATCTCGAACGGTCCAAAGAAACGGGGTTTTCCCGCATGGGCTGAGGATAGTATAAGTAGGTTGACAACTTGCAGATTTAGGATCTTTATCTTTATCTTTATTGTGGAATTAAGCCGTATTGGCTAGGGCGGAAGATCTCCTTCCGTGGGAATTTGCTATTGGTGTTGCGTTACTTTGAGTGAATTTATTCTCCAATCTCTCTGTCTCTAACAAACTATGAATTTCAAATCCATCCTCAAATCCTTCCATCTCCAGATGCAACCATAGACAATTGATGAGAGCTTCTCTGATAACAAGATCACAGTTCTTGTATGAAGGATGTTTTCTTAACCCACAAATCAATATATTTTCTTTTTCTTCTACTTTGTCCCCTTCTTTCCTTTTTTCCTTGTTTTGGGGGAGGAGGTGGATAAGGAAAAACCCACATATCAATGTCATAAGTGTTTTAGTTCATAATCACTATTCACCTGCCACTGACATGTTTCTTACTACATGCATCCAAAATCCACATAATGAACTAAAATATATAGATAGGCAGAGCAACGTAGAGGTGCCCCAGTAGCATTTTTGGTGTTTTTCTAATTCTGATGCAACAGATACGAATAATGATTAAAATTTTGTTTTCCTACCAGATCTGCTAATTCCTGTCAGAAACTGCTGAAGCATACTTGTACTATTAGCAACAATGTATTCTTCGCAACAGCATATGCATCTATGGTATGACAGAGTCAAGATACTAACAACGAGAAAAGGCTAGAAGCAAATCCAGCATATCCAAATTGACAGGAATGGAGCAACTTAGTGCAGCTCATATTCGATCACATAAGGTCACATTGCGGAGTGGGGGATGGGGTTATCAGTGTTATAAGTATTACGTGCAACAGTCAATGCCTTCCATTCATGAACAGAGGCAAACAGTCATTCAATTTAACTAATAATCAAAAGCCCCAGTTCTCAAAACAAGACACGAGACTAAATATAGAGATGAAGAGTCATACCCTATATCTTATTTCTGGTATCCGCCACCGATGGCATTATCATCCTCCACAATTTTAGCAGTCAAGTACGGCTGAGGGAAATCACCCAGATCAAAAGTCTTTTCCTTCATCATCTTCTGCACATCAGCCTTCTTCAGGACCGTGCGTTTAATTGGGGGTCGATTTCGGCGCTGGTCCCGAGCGAAATACTTGATGTCGTAAACTGTTTCTGGCAGGGACGTCGGCACGATGGCTTTAGCGGAGACGGTGGCGGGGCAGAACAAGCGGTATTCCGTCGCCTTTGGGACTGCCTCACGATACTCTGGACTGGCGACAGGACCCGTATATTCCCATGGTTTCTTTATGTAGCGACGGAGGGTCTGAAGTAGGGATTTCGCACCGGACGCCATTGCAGAATTGGGGAATCTTCTTCAATGTTTTTGAGCAGTGCGTAGGAATAATAGAAAAATTATTTAGCTGTAGATGTAAATAGTAAATACCGAGCAAAGTCGCTACTGCCTGTACACCGACTCTTCCAGTATGTTCGTTTAAGACTGGGATGTATTGGCTAATCGTGACTGAAAGAATTAATGAGCAAGTGTTATTGGAATTTGCTCTCCTAAATTAATTTGGTTAAATCATAAACAAACATACCCCTCGAGTGGCTAGGCTTTCAACTTTTAGTGTGGCAATCTCGTTTGTTACACAGAAAATTGACATATAATTTACTTTATCTTTTCTAATTACTAATACGATGCACGATTTGTAAATATAGTAACAGGATTATAATCAAAATTATAAATTAAAGTTATATATATTTTTATTAATAAAAGTATGATAATAATAGAGAATTATAAAAATTATTTAAATAAACAAATATGAACATAATAATATTTAAGAAATAAAAGCAAATATTATGAACAATTTAAATATTAATAACGAAATTTAATAATATAAATAGTATTTTATATGAAAAACATTCAATATATTAATTATTCTAAAAATATTTCTTATTATAAATATATTTATAAAATATTAAAAAAAATTATTGTAAAATGAAATTGAAATAAAAGCAAATCATCAACTAAACAGCAATTAAATCCTAAATAATATCATATTATTTTTTTCACACATTAAGAAATAATATATCATTATCTAATATTTTAAAAAATATACCATAGCATGTACTAATTTAAAATAAACACAATTTTAGAGAACCATACGAATAAAGAATTTTAACATTTTTTAACTCAAGAAAATACTCGATGCAATGTAGTTACACAATTCTCCAATTTTCTAATTTCTCATTTATTTACACAAATATTTAATATGATTAATACCGACTAATACACAACATATGCGAATATTTTTCGTATAGTATCCGCATAATTCCCGTAAAATGTTGTGTTTGGTCTTTTAATTTATTCTTTTTATATATTTTTGTAATTTTTAATTTCATAGTAATATATTGTAGAAATTCGTGAAAATAAGAATAACTATTAAAATAATGAATTTATCTAGTAAAATAAATTTTAATTATATTTTAAAGTGTATGTTTGAAATACTTAATATAGATAAATAGATAATTATACGGTCTCTAGGCTTAAAATATTGTTTTTAAAGAAAGAACATAATTCGTAAACAATATAGAATGTTTATCCAATAAGAATCTAGTCTAAGACATTCTAATAAACAACAACACTTATTAAGAATTATAATTATGAGATTGTTCCATTAAATTAACAGAATAAATAATATCAAATCATAGTATTCAAATACCATTTAAATTAAGGGTTAAAAAAAATACAGCCTAAACTATGGCCGAACTATCAATTTGGTTCCTAACTATTTTACTATCACTTCAGTCTCTGAACAACATGAAACTATCATTTGCAATCCATCGGTGACTTTTTCGGCCAAAAGTATATTACGTGTCCAACATGTGATACAAAAGATATTTTCAATAATACTTTAGTGTCTGAACTACACAAAACTGTCACTTTGCAATCCATCGATTTACATGGTTACAAATATTTTCTAAAATTGTGGGACCTTATGAAATCTTCTTTTGATACATGAGGAGCCTTAACAAATATTTTTGGATAATTAAAAGATTAAAAAATGCATTTTGCCTCGAAATAGTTATTGGGTGAAAAACTAAAAAAAAGAACATATTGATTAACAAATCACTTGACTAATTTCGCTATCATTTTCAATCGATATCAATGTAAATTGGATTCGTGATGTTTTTGCTAATTTGCTTTTAACATAATATTTCAAACAATCCAAAAACATTTAGATACTAGCAAGTAAAGTGAACTAATAACCTTATTTTCTTCAGAATATATATTTTTTCTTGAATGATATCACTTTTTGTAATGATATTTAAACATCAAAGCACATAATGGTTAAGCTAATAAAAGTTGTTTATGTCAAAATTAAGCAGCACTTGATATATATTTGATTATCAAGGTCTTACTAGTATTATTTACCAAACACAATACAAATTGTCAGTCACAATAAATACCTACCTCTAACATACAAAAAATCACATATTAATATAATATTTAATTTTAATATATACAACATGGTGTCTGATAAAAAATAGTGAAAAGAAGACTAATTTGAAATGGACTAACAAAAAATATATTATGATTTTAACAGATTGAAAATGTTTTCTAAATAAATAAATAAACCAATTTATACTGTCAATTTCAATCGTCTTCTGAACAACTGCCGCGAGCTACTTCATCATATATGGGGCAATGTGTTACACACACCAATCTCTTTTATTTTGTCCATAATTTTTATTTTCTTGATTAATCTCACGTTTTTACTTTATACAAAAAGTACATTACAATTAGTCTAACAAAAAAATTGATATCGTAAATTTAAAAAAAAAATGCAAATAAAAGAAATTATATTTATTTGATTATTAATTTTATTTACAGACAGTTACAATATAAAATATTTAGTTCTGTCCACAATAAATACTAAAGTCCAACTCAAGTTATAACCAATATAAATTGCATTTTTCTAATATGATTTATCTTTTAATTATATTCAACTGAGTGACAAATTAAAAATCATGAAAAAGGTGATTAATATGAGAAACTAAGCAAATTATGAACAAAAATAATAAATATATTAAGAAATTGAAAAAAAAAATCTAGTAACAGATAATAATTAATAGTTGTAGCATATTTATCATCTATGCAAATTCCGTCAAGAATCCGTCTACTACATGAGGGAAGTGTTACACATGCGCCATTATTTTTCTAGCAAATTTCCTAAAAGAGAAAAAAAAAAGAAAAAAGAAAAAAGCTCCAATATATGACAACATATAGAAAAAAAATGAAATGTGTGGTCCTAACAAATTTATAAATATATATTAATTGAATTTATGATATTAAAAAAAAACAGTAATCTAGCAAATATATAGTAAAATCTCAAATATAATAGAATACTCACTTATATAACGAACATATTTATTATATATCTTGATTATTGTGATTGGTGTTAATTTATATATATGGCGGAAATCAAGGAGTTATTTATAGCTATCAAGATATAAGTCAAAACTTAACTTAAATACATATTTTACTCTAATTAACTCACAATTTAATTTTAGATGATTTTTTGGAACTTTTTTTTTTATATTTCTATTGATAGACGGATATACTTTTATATTAAATAAGGATAATTTATAATTATAACAAACAACAAATGTTAATAGATTATTAAAAGAAAGTACCCCCAAAAAAAGATTATTAAAAGAAGTTCTATCATCGTTGTTTTGATTTTTTTAAAGAAAAATAAAATTTCATTATAATCGTTGTAATTTAGCCAGTATTGGTTGACATAAAATTTCTGGTAGACTAGATAAATGCAAATCAGATGCTACAAGTTTGTAGTATAACCAGCACAATCATGAGCAATTAGATTAAGAGATGTGGCTTCCAAAATACTCCTTTGTGCGACAAAGTAGAAATAACACTTGGACATCTTCCACTGCCGAAAGACACGACGATACACAATCGGCCTCCTTTCTAACCATAATAATTACATAAGTTGCATCTCTAATTGAAAATTCATTAAGCGGCAATCGAGATGCAAAGCAAGGGGTCTCTTTATTTGAGAACCTCCGCCAATTGAAGGCAAGTATACCGTGAAGAACTTTGACAAAATCACAAATATTGTCACCTTTTTCATCTACTAAGTAAACTTCAACTGCAACTTTTAAAGGACGAAATGAAATAGCATCATTAAAAAAAAAAAAAAAACTTTGGAGCCTTTAGCAGACTGGTCATCAAATATTTTCTTCTTCCAATTCCATAAGATAGAATGACAAATAATACTAAAATATGTCAACCAAAGAAAGTACTTCCCCAAACTAAACATCATATAGAAGCAGTTGAATTGAAAAAAAAAAATCATGCAAACCAGCAATGCGCCAAATATTACAAGCCCGGGGACAAGTTAAAAATAAATTGTGAGATGCATCATTGCAGGCACAAAAATGCAAGAAAGGGAACATTGTGAGCCACGACAATGAAGGTTTTCGAACAAAGACAGTGAATTAGGGCAACATCTCCAACGGAAATATGCACGAAACCGAGAAGATGGAGACCCCATTGGTGCTTTCAAATCAAGTCAACCCCAATGCTAGCATACTCTCTGAAATCAGAGAAGCAAAGAGATGGACTCTCCATAATTATGATATTCATATTTATTGAATGTCTTCCATTCTTGGATAGGTGCCAAATCCAAAAGACGAGCAACAACACTCTAGAGAGGCATGGCAAGGATAAATTTACCTTCTTCCTCATGAAGATATTATGAATTAGGTCAAAGTTCTACGAGTGGCTGTCTTGATGGATAAGAGATGAAACCATCGAGTCTAGAAGAAGAATTGTGAATGGACTCTCAACTCGAAAATGAGCCAACTTGGGGATCTAAGGATCTAGTCATATTTTCATAAACAACCCACTATGATCGGGCATTGACTCCCTAAGAGAATAACATGTTGTCCATCAAGGATGCTCCTCTAGATCCAAAAAGGTCATGCCCTTAAACTTGCCTCCAGAAATAAAGAACGTGGGTAGTATTTTTTGTTTAAGTACATGACCTAGGAGTGATGATGGATTTGTATGAAGACACCGAGCCTGTTTGCTAAGCATTGCAAGGTTAACATCATGTAAATTTCTGCAGGCTGGCCCTCAACTGTTTTTCGGCTTGCACACTTCGCCCCAATTAATCCAATTAATTTCTTGGAATTACTCTTGTTACCCCCACCAAAACGAGCAGATAAGAGATGTGATGTCCGAAAAGAATCTGTATGTAAGCTTGAAGCATTCCATCTCATAAGTACGTATTTGTTAAAGAACTAATTTTATAAAATCTCTTTGCCAGCTCGAGAGAGATGTTTTTCTTTTCATCCGTTAGTTTCTTTATAATCTATATATATATAAAAGTAAAATGGGGGTTAATTTTGTAATTTTAACTTTCCCTCCTATTTTTTACTCCAAAATTTGGTAAGTTGTTGTAACTTTAGTAAGTTTTAAATTTTATTTTAATTTTTTTAAATACTAATAACTTTTTCATTTTTAATCTGATTTTTATGTAAGATATATCATTTAAATAGTCGTTTCACGAGTTTTAATTTGACATCCATATCACATATATTATAATGAGTTGAAGAAAAATATTATTTTCTTTGCTATTATATGTATTAAATACTATTGTTTATTGGCTTGCAAAACTAGAATAGTTAAACATGATTTTTTGTATTTCGTCTGAAATTTTGGACCATAATTGGTACTACCTCCGTTTTTATTAAATGTAGTTTTAGGTTTTGTCAATTATTTTTAAATAAATGTCTTTTTTTTCCTTTTTTTATACTAATTTTTTCATTACTATTCGTGTCATTTTTCTAATTTTTATTAGATATTTTTTTTTTTATATAAGATATAGTTTTAGGTTTTGTCAATTATTTTTAAATAGATGTTTGTTTAGCGTTTTTTCTAATTTTCTCCAATATTATCCGTAACATTATCTCTAAAAAACTCTAATCTAATTTACCATATCCAGTATCATATATAAATGGGAAGAAAGATAATATAAAGAAAATATGATGATAAATTGCAAAATTCCACTAGAAGGTTTCAGAAAATCTATTCGAGGCCTGAATTTTAGGAGCTTTCAATTCAGGCCCTGGATTTGAGTTTTTTTTTTCTTATTAGAGGTCTGGATTTTGAATTTTATTCTCACTCTTACGTCTTGAAAAATAGGACACGTTATCTGATATATGGAGTGTTCACTATATATATATATATATATATATATATATATATATATATATATATATAGTCTGTATTGGAACTTTCAATCTACTCCGTACTGAATCTTTTATACATCGAATAAATATCCTACTTTTGAATACATAATCCTGAATTGAGAATCTGGCTTGCTACTTGAGAAAAACTCAAAATTCAGGCCTTGAATTGAGAACTCCAATATTCAGGTTCTTAATTGGGGCACTTTTCCAAAATTCAAGCCATCAACTGAAATTCTACTAGGATAAATTTAAGGGATTTGTGGGGAGATAGGAAATTTGGTTGAGGATATACCATTTCCCCTGTATTTTGATTCTCTAATCCAAAATTAAAATTGCATATAAAAGACAACGGATGTAGTATGTTATTGTCACATTTAGTAAAAATCAAACTTTATTTTAATCTTTTAAACCGCAAATAACTTTTACATTTCGAACCTATTTTTAATTATGTATAATATATCAAATTAGAACTCTTTTGAAGATCTTTAATTTGATATTCGTATTTTTTTAGGAAAAATTGATATTCATATCACATATATTATAATAAGATATTTCATTTGGAAATTTTATATCGTTGGTTCGTTGATTATTTGAATAACATTTGAGCTGTTAAGGTGGTTTGTACTATAGCCTATGACCGAATACAACTAAAATTAGGTAAATGGTTCTCTAATAAAAAAAATAACTATCTTGATTATTTTATTAAAAGCAAAACTAACTATTATTTAATTTGAGCGAAAGTTTTCCTTATTTACGTGTCGAAATAAAATTCATTATTTAAATGATTAAGCATGTAATTTCTTAAATTTAAAATAAAAGTTTAAAAGTATAATTCAATAATCTGCTTATTAAATAATTATATTTGCACCTATTAATTTGTAGTTTGTTATAATAACAATTTTGTTTGGTTAATCTCAGGACTACGACTTTCACACATATTTATATATTTATATATGAAAATCAATACTTATTATTTTTTTATTACTTATTCATTTTTTCATAGTTTATATTTATTATGTTATTTTTATTAAAAATTTACACTTTGCAACCTAAACTATGAGATTTTATACGCGTTGCAATCTATTTTTTTTAAAATAAAATTAATCTGCTTGGTCTTTATAATTTTTGTAGATTTTGCAACCTAAACATTACTCTGTCGCATTAATTAACTATGTCTATTTTCCATATTTTCCACATTTTCCAACCTAATTAGTTAATTTATTTAAATAAAATATAATATTTATAATGAAAATATAGAATTTATTTAAATAAAATTCAATATATATGATATTCTTAAGATATATTGAAAAACTCATATATTTTATTTTATTATTCCAACTATTGAATGATCTTTGAATTTATTTTGTTAGTATCAAGAATCATTTAAACCTGAAACGTATTTGATTATAGATTAAATCTATAAAATTAGTATTCTATTTTTAAAAGAGGAAGTTAAGTTATCTTTATATTTAATATATTTTGATGAATTCTATGTTTTTTAGATATTTGTGTTTGTTTGAATATTCTTTATCACTTAAGCTATTTGTGGGTGTCCACACATATCAATATGGATACAGACACACTAAATATATGTTTGAGTTCAATATTATGATAATATTAGTGTTTGTTTGACTATTCATTATCACTTAAATATATGCTCACATAACAATTTGATATTCTTAAATATATATTTTTTCTATTCGAATATTCATTTCTTTATGTTAATTCATAAGAGAATACTTTTATAAAACGTACGTTATATTAAATCCATATCATGTGAACACAAATAGATAGTTACATTACTTATAACTTTTATATGTTTTATCAAAATTATTCAAATATTTATTTAGTTTAGAGTGCAACAACTTTATTTTTTAATATTAGATTACATAATATTTAATTTAATTAAATTATTATTTTTTGATAGGGATGACCCGGTTACCTCGGGCCGGGTTACCTCGGGTCGGGTTAATAGCATGCCAGCAACCGCGAAGGCCCAGGCCCAACAGGCGGGTTAAGAGCATGCCAGCAACCGCGAAGGCCCAGGCCCAACAGGCCCAGCAACACGCATTCGGCCCAGCGAATGCGAATCTGTCACGTAAATCCCAACTGCCATGATCTTTTCCCAACGGCCATGCAGATTTGGGAGGCAAGATTATAGGGATTTAGTTAGGGCTTGGGTTTAGTAGTATAAATAGAGGAAAAGAACTCTGAATTAGGGTTCGAATTCCGTATTCTAAATTACTCCGTGTAAACTCAACATTCTAGTAAAAGAAACACTCCGGCGATTGCCGTTTTCTGCCCATGGACGTAGATCTCCGGATCGAACCACGTAATTCTTGTGTGTTTTTACATTCTTTTCGCATTAATTACTGTTCGATTGGGTGTTTTCCGGATTGCGCATTAACAAATTGGCGCCGTCTGTGGGAACGACAAGATCGCATTCAGTAATACCATTGCCTTCTGAAATCATGGTGACAACCCGTCAGAACCAATCCCGCCGCGGAGATCAATCTAACCAGGATCCACCCGTGGACCAAGTGGCGCCTCCGAGACAATCGCCGGCAAGAAGCGCTTCCGCTCATCAGGGTAATCAAAACCCTCCACCCCCTCAGGATCAGCAAAACCCTAATATTGCTGCCGCTCAACCACCGGTAAACGTCCAAATTACCCCCGAATTGCTCCAGGCTTTCCTAGAAGAACATACACATGTTCTCCAAGATTGGGCAGCCAACCGCCTACATCCATCGGAGCCTGTCGCAGAGCCCGCTAACCACAATGACGATTCTGGTGTGCCTCTACCCCGTCCCCGTGGTCAGCGGAACCCTGGATACCGGGGACATCAGGATCGACGAAGGGAACGACCCGGTTCTTCCGAGGACCTTGGGAGTTCAAATAGATCACGACCTCACAACGAGGAACACACCGATGTGGATCGCCGCCGTCCACTTAATGCGGCTAAAAAAGTTCGCTATGCAAATGCTCATACTCTGGACCTTCAAGAGTACGAGCGAGTTCAACGCAATGTTGAACTGGATAGGATCTTGGGCATGGATGCCAATGGAGAGATCATCACACCGTTCTCCCAGGCAATCATGGACACCTCCCTTCCCGAAGGGTTTAAACGGCCAGCCATACCTCCTTACAATGGCACTGGAGATCCGGCCAATTTTCTGGGTGCTTTTAGGCACAGCATGCTTAGTCATGACAACATCACATCTCTGCAGTACTGCAGGATTTTCCCGGAGTATTTACAGGATGAAGCTCGGGTATGGTTTGATTCTCTCCCGCGAAACAGCATATCCTCGTTCAGAGAACTTGCCGAGCACTTTTGGGCAAGATTTGAAGCCCGGGTGAAGCCCGCGGCCACCATGGCCGACGTCATGACTATGGAACAACGGGACGGTGAATCCGTTACCCAATTTCTGGACCGTTTCACAACGGTAAGTCTCAAGGTGGGAGACTGCCCCGACAATGTGGCCATCGGCGCCTTCATGAATGGACTCCGTCCCGGAGCGTTGCACACCGAGTTAGCTCGGAACACACCGGTCACAACTCGAGCACTGTTCCAAACAGTGTGTAAATTTGCGAAGGCTGAGGAGCAGACTCGTCAGAAGCGTGAAAAGCACGCGGCCAAGAGGCAGGCCGACAAAGCCCAAACTGGGCCTAGCACCCGAGCTAGTGCATTTTCCCGTCTGGCAACGGGGCGCCCAGAATCCCGGAGTGAAATTCCGCAATTGACTCCGCTGACGAAGTCACGAGCTGAAATTTTTTCACTCCACAAAAACGACTTCCGACCTTGTCCACGGATGACTGCGCCTCCGGGAAAGAGAAATCGTGGCAAATGGTGTGAGTACCACCGAGATCATGGACACGAAACGGATGAGTGTCGGGAACTCGGCAAGGAGATTGAGGAATGTCTCAAGAAAGGATTCTTGCGGCAATACGTCGCACGAACTGGCGACCGACCTCGGGCAAACCATAATGGAGGCTCGTTTCATACCCGAGGAGGTTACCATGACCGAGATACTCAACAAAATCGGCCGCATTGGCAGAATAATCGGCAGGGGCCCAATAATCATGCACGACAAGATTCTGGCAATCGCCAGCCGCCACATCTCCAACTTCTACCTCCTCCTCCTCCGGGAGGACCCCGGGACGACGCACCCCCTCACGTGATAAACGTGATATACGGAGCCCTACCCACCGGGGCTTCGCGACATGCTTTGAAAGCAGAAGCTCGACGTCCTCCACCCGAGGAGCCACGTCACAAACGTCTCCATCAGTCCGAGACTGTCAGCTTCACGGATAGGGATCCGGTCCCCGAGATAACACCCCACACTGACGCAATTGTCATCGACATGGCTGTAGCTAACATAACAGTACGGCGAGTCTTCGTAGACAATGGGGCCGCAGTGAGCATCATATTTGCGGACTGTTTCGAGAGGATGGGGATTTCCCGAGATCAACTCAAACCGGCCCCCGGGCCACTACAGACTTTCACCCAGGGTGAAGTTCGGCCAGAAGGTATCCTCGCCCTCCCAGCGTCGTTGGGAACTTATCCGAAGGTGAAAACAATCTTCGTGGATTTCTATGTGGTGAATTCCCCATCACCATATAATATGATATTAGGCCGGGACTGGCTCACCCCGGCAAAAGCCATATGCTCCACGTATCACCTCGCACTGAAGTTCCCCACCTCGCATGGTGAAGAAACCGTCCGCGGGAGCCAACGGATTTCAAAAGAGTGCATGTACGTGGCACTCAGAAAGGCTGCAAAGGTTCCGCCCAAACAGCAACTTCAGGTAACATCACAGGTCCTGGAACCCCGGGACTGTACCCCACTGGGAGATGCCACTGTCCAAATCCCGCTAGATCCGTCTAAGCCGGAGCAGACAGTAACAGTAGGAGCCGTGGATGTGCCATGGCTACATCAGGCCATTATTCAGATCCTGCGAGAATATTCCGATGTTTTCGCATGGTCTCCTTTGGATATGCCCGGAGTCTCTCCCGAGGTGATTACCCACAAGCTAAATATCGATCCTAGTGTCAAGCCCATCCAGCAGAAACAGAGAAAATTTGCCCCGGAGCGAAATGAGGCCATTCGAGTTGAGGTAAAACAACTCCTGGACGCGGACATTTTATTCGAGGTATTCTACCCCTCTTGGTTATCCAATCCGGTAATGGTTACAAAAACCAGTGGGGCCTGGCGGATGTGTGTCGATTTCTCCGATCTCAACAAGCACTGTCCGAAGGACTGCTATCCTCTACCTTCTATCGACCAAAAGGCCGAGGCCATTACGGGGTACGTGGCACTTTGTTTCTTGGATCTATATAAAGGCTATCATCAGATCTTTATGGATCCACAGGATGCCGTCAAAACGGCGTTTATCACTGCCTTCGGGTGCTACGCTTTCAAGAAACTGCCCTTCGGGCTCAAGAATGCCGGGTCCACCTACCAGCGTCTAATGGACTCCGTCTTCCATGACCAGATAGGTCGCAATGTTGAGGTTTACGTCGATGACTTGGTCATCAAAAGCTCCTCTCATCCTTCATGCGTGCAGGACATCGCCGAAACCCTGCGCACTCTGCGGCGCTATAATTTGCGCCTCAACCCTACAAAATGCACTTTCGGTGTTGGCTCCGGGAAGTTTCTCGGATACATGGTATCACAAAGCGGCCTACAAGCCAACCCGGCAAAGCTTCGCGATGTGTTAGACCTACAGCCACCAAAGACATTCAGGGATGTTCAACGCCTTACAGGTGGCCTAGCAGCTTTAAACAGATTCTTATCAAAAGCAGCGGAGCGCCAGCTACCATTTTTTAAGATCCTCAGACAAGCGAAGTCCTTTGAGTGGACTCCAGAATGTACTGAGGCCTTCGAGGCCTTGAAACGACATATACAGCAGCTGCCCACCTTGTCAGTTCCTCTCCCCGGAGAGCCGTTGTACGTATATCTGGCTTCTGCCGAGGAGGCTGTTAGCGCCGCTCTTGTGCGAGAAGTGGAAGGGGTTCAGCACCCCGTATATTTTGCCAGCCGGGTACTTCATGGAGCAGAGACGCGATACTCCGAGCTTGAAAAAACCGCCTTGGCCCTCGTTATGGCAGCTCGACGCCTCCGACCATACTTCCAGGGACGCGAAATACGAGTCTTGACAAATCATCCTGTGCGCCAGATCCTTGTAAAACCCGAGGTGTCTGGGCGCCTCGCCAAATGGGCCATCGAGTTGGGAGAATATGACATCCAGTTCCTTCCCCGCCGAGCCATCAAGGGTCAAGCCCTCGCTGATTTCTTGGCCGAAGCTCCGGTGGACAGTCATGAGACACCCGCAGACAAAGATACACAGCACCACGACACACTCGCTCCTTCACCTCGGAAGTGGCAGCTATTTGTGGACGGCGCATCCACGGTCCGAGGAAGTGGCGCCGGACTACTCCTCATCGACCCCGAGGAGGCTGAGTTTAAATATGTCATAAGGTACAAGTTTAAGGTAACCAACAATGTAGCGGAGTACGAGGCAGTCCTCGCCGGACTCCGGCTCGCTCAATCTCTAGGTGTTCGGCACCTAGAGCTCCTCACGGACTCCGAGATCGTGTCTAAGCAGATTCAGGGGACTTATGTCGCCAGGGAAGAAACCATGGTCAGGTACCACACTCTAGCGCTTAAGCTCATCTCAACTTTTGATACAGTTATTATACAGAAGATCCCGCGGACCCAGAACTCCAGGGCAGACGCACTCAGCAAGCTGGCCTCCGCGGTCCAAACAAATATATCCCCGGATATCATGGTCGAAGACCTCTTCCATCCGTCAATTCATGAGGCTACAGTTTCTGTATTGACCGACAGCGATCCGAACTGGATGACTCCGATCATTCAGTACCTTCGAGATGGGACTCTGCCCACTGACAAGCTACGAGCTCGGCAAGTTGTGCTCAAAGCCCCCAAATACTCCCTTCATAACGGAGTCTTATATCGACAATCGTACTTGCAACCAAACCTCCGGTGCTTGCCACCTACCGAGGCCATTCAAGTTCTGAGGGAGGTTCATGAAGGGGCCTGCGCTAGCCACGTCGGCTCCCGAACACTAGCAAAGAAAATCCTTCGCTGGGGATATTATTGGCCTACTTTGTTCAATGACGCTCATGACCTAGTGTCCAAATGCAGCAAGTGTCAACTACATTCCCGTGTAAAGCACCTACCACAAACCGAACTCACGGGAATCCAGAGTGCGTGGCCGTTCATTCAGTGGGGAATTGACATTGTCGGACCCTTCCCTGTTGCTCCGGGGGGGTTGAAATTCCTGGTAGTCGCCGTAGACTACTTCACTAAGTGGGTCGAAGCCGAACCGCTTACTGCTATCACTGGTCAGAATATTCTAAAGTTCGTATGGCGCAATATTATCTGCCGCTTCGGTATCCCGAGCACTATTATCTCAGACAATGGCAAACAGTTTGCCAATGATCCATTCCGCTCATGGTGTGAGGAACTCCACATCAAACAGATATTCACCTCGGTCGCTCACCCTCAAGCAAACGGGCAGGTTGAAGTCACCAACCGAACCCTCCTCACAGGAATAAAAAAGCGCCTGGATAGCGCCAAAGGCCTTTGGACTGAAAACCTTCCACAAGTCTTATGGGCCATCCGCACAACGCCACACACCTCCACCGGGGAAACTCCTTACAGCCTTACCTACGGCTCCGAAGCCGTCATTCCAGCCGAAATCAGTGTGCCGAGTCCTCGCCTACTTACCTTAGTTCCGGACGATAACGACGAGGCACTTCGCGCGAATTTGGATGAGCTTGAGAATCGCAGGGAACAAGCGTTCGTCCAGCAGGCTAAGTGCAAACAGCGAGCTGCACAGTACTATAACCTCCGGGTCCGAGGTACTCAGTTCAATGTCGGGGACTTGGTTCTTCGACTCAACTCGGCCAGCAAGGCTGCCCCCGAGGGCAAACTACATGCTTCTTGGAAAGGTCCATACCGAGTCGTTGCCACGCATGACTCCGGCTCTTATCAGCTCGAACATCTCAACGGGGCCCCGATCCCCCGAAGTTGGCACGTCACAAACTTGAGACGGTTCTATCTATAAAAGCTAAATCACAAGTACTTTCTCTCCTTTAATTTCCGTAATAGTTGTTATTCCTTTTTGTACTCTTCAATTAGCTCCGGCATTTATCATTGAATAAAATTTTTCTGTTCATACACCTCGCTGTGTTTTTCTTTACTTTACGGGGACGCCCTAACACATATATACTATCATTACTAGTCTCCGGACAATTAAACCTTACTCTCGGTCCGCCCGAGGAGGTTCGCATACTAGTCCCCGGACTCACACTACTTTCTCGTCTGTTTAACCGGAGAAATGCTAACTCCCGCCTGATCCGTCCGGGGAGGAAATTTGCTCCCGCCCGATCCGTCCGGGGAGTTTTTACTCCCGCCTGATCCGTCAGGGGAGATTGGCTTAGCCCATACCGTGTTCCCGAACACCTACTTAAAACAATTAACAGGTTTTATATCATGTTCCCGAACACCCAATCAAAATGATTTGTAACAAATTATTTTCACCACAAACTATTCAAATCACATGGTTTTTTACATAACACTAAAAAAAAAAAAAAAAAAAAAAAACAACAAAAGTACTAAGGCTAACGTCTATGGCCCCCGAGCCAATACTGCGCACTCCGGTGCTGGGACCCACCCCTCGGTCTACGCTGGGTCCTTCGGGATCTTGAAGACCCTTGACCTCGGGCTCCGGCCCTGTTACCCTCTCGGAACCTGGCTCGGTCATCTCTCCTAGGCTCTCTTCGACGAGGACTTTCCCTAGGAACTGGCCTCGGGGTTTCAACTCGGGTCCGTGCCCGGTTGCCGGGATGTGGTGCTGACCTCGGTGTCTCAGCCCACTGCTCAGGGTCCCACTCCTCCGGGACCATAACTTCGATTTCCTGGGCCAGCTCCTCGACTATCTCCTCGGCAACTGCTGGAGGTTCTTCAGTTGTGGCCACCGAAGCTGGCTCCCTAATGACTATGCCTTTGCTCTGCACGGAGGGTTTTTTCTGGCCTTTAGACTTCTTATCCTTTCGAGGAGCTCTCTGAGTACTTCGGTCCTGACTAGTGCTCGCAATAAACTCCTCAGCAGTAGGCCTTCGCCTGATTCGGCCCTTTAGCCCTTCATACATGCTGAGCAATAGTTCGAGGACCTCTCTTTTCCTCAACAACTCCGCAGGCTCTACTGAGCTCCTCGACATCAGCGCCGCGATGTCACTCTGGATTTCGACGGTCCGCTCTTCTACTTCCTCAAAGGTTAGCAGACCGAACTCGGACAGGATCCGTTCATATTCCTTATGGTGAACGCGGACGCGGCTCATCTCGGCAGCAGTGGTTCGATACTGCATCTCGAAGTCTTTGGCCCTTTCATTGGCCTCAACCACCTTCCTCTCCGCCGAGGCTATCTGCTTTTGCAACTTGGGCACTACGTGCAGCTCCAGGCGGTTCTTCTCGCCGCGGAACCACTCAAGTGATGTCATTAATTTCTTTATTGTATCGTGCAGCTCCGCGGTGTTCTAGACAGTTGGTAAAAATCAAACAGAATTACTCTCAAACATAGAAGAGTTGATACAGCTCGGCAACACACAATGGATTATGAAAATGAAACGATTGCAAGGGTCTGAAAAGAGAAATTGTATTTCACATTGACAGAATACAACGGTTCAGTTACATCATTCCTATCAATTCTACAGATTTACAAATTTAAATTTGCGGGGATCTACTGACCTCCCGCTCAAGTGCCTCTGTTTCTTCGGGCAGCTCTTCTTGCTGGCCCTCAGGCACTTCGGTATTTCCCCCCTCGGCAGCAACGACAGCTTCGGTTTCAGCGGGGACTTCGGATTCTACCGAGGGAAGGGGCTCGGTGTTTTGAGGCGCCGGGGCCAGTTCACCGCGGCAGAAGGCCAAGAATTCTTCATCTTGGTCCACTATGCAGTTGGCCACTTCTGCGGCAGTCAGAAGCTGCCTCTTCCCCCCGAGCGCGTTCACCAGGGGCCATTCCGGCAGCTCCGCCAGCGCGGCGTAATACGCCTTCTCCACCTCGGCCGCCGCCTCGGGATCATACCCGAACTCTGGACGATTGATGTCCACATCCGGGTATACCTCCTTCACCTCCTCCAGCACCATGGCCCGCGTGGCTTTGTCCCCTATCGCCACAAACTTTGTCTGGAAGTCCAAAAAAGTGCTGGAGTGCAGTAATTTCTCAGCAAACGCCCTCAGTAGAGCTCCCTGACCTATAACCACGGCGGCTTCCCTTGCCTCCATTTCGGCCCGCAGTTGCATCAGTTCACCTCGGAGGCTGTGGTTTTCCATCTCTATACTGCGCAGACGCGCAACCTCGGACTCGACCACGGCAGCCCTCTTGCGTGCCTGGGTCAAGTCGTATGAGAGTTTGTCATTCTTGGCGCGAAGCTCTCGCGCTGTCGCAGCTAGGTCCTCCCTGGCCTCTATTTCATTCTTCAGGCCGACCTCGATTATACCCTTGGCCAGCCGAAGAATCTTCTCGGCGTCCGCGCTATCGAACCCCAGCGTACTGGGGATCACCTGCTCCCCCTGAAATAGTTAATACACACCGAGGCGCACGGTTTAAACCTCTGATACACACCTCGTGTAAGATAAACTACTGATCAGCATTCTTAATATTACCTCGGTACTTGCCCCAACCCGGGGTCTTTTGGCTGGTGCTTGCGGAGCCCCAGTAGGCTCCGGCCTCTTCTTCGATGACACCGGAGACCCCGCCGGCATCGCCCTCTCCTCCGACCCCGATGACGGTCGGACACTCTGAGACGTCTTCTCTCGGGGAGTCACCTCGGTGGCTATCCCCTTCTTCTTTGCCGCTGCCGACGCTGCAGGGCTTCCCGATGCCGGCTGCTTTCCGAAGCGTCCCACTGCAAATATATATATATCAAAGGTCACTTTGCGCACAACGGCGAAATTGAATAACAGGACAAAAAACTCCTACCCTCTTCGGCATTTCCATTCCCTGAATAATATGGGCTAAGCCCAGCCTTCTCCAGTTCCTCCTCGGAACAGAGGGTTTGGAAAGTCCCCACTTGCAGGAATATGTGCCTCATCTCGGCCCCTGGATTCTCCACAGGAGCGGAATCCTGCACCTCGTCACTCCTCCACTTCGGGAGGGCTATTTTATTCCTAACAAATATGAATCTCTCCTTCCACCCCTCTACTTTGCTCGGGTTTTGAACCTTGAACCCTCCGCGGGCTCGAGGACTAAAGGAGTACCATCCCTTGGACTTCCCGAAGTTCTTAAGCTGGTAGAAAAACCTAAAAAGTTCTACCGTTGGTTCTACCCCGGCCATTTTACTTACAACAGTAAAACCTACCAATTGCCTCACCGCGTTCGGTGCTAACTGGCAGAGGGCAATGCCGTAGTATCTTAACAGCTCTACGACTATGCTCCACAACGGCAATCTCAATCCTACTCTAAGGGGGTCAATGTACACGGTCATAAACCCCTGCGGTGGGCAACAGGCCCTATCCTCGGGGGTCGGAATTATGTACTCAAGGTCAAACGGAAGATAAAAAGATGGGAGTTCCCTCTCCAGCTGCCCCCGCGACATCCGTAAACCTATGGAGGACACCTCAAGATCAACCGCCGGACATTCGTAAAACGATATCGTCCGGGTATTACACTCTACACCGTCGACTCTCTCTATGGTTCTTATGGAATCCTTCTCCGGAAAAATATACGATATGGGGGGGACATCTAACGGAGTGTCCGCATCTCCAACTACTCTGACCGAGGCCGAAGAAGGGGCAGAAGATGAAGCAGATGAAGAGGATGACATACTTACTTGATTTGAATTCGAAAGGATGGAATTGAGAAATTTTTGATCTCTGATGAATCACAAACGCAAGGTTCCTCTTTTTCCCGCTTTCTATAACAGATGAACGCAATAGAGAAGATGAAAAGTTACTGTGCAGTTATTCCTTATATAAATGCAAAACACCGACGGCTCTGATGCAGCCTATTCAAATTCAGTGATGAGGATTCATGCGTGCTTCTCACGCGCTTTACAGTTACCGAGGCGCGTGGGGAACAGCTGTCTTGGAACTCGCAGAGCGTGTCACTTCACGCTCCTCTCTCTCATTATGGCGTCGCCAGTCACATCAGTCTCACCCTTCTTCAGGAAGATTCAAGATACACTCCGGTGTACTTTTTGCCTCGGCCATACCACTACACTCCGGTATTCTAACCACTTCGGCCCAATATCTCACTCCGGTGTACCCTACACCTCGGTCAGACTGTCATGTACTTCAGACGTGTTTTACGCCTCGAGCAAGTTCGGTAACTCATTACAAGTACCAAGCACTTCGGCCTACCAGTGACCCCGGTCTTCTTTGCTTAAAGTTCCCCACCCCGGTGACAACCGAAGCTCCTACCTTGCTTCGGCTGGGGGGGGGGCATCTGATAGGGATGACCCGGTTACCTCGGGCCGGGTTACCTCGGGTCGGGTTAATAGCATGCCAGCAACCGCGAAGGCCCAGGCCCAACAGGCGGGTTAAGAGCATGCCAGCAACCGCGAAGGCCCAGGCCCAACAGGCCCAGCAACATGCATTCGGCCCAGCGAATGCGAATCTGTCACGTAAATCCCAACTGCCATGATCTTTTCCCAACGGCCATGCAGATTTGGGAGGCAAGATTATAGGGATTTAGTTAGGGCTTGGGTTTAGTAGTATAAATAGAGGAAAAGAACTCTGAATTAGGGTTCGAATTCCGTATTCTAAATTACTCCGTGTAAACTCAACATTCTAGTAAAAGAAACACTCCGGCGATTGCCGTTTTCTGCCCGTGGACGTAGATCTCCGGATCGAACCACGTAATTCTTGTGTGTTTTTACATTCTTTTCGCATTAATTACTGTTCGATTGGGTGTTTTCCGGATTGCGCATTAACATTTTTTAAATAAATTTCCGTGCATCGCACGGGAGTGTTACTAGTTCTATCTTTAATAGACAAAAAAAGCCTCTAAAATACTCCTCCTTACACCAGATAGGAGACCCAAATATTTATGATGGCTATTAACTTGGGAAATATTAGAAATATCACAAGTATATTGTATTCTAGGTTTAGATATATTTGTGCTGAAGACACCTTTAGATTTTTCCTGATTGATGTGTTGGCCGAGACTTTATCGTATAATCTGATAGCAAATGTAAGATGGCTAGTACTTTATATTAGCACATTTATAACTTAAGTATTATGAAGTCATGATAGATTTTAGCGAAATCATAGGCATTTGAATTTTGAATTCATTAGATACAACATTTATTATGATCTTTACATATTAAGCATTTTCCAAGTTCTTTGGTAAGTAAATTAATTAGTATTTCACCTATTTTTGGTAAGTAAATTAATTAATATTTCACCAATTACCAATCCATTTTTAAACCTCTAATATTTTTACTAGCTTAATTATTTTGATATGTATACTTTGGTCTTTCTTGTAATTGTAAAAAATAGTTTGCATAAATATAACGAGACATAACTTAAATCAAGAGATCAAGATAATGACATGAAAAAATAAATCCATATATACTATCAAATAACTAAGATTAATGAATTGTGTCACTTACTAAATATGGAGTTAAAACTGGAAAAAAATTAGTCTCTATCCAGCAACAAAGCAGATTGGACGTTGACACCTATAATAATATGTCAAATAGGGCTCCAATGTGAGCAATTCAACATTCAAGCATGTAGAAAACTCCGAGGTCGGAATTAAGAGATATTTATGGAAGAAGAGTAGAATAAAATAGTGAAGTCTTACCTCAAAGCTTAGTGAAGGATGCACTTATACGTATTAGTATCGAATGACAAATGTGTCAGTTGCAGCTCTAGTGAAAAGGTTAGCAGTGCAAATATACTAAATCAAGGATTTGTTCATGTTATATGTTATAGTATTTTACTCTTATTGTTGAGGTAGTGAGCATACTCACCATGTGCCTACGGAAAGTACCAACCAAACTGATTAATTTAGTACATGTCAACCATGCCCAATTTCGAGCAAAGTCTAAATGCCAAACTGTAGAGATAGTTATAAAGGAACCACTTTGGAAGAATGTAAAGTAGGCTTTGTAGAGTGAACTTATATTTGCCACATCTCGAATTGGATGTCATGTGTTTCTCTTGGTCCATTCGCAATTACCTGAAGCGCACACACTTTTTGTCCGTCTCATGTTGAATAGGTCTGAGAATAGACATATCGGCACTACAATCATGTCATAGCAGGCGTGATTTATCCTACATTGCTAAAGATAATGTGGTCTAATTCCGATAATGATGATTATGCCAGAATTAACTTTTAGCCATTTCGCTGGAGGGTTCACTTTTTAGAAAATCGAAACTGAACCTCGAAGGTCACATCCTTCACTCTTTAGATGTGAATATCAGAACTCATGTCGTTGTCCCCTTCGTCACCCTATACTTCACGAGGTACTCTTCAAATCATATTATTTTATATTTGAGCTTAATCAATGATTGATATGTGGGGAAATTAGTTTATTAAATGGATCTTTTGACAGGTCTAAGCCGAATTATATGTGGTGTAATTTAATTTGGGAAGAATTAAATGGTGAATTGAAAAACTACACTTCTCGAGGTTGATTGTAGTATTTGAAATTTCTCAAAATCGATTTTCAGTGAGTGAGAAATTGATGGTTAAGGAACCATGATTAGAAGTTGAAAAGCCATATATGTGTAGGTGTAGTGGAGAAGTGGGAGAGAAAATGATTATCCTACATTAATTAATTAGTATGTTTTAAACCTCTTTAATTTTATTTGAGTGGTATAGGAGTTACAAGTATCATACAAAAGTGGACCATCGGTGTGAAGCCCACATGTGCACAGGTCAAGCCCAAGCCCGTTTTGGCCCGTCTTTGTTCCGACCCAGCTCAGCAAAGTTTGGTTTTGTTACATTGAATCAGGTCCAACAAGGTTTGTAACTCTTGGAATCCAAGACGAATCTGGACAGTTAGTGTCCTGGTTTATTGACGGTTATAACCTGGAAAGTGGCATAAAAAAGGTGCCTTAACAGCTGAAATTAATGTCACCCCACTAATAGCATTAGGTTACACACATTTAATGCCACTTGAGGGAGTGGGGAGATTACACCTCCAATAAAGGCCGCTACTCAAAGTGGGGAGGTTACTCATTGAAGGCACTACCCCATGTTTAATTTCCTGCATGAGTTGAGACCTATATGTCTATAGGTCCTGCATTTGAGGCACACAAAACATACAAACATCCAAGAGATTTTCTACACTCTCACTTATATAATTCGTATCCAGTTCCAGTGCATTTTCCAGTTCACCAGAGCTTCGAGATTTGGAAGTGCTCCCCTCTCGAAGACGTAACCGTTGTATCTTGGGAGATATCAACTATGCACCGTGCGTACTAATGTGGAACGTGTTTATCTTGTGGAGAGATTTATACTTGCCTCATCTATCCGCAATCCAATCGAGTTGTAAGGATTTAGTACAAGTGCAAGTGTATTTGTATTATGTTCGTTGTTGGACCATTCATATATTTGTAACATGATATAATTTTAATAACATCAATAATCAATAATAACAATTAAGAGAGATATTTTAGAAAAAATTTAAGGAAATAAAAATGGATAAAGTTGAGAGGTAAATATAGTAAGGCACTCACTTAAAACTGTAAATACAATTGATAAATAGAAAATTATGTAGAGCGAAAAAAAATGTGGTATTAATGCATTTAATCCTCTTGCACTTGTTATTTACTATCTTTACTGTATTCCAAATACTCTATATTTTATTTTCTTGATTAATTCAGTGATAATAGAGCAATTTTGGACTATGAACGAGCTTAGCTAATGAATAAATATGAAACATAATTTGGGCTAGAAAAAAGAGAGATGAATTAGACATATTGGGTTCATGGGATAATGTTGGATGACACAATGTTCGACCATTAGCCCAACGTTTCTTTTAAAATCTTGGCCTTCAATCTAAGGGGTATGTTTTTACCCCTAAAACAAGAGAAAGCACGCTACATGCAAGATATACATGAGATAATGAACAATAACTTGAGAGGTGAATGACTCGGCTTGGTTGGTTTTACATGTTTTTTTTTTATTTTCTCATCATAATAAATTATGAATACAAGAGTGTGATAAGTAACCGAATCTTTCCCTATCAGTTCGAAATTTTGAATGGATGTTGAACCATAACTCATAAATTTCATGGATGATTCATAATATTTTTCTTGTATCTTTCTCTTAAGTTATCTGTGTTGCAAGATTTACTGTTTATGATATTTAATACTCTTATTTTGATACTATGGAATACCCATTGTTAGAGTTTAACATAACAATACAATTTTTATGAATTTATAGTCATCAGTA
Source organism: Ajuga chamaepitys (assembly GCA_958295605.1). Taxonomy (NCBI): domain Eukaryota; kingdom Viridiplantae; phylum Streptophyta; class Magnoliopsida; order Lamiales; family Lamiaceae; genus Ajuga; species Ajuga chamaepitys. The sequence continues at coordinate 9,162,424 of OY282506.1, forward strand.
GTAAATAACAATTAATTCTTTAAGATAACATGAATCTTGTTGTTCCGAGTTGAGTTTATGCAATTTGGAGTGTAGTTTGTTCTATTTCCTTGAAAACTAATGTGTCAATTTAGTCCTGAGAGCAGGAGTGGTTCCTGTACAGAAACATTCATACAGTATGTCGTACCAAAAACTTCAATATTTCAAAATCCATACCAATACCGTATAATAAATTTTAGGATATCGAAATTCGGTATGGCATTCAGTTCATACAATATCATACAGAAAAATTATCGAACTTTTACACACCAAAATTTACCTTCACACAAAAATACATATTTAAGGAAAAACTAATCTACATAAAATTAATTAACTAGAAAAGTATCAAGACATCAAATAGTGAACAACAAAATGTCCAAAAGACATCGCATTACATCAATGAAACAATAAATAACCACCGAAACAAAATTAGTAGCATTACATAAGGAACAAGTAATCGACAACCAAACACATTTCAAGTCACGCAAATAAATTTGATTACATCCCACTCTGATCCAAGCCACTACTTAAAAACTCCTATGAAATCCGAGTCCCCAAGGTGAATTCAGGCAAACATCTGGTGAAATACAATTTGCACAATTAGGTTCAATCTATACCCAAAAAATGAATATTATATTTCTATACTTGAGGACCAAGAGATTGTATCTCAAAGACAACAAGAAAACTTGCCAAGCTTTTAATTCCCCTCTCCTTGTCTCAAGGTAATCTTACATTGATATTAGATAACAAGCAATGATTTTGGTTTCCTTTATGTATGTCCAGAGACAGTTATATCATGGGAGTGATACAAAATGCAACTATTAAATCTGATAAAGAAAATCTATTGAGCATACACATAGAGCATACAACTTTCTGTTTTGAGCATTTTCTAAATTTTACTAGATGGTGGTTTTTTAGTGAGAAAAAAATATATCGAATTCAACTACAGAATCACAACAACCAACTAGAAACAATGAGAATAAAACTAAAATTGATAATATTAGACTACAAAAATTTGAAAACAATAAAACGTAATGACAACTAGATTTTAATAGAATATATGCATAATATAAGATCACACTTGAAAGATCCAATTTCCAAAAAAATGAAAGGCAACTTGAACCAAAGAAGGAACATGGAAGTGAACATTTACTCTTCAAGTTACACCACAGACAAAGTAGTGGCCAGAGAGAAAGTTTGAGAGCAGTCTTGAATGACATTATGGTTGTAAAAAACTTAGTAATGATTACAATACTTCATATAGATTAACATAGATAAGTATATAATCTAAACTTAATTAAATGAAAAATCTCTTACTCTTTTCAATCTCTTTAATTTCCTTATATAAGTCAAGGTCATTATTGGTTGGATTCTTATAATGGCTAAACTCCTTCGCTCTTACCCAATCACTAGTGCACAATAATGCCTCTACCATTTTAGTACTCAAACTACTCGTAAAAGGATCAACAACTCTTTTGTCCAAACTAAAAGTAGACTCACTAGCCACATGAACTTGTCATAAAAGTCACTCTAAAATCACTAGGATTAGAACGACCTTCTCAAACTATAAGCGTACAGTTTGTGACAGAGGTAGTATAAAGTATTTGTCGAATCCATAGGGAGGATTATTCCGTGAGAATCGACTTTGGCACGTTCAGGTAAGTGCGGCCAAACGAAAATTGAAGATGTGATTATACTAATCGACATAAAAGTAAATAAATATAAACAAGAAGGGAACCGATCAATGGGAAGATATTCCCGAGGTTCGGTTTCACACAAGCAAGACGGGGTTGATATTTCAAAGATGATTATAAGACATTGTTATGAGTTTTACGTGATTGAATTCTCGAACCAACATACGTCCCAATTGGATGTGAATAGGTGACCCTAATCCTCTAGAATTGGTAAGTAAACGAGGTTCAATGTAGAATACCTACACGGGTAAAAATACTAAACTAACCTCGGGCCTCGGGATTCCAGTTACATAAGACTAGAAAGAGATAGCTCGACTTCTCCTACACTAAAGACCAGCGTAAGGGTGTAAAAACTAATCACGATGTTAGACTTAATTTTGTCCATCCCAACCGATGCCCCCTAGACATTACCCCTCCCCCCTCTCTCCCTCTCAGTACAGTTTCTCATCCATATGCCTCCCTTCTACCAATTGAGTCTCGATTAACCTAATTTTCCAGAATTAATCCCTCACCCGCTCATTCTAAGGCGTCGTGATTAATTCATATACTCATTTAAGATCTAGTCGACAAGCCTCAGAAGGGTAGTGATCCCAAGCCTAGGGGCCAATTATCATCTCCCAACTGCACAATCAAGCAAATCGATCCTAAGCTACCAAAAGCAGGGATCGTACAAGCCTGTGAACTTAGTCACGAATTTCATTGGAAATCATTACAAAATAATCAAGCCCTAACCCTAGGTAACCACAACCTGCAACAAATCAAACAATAAATCAATGATTCATCAACCTGATGAACGTGAAATTTTTAGTTTTTCTTGCATATTTCACGTCCATTTTTGTTGAGAATTGCGAGTAATCATCACGTTTAAGTGCATTTTCATATTTTAATGTATTTCCGGGCCTTATTTCCCTATTGATATGATTTGTGCACTGTTGGGTGTTTTTTAGTCGTAATTTAAAGGTTTGGTGAAACCGAGAAAGAAAGAAGATCAATTGCACATACATCCATATTCTGGCTCCAAAATGAGGCCTAAAAAGGGGTCCAAATTGGACCCTAGGAAAGCCCGACTTGAAGATCCCTGAGTCGCAAATAAAAGTCGTGAAGGGGAAGGGGTTCAAAACAGCGACGAAAAAAGACGACGCGCAAAAAGGGCGTGCCAAAAAGAGCCCAACCGAACTAGTACCGGACCAAGCCAACCGGCAGCTAGTCTGTAAGTGATTCTAAGGTGTTGCTTGCATCACTGGTAGCCAATCCGGCGGTTGGCTGGTTTTGGGTTGGTTCCCCCCGTTTTCAGCGCGTTTCCTCTGTATTACGTCCATAACTTTCTCATATGAACTCGAATTCAAGCGATTCAAGATGCTTCGTGATTGTATGACAAAAATCTACAATTTTTTTATTTGGGATGAAAGTTGATTCCACAATAATATTTCTCAATATTCGCTAAAAGGCCGAGTCATGCGCATTTGGGTGGTCAAAGTCAACAATTGAAGACTCCAAACCTTTTAATTGTATTTTTGCTTTTGTGCCCTTAATTTAAGTGAGATTTCTGCAAATTTTAGTGAGTATGTGTGTGTGGGGGGGGGGGGGGGGGGGGAATGCCCCTCATATGATCACCCCTCACCCAATTGTTAAACAACTTATCTCATTTGCAAGAATTCCCATTTTCTATTTTACTCTCTCTCTCTACATTTTTTCTCCTCTCCCTTCTCTCTAGAAAAATTAAGGTTCTTTAATTGTTCTTGAAGAACCCATAGGGTTCTTGAGTGTTTTTTTAAGGATTTTTGGGGCTTTTACAATAGAATTGGAATTGGAGTTAATACACGCAAGAATTGAAGATTCTTATAATAATTCTAAATCAAGACTAAGCTTTCTTGACCTCTCTCCATTTATTTCTCTTTGCATTTATTGTTCTCCATTCTATCCTTCATTAAATGCTTGAGTCTTTATTTATTATGGTTGTTGGGTAATTTTTTTATGGATTGTTTGTAGTTATTAATGGTTTCTAGAGTTGGGAGTAACCCAACCCTAGGGTTTATTATTTTGGTTGATTGTTGGTTCAATTAAGGGGAATTTTGTGATTGGAATTGGTATTGTAGATGTGGATGACCTATATTCTAGGAGTAGCTAACCTAGGGTATAATGGTTCTCCTCGAGGGCCCATGGGGGACGACGGAGGAACCCAAAGCGCATATATCAATCTCGATGGATGTCTTAGGGCCTCGCTCCCTAGACAATATTCACTTAGGGTGGAGATTTTAGGATTAATAGGGTTATATTCTTAATTTGCTTGCCTTTGGCCTAGTAATTCCATTATCAGTCTTTAGTAAGTGGAATTAGGGTGAATTATGATATAATTTGTTAATTTGGTGGATCCCTCTTGTTTGTCCATTTGGATTTCTAATTGGAACATGACCTTCTGTCACAACCTCTTCGATTAATCGGTAATCACTAGGCTTAAATCCTAAGTTTAGGGTGAAACCATACCTTGGAAACCCATTGTAGTTGAGAGTATCTCTTATTTGTTATTTGCTAGATTTATGTTTTCTTAGTAATTACCAAATATTCACTTATAATTTACCTAACTTAGTCAAAGCAATTGGCCTTTCGTGTGCTCCACGAGATATCCTCCTTGTGGTTCGACTTATAACTACCACTGTCTTCTCCTTATCGCTTACGGGATAGGAAAACCTTTACTTAACTTGATTGTTAGATGGGTTTTTTAAGACAAGTTCATGGCGCCGTTGCCGGGGAGGATTTCCTCCTCGTAGAGCCATTGTAGGGTTGACTATTTGCTAAAATTAAGCTTGAATATATTAATTGCGTTGTTTGTTTTGTCTCCCGTGTTTGTGAACTTTGTTTTGTGTTTAATTGCCTTTTTTTATTTTCCTTAAAAAATTCGCAAATAAAAAAAATGAGTGTTGATACTATGAATCGTGGAAATGGTAAATTTCATTGTACTGGGATTACGACTCCCTACTCCCAACTCACCGTGCCCATAAAAACTTGCACGAGAGTAGAATTCACCCTAAGCTATGATGAATTTAGCCTGTGGAATGAGATTTAGTGGGAAAGAGGAGAAAGATTATGAGCACTTAGAGGAATTTTTACAGATTCGCGAATGTGTAAAAATCTCTAATGATCTCATTAACGAATACTCAATAAAGTTCATTCTGTTCACACTTGAAGGGGCTGCGGAACAATGGTTTTGTGAAGAGTTATTCGGACCTCCGTCTCTTTGGAGAATGTTTCCACTCCTTTCCTCCATATATTCTTCCTGGCCGGAAAAAGTGCGAGAATACAACATGATATCTCAATCTTCATCCAACGAAGTGATGAGTGTTGGTTTAAAGCTTGGGAAAGGCCCTTGAACCTCTGTAGATCATGCCACGGCTTTGGTGATGCCTTAATCATTAATGTCTTCTATGCCGGATTAACTCCTGACGAACGTATTTTCTTAGATATAACATCATGAGGATCTTTCCTTAACTTAGAGGTTGATGAAGTTGTGGCTTGGCTAAAAGAGACGGCGACCAACCAAAATCAATAGGATCAAGAAGACAAGAAAAGAAAAAGCTATGTTAAGAAGAGAGTGTGAAGAGGGAAAAGTTGAATCCGTAGCACAAGGTGAGTCATGTCCACAAAAAAATTTGCACCAAGGATTTAAGGTAAGTAGCACTCCTTCTCTTTGCTGGGGATGTAAAATCACCATTTAACAGTCTTGTGCGAGGGAATTATCTAAGTTGTTAGAGTGGTTTTAAGAAAATCTAATGAAGATGATTCCGACGAGTTTTTCGATAAAGAACAAATTCTTAAATTAGTGGGGAACCTAGTTCGCAAGAGTGACAGTACGGCTATTATATGTGTAATGTTTTTTATAACCTTGATGAAGAAGGAATCTTTCCTCAAGTCGACTCTTATACTACCCTCTTAGAAAACGGCAATGTCGTCACACTAAGGAGCGGTAAGCCACTTAGAGAGCTTGAGCAGAGAATTTCCAAAAGAGTTTCCAATGATAATGGCAAGGAAAAAGTAACTGATCCTTCCTCGTTAATGCTCAACCTCGACTACCTTTTCCTAAACACGAACATGCACGTAGAGTTGATTACTCTTACATTTCCATTCACTAAAACGGTTGCCACCGTTCCCCTTTTAAAAAATTCTTAAAGGATATTATCAATAATAAAAAGGAATGCGGACAAATAGAGAATGTATATTTAGCCGAGGAAATTAGTGCTATAATTCAAAATAAGTCCTGTGCTAAGCTTAAAGATCCGGGTAGTTTCACTATTGCATGTTCCATTTATGATGTGCAAATAGATAGGGCTTTTTCTGATTTAGGTGCTAGTGTTAGTTTATTGCCTTCCTCTATTATGCCGCAACTTGCTGACTATGAGCTCAAAGCCACTTCCATTTCACTTCAATTGACCGATAGGTCAATCAAGAAACATATGGGAGTTCTTGAGGATATTGCCATCAGAATCAGCGAAATTGATATTCCGGTTGATTTTCTAGTTCTTGGTATGGATGAACATCCCAAAACTCCCATAATTCTTGGTCGACCCTTCATGGCTGCAGTCGGTGCCATTATTAATGTGAAGGATGGAAGTGTCTCCCTTGAGCTTGGTGACAAAAGGGTTGAGCTCAACCTTAATGGTTACATTAACCAACCCTCCCAAACTAATTTTTTCAGGGTCGACATACTAGAGAATGTTGTTCACGAAGAGGCGAATGCGATCCTTAAAAGTGAAACATGGGAGAAGGTCGTGGAATACATGGGATGGAAAGATGAATTCGATCATGAATCAAGTGGATCCACGAGGAGTATGTTTTCAAGTTTGAGGAGGTCGAACTCACCAGAAGAAAACTCAAAGAAGTCAGTGAGACAATCAAGAAAGAGGAGTCGGAACCACAAAAGGTTTACTTAAAGCCTTCCATCTACACTTGAGGTATGAATTTCTTGGCCCTGAATCTACTTACCCGGTAATTTTTAGTGCTCATTTGAATATAGAAGAATGTTCTCAACTGTTGAAAGTTTTAAAAAAATATAAGCATACCTTAGGGTATTCTATAAAGGACATGAAAGACATATCCTTCTTATTTGCACACACTATATTTTATTGGAAGAGGGCCATAAACCGAACGTCAACCATAACATTGTTTAAATCTAAATATACAAGACGTGGTTAAAAAAAGTGGTAGTTAAATTGCTTGATGTGGGAATGATATACCCTATCTCGGATAGCACTTGAGCGAGTACACCAAGTGGTACCCAAGAAATGTGGTATTACCGTTATGGCTAACGAACGCAACAAAATTATTTTCAATCGCATGGTAGCAGGATAGACGATGTGCATAGGTTTTAGAGAATTGAATAAGTATAGAGAAAGATCACTTTCCTCTACCCTTCATAGACCAAATGTTGGAGCGACTTGCAAAGCACTCCTAATTTTTTTTGTAGATGGTATCGCGGTTACTTTCAAATCTCTATCCATCTTGAATACCAACCTTTAACGACCTTCACATGCACATTTGCTTGAGAAGAATGTCTTTCAAGCTTTGCAATGCCCCCACCACCTTCCAAAGGTGTATGATGAGCATCTTCGCGGATTTAATTAAAAAATTATGGACATCTTTATGGACAACTTCTCTATTTATGGCATTGATTTCTCTTATTGTCTTGATAATCTAACTAAGGTGTTGCAAAGGTGTTCGGAGGTGAATTTAGTGCCTAATTGGGAGAAACGTCACTTCATGGTGCAAGAAAGCATCGTTGCCTAATTGGGAGAAACGTCACTTCATGGTGCAAGAAAGCATCGTGTTGGGACACTTGATCTTTGAGCAGAGGATTGAGGTGGATAAGGCTAAAGTGCCTATTATAATGAAGCTACCACCATCAATTTGCGTCAAGGATGTCCGGAGTTTCCTTGGGCATATGCCGGTTTCTACCAACGTTTTATTAAGGTTTTTTTAAAGATTGCTAAACCCTTATCTAATTTATTAGTTAAGGATGTTGAATTTATCTTTGATCAATCTTGCCTTGATGCATTTTGCAGGTTAAAGGAGGCTCTTGTTTCAGCTCTTATCCTTCAAAATTGGAAGCTTCCATTTGAGCTAATGTGGATGCGAGTGACTACATCATCGAAGACGTTTGGGGAAAGAAAAAGGATAAGAAGTTGCGCACTATTTATTAAGCAAGCAAAACCATCGATGAAGCTCAAAGAAATTATCCGACTACCAAAAAGGAGCTTTTGGCCATAGTCTTTGCCGAAAATAAATTATGAGCATATATCATTGGGTCAAAGGTGAGTCTTCACACCGACCACTCGGCCATCCGATATTTGATGGCCAAGGAGGAGACAAAACCATGACTGAATCGGTGGGTGCTTCTACTTCAAGAATTAGACATCGAAATCACCAATAGAAAGGGCACCGAGAATGGAGTGGAAGACCATCCCTCCCGAATCAGGTTAGATGAAGATGAAGGATCAAGAAACATGAAGATAAATTAATGCTTTCGGGATGAGAGATTATGCCCAGCGGGGTATACTTATGCACTGGTACACGTGTTTATGCATGCATACTAGGTCGATTTAATTGTTCATTTAATGGCATTTGCATGCATAATTGACCGTGAATGGCTTATATTTGTATTATTGGGTCATTTGACGTGTTTTGAATTGCTTTGAAGTTAATTAGGTGATTTTATTTCATTTGGACGAAGTTCGGAGGAGAAACAAGTCAAATAGGAAAAAAAAAACAGACGAAAGGGGAGTTAAAAGAACAAAAGGGTCGACCACGACCACGTCTATGGTCACAACTGCGTCAAAAGTGACTTAGAAAATACAAAACACACTGGCCAACCATCACGGCCGCGACCTACCTTCACGGTCGCGACGAAAAGCTTCCCGAAAGTGAAGTTTTCTGTTAGCTTGACGTACCTCTAGTATTTTGGCCATATCTTGAGACCTACTACTCCGATTTAGGTGCAATTGGTGGTGTTGATAAGTTAATTCAAAGAGATACAACTTTGACAGATCGAGGAAAAGCCCAAAAATGACCGAAAGATCCTCAAAAATAGCTTTGGAGTTGGAAAAATAATACAGTATCGGCTCAATACTTGGCCCGCAAGCTAAAAACGAGTTTTGGACGAATTTTCCTATTCCAATTAGATTTTATACCTCTTTATCCTAGAGATGTAGTCCTATAAACACCCCAAGGCTCTAGACATCAAAGAAGACTTGAAACTTGGATTTTGGAGCACTCAGAAGGAGACGAACAATCAAGATTCTGCAATTCTCGGTTTCATCTTTCTAGTTTGTTTTAGTTTTATGTTTTTTTAATACAATTATGTCTTTATTTATAGCCATGAGTGGCTAGTTGTTTATTTTCAGTCTTTAATCGATGTTGAACCCTAATTTGATAATTTTGTAATTCTTACGGTAATTGTTCAACAGTTTATGTTTTGAAACGATTTTATGCTATTCATTTTCCAATAAACTCTTATGTGAATTTTTATTTGGATTGATCACCTAGGTAGTTAATCATATAATTATCGCTAGGTCATTGTCGTAATACGTAATAGTTACGAATTTATATCCACTAGTAGCAAATAGTGAAATTAATCATTAGGATAACATAATTCACGGTCACTTGTACCGAGCTTGTGAGTACAATACCGTGTTTATCCCGTTGCTCTAATACTCTATGTATTTGGTTAATGAGATCTAGAGAGCTTATTCTATGATCACTCAACTAAATAGACTAATCAAAGAGTTTGTTTTGGTTAGTTAAACTTAAAGGGTAACTTGGGTTAACAGACTTGTTTTTAATCTTTGGGATGAGAGTTTCATAACTAAGCTAGAGAACAATTGCATTAATTACGAAGATAATTCGAACTAGGGGGATACTAGATTAAGGGTTGGGATCTTATCATATTTGAACTTAAATCACTTTTAGTGCTTCTTGTCTAGTTTGTAATTTTTTATAATTTTATATCTTTTAGATTATTAGTTACTCAAATCATTTCAAAACCCCCCATTTTTATATTTATATATAATATTATTATTGTTTAAGTTAATTGGATTGATACATAGAACACAGACAATCTTCCTGCTCTCTGTGGGTTCAACCCTGACTTACCGCTTCTACAAGTTAGAAGAGGAAAGCTAGGACTGTTAATTTTACTGCACCTCGACAGTGCCGGTAAAATTTTGGCGCCGTTGTCAGTGAGCGATACAAGATTAATTGTGTTTCTAGTGTTAACTATATTTTCTGTTATTTTAGTTACGTATTTTTTTTTGTTAATTAATATTAGTTATTTTCATTACTGTTCGTAATATTTGGGTCATCCAGTATGCTTGTCGAACTGCAGCTTTCTGTAGGACTGCTATTGTTTCCTTTAATTTCATGGTGGAACAAAATTCCAATATGTCATTGGAAGATATGATCAAAATCTTGGTTTCTAACACTCTGCGATTTCAGGAAGATACACGGTCTAGAATAACGAATCTTGAGACTCAAATTAGTCAATTGGTTACCGTGGTAAGCAGGTTAGAAAGCCAAGAAAGAGAGAAATTGGCATCCCAACCCAAGGAAAATCTGATGAACGAAAATGTCTTGATTTTGAGGAGCGAAGAAAAGCCTAGAGAGGATGAAATGCATGTGCAAGTGCTGCAGAATAAAGAGGGAATCGAAAGTCAGGCCGAATAGACGCACATTGGATGCGAGATGCACATTGGGTCATCCAATGTGCCATCAGACATTGTGTGCCAGATGCACACTGGTCATCAAGTGTGTTGACAGACATTATATTGAAGACACACACTGGATTGTACAGTATTCTGCCATATGTTGGGTTCAAGACACACACTGGGTCACCTAATGTGTTACAGACAGTCTGTGAAAAAGAACTAAAGTGCTGTTATAATTTGAACATAACTCCAATTGTATACCTAAGAAGGAAACGAGTCAGAATGAAAACTCATATGGTAGTGGAGGAGCCACAATCATCAAGACCAGCCTGTAAACCTCCTTGGTATATTTTCTAAAAGGGAAGTCTTGAGTTGGGCCGACGACGTAAAAATAAGGCTCTTGTCGAGAGGCAATCCGATGTTTATTTTATTTTGTATCTATTTTTATGTTTTATGCTTTTATGTTTGTTTTTAGTGCTTTTGTCGTTTTAGGAACCAGCATGGCATGAAGTAAACGAAGCAATAGAACATGGTCGCGATAGCAAGAAACGGGGGTAAAGAGAACGACAAACACATATGGAGACGACAACAAGATATTCGGGGGGCCGCGATAGCCCAATATTGGAGCAAACATAGCTCCCAACCACCGCCTGAGCCACAGTTCGTAAGTAAGCACCAAGGCGTACCGGTCTTTTCCCACAAACATTGGTCTTCGATCAAGTTTGGGGGAGGGGTGTATAGTAGAACGTCTTGGCCGCTATTTATGTTATATATCTTTTATTTTGTTGTGTTGTGCTTTGTTCTTACTTAAAGTTGTTGGGTTTGTGTGCCCATTGCTAGTTAAATTAGTTTTCATGTTGGTCATATGTGTTATTTATTTATTGTTTTATGTTTTGGAGTCTTGTTAGTTGAACAAGCTGGATTATTGGTCTTTGGTTGTTGAAACGAAAAAGAAAAAAAAAAATAGGAAAGTGATAAGATGGCGAGGAGTTAATGATGAGATAATTTTTGTTAAAATTTTGAAAAATCGCACATGATAGCGTATGATAAGTGATGGAGATAAAAGCTTAGGCTTAAAACTTTTGATCATATGTTGCCTTGTGAGGTTTTTGAGCCTATTCTTGTACTCCCAACTTTGGAGTAATTTTTTCTTCAGTGTGAATTTCATTGGTTATACTGTATATAATTGTCTCTAGAACTTGCCTTGAATCTCTATTATGACTGTGTTGGTACACGTTGTGGCTTAGAAGATGATCTTAGGCATTTTTTTATTTTATTTATAGACTATTTTTTAAGCTTTAACAATGTTATCCTTTTTGACAAAAAATTTGAAAAAAAAAAAAAATTGTCCTCAGTTAGCCCACTTGAGCTTTTAGCTTTTCATTTGATAGCTTTACAGTACAAGCCGAATACTCTACGATTTAGCCTTTGGTCTTATTTGGACTAATTGAGTAAGAGGGAGGAGGATTAGAAGGTAGTTCGGGTAAAATATTGGGAATAAAGTAGGTTAATTGAGATTTTTGCACTTTTGGTCCCAGAGGACATCTCAGTTTTTCATTTTGGTCCCAAGAGTAACAAAACTGACCCCATTCGACTGGACAGTTGCAAAAATAGTCCTTTTTTGCAAATATAGTCCCAAAAAAAATGCAAAACTAGTCCCAAACCGTTTCAACCTAACGTTGCTCGTTTGCTGACGTCATAATCATTTTAAAAATATAAAAATGACGTCATAATTTTAAAAATGACGTCATAATTCTTAAAAAATATTTAAAAATTATAAAAAAAATCTAAAAAATCTGAAATTAATGTAAAAATAAAAATAAATTTATTCTAAAATTTATTTAAAATATCACAACCGTAACCTAAAATATTAAATTTAGAAAAATTAGTTTTAGGAAAATTGAATTTTTATAAAATTTTAAAAAATGAACATTTTAAGTTTATTTTTATAAAATTTTTAAAAAATGAAAATTCAACTTGTTTTATGAAATTTTATTTTCTTAAAATTTTATTTTCTAAATTCTAAATAATTTTATATATTTCATAAATTATTTTAAACTCTTTTAAGAAAATTAATTTCTTCCCAAAAATACTTCCAACATTTCATAGATACTTTTACATATCTTAAATAAAAAAATTTAGATTTCAAACTATTTTCTTTTAATTATTTATCAATCTATTGTTCGAATAGGGAGAAAAATCACAGGATGACGATAGGTTAATAATTTATGAAATCTATATATATAAATTATTTAGAACTTAGAAAATATTTTTTTAAGAAAATATAATTTTAATTGATCCAGCACGTTATTTCCAACCAATCACATATTCCGAAATTCGAAGCCATGATAATACTAATAATAAAATGACATAGAAAAATATTTTTATATTCTGAATTAAAATCTGAAAATTATGAAAATTATGTAAAAACTAGAAAAATATTTTTAAATTCTGAATTAAAATCTGAAAATTATGTGAAAACTAGAAAAATATTTTTAAATTCTAAATTGAAATCTGAAAATTATGAAAAACTAGAAAATTATGTAAAAAGTAGAAAATTATGAATTGAAATCAATGATTTGCTTTATGATTTTATATGAATTAAAATCAATTGTCTGCATTTTGTTCTCTTTCACGTGCGTAATTTTCATAATTTCCAGATTTTAATTAAGATTTTAAAAATATGTTTCTAGTTTTTACATAATTTTCATAATTTTCAGATTTTAATTCAGAATTTAAAAATATTTTTCTAGATTTTACATAATTTCATAATTTCCAGATTTAATTCAGAATTTAAAAAATATTTTTCTAGTTTTTACATAATTTTCGAATTTTAATTTAGAATTTAAAAATATTTTTCTAGTTTTTACATAATTTTCAGATTTAAAAATACTTTTTTCAGTTTTTACATTTTTTACATAATTTTCAGATTTTAATTCAGAATTTAAAAATATTTTTCTAGTTTTTACATAATTTTCAGATACATAATTTTCAGATTTTAATCCAGAATTTAAAAATATTTTTCTAGATTTTACATAATTTTCAGATTTTAGTTCAAAATTTAAAAATATTTTTCTAGTTTTTACATAATTTTCAGATTTTAATTTAGAATTTAAAAATATTTTTCTAGTTTTTACATAATTTTCAGTTTTTAAAAATATTTTTTTAGTTTTTACATAATTTTACATAATTTTCAGATTTTTATTCAGAATCTAAAAATATTTTTCTAATTTTTACATAATTTTCATAATTTTTAGATTTTAATTCAGAATTTAAAAATATTTTTCTAAGTTTTTTTACATAATTTTTAGATTTGGTACCAAAAGTGTCAATTTTTTGGGACTAATTCTGCAACTGTAACAGGGGACTAACATGCATATAACGTTTGGGACTAAATTTGCAAAAAACTTAACAGTTTCCGTAACAGAAGGACTATTCTTGCAACTGTCCAGTCGAATGGGGTCAGTTTTGCAACTCTTGGGACCAAAATGAAAAACTTAGATGTCCTGTGGGACCAAAAGTGCAAAAATCTCTAGGTTAATTGATGGGAATATTAAAGGTTGAAAGGAATACAAGTTGATAGGCAAAGAAATTGAGAAAGAATAGTCTCTCCTAGAATTTTATGTTGTGTTCATAGTTATTTTCGTTAAAAAAAAAGGAGAAAAAGGAGAAAAAACAAGAAAAGGAAAAAAAAAATCGAAAAACAGAAAAGAAAAAGAAAGAGTCGAATGTACATATGTATTTATTATTGTTGAGGAGAGACTAGAAATAGAAAGTGCTTATTTGATTAAGTTGTTTCGACAAATCGGGTATCCCAAAGATGGTACCCAAGTAAGAGCATGAAAAACACTTAGGTTGTAAAATTTTTTGTGGGGTGAAGATATCATTTTGTGGGGTGATTTACTGAAACTTGAAGAGTGAGGATTGAGTGATTGTATTGAGAGGCAGTTAAAGTTAGGAATAACATGATTAGTCCAATTATCAGTCATTTTTACCCAAATTTATCCCACCTTACCTGAAGCCTACGTTACAACAGAAAATAAAGATCTTTTTTATTCTTTGACACACATGTCGAGTACGAGGTCTAATTTAGATGATTGACAAGCATATGGTGGTCGTTGCATATAATTCAATGCGAGTGAAAATATAGCCTACTTTATACACTTGAGAGATGAGTGATACACTTACCCGGTGAGGATTAATTATTTGAAAGTCTCAAGTCTCGAGAGTAGTTGATGTTGTTATGTCGTATGTGCTCAGTTTATCATGTTGCCTTGTTTTTATGAAAATCTATCTGAAACTAGAGTCGCCACCTAAATCACCCTTAACACGTGTCCTTTTTCTTTTCTTTGCTTTGATTTGTTCGGGACGAACAAAGGTTTAAGTTTGGAGAATATTGGTACACGTGTTTAGGCATGCATTAGGTCGATTAAATTGTTCATTTAATGGTATTTGCATGTATAATTGACCGTGAATGGCTTATATTCGTATTATTAGGTTATTTGACGTGTTTTGGAGTTAATTAAGTGATTTTATTCCATTTGGACGAAGTTCGGAGAAGAAACAAGTTAAATAGGATAAAAAACAGACGAAAGGGGAGTTAAAAGAACAAAAGGGTCGACCACGATTGCGTCTATGGTCGTCGTTGCGTCAAAAGTGACTTAGAAAGTACAAAACACACTGGCCAATCATCACAGCCACGACCTACCTTCACGGCCGCGATGAAAAGCTTCCCGAAAGTGAAGTTTTTTGTCAACTTAATTTACCTCTAGTATTTTGGTCATATCTTGAGATCTACAACTCCGATTGAGGTGAAATTGGTGTCGTTGGAAATCTGATTCAAAGAGCTACAACTTTTCTAGAAAGAGAAAAAGCTTAAAAATGACCGGAAGACCCTAAAAACCAGCTTTGAAGTTAGAAAAGCAATGCGGTGTCAGTCCATTACTTGGCCCGCAAGCTCAAAAACGAGTTCTGGACGATTTTTCCTATTCCAATTAGATTTTCTCCCTCTTCATCCTAGAGATGTAATTCTATAAATACCCCAAGGCTCTAAACATCAAAGGAGACTTGGAACTTGGATTTTGGAGCACTCTCGGATGAGACATGTAATAAAGATTCTGAAATCTCGATTTCGTCTTTCTAGTTTGTTTTAGTTTTATGTTTTTCAATACGATTATATATTTAGTTATAGTAATGAGTGGCTAGTCATTTATGTTCAGTCTTTAATTGATGTTGAACCCTAGTTTGATAATTTTGTAATTCTTACGATAATTCTTCAACAGATTATGTTTTGAAACGTTCTATACTATTCTCTTTCCATTAAACTCTTATGTGAATTGTTATTTGGATTAATCACCTAGGTAGTTAATCACATAATTATCGCTAGGTCATTGCCGTAATACGTAATCGTTATGAATTTATGTCCACTAGTAGCAAATAGTGAAATTAATCACTAGGTTAGCATAATTCACGGTCATTTGAACCGAGCTTGTGAGTATAATACCATGTTTATCTTGTTGTTCTAATACTCAATGTGTTTGGTTAATGAGATCTAGAGAGCTAATTCTATGATCACTCAATTAAATAGACTAATTAAAGAGCTTATTTTGGTTAGTTAAACATAAGGGGTAACATAGGTTAACAGAGCTTGTTATTAATCTTTGAGATAGGAGTTTTAGAACTAAGCTGGGAAAGATTGCATTAATTACGAAGATAATTCGAACTAGGGGGTTACTAGTGGTAAACGTGGTCGTGCATACACTTTTAGGTCAATTTAAGTGTCTTTTTACGGACTTTTGTGTGCATATTCACGTGTGTTTTGTGCTTTTATTTCTCATTGGGCGATTTGACGTGTTTAGTTCGTTTCATGTCAAAACAGGTGAATTAAGGCTAAAAAACTGGTTCGAAGATCTCAAACTGACAATTTGAGCTGAAAGGGAAAAGATAATAAGGAAAAAAAGGGGACCTTGCCCGAGTTGTTGATGCCACGGGCCGTGGCCCAAGCCATGACCAAGGCTAACTAGCCCAAGGCCGTGGTAATTTGTACAGAAGATGGTCAATAAGACCGCGACCGAGGCAATCTCGAACCACGACCGTGGCGTTCCCGGACTAAGGCCGCGACCAGGATTGGCCAAGCCCGTGGCAAAAAGGTCCAGAAGAGGGGTAAAATCCAACCCAACCAGACCACGGCCGAGGCAAAGTCTGGGCCGCGGCCCCAAATTGGACCAAAACCCTTATTTTTCACCGCGCCCGCGGCCAATTGTGTGCCACGGCCCCCTGTTTTAAAAACCCAAACACGTTTTTGCCTAACTTGGTGCCAGCACTTTCTCCTCTATATATATAACCTCCAATTTGAAAATTACCTACCTTGGAACACATTTTCTGCCACCTTTTAGCCACCATCAACCTTAGGGAGCAAGAAAGTGGAAGTGGGTTGAAGATCAAGATCATCAATCCAACATTTTGGTTCCTTCTATTCTATTTTCATGTCTTCCTTGATTATTACTTATTTTATCTTTGTAATAGTTAATATGGGTGGCTAACACCCTTTGAATTCACCTTTGATCAATGTGGAACCTTGAGTCGAAGATATTTATGTGATTATTGCGGTTAATATTACTGATTGGATTGTGTATTTAAGTGTTTTATGTTATATGCTGTTATTGAGTCACATTTATGAATTGATTATTGGATTGATCACCCTTTAGAAGATTTATGAATGTATTGCTAGTAGTCGGGGTTGCTATCTGTAATTGTAGTGCTTTCGACTCATTTGTAGCAAACAATGCATATTCATTGGCGATAACATAAAGTTCAACCACTAAAACCGAGTTTGCGATTTTTATGTCGTATTTATTTCGGTGTCTTGGTGCCTAATGCATTTGATTATCGAATCTAAGAGAGCTTGTTTGAGAATTTGGTTAAATCGAATAGGGTTAGTAGAAGATCTTGTTTCGATTAACTAGAATTAAGAGACAACAAGACTATTAGAGCTTATTAATAGTCTTGAGATAAGGACTTGAATCACAATTAATCGAGTATTAACAATAGTTGCATAAATTGTCTAAGATCAAGGGGAAGCATGATCAAGGGTGGATCATTTTATTACTTGAAAACCAAAAATCGAAAAATCATTCTATCGTCTTTGTTTATTTGAAATTTCATTTAATTTATTTTTATTGTTATTAGTAGGTTGTTAGTTGATTACTAACCCTCCCCCCTCCAAGGTTTATTGCTTTTCTAAGATTATTTAAAATTCTATATATTTAAATTTAATTGCTTGATATTAGAATCGATACTAAACGATCGTTCTCTGCGGGATCGACCCTTACTTGCCACTCTACTAGTTAGAGTAGTAGGATAAGGTTAAGTATATTTCTATATATTAATTTGGGGGTGAACAGCGAAACCCTACCAAATTTTGGTGCCGTTGCCGGGGAACGGTTTTGATTAGTGTTGTTTTTAGTATTCAAGCACTATTTTTAGTTTTATAGATAGTTGTTTGTTTGCTAGTGATCTTGATACTTACTATAATTTTCTTGCTTGTTGCATATTAGTGGATGTTCACGCGCTTGCAATGAGAGAAAGGGCTATTTTTTTAACCGGATATTGTTGAGCGTGAGTGAGTATTGAGGACACGAGCCCGGTTATTTGAGCAAATCAGGGGAGAATTTGAAGGATTAAATCTTGCACCTGAAGGAGAACCGAGGGAAGAAATGGAGAATGAAAGAGTACCCGAGAGGACTATGAAGGAGTAAGCAAACACGGGGGTCACACTCCAACCCTTATGTATTACTTTCCCCGAGTTTGAACATGATACAATTTTTGAGTTGAAGTCGGGTCTTATACACTTGCTACCGTCTTTACATGGTCTTTTGGGAGATGATCCACATAAGCATCTCAAGGAGTTTCATATTGTATGTTCAAGTATGAAGCCTACAAAGGTGATGGAGGAGCAAATAAAGTTAAGGGCATTCCTCTTTTCTTTAAAAGATCTAGCCAAATATTGGTTATACTACTTCCCGCCGGCTTCCATTACAACGTGGGAACAAATGGAGAGACAGTTCCTTGAGAAGTATTTTCCGGCCTCTCAGGCCACAAATATTCGGAAGCAAATCAGTGGTATTCGACAATGCCAAGGAGAGACTGTAGGAAGTTTGAATTTCCCTAGGATCTTCTTGGATTATCATAATTCACCATACATTGATTAATCCTAAAATGCATCTATTTAATTTAATTACAGCACATTGATGTTTAGAAAGTTAACCTGAGAATTGGGTACACAACGAATTGATGATCAACTCCAGCTTTGATCTTCTAGACTGTATCTCTGCTCAATTCCCAATGCTGGATGGATGACAAACTTTGAGAAATCCCAAGCCAGGGAATTTTATCTGCAGACGCCGCCCCTCTCTCTTTTTCTCTCTTTTCTGTGATTTTACGATAGGTTAATTAAAATCACAGATCAAAAGTTATTTATTTAAACTTAATACATTGAGTTTGGGCCTAACCTGATAGATTAATTCGCTCTTGGGGTAGGAGCCACATGGGCCAGCCCATGGATCAAATACAAGGAATAAAGATGGGCCTAACTATGAATTAATTTTTCCATGTTCAGCCCAGAACATAATTAATTCATAAAAATTAATTCATTCCACTGGAGAATTAATATTGACTTACCCCTTTATTTTCGAATCGAGTCGGGGCTTGAATTAGACTTAATTAATCCCTGTATTTAAGATATCGAATATCCATTAATTAATTAAAGCCTCTGACAGCTTAAATTAACTAATTGCTTATTAATTCCTTAAGTATTACACTCAAATTCATTATTGTTCCTGAACTTAATCAACCTGCAGGGTTTAGTACAATAAATCTTTTGAGCTCCTTAAAGGGATATCATCATCCTAAACGGATACAGTTACCTTAATACAAATTACCAGTTATCATATGCAAACTGCTGTCACCCAAGATACGGAGTATATTGAGTTATCACTTAACTCTTACTCATGGTAAGTCAAAATGACACACAGACACACATACATAACTGTAATCTTATTAGGGTTTAGATTACAATAAGTCACCAAGATCTCTTATTCTTCACTAAAGTCAGGTAGAAGAACTTATCTCATCGTGATCCTATCAATACGTAAAGACGTGCCAATATAAGTAAATACTCAAGATAAAGTATTTCTACTTAATACTGCAGCCTATACCAAAAACTCGTCCTCAAGTTGTCTCGGCTGTGATTTATATTTTATATCTCATTAAGGTTAACCAATCATATGATCCTCTGTGATCTACAACACACCATATGATCTACTTATAGTAAAAGATATAAGGATATATAGAGTGATTAGTGTAAACAAAGTCAGATAGGAGATTAACAATGAATAACTGGAAATATTGTATACAACATAAAAGTCTTGCTTTCAGTATACAAACCCAACAGAGACACTATACGAGTATTAGGAAAGGTTTAATAAGTTAGTTGCTAGTTGCCCACAACACCAGATCACGGATCAACTTCTTATATAGTACTTCTATGAAAGCCTGTCCTTGACCGACCAGAACATGATCGACTCGGCAAGTGGAGGAGCATTGGTTGACAAGAATTCAAAAGCCGCTCGTTCGTTAATTACCAAGATGGCTGCAAATACCCAACAATTTTCTTTATGCTTGAAGAGGATGCTCCTCATGTCGGTTGAATTGCTTGTGACCATGATTTATGACATCCTACCATGTTGTTGTTGGTGGTGTGTTTTATTGCTTTGATAAAAATAATGCTTGGTGAATTCGTGTTGATAATAGTCCTTTAGATATTTTGATGAGAAAGATTGGAAGTGTCCCACATATTTTATTAAGAAAGAAAATGAATCCCCTAAGAAGTTGAGCTATAAAAGCTAGAGGGTTCATTGCCTAAATTGACATGGATATGGGTTGATGCGTCTTTTGAGTAAAGGGAAATTTGGCATAAGAAATAGGATTACAAGTGTAAAATAAAACAGGGTAACCCGAAGTTATGTTTCTTGTGGGCATCACTTTGACTCCAAAACACACACTACACGACTAAGGGCGTTGAGTGAAAAACAGAATGAATTGGCTATAGGTGAAAAAATGAAGGAGATGCAGGAGTTATAAGGTGGATTAGGTTACTAGGCAAAGTCATCGTATTCCTTTAATCGTAATAAATTCTAGTAGCATTTGAATACTCTACCCATTGATATGAGCATAAAAAGAAAAAAAATACATTGTATGAATGTAGAAAAAAAAGCTCAAATAAAGAATCGAGTGTTGTACTGTAGTTGAAAACCTTTTGTAACTCGCAAATAGTATTGTTGTTAAAAGAGTAAAGACTAGAATGACAATTTCATCTTTCAGGACTAAGCTCAGTGAAAAAAGGAGAAATAGGGAGATAAAATCAAGAATCAGTTGGCTCGAGAGAGACAAGAGCCGCATTATTCACACTGAGTATGTGTGTGACGTCTTCCAAAAAAAGAACTGAGTCATATCGCCTATAGTCAAGAATTTTGAAAGATAACAATTTATCCAAAGTCACACATAAGCACGTTTCGGGGTTGAAGTGAAAAGTCCTTAGTGCATGGCATAGGGAGAAGTGAAATGAAAACGTCACTTATTTTCCTAAGTCTTATGTCTTTTTATCCTATTACTTACTATCAAATTCCTTGAAACAAATTGTTTCAGGCAAGAATGGTGAGCCAAAAAGCTAAGAATGCTCAACTAAGAGGAGATTTCAGTTTGTGGACTTCCAATGACTCTCCATACTCGTTTTCTTATGTGCTTAATTATTTAATTTACTCGGGGACGAGTAAAATTTAAGTTTGTGGGGATATTCAACGCGAAATTTACCATTTTCTTGCATATTTCACGTCCATTTTTTGTTGAGAATTGTGAGTAATCATCATGTCTAAGTGAAATTTTGTGTTTTAATGCATTTCCAAGCCTTATTTCCCTTTTGATATGATTTGGTGCACTTTTGGGTATTTTTGAGTCATATTTTGAAGGTTAGGTGAAATTGGGAAAGAAAGAAGATCAATTACACACATTTCTCCATTCTGGCCGATAGAATGAGGCCCAAATGGACCCGTATTAGACCTCACAAAACCTTGACTTGAAGATCATCGAGTCATGAACAAAAGTCGTGAAGGAGTCGGGTCGAGAAGACGAGAGAAAGGGGTCCAAAACAGCGACGAAAGAATACGACGCGTGAAAATGGAGCGCCAAAAACAGCCAGTCGAACCGGTGCCGGGCGACAGTCGGTCTGATAGTGATTCCAGTGTGTATCTCGTGTCGCCGGAATGAGGAAACGCTACGATTGACCTCCTCTTTCGTTCTTCTCCGTTACGAAGCCTTTCCACCCATTTTCTTGGCTTGACTTATTCACAATTTTTGTTGTGACTTCACGAACTTCAATTCAAACCTGACCCAAGCTTGAGTGGGGTCC
This sequence comes from Ajuga chamaepitys, assembly GCA_958295605.1. Lineage (NCBI taxonomy): Eukaryota > Viridiplantae > Streptophyta > Magnoliopsida > Lamiales > Lamiaceae > Ajuga > Ajuga chamaepitys. The sequence continues at coordinate 9,184,290 of OY282506.1, forward strand.
GTTTGGGCCTCGTTATACCAGTTGGGGCAAGGACATGGGTGCAATCAACCTTCTTAATCTCCAGGATTTTCCTAACCTTCAAAATACAAGTCAAAAACATCCCAAAGTGCATCAAATCATATCAAAAGAGAAAATCAACCCGAGAATGCAATTAAACACGAAATCACACGTAAACATGATAAACACTTGCAATTCAGATAAAAATATAAACGTTAAATGTATGAGAAAAACGAATACTTTCACGTTCATCAAGCTCCACAGGTTGCAAGTGTTTTAACCACCAAAAAAACCATGCAAGTTGACATGATGACCTTCATCATTTCCAAACTCTTCTTCACTTGTGTTCCTTTAAGTGAGACACCAATTGAGTTGATTAGCCACATCATTATAGATCAACAATGGTATTATACTTGTCTCTTCTTAATACTCGTTGATACTCTCTTCCTTTTTTTTTTTTTTTTTTTGAAAAAAAAAACCTTATTGATGCTAATGCATACTTAGGCGGTTTTCGGCTAAGCTTATTTTGACATCATAAAAGATTTTAAAACTTATTTAAAAAATGGGTTATTCTGCTGTGCATTTATTGTACTAGTGCAATTGTAGGACATTTTTGTCATTTTACATATATAGTTGGACCTCCTTTATTTTTTAATTATGTTGGCCAATGGTTACAGTTTGTGTTTTGTTTTTGGATATGATACAATTCTTCCTCCACCATTAATTGTCATATGTATCAACACCGAATTATGTTGCCGGTCTAGGCCGTGGTGCCACCGGTTTCACTACTCGATTTGATATTGGTCATGCGCGTGCGCCGCCGGACCTACCTGATAGATCTGCGACGACGATTGGTACGCCTAGGGCACCTGGTGCTGGCCGGGGCCGGGGGAAGGGGCCTGGGGAGGAGGAAGAGAGTGAGGAGAAAGGGTACGGTGAGAATCAAAAGTTTGATGAGTTTGAAGGGAATGATGCGGACTTGTTTGCTTCGAGCTGATGCAATGTGGGAGGAAATTGATAAGAGGATGGATTTACAGAGGAAGGATAGGAGGGAGGCTGGGTTTAAATAGGAAATCAAGAAGTATCAAATCTGAGGATTAAGAGCAATTTGCTGATTTGAAGAGGAAATTGTATGCATTGTTGACTGAAGAATGGGATAGTATAACTGAAATCGGTGGTCACTCATTGAGGAAGAAGAAGATGTTTGAGATTTATGGGGTATGAGAGTATGTGGAATACCAATTTCACCTTTTTTATTTATTTTTTATTTTTTTGTTACTCCTAAATAAATCAATGGTCAAAATGGTATTTTAAAGGATCCAACGACTGAAAAGTGATAGTTGCACCAATGCAACCATTGGATAGAAGTAGGACTCTTCAAAAATTTGTTGTTGAAGTATTCGATCATAATAATGTAATATTATAAGATGTTAGTAATAACAATTTTATAATTAAAATAATTGTATTTGAAGTAGTAAATCGGAATAAGATCTTATTGTGGAATAAGTTAGATCATCCTTAACGTTCTTAGAAAAAAAAATATAGTTGTTAATATTTAATTTTGAAGTGAAATAAGATCTTATTTAAAAATATTACGACAAACACTTTGAAGAAGCTTATAAATTCTTAAATTTTTTTTAAAGATGTTTTTGAGATTTTATAAACTTAGCCAAAAACTCAATTTGTTTCCCCATTAGATAAATTCCTAATACATCTGGATAATCCATATACATTAATGACAAGGCTAAGATAGATCTGACTATAAGATTGTGACAAACTATCCATCAATTTCACCCTTATTTTGTTTTTCAACAAGATTTCACACTCATTAGGTAAAAAAGGATTTCGCATTCTTCTAGACATTATTATCCCCAAAATTGAACTCTCAATTTTGTATTATAGATATATAATTCTTTTTCCTTTTAGGAAAATAGTTTTCTGACACACCTATTAAACCTTTTCTCCACCTTTGTGATCTTGTTTAGTGAACACACATAACAACCATTAACCTTAAGTAAGCGGGCAGAATACAACACTACACAGGAAACTTCTGCTACCTTTGCGCTCTCTCTCTCTCTCTCACGATCAGTCCCTAGTTATTTCCTCGTGCGGAAATCCTCTCTCTCTGTCGCACTATCACTCTCTCCGTAACCGAACTAAGTTCCATTAATCAGGTATTAATTTACATTTAATTAACTAACTAGATCATGTCGAGGCCTCCCTCTGTTTTTCCTCTTACAACGTGATCGATATTATACGTGAAGTTATTTTTCTCAAGTGATGGGTAAATGTGTGCTTATGGGAATCGAGTGATTTGCTGAATGATTTCTACGTCCACTGTACCTTTTGATTCCAGGGTTTTGTCCTTGAATCCTATCACTGTCAGATCTGCTGCTGCAATTAGTGAAAAACTGATTATGGTGGTTAGTTTTCGTTGTTATATCTTTAGTATTAGGCGAACGTTGCTGCATTATAGACTCGCATTTTGGGAGACATTGTCAGGGTTTATGGAGTGATGCCGAGATCAAGAGGTTAGGGTTTGTAGGAAACTATTGATCCTTTAATTTGTTTGTAGTTGTTCAAGATGACTTTATTTTGTAGTATTATTTTTTATTTTAGTTGAAACTAGTGTTCGTGCTGCTCATCAGTATAATAATTTTGGATACTCTGAACTCGAGGTTCTTTGGGTTTATGGTGGTTTTGGATTTTTTTTTTTTGGCTTATACATTTTGTTTCATTGACCTTTAATTACACATGGTGCCTCTTCAACCTTTTTTGTTATTGTCTAGTTTCTGATTGTGTGAGTGCTCAACGGAATAGCATACTTTACTACCATTGTCGATGATTTCAATCTTGGAGTGAGTACCTTCTGGAGCACAAGTCTAAGAGGTTCAAAGAATTTAGGCATGAGGTGGTACAAATTATAATGTTATGCAATCCAATTGGAGTGTTTAAAACTTAGGCCTCGAAATTTCTGTTTGCTTAAGAGAATGAGATTCTCATTGTGCCTGCAAATTTGCTGCTTAATGAGTTACCCGAGAATAGGAACTGTGGTTTTCAGGACATGGTTCAGCACATGATGAGTTTCCTTGGACGTCCTCCTTTACGCATGGGCCATGCTAGAATCAATGGTCTACTATATAAATAGTGTCATCCAAGTCAGTTGGTGAGATTATATTTATGTTAACCTAAAGAGTAAATTACAGTTTAGTAGGAGGGTACTACAGGGTATAATCTACTCTTATTGGGTGTTAGGTGTCTGGAAAGCTTGTTCTTTATAAAAAAGGCATGTATGCTGAAGTCTCATTTTAAAGTTGAGGTGGTAATATTTTTTACGTTCTGATCTTTTTGTCATGTAAATTAATTAATGCATAGTTTCATTCTTAAGTGGTTAATTTCCTAGCTAACCCCTATATTTGGTTTCGAGCACATCAACTGCAAACATTAGATTGTGATTGATTGCCGGTGTCATTTCATATATCACGAATACCATTATCTAAAAACTGGTAAAGAAAAAGGCAACATGATTTTTTTTATAGATTTTATTTGATTTGTAAAAGGAGAACCATATTAATGCTAATTGAATTCCATTGGTAAGCATTAAGTAAGCACATAGCTGTCCAAGGCTATACAGGACACTTCTCGAGCACGATACGCTTGGGCACTTCCCCTCCCGCTCTATATATATTAGTTGCTCGCTCATTTTTCGTCATTCACTCTCTCTGTCTCCCGCTCCCCTCCGCCCCCTCTGTCAGTCTCTCCCCTTTGTGCCCCCAACGAAATTTCTTTAATCAGGTAGTAATTTAATTTGCTTAAGCAGATGCCATAAACGCCACTCCTTATTTGCTTTGTATAGTTTCTTTTTCTAATGGAGTGATATGTGAATTTATTTTCTCGCCGTCTTTTAAATGATTGGAAATGTGTGCTTATATGAATCGAGAGATTTATTGATTGATCTCCTTATTCACCACCCCTTTTGATTCTTTTATTGGTTCTTGAATCCTGATATGGTTAGATCTGCTGATGGGATCAGTATATAACTCATAATCGGTCTATGTTTAGTTAGGTTTGATGTTTTATGTGAATGTTTTTGCATAAAGGATACGTTTTAGGATCTGTTTCCTATCAAAAAACAAAGGTACATCATAGGAAACATTGTTTGGATTCATTGAAGAATTTTAAAATCAAGTGACTAGGAATTGTAAAATTTTCTATTGTTTTTTATGTTTGTAGTTGTTAAAGATTATTTTATCTTATTAAAAAAAGTTCTTTCTCCTCCTCTGCTTGGATATTGGTTTTGGTTGCTACTATTGTTTATCAGTAATAGTCAATAATAAATGATATATACTCATTGAGATTTAGATTTGTGTTTGTATGCGAGGGTATCAGGGTCTTTGGCTCGAGACTTTATGTTTGATGACCTTTTTCATATCACAAATTACCTTTGGTTATATTGGAAAACGTTGTTGGTTATAGCGCTTTGTTTTGAGTTCTGCGGGTCTCTTTTGTGCTGACTGTTATTCTCCTTTCCACTTTGTATGTTTCCACAAGAGATCCCACTCTAATGTTAAGTTAATCAGGTTCTAGGTGTAATGGCCGCACGACCTGTAACTCCTCCTCGGACTCCTAGTGCTCAAGTGGTTGGCAATGCATTTGTGGAGCAATATTACCATATTCTCCATCACTCTCCTGAATTGGTTCATCGATTCTACATGGACACTAGTCTGTTGAGTCGGCCTGATAATAATGGCCTTATGACGACTGTGACAACTATGAAGGTTAGTTTACTATCACCAACAGATAGTTGATTTTATCCCTGGATGTCTTGTTCTTCATCTTGGATCTCCCCAACCCGTACCCCCCAAAAAGAATATTGATCTTTCGTGTTTTACTGGAATTTCGTGCAATGTTATTAAGGAGGTCGTCCGGCTTTGTAGAGCTTCACATATTGTAGCATTTGTATCAGTGGTAGGACGAATTCCTGCCCATGCATGACACATCTCATGTTTGACTAGCTGTATCTTTATTTCTTTATACCTTTGTGAAAATATATTGGAGTGACGGTGAAATAGGGCTTGGCAAATAGGTGCAAGATCAAAATTTAGAAAGAATGGTTTCTTTGACTGCTGAAGGAAATGAACATACTGAAGCTCGAAATTTAGTATACAAACATGATAACTTTGACTATCTTAATATCTTAATTGTATAGGCCTCTGGTTCTATCTTTTCTCTTTCTCTGTCTATCTCTCTCCCTGATAGGAAAATTACAGACTGGAAGCTTTTGATTGGAAGTGCATTTACCGGTTTATGTTTGGATGAGTTGTCAGACGGGTATATAAAATGTTATATATCACATTGTTCTCTCTCTCTCTCTCTCTCTCTCTCTTCATATCTATACATATATATTTGTATGTCCCTGTGCGCGTGCGCACGTATATATATATACTTCGCTGTGTTTAGTTGGTTCTGATGTTAAAATTGTAGTAAAGTTGGAAAGGTAGGAGTAGTGGCCATATGAAATAATAGAAGTCCTTATAACATGTGGTAAGAAGTTAAAAATTTTACCGATTTTATGCAGCAATTGTAATGTAAGTTTCCCTCTGTTTTGATGTTTTTCCAGAATATAAATGATAAAATATGCTCCTTGGACTACAAGAACTACAAAGCAGAGATAATGACTGCTGATGCACAGGACTCTTTTAAGGATGGAGTTATTGTTTTAGTAACTGGCTGCTTGACTGGAAAGGACAACCGAAAAAAGAAATTTACGCAGACCTTTTTTCTTGCTCCTCAAGACAAAGGGTACTATGTTTTGAATGATGTTTTTAGGTATGTCGAAGAGGTTGAACGTGACACTAGTGGGGTTTTGGTTATTGGAGCATATGAGATACCAACAACAACTAGATCTGTAGAGCAAAATGCAGGTTGGTTTTATCATCGCCTTTTGTTTATGTAACAATTTTAGCTCACTTCTTTTAGCCTTTTTATCAACTGGAATTTATTTCCAGAGCCTGCTCAAGTTGTTGATCCTCCCAATGCAAACCATGAATCATCTTCCCCAGTGGAGGAAGTTGAGATTATTGAGGAGGGAAGTGATGACCAAGTGACTGATGAGGGTCAAGCTAATAGCAATATCAATGACCTGGTAGAAACGGATCCTAATCTGAATGAGAATCATGTAGCAGTGGTTGCAGAATCAGTTTCTTCTTCATCACAGGAAGACGCACCCAAGAAATCATATGCATCAATTGTTAGTTCTCAGACTAAGAAGGGTCCAATCAAAGTCTATGTTCCTGCCAACTCCGCAAAAGTAGTTCCAGCAAAACCTGACAAACAATCACTCAACTCAGCTTCAGAGGCGCCAGGCTCTGAGTTATCAGCCCCTGTTGTACCAGATGCTGCACCAGAAAGTAAAGATACTCAGGATGAAGGTACTTCTTTTCCGCTAATATATTCTTTTTATGTGAACTAATAAGCAACAACAGAAAAAAGCCTTTGCCTAGATGTGGTGAGGGTATATATGGATATGTTGCATATCTCATCCATTCTTGAGCTCTTTCCTTCTCTAATGTTTTGATTTGTTTTTCATTTTCTTCATTTCTTACAGTTGAGGGCCACTCCATATATATCCGCAATTTGCCTCTGAATGTTACAGTTTCTCAGCTTGAAGCTGAATTTCAGAAATTTGGAGCTATTAAGCCAAATGGGGTTCAAGTTAGAAGTAACAAGGTTAGCGTCAACGTGAACTGCGTTTTTTCTTTTCTCCATTTGATTAGTGTTTTGTTGCTCACACCGTATTTTCTTTCTTTTCAGCAACAAGGATTTTGTTTTGGCTTCGTCGAGTTTCAAGACTTTAGCTCAATGCAAAGTGCAATAAAGGTAATTTCGTCATTATTTTTTTGGTTTGGCCATCAGATTTCATAGTCAAGATTATGCATTGATTAGCCACACTAATCTTGCTCAAAAGGAACAGTGAGGCAGTCTATTGAATGCTGAAATGCCCTGGGACATGTATATTGAATGTTTTCTTGTGTTCTTGGCGATTCTGAAATCCATTTTCCATTGTTTTAGCTGTAGTCAAAAGAATAATTGAGTTGTTGAAATCTGAACTTGGACGCTTTTTAAGTTTGGGTTCAATTTCAATTTGACTCAAGACAACATTATACATTATACCCTTATTATGCAGTGAAATTTATTCCAGTGTTAACGTTGAAATTTAGTCTCATTTCTTATTGATTTCCTGCCTCAGTGTTCTATCTGCCTTAAATTGTGTAGAACCCCATACATGATTTTGAAACTTGAAGATACTCTTGAAACTCTCTTGCTTTATTGTTTTTTTTTTTTTTTTTTTTAATTTACTGATCCATTATACAAGTTTCATAGTTTGCAGTCTTGAGGCTTCAGCCTATAGCAATTCTGTATTTGGGATATGACAAAACAAGCTATCTTCTCTATTACCATTTTCTCTTCACTTCATCTCTCCGAACCATTATACTTCAGTCTTCTTCGTGTCTTTCTTTTCCAACAGGGACCCTCGTCTAGGTAGCTTCAATTAGTGGAGTCTATATTCATTACATTTTCGAATGTGGGCATCCTCTTTTTGCTTCCTCCATACACATTCGAGATAGTAGAAATTGCTTAGATCTTAAATGCACCAAGAAGCATCTGATATATACATGATTGATGCAAGCTCCTTACATAACGTCTGAGCTTCCTTGATGTTGCTCTGTTCCGAAAATGTTCTCGTACAAAAAGTGTTTCTCCATATTTTGAGCGACCCAACTTTCTTATCACTGCGGTGGTGTTGTAGTTAATAAGTTCATATAATGAAGTTGGTCTTATCCCACGGAGATTGTTCATAATATATATTAGATCAGTAAAAAGAAAAAAGTTCATCTGTATGCTTTTTTTTTTTGAAGGCCACTGCATATTGAGGTGCTGATGTCGTGGCCAGTTTGCTTCATTTCCGATGTCAGTTAGAAGATCTCTATTTAGCATTGAAGCTTGAAAAATTAGGATGATTATGCCCTACTGACAGGACTTTAAAAAGATGTGCGTGTGTGATGTTTTGATTTCTCTTCTCATTGTTTTGATTTTAATTTTCAGGCATCTCCTGTAACTATTGAGGATCGTCAAGCTGCTGTGGAGATCAAGAGGACAACAACTCGTGGTAAAGTCAAAGCGAGGCATTTAACTTCCACTATTCTGATTCTAATTCATAGAATATAATATATGTAGACTTAAATACATATGAGATGAGATGCAATCCTTCAGGGTCCCACATTCAAACACGTCCATCCATGGTGTGTGTAAAATGTGTGGTGGATGCCGCACCGGATGTAGAATGATTTCTAACCTGGGACCTTGCTATCGCCCAAACAAGGCCTTCCCACTAGGCCGGCCGCGGCTTTTATGATGTAGAATGATTTATTGTACTACTAGAGGCTTGTTTCCTCAAGAATCCTTGTTTCTTTACAGTTGGCAGCGGGAGGGGCCGATTCAGTTCTTCGCGAGGAGGGTTTCGTAATGACAACTACAGAGGCCGTGGAAACTTCAATGGTGGTCGGACCTATGTTAGGAGCGACAGTTTGAGGGGTCGTGGTAACTTTAGTGGTGGGCGAGGTGGAGATGGCTACCAACAGGGAAGAGGGAGGGGGGGTCGTCGTCCTAGCCCGACTCAGAATTCTACGTCGGCGTAAGACGGAAATGTTGGCGGCAATTTTGATGGAATTTCTTGCTCTTGAAAAAAAAAAAAGAATGTCAGTGGTGGTGGATCCCTTTTCTTTCTCCTTCAGTCTTTTGAAAAAACATTTAAGCTGATGGGTTGCCTCATTATGAAATGGCGTTTAGTTTAGTACCTGTTAAGTCTTTTTTTTTCTCTTTGCTATTAATTAATATATCAGAATTTGGTCTAGGGAGGATTTTCGCAGCTTTAGAGGAGTGTAGAATAACTCAAACTTTTTATCTGATGAAGAAAATGGAAAAGGCTTTAATTTATCATTTGTGCATGTTTCTGACTTTATAATCAACCTAGGTTGTCTTCGTTTCAGTGACATGGAGATGGATAGTAGCTAATGACTTGTTAATATGAGGATCAACATAGAATTGACATCCATAAATGTTATTTTTAAAAGGTACAAGTCCTCCATTTAATACTCCAAATGTAATTAAATGATGATACCAAGTGAGGCATAAAGTAATATGTGATGAACCTTACATGCATGCTATTGAAACAAAAATCTATTCCGTGTTAATAAAGATATGTGATGCATCTTAAATGCTATGAATATGAGATCCATTCCATGTGCTTTGAATATGTGGTGCATTTTGTGTTGTATTGGACTATGTGACATGATCCATGAACTTTTAGCCAGAATGCATAAGAACAAAAGAAATTGTCGCATTCTAGTCAATCATAAATTTGCTTACATGTTATTGCTCTGTTGAGCCGCTGAACCGCGATATCATCTCATGTGTCTGTAGTCGTGCCATACATGTAGGTAAAACATAGGTTTGTTGACTTGTGATCCAGAAAGTGATATTTGGAGATAATTAAGTAATGACATTACTTGCTTGAGGATAAAGAGTACCATATAGTGTCATAACAATACCTTCAGAGATGTGTAAACCATAGAGGTTGCATATCATGTAAGTTTTGAGAACTAGCAAGCTGACTAGTATGATGAACTTTGAAAAATGAACCATGTCTAATGAAGTAGAGGGCTTTCAAGAAAAATCCATAGGAAGGTTTGGCTGTGTCCAAGACAGTATTGGTGCAATAACTACATAACTTCAAAGCATGAAGATTTAAGTATATACCAAAATGTGGCCCGGAGCGCCCCCCCATTCTTGATTAATCTAATGTTAAACATAAGGAAATTATGAAAAAAATAGATTTCCTTGAGGACGTCATATTAGCAAGAGAAATACTTCATCCTTTTACGATAAGACGAGGACGAAGTTGGATAGTTCAAGTGACAGAGTATCTACTACCTAGGCTTTAGGAGAAATTTTTTTTTACGATAAGACTAGAGTTTGAACTTGTCAAACTTGTGTAGTCAAAGTTCAATAGGTATGTCGGGATATAATTTACGTGATTTTAACCTAGAGACATGATATACATGCCAATAGATATGGCCATTGCCACCAAATTCAAGTGTGTTCAGAATAGCTATCAAATACATATATATAAGAGTATCTCCATTTAAAAAAACCTATAGCGACAGGAGGGCAAGAACTAGAGTCAATTCATTGCATGAACTTTGATTTCTCTATCACGAACCCAAGGAAAAAATGAAAGCTATTAATCATTACCACTTACCAACTTGAAATATAATTATAACTGACAAAGTGAGACCAGACTTTTCCGAAAATACAACATCAAGTATTACTCAACTCTTCCACTATGTTACTCTCACACTATCCACAACAACCTTACAAATATTGAAGTCTGACAAATTACATAAAGCTCAACAAGCAATATGGTTGGCAAGGATAAGATTGTAGAACCTTCTAAGAGAGATAGATAGAGACGTAGAGGAAGATTAATCCCAAGAAAAATGAAGATGTGAGTAATGGAAGAACGAGTTTTGCACCTTCAAAACCAATGAGACGCAATGGTCTTATTTTCATCTACAACAACAAAATCGCTGCATATATTTGTTACAAGAGTGAATCTTGTGTGTGTCGTCGTGCCGGTCTCACGTGGATGGAATACACTTTTACGGGATAAAATGAAACTTTTACAGACAAAAAGGATATTTTTTGTAGTGATACTTTTATAGATAAAAGTTATACTTTTGTTACAGAAAGTGATATTTTTTTCTGTCACACGGCCGTCATACGGTTTGACGGTCTCACATAAGTTTTGTCTTTGTTACCATACTTTCATGTCTTCCCATAATGCCTCTAGAAAGTGGCAACCTAGTCCTTTTCTCAGGTTTTGCTCTTCCCTAAAGGAATAAGTTATAGTTATTAGTAAATGAATTTTTGAATTGAGGATCATCCAAAGTTGATAGTAAGAGTATCCATAGATGAATAACCATAAGCTTAGGCAAGCACACGAATGATTAGGACCAGCTGACTTGGCAAATAAGTGAAGATCAAACTGAAATTCAATTTGTATGAATTTTAGTCCACTTGAATTGGCTCTAGCGTTTTATACTCATGATTTGATTACGTTTCTTTTGAAGCATTAGTAGTTAATAAATATTAAGAATTAGATACATTATTTTTGTAACTCAAAATACATTTCCTGAACCTATATAAAATTTCTTTTACTCCAACAAATCCTCATAATTTGAATAGCTTTCATAGAATCCTGACAACTTCAAGTTTTAGAAATTATTACTATTATGCACTCATTTGATTGTTAATCGCACTCAAGTATCTTCGGTGTTAGTTAAATTATTTGATTGCAAGTCAACAAATTTCTGGTCCCATTCTTTCTTAACTCTTAGAGGATAGTATGTAACACCCTTAGCTACTACATTCAGGGAATTACTTTTCGCAAATTATATTTAATAATATTAGCAATTTTCGCACAACAATTTTAAAATTTGAGGTTTAGCTACAACTGATCTTTAGTAATTCATATTTTCAACCATATGGTATCCAATTTTCATCACTAGTCATTATAATTATTTGGACTAAATTGTAGTCCAATTATTTTAGTTAGTCAATTTACAAGTCCACTTAGCCATTATTTTTGCAGCCCAAAATAGTCCATAGAGACTGGTCCAAATTTACGATATTTTCATTAAGCTATTCTTGGCTCAACTAATTAATATTTCTTTTTATTTTTTTGACAGTCCAAAACCAACCCATATATATATATATAAAGTTTGATATATTCTAATTAGTGTTTACTTCTTATTATACATAAACTCGAGCATCATTAATAAAGTTATATGATGATTGAATAACTATGTAATAATGAGGGTATAATTTTTCACGTTTTGCACCAAATCACTGGCTATTTGAAGAAAAATACACGTCCATTTGTCTTACTACAACATCAACTCATACCATAAGTTCATTATGTGTTATATACACAAAAAATATTAGGTCTAACGTACTTTCTCTATAATTTCTCTAATAAAATAATTTCGATCACAATATACATTTACACATGAAATTCTTTGCATATTTTAATGTGAAGAAAAACTTCTAGCAACATAGTATTAAGGTCCAACATCCAACTTTTGTTATGAAAAATTTATTCTATTAATTTATTATTATTAATAAATGTAAAAGTATAATTTACTTATTGATCTAAGATTGTGTATTTCAATTTTTCTTTATTTTTTCATCAATTCAACTTCAAAATTGAAAATTATGTGTAATTTAAAATAAAAATCCTACTACAGCGTAGTTATAAAATAAATAATGTTTTTCTTATGGAAGGCCGGCTAGTTACATAGTGTCTCACAATCTTCAATCGAAACACATACTTTAATCTTTATTAAATATAATAGATGGTTTAACTATTTTTTATGTTGTACATCCCTGTGTAGTTATAGTGAAGTACTCTCAATTATTCGCACATTACACAATCATTTAAAATTCTTATATGTACATATTTAAACCATGCACTCTGATTTTATTTCTCCACTTTTATTTTTTATTTAGACTATACAACACTTTATTCAAGTGTAATTATTTATTTTTATCTAATCTATACTCGTAAGTTAATATTAATATTAACATCAACATTGACATTTCTTTATAGTTCTTTTTCTTTACTGTACCTATAATTTTATGAGTAGGTCTTGTATGTGGCGGTCACACGGATCTCATTCCGTGTGACGGAGCCCCATTTAACAATTGAACCCGCCCCCGCTCTATTTAGGCGCTGCTAACCCGCGCCACTTAAACAAAGAAAAAAGGGAACACACAGAAGTCATCAGAGTGATCTCTATTTTCTACCGTCAACGGCAAGCTAAAGCAAACACCACCATCGACGGCTACGAGAATTTAACGAGAGTTATTTTTTGTTTATGAGTACAAAAATCATTTTCAATTTTGTAGCTTGATTTTTCACATATGCTATATATGAATTTCAATGCTATAAATGACAGATTTTGGAAGTTCCTTGTTTTTGTGAAATTGTGAGGATTATGCAAGAACCTTATTGAATGTTGTATTCAACAATTTGTTGAATGTTGTTGTCAATATAAAACAATATAGATTGCCCTCCAAATGTTTTTTTTTCCCGGTAAAATCTATCAGAAAGATGGAGGGGTTGAGGTTGACCCCCAACCTATATATAAACAAATGTCAAGTGATTTTACATAAGCTGAAATCAACATTTAAAGGGCCCATTTAGGAAATCTAAAATTTGGGTAACCCCGAACATCTAACAACAAATGGCCTCGAAGGCTTTTACAATCTATGCTATTACAAAATTCTGCTGAATTCTTTATTTTCACAGCTAGATTAGCCAAGTGGTCTGCAATTCCGTTCCCTTCTTGATGTATATGAGATGCTTTTACTTCCATCCCCCTAGTAAGCTTACAAATTGCTGCCAATTTTGATTGATATGACCAATGTCCATGCGTTCCATTCCGAAGCATATGGTAAATTGAAAGAGAATCGATTTCAAGCCAAATTTTAGTCCAGCCCTTTCTAGAACATATTTCAAGTGCCTCAACAATTGCACTCAATTCAGCTGACATAGAGTCTATGGTGCCCAAAAATTTGTAGAAAAGACCAAGTGAGCCTCAGAATTTTTTACGATTCCACCAGCCCCGGCTAAGCCGAGGTTTCCTTTAGACGCTCCATCAATATTAATTTTAAAATAATCATCACTTGGTGGTTTCTAACGGACCAAAAGAGGCTTTTTCACCTTTTTCATTAAAACTGAAATTTTCCAAATTTCAGCTAGGTACCAGTAGCCTCTCCAAAATCTAACATGTAGCAAATTAGCATAAGATAAATCTCTAAGCTTATTCACTACGTGCTGTTGAATCTGGGAAGCAGATGGCATCGTATTCTGAAATTTGGCATTATTCCGAGCACACCAGATATACCAGAACACAAGGAAAGGCAAAGTGATACAAATGTGTTCAGAAGATTATTTTTTGGAAAACTAGAATGATATTAGATTTGCCACAGAAATATCAGCAGGCACAAGAAGGTGGAATAGAGTAGCAAAGTATGTCCACACTTGCCAAGAGATAGGACAATGCACGAATGTATGGTCAGTCTCTTCACAGGATAAATGATAAAGATGACACCAAGAAATAGCTACAAAACCTTTTTTAGCGAGATTATCATCACGGGACAGAAATTTATTGATTAATCTCCAAATAAATATAGTTTGGGAACTGAAAATGGTTTTGGGCCACATCATTGATTGCCAAGCTGTTAAGGGCTTGGTCAATCTCAGGGAATTCCAAGCAGAAGCAAAGGTGAAGAGACCATTTCAGGACAATTTCCAGACAGGTATGTCATTCATGTTCAAATTAATCACAACAGAGCAGGGACGGAACCAGGATCATACCTTGGGGGGGGGGGGGGGCAATAATAAATAAAGATGAGCGATAAATAAACCATACTAATATTTATCATAAAATATTCCAAAATATAGATTACATCCGCGACACATTAAAATTTGGAACGTCGCTCTTACATATCACGGAAGTCATCTATAAGAGAATCTATACTAAATTCCTTCGCAATCTTCTTTTCAATATATACTAGTAAACAATCACTGAGAAAACCATCTTCCATCTTATTACGAAGCGAGGTCTTCACTATATTCATTGCCGAGAAAGACCGCTCTGAAGTAGCTGTAGAAACTGGAAGCGTAAGAATGAGAGTTATCACTCTAAACACAAGAGGGTATATTTCTGATTTTCCAGTCTTTACCATCCATTGACACAAATCAGAAATAGTCTTTAACAATTTAAAATCAAGAAGTTCTCGCACATGATCAAAATGTTCAAATTGCATTCTCAATTGTAGCATCTCATGTCCTTCAAAATCGCTCGGATAATATTTTTCTACCAACTTGCAAATGTCATCAATTCTGAAGGATAGACACATCTCTCTTGGATGTAATGCTGATGCAAGAGTAATTAACTCCACAGTGCTATCACTGAATCTGCTAGTTAATTCTTTTAACTGAGAGTCAATCGTTTCATTAAAAATGTCAAACCTGTAATGATGTCCAACTGTTATATTATCCGGTTGATGGCGAGCTCTTCCTTTCCTTGCAACATATTGAACATTAAAATCCAACACAGGTATGTTGACAGATTCACAAAAAGATTTAACATTTTCAACTAGTTCATCCCATCCATCATCTCTCAATTTCTGAAGGAGCAACTTAGTAGACGACACCAAATGCATTGCATTCAAAATATCTTGAGATTGGAGTTGCAGAGCTTGACAAAGTATATTAGAAATCTCTAATATTTTTCTCATAAGATGCATTATGAAAACAAATTCAAAAGAAGTCAAAACCTCATACGCCGCATCAACATCCCCACGCCGAGCATATGTTGTTCCATCATCAACAATAATCATCAAAACTTCACAAGTCGCACTATACATCGTCATCAAGCTGGATATGGATTTCAAATGAGAACTCCAACGAGTATCTCCTGCTCTTTGTAGAGAACCAATCTGATTAAGTCCTTTCCCACTCTCAAGCTCATTAATATCAAGTAAATGAGCAATATTTGAGGCATGGGCAGCTTTCAATTGGTCACTACGCTTACACGAGGCACCAACAATATTGATAATAGAATTCAACTTGGTAAAAAATTGATGGACGGGTATAACTTCCTTCGAAGCAGCAACTAGTGCCAGTTGCAGACGATGCGCAAAACAATGAACATAGTAAGCATAAGGACATTCATGTAAAATCAAAGCTTGTAAACCATTCCATTCTCCACGCATGTTACTTGCACCATCATATCCTTGCCCTCTAATATTTTGAACATCAAGAGTATGACGAGAAAGGACAGAGATAGTACCTTCTTTCAATGTTGATGCGGCAGTGTCTTCAACATGTACGAGTCCAAAAAAACGTTCTTGCACATAGCCATCTTTGTCAACAAATCTCAACACAATTGACATTTGCTCCTTTTTGGATTCATCTCGAGCTTCATCAACTATGATACAAAATTTTGCATCACCAATTTCTTCCCGAATGACATTCTTGACTTTTGTTGCCATGACTTGCAAAATCCGTTTTTGTCTTTTCGGTGATTTATATGATGCATTTATAGGAGCATTATTCAAAACTTCTGCTATTTTGTCATTAAAAGAGCCAATGAAGCTCAAGAGTTCTAAAAAGTTGCCACGATTGATTGACTGTTTGGACTCATCATTACCTCTAAAAGAGCATCCTTGAAATGCAAGCCACCTGGTTGCCTCAATTGAAGCTTTCAAGCGAAGTCTAGTTTCAACAACTTCTTGCTCTGTGAACTTCTCAATATTTTGGGCACTATGAGATTGTTGGTTCATGAGATCCGCACATGCTTTCTCAGCATTTCTATGAGGTGAAGTAAGGTCTTTACCAATATGAGCAAAAAATGAACAATTACTCCCATCTCTCACCTTCTTCCATGATCGAAACCCACTTATAGTAAATGCTTCTAATCCAGGAGGACCATTTTTAGAGTGAAAAACAAAGCATGGTAGGCAAAATGCAGCATCTGTGCTAGGAGAATATTCCAACCAAGACGGGAATAATTTAAACCATGATGCCTGAAAGCTGTGAGAATGCTTTTCTCCTGTTTTTGGATATTTTGAGAGAATTTGTTGATATGGACCATGTTTGATATAAGCTCTTCTAACTTCATCACGCTTTTCAACAGGATAATCCCATATCGGTGCTCGTAATCCCGGATCACGTACCAACGATTGGATATCAAATCTTCCATCTATCTCAACTCTTAAAGATTTCCTAGGATGATTTTCGGAATCCAAAGATTTAATTTCAGTAGATGGATTTGACGATGAAGATGCCGAAATTTTGACATTCTTTCTTTTAAAGATTTCATCAATTCTCCGTGTTTTTTTCATCTGCGGGGGGGGGGGGGGGGGGGAGGGGGTTGGAGGAACGTAAATCAATCATTTTCTCCCCCAAAACTAGGTTTTACCATTCAACACAATCATGAAAAATCCACTAAACAAACTAATCAAATAACATAATCGTAGCAAGTCTTATATCACTCACAAAAATATCTATATAGGTATTCACATCAAAATCACAATTCACAATTTAGTGTTATAAATTCTACCATATTCACCATCATTCATCAATATAATTAGATATATTCACTTTACTAATTTTAGCAAAAAGAAAAGAAAGAATGTAAATACCTAATTTCTAAAGAGGACCGCTGTTGAGAGGTATTCTTTGAAGTAGCAGGAGTCTTTTTTGTTTAGAAGAAGCAGAGGATTTGAAAAGTAAATTTAACTTTTAGAAGATAGGCGGCAGAGGATTTATATATGAATTAAATAGTATCAATTCTAGGATCTGTTGATTTTATTTGGGCAAAGCAATTGAAAATAGGCCCACAACCCACTATCTAGGAAATAAAGGATGCCTACAAATTGGGGGGGAGGGGGGCACTTTTCTATTTTTAGAAAATCTTGATGAATATTAGTTATTCAAAAAATATTTTTAATAATTTGGGGGGGGCCATGGCCCTCCTCCCCACTGCCTTCCGTCCGTCACTGCAACAGAGCATATATCATCAACAATAACATCAGGAAATAAAGTTCTCAGCTTGCTGATATCCCAAGTACCATTATCCCAATAGTCAAGAATTCTGTCCTCACAAATAAAGACTCCCACATACTGACACAGAGGAGAGAAAGTGCACCATCTATCAAACCAGAAAGAGATGTTACCTTTACCGATTCTCCAGAAAATATTCTGCTCATAAAGTCCTGAACTTTCAACAATCTTTTCCAAAAATGTGACTGATTACAACCTGTTTCAACATAAGAAGGATGAGATTGTTTCAAGTATTTGCTGCATAGATATTGACACCATAGTGCATTTGTTGTTCTCAATTTCCACCATGCATATACACAAAATGCTCTATTAGTATCAAAGAGATTTCTAACACCAAGACCACCCTCTTTTTTGGGATAGCACAACTTATCCCAAGAAGCCCAATGGATTTGTTTGTGTTCAGAATTTGAACCCCAAAGAAATCCATTAAACAGTCTATGAAATCTATCAATAACAGACTTAGTAGCTCCAATCACTCTAAGGGTATACATCGGGATGGAGTTTAAAACACTTTTAATGAGTTTCAATCTCCCGCTTATGTTTAAAAACAGCTTGTGCCAGCCTCTAAGCCTATCATTGATTTTTTCAAAAAGGCCTTGAAACAACACATCTTTCACTCTACCTTTAAATAGTGGAACACCCAAGTATTTAAAGGGGAGCTTTTCTTCCACAAACATGGATAAAGAGAGGATTTGGTTTTTATTATAACTGAAAACATGCCTTCCAAAAATAACAGTACTCTTGGAGTAATTGATTTTTTGACCAGAAGCTTTTTCAAAACAGTTAAGAAATTTCAACAGTTTTTTGAAAGCAGAAACTTTGGCAGAAGAGAATACAACTGTATCATGAGCAAAAGACAATGAAGGCACTCTCAAACCTCTTTTATTAAATCTTAAATCAGGATAAAGATCAAAGAGATCCAAAAGTCCCAGTGTAAGAGTATTTGAGAAAATGGCAAACAGACTTGGGGAAAGTGGATCTCCTTGTCTTATTCCTCTACTAGACTTAAAAAAACCAGAAAGGTAACCATTTATCACAAGTGAGAACCAGGACTTATTAATAGCATTGGCAATATAAGTGACAAAAAGTTCAGAAAAGCCCATTAACCTCAGAATTTTATATAGTGCAGACCATTCAATACGATCATAAGCCTTGTGCAAGTCAAGTTTCAGAATCATCTTACCATTTTTGCTCTTGGTATGAAGCTCATGAACCATTTCTTGAGCAAGAATAATATTATCAACAATGTCTCTAGTGGGAACAAAGCCACTTTGAGCTTTAGGGATCAATGTAGGGAGGAGAGATGCTAACCTATTATTGACCAGCTTAGTCATTATTTTATTGATGACATTACAAAGACTTATAGGCCTAAAATCTGCCCAACTAGATGGATGAAGTTTCTTAGGGATGAGAGCTATGGAAGTGCAAGTAAAACTCCTAGGCATTGGCACACCTAGTAAGTATTCTTGCACTGCCTCTAGCATATCATCCTTTATGATATTCCAATAGGATTGAAAGAAAAGTGTTGAGAACCCATCAGGCCCAGCCATACTATCCTTATCAATACTGTTAATAACCTCATGCAATTCATCCATAATAGGTGGGCAGCAAAGTGTAGCAGATTGCTCTTCAGTTACCACATGCTTTATAGTACTGAAAATGACACTATCTAAATCACAAGGTTCAGAAGTGAACATTTTCTCAAAGAACTCACAAGCAGTTTTACTAATTTGATCAGGCTCTTTAATACTAACCCCATCTACCTGAATTTCATTAATTTTGCTTTTAAATCTCTTTATTTTAGCTAGAGCATGGAAATAGGTAGTGTTTTTCTCTCCCTCCCTAAGCCATTTACATGCGGATTTTTGTTTCCAAAATGATTCCTCTAAAGCAAGGGCAAAAGTCAATTCTGCTTGCTTTTGCTTGAGAGCAATCAGCTGGGAATCTGAGGGATCACTCAAGTAGGCAACTTCCTGATCCAACAGGTGCTGCTCTGCTTGAGCAATCCTATCAAAGATATTCCCAAACACCTCTTTATTCCAACTTTTCAGACATTGTTCGAGTCTGAAAAGCTTTTGTTGAACCCTAATCATATCCTTTTGGAAAAGAGGTTGATTCCATGAATCTTCCACTGTTCTCATAAAGGTCTGATGGTGAGTCCAAGCATTAAGGAATCTAAAGGAAGACTTAACACTCTGACAAATAGAAGAAAGGGATAAAAGCAAGGGACAAAGATCAGATGGACCTTTAGCAAGATGCTTAACCTCAAACTTATTAAACAATTCACACCACTTAGAAGAGATCAAAGCTCTATCCAATCTCTCAAACACATGGTTTGCATGCCATGTGAATGGGAAACCAGTAAAACCATCATCCTCAAGACCACAATCCACTAGAGCCTTATTGAATTCATCCATAGATTTTATTTTGAGGGCCCCCCCTCCTTTTTTTTCATCAACAGAAAGTATGACATTAAAGTCCCCACTCACAATCCATTGCTCATCACCATGGCCACATGATCTCAAATTGTCCCACAGATTAACTATAATGGCTCTAGAACAAGAAGCATACACAAAAGAACAAAAGAACTTACAATCAAGCACAGAGTTGTAATAAGCACATCAATCAGCTGATTAGAAGAAAATTTCAAGTCAACAGAGACAGGATCATTCCACATCACCCAAATTTTTCCATTAGTATTAGCAATCACATTTCTAAAACCCAAAGTATGAACTAAGAAATAATCAATATCAGCAGATTTAGTTTCTAAAATAGCACACACATCAGGTTTCTTCTTCCTAATTAGATTCTTTAGGTTCTGGTTTTAGTGTTTCCCAGACCTCTTACATTCCATGTAAGTACTATCATGACAAATAAGGAAGATTACCTTTAGTAAAGACAGTTCCCTTTCACCGCACGGCCTTCCAGCTTCTCCGCCGCTGATTTAGCCTGTGCAACCGTCAAGAACGAGGTTGGTTGCCCAGTAGGATTTAGGGGCTTGGTATTGGGAACATCCGTTCGAGGAAGGTTAGGAAAATCTCCCCCCTCTACGGCAGACGCGAGCGAGAAGCTCGTCGTCGCCGCCATAGGGAGCGGCGTGAAGGGTTGCTCGCGACTAGAATCGCAGTTAGGGTTTCTATTCTAGAGAGAGAAAGTAGAGAGAAGTGATAACACCCTCTTTGATTTTAGCGTTGGAAACAACATCCCCTCTAAATGTTAGATGAAATGCATCAATTGAATTGTCACTGCCTTTTGAAACTGATAAATTTTGACTTTGCTATCTTGGGTTCTTCAAATTGCATTATGAACCAAATGTCACCACTTTTGCTTCATCACATGGAAAATGCAGAGCAAAATTGCTCCTATATATATACACGTGTTTGTTGATGATACTAATGATTCCAAATTATGTAATGAGAACTGATGTATTCCTCCAGATATATCAATCTGCCCTTATTTGGATTCCAAACTATATAATGAAAGTCTAAATACTCTGTTTCAAATTTTGAAGTTACTAATTTCATGTTGTTGCAATGCTCAGATTCTGAAGATATGGGATATATTAATGTTTAACTTATTGAAAAATTGTGATACTTTTATAAGAATTGTTGATTTTCTAGAAAAAAATGATACCTTTTAAAAAATTTTGAAATTAAAATATAACTATGAAGTTTAAGTTTTTGAAAAAGTGTAATACATTTACAAGAATTGTTGATACTTTTTCAAAAAAAATTTGATACCTTTTCAACTTTTTAAAATTAAAATATAAATATAAAGTTTAACATACTAAAAATTTATAGTAGTTTTACAAGAATTATTGATATTTTTTAGAAATGTTGATACCTTTTAAAAATTAGAAATTAAAATATAAATAAAAAATTAATGTACTAAAAAATGTAATTCTTTTACAAGAACTATTGATATTTTATTAGAAAAAGTTGATACCTTTTCAAATTTTGGAATTGAAAAATAGATATAAAGTTTAACC
The DNA here is from genome assembly GCA_958295605.1 of Ajuga chamaepitys. Classification (NCBI taxonomy): domain Eukaryota; kingdom Viridiplantae; phylum Streptophyta; class Magnoliopsida; order Lamiales; family Lamiaceae; genus Ajuga; species Ajuga chamaepitys. The sequence continues at coordinate 9,206,033 of OY282506.1, forward strand.
TAATGAAAACTTGTAATACTTTTATAAGAATTTTTTATACTTGGAAAAAGTTGATACCTTTTCAAATTTAGAAATTAAAATATAAATATAAAGTTTAACCTATGAAAAATTTGTAATACTTTTACGAGAATTATTGATACTTTTACAATAATTATTCACAACTATTATTTAGTTGAATAATTTTGAAAGTATTACATTTTGGAAAAAGTATTACGTTTTTTCTGAAAATATATTATGTTTTGGGAAAAAAGTATTATGTTCCTAGAAAAAAATATTTGTTACTTTGACTTCCAATCGTAATACTTTTTCTAGAAATTATAGTACTTTTATTAATAAAATGCACTATTTTGTAAAATTTAATATTTTTTGTGTTTTATTAAGTTTGTGTGTTCTTATCAAATTTTATATAGTTTTTACCATCAAATTTATATATAAGTACATGTTTATAACTTACATATTCATATCATATTAATCGCAGGAAGGTGGATGTCGAGTGACTGGACTTCAATAATTTTATTAATTTTTATTGAACACATTTTTTTAGGCCAAGTCGATTAAGGTAGTGAAAAGTATCATTGAACTGGCATAAAGTATTACTTTTTCTTATAAAATTATCAATAAAGTGATACTTTATTGATAATTTTCTTTAAAAAATAGTAATACTTTTAGCCAATTAAGTGAAACTTTTTCTGAAAAATGTAATACTTTTAAAATTAAAAAGATCCATAAATATAGTGTATATACTTTTGCCATTCATCAAAATTCATAGACTACCTTCCACTCAAAAATCTATTTGAAATAATGCAAAATTTACGTAACATACAATGACTCCAATCTATTACATTTATATACAACACTTTTTAGTTGCTCTCTTAAAGAGAACTAGCCACGAAAACAAGTTTCAACCGTTGATGGGTCGCCTCAAAATTAAGCTGCACTACGAGCGAGCTCCACTTGTATTGACCATCATCAATATTTCTCATTCTGTTTCCTGAAAGAAAAAAATGTTTCTTCACTTTAAATCCAACTATTCTAGAAAAAACGTTACTTATTGAAATGAACAAACAATTCACCAATCATACACATATACAAAAAATATTAAACCAATCTACAGTCTACAATATTACTTCAAAGACATGATAAATACAAACATATTGAAATTTTACAAATAAGCCTCCATGAGTTCCATCCACAAACGATAATTTAAACCTCGATTCTTGCAGTTAATTTAGCACCGTGAATCATTGAGCAAGTCAATAGCCACCAAATGGTGGTATGACCGAAGAGAGCAGGGATAAAGGGAGGAATCGAGTCACAGAGTACAAGAATACGAAAGTGTTGATAATAACGAACTGGTAGGACACAATTTTAATTGAAAGAGGGAGGAAGAAAAAATTGTAGGAAAGAGGGATGAAGGCTTCGATCAAAGAAGAAATCGCAGAGAGAGGGAGGAAGGGTTCCGCGATAAAGGGGCTCCACGTTCTCTCTCTTTCTCATATGATATCTCTTCACAATTGCAGAGAGAATCACAAAGAATTTCGAGAATCAAAGAGAAAAGTCGGAGAGAGAGAAGGGAAATAGCAGAGAGATAAAGAAAGGGGGTTCCCATTTCCCGTTCTTTTTCCTGATCTGATATATGGGATCATGGGGTAATATATGTGGGTTTGGATCTGGGTAAAATTGTTAATTGGGGTTTTGTCACACGTAATAAGATCCGTGTGACCGTCATATATAAGTTTTTGTCTAATTTTATATAGCATAGTGATTTCATTTATCAAGTCATTAACTATGCTCATAATATATGTATAATATTTTAGTCGATTTAATAATTTCCTTTAATATTGATGTTAAGTATTTAAAAAAAAAATAGGTGCGATTATTCATGTTCATTAATTTTCACGTTTGTTCTTTTACTATTTCTAATTTTAGCACAATAAGACATCATACCTCAGTCTAAGCTCCAATTGTTATAAACCTTGTGATTTTTATATCTCCTTCTTTAATTTTTTAACATAACATTTTTTTCCTTTGGTCTACTAAACTTACAATACCTGTTAAAAGTATTACATTAGTAAAGAGATTTATGTATGTTTGTAAGGTATGTGACTAAAAATAATATTGTTCAACGCATAGATATATTTGAGAAAAAATGATCCATTGTACAGATCAATAGTATTACCCAATATCACTACTGAAGCATTTATATTTATTATATCTTCATATATTATTTATATATATATATATATATATATATATATATATATATATATATATATTCTATTGCTTTTACATATAATCTACTTTTACCGCTTTCCCCCATCTTTTTCATCTTAAAAATATTATATTCTATATATATAATAAATGACTTTATTGTATACTTTTTTAAGTCAATAAAATTTGTACATCAAGTATTATTTTCTCTATTTATAATTAATGTTAACTATTGTTACTTCTGAAGTATATTGATTTCATTCTTCTAAATCATTGAAAATAAGTGTAATATAATCTTGTTTCCTACAAGAATAATAATTTGCTATATATTTACTTTCTAATGCTCATATATAGAAATTTGTCAAATAAAAATATATATATTTCCAGTTTAATCTAAATTGAATAGTAATACTAAATGTAGGCATAGTTTAATCAAAATTTCAAAATACTTCATTCTAATAAATTGTATGTACATTAAACTACAATGCAGATATTTGAGTTTTTTTTATATAATTTTTGTATTCTTTTTTTTTATAGTATAATATATATGACCCGATCAAATTAGTTTATTCTTTGATTTTTCTATTATATTACCTGGATTCGTCTATTATAATTTGTTTTTAGGTTAAATATTTAAATCAACCTGAATTATGCGGGTTTTGACAGTTCAGTACTTAAACCTTTTTTTTCACCGATTGCAACCCGAAGTACGCGAGTTCGATAAGTTGCAACCCTCGATCACTTTTTACGACCAAATGTCACTCATGTGACCTGCACATGCTTAACTAGGGCTTTGTTGATATTATAATGATATCTGGGGTAATTTCGTAAAAGATAAAACCTAAACACAAGGACCTAAACAGAATAACACCAAAAGATGTTTTTTACCCTAATCTTACTACTTCGCCAATTTATTACACCAAAATTTCATTTCACTCTCATTTCATCAAAATGAAGTTTCTGTTTTTATTCAAATTCGCTGCCAGCCTGTGTTAACAATCCGAAAACACTCCCATTCCACGCCAATAATATCAACATCTACAATACGATGAATTCATCCTACATTGATCATGACAAATCCGCATCATAATTCGCCAAAACCCTAGATTCAATCGAGGATAACGAGATCTTCGAAGAGTTTGATTTTAGAAGAAGTGAAATCGTACGATTTTCCTTACAAGGAGAGCGTGAAGATCATGTGATGGATTCGGCCGATCCATTTATGGATTTCAGAGCTTCAATGGAGGAATTGGATTTCAGTACATTTTTTTCAATGGAGGAAATGGAGGAAATGGTGTTATTATATTTAGGTCCTTATGTTTAGGTTTTATTTTTTACAAAATTGTCCCAGATATCATCATAATAACAACAGAGCCCCAATTAAGCACGTGCCGGTCATGTGAGTAATATTTTTGACTGAAAAAAAATGGCTGGGGTTTGCAACTTGTCGAACTTGTGTACTTCCGGTTGCAATCGGTGGAAAAAAGGTTTTGGTACTGAATTGTCAAAACCCATATAGTTCAGGTTGATTTAAATATTTAACCCTTGTTTTTATAATGATAATTCACTTAGACTTTTCAATATTGATATTTTGACATTTTTTATTATAATTTGGTTCATTATGTTAATAATTTTTTATCAACTAATAATGAAGTCAATTCAAAAGTTTGTATTATATATACATCTTTTCTTCACAATGATTTTTCTCACTTCTTTGAGTTTTATCATCACATTGGCCCTATTTAATTGTTGTTACATTATTTTCTATTGTTGAACTTTAATAAAGTGGCATACACAAAAAATATACAATATTCTAACATGTGTTTTTACTTACTCAAACGTTAAATTTTAAATTGTAATCTCAGCGATTCCAAATGCAAGTCTTCATCATTATTTTTAAACCCCACCCTCTCCCCCAGGGCAAAAGTCATTAAATCATTTTAGCGTGACTTTAGTATTCGCTTCAAGTTTATATTTTAATGAAGTTTGAGATCCCATTAAGCTCTAACCCTGCCAGGATCAGACGAGAGAGATAGATGTGAATTTTAGTCAGCTGATTAGATCCTATTGGGAACGGGACCTGCAGGGGGGTCGCTTTGATCGAGGAGTTGGGCTTTTCTTCGCCGATGAATCGATTACATTATGTACCGATTAACTTGTTGGTTCAGAAGATGGATTGGACTTCGTTCCTGGTTCATCGCTCGCCACCACAAGGAGATCTATTTGGAGACATCCAAATCGACTATCCCTTTCTAGTTTGAATATAGTAGTTTATCCTTTAGTCTATATATCTTATATTCATATTTTATTTTTCACTAGATGACTTATACAACTTTCATTTTTGTTTCTCACAGTTGTAATATTGATACTTCAATAATTTAGAAAATTAGGAAGATTATTGTAACTAGCAATTTTATAATATTCAAATTTAATCAAATAAATTGTTACTATTATATAAGTGTCATTCTAATATATATTTATAATAAGAATTGATTGTTTCATTTATAATAAAAAACTATGTAAGAATTTGTCAATCATTTGTACATAATAATATAATTCATTGAGAATCATTAACACTTTGAATTGGAATATGCACTTTACGTTGTTTAAATAGACTAAATTTTTTTAACTTAATCTCATCTATTTTTTTACCAAAAAATTCTTTAATGTTATTTTTATTTTTAATCAAATCATTTTTATACAATAAAAAAATATAAGTATTCGATCATATGTCAACAACAAGTAAGAATTAGTGATACATTTAAAAAATAAAGTAATAATCCAGAGCTATAACTAATGTATTATTTTTTGTTTTATCAGGAATTTGTACTAAAAGTTGGACTAAGACACTCAAATTTATATATTTGATTCTTTATATAGTAACTTCATATTTTTTAGATATAAATAGTAAATATTAATAATATCACATATTGATGTTACAATTTAAGTTTCTTCGAGACATGTTTATTGACAGTATGTGACTTATTATTGAAAGTCCAACCACAGATTTTATGGGTGTAAGTGCTGAAGTGGTAGTAAATGAACAAATCCTTTAGTTTGTTCTCCTTTCAAATACTTATTATTAATGTTGAGTTATTCATATATTATGAAATATATGTATGAAGTGGTAAATTAAATATTATATATGATATATTATAGTTGTCTTCCCAATTTTTTTTAGTGAAATGAGCACAAAAATATAATAATTGCAAATAAAATAAAATAAAATTAATAAGGACTTTGAACACCCAAACTTAACAGTATTTCAAGTATTCAATACCTAATAACCCTCATATACTTCTGATCCAAAACAAGGTTCTTAGACATGCATTTCATTATATGTTGCGGCTCAAATGTCCGCTTGATTGTATATACGTCGTTCGACCTCTTTACAAATAATATTTCTTAAGGTTGCAAATGTTCCATGCCCTTGGTAGTGCAACACCTGTACTATCTTCTAACAGGAATGCTCATTTTCCCAGCTCCCTGACAATGCGGTATGGCCCCTCCCAGTTGGGTTGTAGCTTGCCAACGTGTTTCAGGGTGTCTACCTTTTTAAGCACCAAATCGCCCACTTTGAGCTCTCTAATTTTGACCTTTTGTCCAAAAGCAGCCTTTATTCAGCTTCTGTATTGCTCCATCCGCACCATCACTGTCTTCCTTAATTCAGGCAATAAGTCTAGGTCTGCTTTCCTCAGTTCGGTATTCCTCTCTTCTTGGTAACCCATGATTCTGGGCGAGTCCATGCCTATTTCGACCGGGATGACTGCCTCTGAGTCATAGACTAAGGCGAAGGGGGACACTTTTGTAGCCTTCCGAGGTGTAGTCCTGTACACCCCAAAGAACGGATTCCAGTTCGTTCATCCACCTCCCTCCTGCTTCTTCCAGCCTTCTCTGCAGACCTGACACTGTAGTCCTGTTTGTTAACTCGACTTGCCTGTTTGCTTGTGGGTGGGCAACACTTATGAAATGCTACTCTATTTTCATTTATGTGCACCAAGCTCTCACCCTTTTCCCACAAAATTGAGTGTCATTGTATGATATCAGAACGTAGGTGCCCCGAATCGAGTACAAATGTTCTTCCATAAGAACTTCATGATGACTTCCTCAGTGATTCACGCTGTTGCATCTGCCTTTACCCATTTGTTGAAATAATCAACTGCGACTATTAAATACTTTTTCTGGCCACTAGACGGAGGGAACTCCCCCACAATGTCAATTCCCCATTTGTCGAAAGGACAAGCAGCGTGGATGACTGTTAATCTAAGAGCTGGTTTATGAATTAGGGAACCATGAAGCTGATAACTCCTGCATCGGCGAATTAATTCGACTGCATCTTGCTAATCGTGGGCCAGTAGTATCCTGCCTATAGCACCTTTCTTGCTACTACGCGTGCACCCTCATGGCTGCTGCCGCATCCCTTGTGGATCACCCGCAGCACGTATTCAACATCGGCTTTGGATAAGCACTTTAGATAGCGCCTTGTGAAAGATTTCTTGAATAGCATATCTCCTATGATGCAATATTGCCTCCTGTACTTCAAACCCTTCCCACCTGCAAGGAATCTCGTGCGAATACATAAACATAAATGTGTGTTTTTGATAAATGGTATACTGTTCAAAAAAAAAAAAAAAGAAAGTTTTCCCCTCTCTCTCTCTCTTTTTCTTTTTTTTTGGGAGGGGGGGGGGGTGAGGGGTGTAGGTACAAGGGCTATTCTGCACTTGACTATTCATACTTTCCCCTTGTTCATCAAAGGCATCAAGGCTTACTTCCCTTAGATAGTTTAGAATTTTCGCTCGCTAATCTTCCTCCTCCTGGACAGAGCAGACCATGTCCTCGGCTGCGCTTCCTGGTGCATTAAATATCGTGATTTGCCGCTCTAGCCCATCCTCCATGGTCACGGCCAATTTGGCCAAGTGATCCGCCTTCTGGTTGACTGTGCGGGGTATTTGTTGTATATCCAAGTTGAGGAACTTCTTTTTTTATTTTTTCAACTTGTCTTGCATAGCTGGCCATTCGATCATTACGGACCTCATAACGCTCAGCTGGGAAATTAATTGCAAATCAGAGTGTATCACAACATGGGAGGTTCGCGCTTCCATGGCGACCTTCATGCCCCAAATCAGGGCTTCGTACTCGACTTCATTGTTGGAAACTTTAAGGGAAATTTCACCGCAAAACTTAATTCCTCACCTATAGGCCCGGCTAGAACAACGCCTGCCCCACACCCAGCTGCGCATGCCGCCCCATCCAAAAAGACCTTCCATATCTTGGGCTTTATTTCCATGGTAGATTCCTGAATAAAGTCAGCCAGTGCCTGGGCCTTCATTGCATTTCAGGGTCCAAATGACACGTCATATTCTCCTAATTCAACTGCCCATTTCACCATCCTATCAGATAAGTCTGCCCGAGCCATTGTTTGTCGCAACGGTAACTTTGTCCTGACTATTACTTGGTGCGGTAGAAAATAAGGTCGTAGCTTTCGGGCGGCGACCATTACAGCCAGAGTCGCCTTCTCTATGAGGGAATATCGGACCTCCGGCCCTTGCATGACCCGATTGACGAAATATATGGGGGATTGTGAGCCCCCCTCTTCTCTAAGCAGAACCGAACTTTGGGCGTGTTCTCCAACAAATATGTATAAATACAACGTGTCTCCCATCACCGGCTTCATTAATAAAGACAGGGACGACAGATGCCTCTTCAACTGCTCAAACGCTTCCTAGCACCCATTCGTCCATTCGAACCAGCAGCCCTTTCTTAGTATGCGATACAATGGCAAGTTCCTTTCTGCTAATTTGGATATGAATCGGCTCAGCGCGGCTACCCTCCCATTAAGTCTTTGGATCTCCTTAATTCCTCTAGGCGGACTCATGTCAATGACCGTCTGTACCTTCATCGAGTTGACTTCTATCCCTCGCTCCGCAACCATAAACCCCATGAACTTTCCAAAGCGTACTCTAAAAGCACATTTGGCTGGATTCAGCTTCATATTTATTTAACATTTACCACAGGTTCGGATAAATGGAAAAACGGAAACGTTGTAAAAGATCGGAAGATCAACAGAATATCCCCACAAAGAGTATCAAGTCTAGGCAACCTTCAATCACCGATAGAGGCAAATCAGCACGTATTGAGGATAATCGGTTAGAGTCTCCAGAGGAATCTATTACGAACACATATACAAGTCAGGAGATGAAATCAATAAAAAGTAGAACTCCGAGAGGGCGCTCCCAAATGCACTGGTTGGCCATACAAAGGGCTAAAGGTATCAAGAAGCCAGTGGATTTAAATGCTCAAAATCAACCAATTGGCAAAGATTCTGAAAAACTTCAAAGCTACATTGGTGTTCTGGCAAGAGCAAAAGTTAAAATTACCTACGACTCATGGCCGAAAGTTCCGGAAGACGTCAAGGAGTTAATATGGGCATCTGTTAAGGTTAGTAAATTTCGTAACTGCTACACTTCTCCATTCATTAGCAAGAAATAATTATCTACATCTTACAAATGTATAACTTATTGTAGTTGGTGTACAACTTCTCGGACGATTGGAAAGATAAGTGTCTGAGTTCTGCCAGAGAAAAATGGAAACAATTCAAAGGGAAATTGACCAAACATTGGGTTTATGCGAGGGTTGGCAGTCCGGATTTGAATACACCTCCAAACAAATATGTGATTGACCAAGCTGATTGGAATGCATTTGTGATTAGCCGTTTAGGCGATGATTTCAGGGTACATTTTGTCTTAGTAATATTTCGGCCAATATATTTGTAATTATGCACTTGGTAATTATAAAATGATATGTATTACTATGTTTTTTTTTCCCTAGCAACTAAGTCAGCTGTAATCACAAAGAGCATCTACTTCAAAGGACTATCCTTACCTACTAGGACGAAAAGGATACGCCCGGTTTGCTAATGAGAATGTAAGTTAACAATATTACAATATGGTTTTATGTTTGTCCTACTTTGATAGTTATACGCATTGTTTTCATGAATATGTTATTTCTTCTTAAACAGCCACATATATTATGCGATAATGAGGACGTTAACCGTGCAACACTGTGGTGCGAAGGACGTAAAAAGGGGAAGCACGAAGGAGAAAAATTGAAGGAGACCGTCGATAAGATTGTAAGTAGGCATTTAAAAACTTTAGAGTTATTAGCATATCACTATTGTTTCTTGTTTTAATTTTTTAAATGTATGTACATGTTTTTCATATCAGAGTAATTTATTGAAAAAAAGAAATCGGGTGAGCTCGTTACATCAGGTGTAAGAAATAACATCCTTTCTCAAGCCCTTGAGAAACCCGAACACTCTGGAAGAGTGAGGGGTGACGGAAAAGGTGTTACTATATGGTCGGGCAATTCTATCTGTAGAAGTAGTAAAGAGAAACAGTTGGAGAAGGAGTTATTGGAAGAAAAATTAAATAACACCATGAATAATGCACGACTTGTAAAACTGGAAGCTGCAGTGAGCAGATTAGGTGGGTTCAACATTGACCCTGAGGATAAGGCCAGTTGTTCTGTGCAAGTTCAACAGAAGTTCGGCGAAGATGTGAAGGAGGAGAACCACGAGGCTATACAGAAAGAAATCGAGGATGCTGACGATGATAGCGGGAGTGATGATGTGAAGTTTGTTGAAAATGAAGAATATTTACAGGTTTTTCACATAACAAATATATTTTTTTTAACATTTTTTTATGTTGAACTTGATTAAAAGCTTAATTGGGCTTATATGATTGTATAATGATTATGCAGGGTAAAGCCGTAGCATTGACACTGGAGTCGACGACTAAAGTTGCTGCCTACGGTGTCGTCCCAATATCCGAGGAACGAAATAATCTCATTCATGGGAATAAGCTACCTGATCGCTGCATCCGTATGGCTATCGACGAAGCAGTGGACAAAAATACCAAGTTGCCAATTCCAACTAGTGAAATGGACAGTGTCGGTGATGCGGTTGGATCCTATGTGGCTTGGCCCATCCACCTCATGAAAGTTAGAGACCAGGTATAGTTTATAAGTTACAATTAGGTCAGAAATCGTAATACTATTTTAATATATTATTGTGTTTTTCTTGTAAACCCATTAGAAGCCGAAAAAGAAGATCAAGGAACGCACAGGTTCCACAGTCAACAAATTAGATATACCTAGGAGCCTGTACATAATCTATGTATACTCTAAAGCCACTGAAGAATTAAATGGGAACATATCCATAGCTATCAGTCGAAGTCTTCGAGCACGTGAAGACCCTCTATGTTCATGTTGAAGATATTGAACCATTCTGCTAATTGATGCCAATATCCGGAACATGTATAAGTGTCTACATATGGTATGTTTTTTTATAACTTAGCACAAGGTACTTTGTTTAACTTGTTCCCCATATTGATTATGTTGAAAATATTGAATGTTTTTATGTATAATTAGGTTATTGTATAAAAATCTAGTGCGTGACGAGATGAACAACAACTACATATTTGTGGATCCTGAGAGTGTCGCCTATTTAAGACCAACTCGAAAAGATAAAAAATTTGATGATGATCAAATGGAAAAGAGGGCAAGGGCATTAGCATCTAGGATGAGGAATACAACTCACAATCAACTCATGATGGTGCCATGTAATGTGGGGTGAGTACCTAGTTAATATTTCTTTTTCTTTAATCATATCTATCTCAATCGACTCTTCTAATTGATAGTTATATGGTATCGCAGAGATCATTGGATTTTATCAGTCATCAATCCCCACAAAGAAATTGTATATTTGTTGGATCCGCTACATCATGGCATTAACGATTCATTATGGGCAAAAGTTGTGAATGTGTGAGTTTTTTTTTTTTAAAATAATATCATTTATGTGGAACAATCTTAATTGAGTAGTCGAGGATGCTCCTAGCAGCTTGTTAATGATTTTTATAATACTGATAAACATTGGCACTTGTGTAGTTGGTAGGGCGATGTCGTGTATCGCTTTACCAAATTAAATGTGTATGAAGAGTACAATACACCTTATCCTACTACTCTAACTAGTAGAGTGGCAAGTAAGGGTCGATCCCACGAGGAACAGCCGAATAGTTTTGATCCCGATGTCAAGTAAATTATGATTAAATATGCAAAAAGTAAATTCTTAAGAAAATAGTAAAGAGGGGGGATTGGTTAAGGACTACCAATCTACTAGTAGCAAATAGAAATAACTAAAGGGAATTAAAAGCCTTTAACGTTCAAAATTAAAGAAACAAATAATCAAAGACAATAGAAGATATCTTTTTCGGTTTTGGTTTTCAAATAGTAAAACAAGCCACCCTTGATCATGCTTCCCCATGGTCTTAGACAATTGATGCAACTATTGTTAATGCCCGATTAAATTATGATTCAAGCCCTTATTTCAAGGCTATTAACAAGCTCTAATAGCCTTGTTGTCCCTTAATCTTAGTTAATCAAAATAAGCTCTTCGACTAACCCTATTCAATTTAATCGAATCCTCGAACAAGCTCTCTTAGATCCAATAACCAAATGCATTAAACACTAGGACAACGAGATAAATTCAACATAAAACTTGAAAGCTCGGTTTTAGTGGTTGAACTTTGTGTTATCCCCAATAAATAACTATTGTTTGCTACACGGGAATCGAAAATCCTACAATTACGGATAGTAATTTCCTATCCTAGCAACACATTCACAAATCCCTTAAAGGTGATCAATCCAATAATTAATTCATAAATGTGATTCAATAAGAGCAAATAACACAAAACACTCGAATACACAATAATCTCGGTAACATTAACTGCAATAATCACATCAATGTCTCGACTCAAGGTTCCACAATGATCAAGGATGAGCTAAAGGGAGCTAGCCACCCATATTAACTAATACAATCAGAAAATAGATAGAAAAATAAAGAAACATGATACTGATATTGATGAATCCAAAGATGTCAATTGGAGAAGATGATCCTTCAATCTCTAGTCCAATCTCCTTCCTTGGTGGCTTTTGTGGTTGAATAGTGCTCTCCAAGTATAAAAAAGGTACCAAAAGTTAGGTTAAATTCGAATGGGATGATATATATATAAGGAGAGAAAGTGCTAGTTAAAAATAGGCAAAAACGTATTCAGGAAAACAGGGTAGTGAATCTCGGCCGAGACGGAAGTGTGTCTCGGCCGAGACGTGAAAAAGGGTTTTCAAGATTTAGGGGTCGGAAGGTGATCTCGGCCGAGATTTAACTTCATCTCGGCCGAGACGTAAAAAGGGGAAAATGGGGTTGGCTAGGGCTTGACTCATCTCAACCGAGATTGGACTGCATCTCGGCCGAGATCTTGGTCCTTTGGAAAGCCTTGAAATTCTCTAGCAACATATCTCGGCCGAGATGCATTGTGTGTCTCGGCCGAGATCTTCAGTCTGCTCAATTGTTGATGAATGCCCTGGAGACTCATCTCGGCCGAGACTTCCATTCTGTCTCGGCCGAGATCTTCAACTACCCCTTCCTTTTGTTGCTTCGATCAATCCCTCGACTCCGCGGTCTTTTGATGTTCTTTTTCGACCCTTTTTTCACCTGTCTTAATACAAAAACAGCACAACCGCATTATTTTGCCCATTAGAATATAAAAGCACTAGATACACGTAATTATGCACATTATTAATACTAAAATGACACTAAAAGTACCCTAAAGTGCGTGCACGGAACACGTGTACCAGTAGTATTTTTAGCTAGTTAATTACTATGTTTACGATTTACATTGTCATGTTATAAAGTACTGAGAAATCATATATAAACATATATGTGGTGCAAGGAATCAACTCGTCTTTATCTGACAGTTGTTTATTTGAGGCTTCCAACATATTGAGTCGACATTGCCTTTCCTGTATCATCTAGTCTTTTTAGCAAACTATTATATGTATTATGTCCGTACAACAAATATTTTCAATGATGATATTGACACAATTATAAACTGAACTAGTAAGCCACTGATTCTTGATATTTGGGTTTGTTCACTTCTTGTATAATATATGAAATTAAAATGTAATTTTTTTATATAGAGCCTTAAAAATTTTCAATGCGGATATTGGTCGGAAAGGAAGGAAACAACCGACTTGGGAAGTAATCAAGGTGAATACTTGATTATCTTTTTCTTTTGTAAAAAAAATATTTTGCATTACTGGCTATAATGATATTATTTTCATGAAGGCTGCTAAACAGCCCGATGGTTTCCAGTGTGGTTTTTATGTATTGCAATACATGAAACAACTCATCCAATCAAATGCATCAGCTGACATGGACTCTTTGCAACATATAGTAATTTTTTTTTTTTTTTTAATTACCTTAAGATGGAACCTAAATATAGTTGTCTGGCTAATGGAAAAAAAATTATTTACATTGTAGTTCACATGATTAGTTTATAGTAAGTCTGACATTGATGATGTGCGGGCCGAGTGGGCAGAATGCGTTCAGGACTACATACATGACTAATCAGGTATTAAGAAATCTTCGTGATCAATATTTCTATACATAATATGGAGACATAATTTAGATCATCAGGTTGTAACTTGCTAGACATTTGATGGATGATGATGATCTTGTTTCCTTTCTAGGACTTTAACTTAAATAAATTATTATTGTCATCGCATTTATTAATGAGAATTTTATTTTGTTCTTTCTTATCAAATTGAATACAGGATGCTTTCACTTTTCGGAAATGACAATCCAAGGAACACAAACACAATGATATAATGTATGGGGATATTGGCGTGGAACTTCATCGACATTTCGAGTGGGAGCTGCTTTTAGTCTAATGTTAATGCTTACTTTAGAAATACTTTCTATATTCCATTATTTTAGTAATTGTTGATTGTAATTGATATGAGATACTTGAGAGGAGTTATAATTCATTATCTATTAATTTATCTTTTTTTTTTTGCAAAATGTTTACTCGTATGTTTAATTGTACATTAATTTCATTAATATAATAAACAATATAAATTACAATTTTCAAATATCATCAAAACTCATTTTTTTAAAAAAATTGATAAACATCTACGACAACGGTTAAACACCGTTGTCAATGAATAACCAAAACCGTTGTCTTTGATCATTTTTACTACATTTAAAACCGTGGTAAATTTTAACCAACAACCGTATTCGTTAAAATCTATCACCACGGTTCCGACCGTAGTCATTTGAAGTTCCAAACCGTTTTCGTATGTGCCGTGGTGTTAGATACGAAATATACAACTACGGTAAGTAACCGTAGTCTTTACTATCTATTACTACGGTTGCAACCGTAGTAAAAGGAATTTACAAACCGTAGTCTTCTATAGTGTAATTAGTATTAGCGATTAAAACGACTACGGTTTTCAACCGTAGTCTTTAGGATTAACCACTACGGTTATGAACCGTAGTGGTTTTGAGGGGGTCTACCACTACGGTATCTACTGCTACGGTCGCTTAATGTCTTTAACTACGGTTTTTGACCATAGTCTTTGACCTTTTTTGTAGTAGTGGCTCTGATTACTGTAAAAGACTCCTCCAAGTCCTGAGTATGATCCACCGCCTTGATACTCTTCACTAGCATATCGTCGACGTAGCACTCCATATTACGACCAAGTTGCTTCTCAAATACCTTGTCCACCATCCTCTGGTAGGTTGCTCCATCTTTTTTCAGTCCGAACGACATTTTTACATAGCAATAAGTTCCGCAGAGGAAGACCAGACTTACCTTTGGCTTATCCACCAGATTTAATAAGATTTGGTGATAGCCGTGGTAGGCATACATCATACTCAGAAGCTCGCATCCAGATGTGGAATCCACCAGCTGGTCGATACATGGGAGTGGGTAATGGTCCTTTGGGCATCCCATATTTAGATATCGGAAGTCCCTACTCATGCGCCATGCTCCAGCTCCTTTTGCGACCATTACAACGTTGGATAGCCACTTTGGGTACACGATTGTCTCAAGATGCCCCGTGGCCACTAATTTATCTATTTCTGCCTTAATAGCCCGCTCTTTCTCTGCTCCAAAATGTCTCAACTTCTGCTTGACCGGTCTAACTCGCTGGCTAGCGTTTACATGATGCACGGCTACCGCCGGGTCGATGTTTACCCATTTCTTCCGGGCGGAACGCGAATAAGTCAGTGTTTCTTCTTAGCATTTTTGTTAATTCATCCGCCTCTCATTCAGTCAGCTATGCGCCAATACGAGTAGTGAAGCCAGACTGTCCAGGTAACAACTCTACATTCATCAGTTTACCCTAGGGCTTAATTCTGTTCTCCGGGACATCCTCTTCGTCCTCCCACTTCTTCCATCACTTACCCTCCTGATCCTCCACCTATCCTGCCGACTCCAAAATAGTCGCGCTGGCTGCTCGGACTGATTCTACGTAGCACTTGTGGGTGCCATGTTGGTCTCCTGTGACTTCTCTCTCTCCTTGCCCCACGGGAAATTTAATCTTCATATGCGACACCGAGATGACCGCTTGGAAATCATTCATGGCGGGTCTGCCTAAAATGACATTATACGCAGAGGATGCATTAACCAGTAAAAAATTCACGGCCTCCACCCTCTGGCGAGGCTTCTTCCCTAAGGCCACCGTAAGGGTACTTGTCCCACGGGGTGTATCGACCCCCCTGCAAAATCGAATAATACAGTATCTACTGGCTCAATTCTCAATCTTAAGTTCATTTGTTGAAAACGCTGTAAGAAAATAATATCGGCAGAACTGCCAGTGTTAATGAAAACGCGCGATACAGTGTAGTTAGCTATCTTTGTTGTCAGCACCAGAGCGTCATTCCCAGGCTGCAGTCCCGGTATGAAGTCCCTTGGGGCAAAACTGATGATAGGGGCACTATATTGATTACTTCCTTGTGTAGTTTCCATAATCTCGATCTGCTCCGCGTGAGACGCCGCGGGGAGGTACACTTTGCGTGCCCGTCCAGAATCTCCCCCATCCGGGCCTCCTACAATCATACTTATAAAGCCCCTTCTTGGTGGGGAGGTTAGGGCATCACTAGCTAACTCCAACCCGTTACTCTTATCAATCTTCTGGTCCCCCTGTGACGCCTCTGCCGCTCTCCTCTTGGGATTAGGCTGGTTGTGATACACGACCGCCGTGTGTCGCTTACCAAATTAATTATTGTGTATATAAAAATACACTTATCCCTATCCTACTCTAACTAGTAGAGTGGTAAGTAGGAGTCGAACCCACAAGGAACGGTTGAACAATATTGTCTTGATATGCCAAGCGATTATGTATTACAAACACGAATAAACTCGAATAAAGGTGGGGGGGTTTTGTTTGTCAAGCTAGAAACCACTATTTGATTATGATCAACTAAGCTAAGATTCAATTAACAAAGGATAGCAAGATAGATAAACCGATTTTTGGATTTTTAATATATGATTTAAGTATCTACCCTTGATCGAGTATCCCTTTGGTTCTAACGAATTACACAACTATTGTTGATGCCCAATGGAAAGCATTCCAAGTCCCTATTTCACGACTACTAACAAGCTCTAGCAACCGTATTATCTCGTAATTATGGCTAATCAAAATAAGCTCTTCGACTAACCCTATCTAATTAAACCAAAATGTCGAACAAGCTCTCTTTAATTTGGCAATCGAATGATAAAAGCTCCAAGATAATGAAACGGATTTGACATAAACCTCGATAGCTCGGGTTTAGAGGTCGAACTCTACACTATCACCAATGAAACCACTCGTTGTTTGCTACTAGGGAATCGAAAATCCTATAATTACGGATAGTGATTTTCAATTCTAGCAACACATTCATACACTCCCTAGAGGTTGATCAAGCCAAGAAAAAGCATACAAATATGAGTCAATAACAGTAAATAGTATAGAACACTTGAAATTGCAATCAAATGGTAACATCAACTAGTAATAATCATGTAAACGTTGTTACTCAAAGTTTTACATTTGATCAAGGGTAGAAATAAGGGTGCTACTCACCCATGGAAGCTAAAACAAACAGAAAATAAGTAGAAAAATAAAGAAACATGATACTGAGATGGATGAATCTAAAGATGTCAATTGGAGAAGATGATCCTTCAATCTCTTATCCAATCTTCCTTCCTTGGTGGCTATGGTGGCTCAAAAATGGCTGGAAAGTGTGTATTTCAAAGTCCCAAAGTAGGTTAATTTCAAAAGGGAGGATATATATATAGGGAAAGAGTTGTTACTTCAATTTTAGGCAAAATCGCGTTCAGGAATTTAAAACAGGGCAAGGAATCTCGGTCGAGATGCAATTGTGTCTCGGTCGAGACGTGAAAAGGGATTTTCAATTGGTAAATCGAGGGCTAATCTCGGCCGAGATTGAGTTGCATCTCGGCTGAGACGTGAAAAGGGGATTTTTAGGGTTTGGGCCATCTCGATCGAGATTGGGTTTCATCTCGGCCGAGATCTTCATCTCTTTGAATCTCTGGTTTTCCCTGGAGAGTTATCTCGGCCGAGATGCTGTACCCGTCTCGGTCGAGATCTTCAATTTCTCAGAACTCCAGGATTTCCCTGGAGAAGTATCTCGACCGAGATTTTGCCCTGTCTCGGCCGAGATCTGTCCCTCAGCCCTGTCCCTTGTTTCTTTGACCGATCCCTCGACTCCGCAATCGTTTGGTGTTCTTTTTCGATCATTTTTCACCTGTCTTAACACAAAAAAAAAAAAAAAACACAAATGCATTATTTTGCCCATGAGAATACAAAAGCACTAAATACACGTGATTGTGCACATTATTGACACTAAAGTGCCCTAAAGTGCGTGCACAAGACACGTGTACCAGGTTGCATTCCTGGTATATGAATTCCTTAAGATGTTCGGCCCGGATAAGCCGTTCAATCTCGTCCTTCAGGTGATACCAGTGGTCACTATCGTGCTCGTACTCGTTGTTGAATCTGCAATATAACTTTTAACGAGGTCGCTTGGGATGGGCCGGACGGTTAGGAGGGTATTCCATCACCAAGTGGTTCCCTGCAATATTCAAGACCTCCTCACGACTCTTCTTCAACGGAGTGTAACTCTCATATCGTACCCCTCCTTATTTTGTGTGAGAGAAGATATGTGGCTTCCGCTCAGGAATACTTGCCATCGCCCGAGGCCTATCACCACCTCCCATTTTTTTCGCCCAGGGCCTATTAGTCTGTTCCACACAGGCCCCTGTCTTCTCCGTGCCCCTTTTCACCTTCATAATGTCTTCCAAATTGATAAACTTCTCTGCTCTAGTTAACAACTCCTCGAAATTTTCAGGCGGCTTTTTCGCCAACGAAACAAATAGGTCTCTGCCCTCCTTGATGGGATTGGTGATTGGTGACGTGACCACGTGTCAATTTACTTTTAGAGGTGCAATCTGGTCCGTCAGTTCTTTAAATGTTGCCTCCACGTGTCATCATCCTAAGTATCTGGCGGTTGAGATTCCTAGGCAAATGCCTATAAATAGCTGCTCCTTCCAAACTTCACCATCTTCGCTCCTTGCAACCTTTGAGCTCCTCTTCTCTGGCGATTAAGCTCCTCCGATCATCTATTTCTCAGGTAACTTGTTCATCTTCCTATCTTCATCTCACTTCCTCTTAGTTTTTCTTCAGCATGAATCCTTCCTTAATTCCCCCAACTGCCGACACAAGTCTCTTCCCCTCCGATCGTCGCTAGTCCTGTTACGGCGCATGCAAATCCTACTCCGGCATCTGTAGTGGCGTATCTAGTAATTCTGAGCAAACTGTCTCCGATCAAGTTAGTGATAGTCAGACTTCCCAGACTCCTCACTTAGAGGATTCACCTTCCGGGACGGTAGCGGAAGAGTCCTCTCTGGTTGGTTCCGCTTCTTAGACAGGCACATCTGCTACAACTGAGTCACTCGCTGGAATTGACCCTACTGATGAGGGGGCTTTTGCCCTCGCCGCCGAACTCGAGAATCCTCTATGGCATCGTTTTCTGTTCTCTGCGCTAATGAGCACATCGTCTTTAAGACCGCACGTATGTAGTACCTACAGTGTTTACCTCCCAAATCCCAAAGAACACCCTAACGTCTTAAAAAGGCCGTTGTTAGCCTTCTGGTCCAGGCAACTAGACGCCGGACTGCGTCTCCCCTCTCCTACTGTTTCGATTGTCTATTGCATGGGTTAGTGTTGTTGCTTATTCCCACATAAATTATATTTTATGAATTGATATTGATTAGACGAGATAAAAATTTAATTTAGATATAATATTAATTTAGAAATAAAATAAGATAATTTATATGTGTAGCAAGGTAATTGTTGTAAAAATATAGGAAAACATCTTAAATTTTAGGCAAAAACTTGGGTGCATAAGATGCACCATAGTGTTATTGTACACCTTGTGGGTCCCACCGGTTCAGTCCAAAAAAAACGCGCGGTTCAGACCGGTTCGAGTCTGAACCGCGCCAATTATTATTATATTATTATTGCGCGCGCGCGCATGTTATATATTTAATGGTCTGTTTGTTGAACACTAAAAGCAAGTGGTCTTGTGGTATTTAATACAGTCTTAAATATCTCAACCTTGAGGTCAAGGGTTCAATTCTGTTTGCATCTTTTTTCCTTCTTCCTTCATTTTGCCCATTAATTTTTTTCCTATACTGTCATACATCATAATATACACCGTATCGAAATATTAAATATACTGTGAGTATTGTAAGTTGGAAAAAATAAATATTTCGCAGTATGAAACAAAAATTAACTAAAACAACATATACTGTCAGGCATCACAACGTACACTATATCGAAATATTAAATATACTGTGAGTATTGTAAGTTAGAAAAAGAAAATCGCAGTATAAAACAAAAATTAACTAGAACAACGTATACTGTCAGGCATCATAACGTATACTGTATCGAAATATTAAATATACTGTGAGTATTGTAAGTTGGAAAAAATAAATATTTCGCAGTATAAAACAAAACTTAACTAAAACAACGTATACTATCAGGCATCATAACGTATATTGTATAGAAATATTAAATATACTGTGAGTATTTTAAGTTGGAAAAAATAAATATTTCGCAGTATAAAACAAAACTTAACTAAAACAACGTATACTGTCATGCAACAAAACGTATACTACATCGAAATATTAAATATACTGCCAGACTTTATAACATATAGTATGCTCGAAATTTGAATATACTGTTGGTGAAAAATAAAAAGGTGGTGTTCATATACTCTCAGGCTTTATAACATATAGTATGCTCGGAATTTGAATATACTATTGGTGAAAATAACATATACTATGCTCGGAATTTGAATATACTGTTGGTGAAAAATAAAAAAGTGTTATTAAGATTCGAACCCGCACACTGAAGGGTATAATGTCGCGCCTTTACCAACTAAGTCAGTGTATGTTCTGTGATTCCAAACACACCTTAATATATATATCATGTACAATAAATTAGTGCATCACTCTAAATTTGATATGGATGAAGTTTTAATGAAGAAGATATAATTGGATAGTGATTGGTAGCGGGCGGCAATAGCGTCTGAAAGTGGCATGACGTAATAATTTTGCAGCGCGTCGAATGGTTTGTTATTGTACACGTCGCTTTCAGCAAGTTGCATGGTCCTTAGCTGTTTACGTTCCACCAGAATTGGACACGTGTATGAAGCAGCCAACATTTCCACGTGTTGAGAGTTTTAGAAAGTGCAACTTGAAACATTTGGAGGGCCCACTGGAGATTTCCCACTTGATTTTTCTGTCTTGTAATGCCAACTTGGTTATTTATAATCAAGACAAAATGATGATACAGTGCTTAACCAAGTGGCTTAATTGTGTTAACATCACATGAGATGGGAGATACCTTTTCTCTATTTTTAAAGTCAAATCATTTTTCAGGAAATTGACATCTTGCCCTGCCCTATGGGAATAAACTAAACTCACTACTTCACCAACTTGCATCAATTACTTTTGCCTAAATTAATACCTATAACACCCACTATTTACTACTATGTTGCTCCCATTTTTGTTTCTATTCTAACATACAATTATTTTGATTTTTTTCTCCTTTTAAATACAAATCCTAGTCATTTTATTGAAGTAAATAAATAAACTATCAAGTAAAATTCACTTGTAATTTTATTGAAGTAAAAAAGTATATCTAATTTATTTTTTTGCAAGATCAATTTGAGGTGTGCAGAGTAATTTGAATTTCTACATAGATTTATTGAACTTTTGATTTGTGCAGTTTGACTTCAAGATAGTGTTTAGATCTTATCACAACTATAGGCTATGGTCTAGATCCTCTATTTTTTTACACAAAAAAGGAAAAAGAAAAAGAAGAAAGGTCCCATTTACAAAAGAAAGAGGAAAAAGTGAAGTTAGCAACTAATGTTATGATAATATGATTTTGGGTAGTTCTTTTACCTACTATAGTAAGTTAGCAACAAGTAATTTCTTATTTGTTTTTAATCAATTGTGTATGACCTATAATACATTTACCTAATTTCTTTATAGATCTAATAATGGATTAATATTGATATTTTCTTACAATCCCAACCATGAAAAAAATATTTCATAAATAATAATAAATAACTAATATACATTTTTATTTTTCAAAATAATTAATGCAGTTTCGTATATATAATAAAAATATGTCATCTCATTACGAGTTACGAGTTTATAGGTTATTTATAAAATATAAAATATTTATGAGTAAACTTATGAATCCATGTTGTGTAAAAAAACAATCTAGCTTTATATAATATTAATATTAATAATACTTCTTGTCCCTAAAAAATTAATAATACTTCTTTTAAACTTGGCAATATTGTATCAGTATATTGTATTAAAATTGAAGGAAGAATACAAAAATGATATGATATTATAATTCTTTTTTATTTTTTAGGTCGACTAAGTAAAATTATTAACAAATACTATGTAGATGATTCGGTTATCGTTAGTTAAGAAAAGAGAGTAGGAGTTGATAGATGTTAGATGATGTTTAATTAATTCAATTGTAATACAAATAAAATTGAAGCATGACAATAAGTTATGGAATAGTATCGTACACTTATCGTGGATATATGTTAATATGCTATTGGTAACATGTCAATATTAACAGATGTAGATTTTATGTAAGAGAATTAACTATCTTTTAAAAAAAAAAAAAAAATTCTGATTTTTTATTTATTTATATATTTTTTATAAATTGTTTTAAACTTTTTAAATAAAATTAAATTTTGTAAAAATAGTTCCAAGGTTTTAAGTTAATTTTAAGATATTTTAAATTAATTTTTAGAGTTTAAAAATAATTTTAGATATTAAGAAAATAACTTTATAATTTTTAATTTTATTTTATTTTCTTGCCGGAAATTGTCATTGGAGGTTGCAATTTTGTAAAAGAAGTGGAGTACAAGTTGTAATGGGTAAAAATAGAAGTTTAGGTTCCAAAGTAACAAAATGAGTATAGTACAAGATGATTTATGTAATTGACCCTAATTTGAAATATTATAAGGTAAAATATATACATTTATTCTAAAATATTCTGAAATGGCAGACCAAGATGCTACGAAGCGAAATAATTCTAACGAAAAATTTGGAACAAGATTGATAACTTTTGTTAAGGTCAGAAGGTATATCTAGAAAATAAACTGTGTAAATAATTTAGAATATCTTACCATAAGAAAATATTTGAAAATAAATTTTAGAATTTTCACATAAGAACTTAAAAAATTGTTATATGAATCTGAAATTTATATTTAAACGTTAACAAGTATTTAATAATTCCATAATGATAAAGTAAAATCTAAGATATTGTAAATTAAAATGTACCTTTTTTTATAAAAGAAATATATGTATAAAATTATTCAATCCGTAAACTAGATCTTATTCAAATTAACTAAAATTACAAAACTAAAAATATTTTTCAGTAAATATAAAGCACATAATAAATACTTATACTTCTCAAAGTAATTAATACCTTACTTATTTAAATTAATAAAAATTACAAAATAAAAATACTTTTCAAGTAAATATTAACCGTGTAGTAAATATTTTTAACTTTCAAAATAATTAATATCTTAAAAAATATTAAATGAATGAAAATAGTTTATTAAAATCCTATGATTATTTAATTGAATATAAAATTAAGAAGTAAAATATGAAATACTACTACTACTAATAATAAAACATTCTTTGTTTAAGTCATTAGAATCTTGATACCTATTGAATAGGTAAGTGGTTAAATAATTTAATGGCTAAGATTGCATTAAGAAGATCCAAGGGTTGTCATGATTAGGTGTATTATAGAAGGACCCTATGATTTTATATTACTAATAATATTTAATAGAAATGAAAGAGTAAATATAATTAAAAGATATATTGTAATTATAGAATGCAATTTGTACTATTGGCCTTTTTTTTTTTTTTTTTAGTTTAAACTAAATGTGTTTTTCGTTTGCAACAATTAACACGTTTTTGTTGAAGTTAGCAACTCCGATCATATTTCAGGCTACATAGGCAATGTGCATTGCAAACATGATCAAAATAAGCCAATTACTGGTCGTCAAGTGGCCATCTTATTTTAAAAATTTATACTAATTTATTGAAAATATAAAAATAATAAAATTGTAGATAATTTAATATAAAAAAAATCAGAAAACAAATATCAGAAATAATTTTGAAAATTCTAAAATTTATTATTAAAACATAAAATTATTCTAATCTCTAAATGATACTCCCTCCATTTTATATTAATTGACGTTGTAGGATGAAAGGGAAGAATTAAGGATGGAGTATTTTGACACATATATCATGAGCTAAAGATTTGACCAAATTAAAATATCTTTGATACACTGAAAAATAGAGATATTTTAGGATTGAACTTGGGGAGAAAAGTGGTAGAATTGGTGGAAAATATGTAACACGTCAATTAATTGGAAAAGGAAAAAACATCCTAATACGTCAATTAATATGAAACGGAGGGAGTATTATACAAAAACTCATAAATATAAAAAAAATAAGAAAATAAATATCAAATTTAGAAAATAATATTGAAAATTCTAATTTTAGATTCTTAAAAATAAAAACAAAACATGGGAAAATTTTCAGAAAATAAGAAAAATAACAAAGTGCAGAAATAAAAATATAGAAAAACATATATTCTTCATGTCTGTGGAGGAGCAGGACTGGAAGGTTAATTTAGCTTTGGCAGGTGCAAAAGTCTTCCCTGTGGTGCTCCTAATGTACATAGAGGTCTTTTACAGCCTTCACCCACTCAACATGATCTGTGTCTTTGTTTCTGTCCACAAGGATCTAGGCAATCAGATAAACGTATCACAAATTGCCCACAAGATTTTTCTCATGCCAAATTTGAACCCTACTCCAACCGACGAGACCCTTGCTAAGCACCAGGTCGAACCAGATCGGAATACTCCTTCACCAGCGCCACCATCGCGGAGGAGGAGTGAGCACCGCGGCGAGCCTCGCCAGGGAGAAGAGAGACCAGATTGGGAAAAGAAAACAGTTTCAGATCTATTTTTTTTTATAAACTCATTAATTCAACTAAAATTTCTAAATTTTATGTTTATTTTCCTTTTTTTTTATATAACATTATTAAGATTTTCAATTTCTTAAAATTATTTTCTGAATTTATATTTATTTTCTAATTTCTCTAAATAAAATTATCTAGGATAAATATTTTTACATTTTTAATAAATTGTTATAAATTTTTAAAATAAGATGGTTAGGTGGGGCCCTGTAATTGGCCTATTTTGATCATGTATATAACATGAAATATTTTGATCATGTATATAACATGAAATAAGTTGTAAACTGCAACAAAAATGCGTTATACAATTTGTAATCGGAAAAAAATATTTAGTTTAGACTAGAAACGGGAAAAAGAACAATAGTACAAATTGCATTCTGTAATTAACCCTATAAGATATTGTGGTCAAACTCAGAACCCACCTGTTCTCTATAAGACATGTTTACTTTGGCAAATTGGGTATGATTGAAACTATTTATCCCACATAAATCAATGTTTACTTTCTTGATTTCCGAAAACGGGTCAATCTCACAAACTCGGAATTATATGTACAATTTGGGACTATTGAGTTGATTATTGAACTCACCTTTCCGCAGTACTGGTTTAATCATTTGAATTAGGATTCTTATCTTTTGAAATGAAATTTGTTGAAAAAATAATACCCAAAATAAACGAACCCTCTATTATTTCTATTCATATACAATAAACTATCGGACTATTCTAGTACAACTAGAATCCCATGAAGAGATGCTTTTTTTTTTTTTTTTTTGAATGAATTCTTGCAAATAACACTTCTATTTTATTTTATTGAAACATGTTGTTTGGGCTTCTCTATCTTACACTAAATGCGTTGCAGTTGGTATGTATTTTATTCACAATTTCATACGCATTCAGATGAATGTGTACAACATATATATGAGTTGCAATATAGGTAGTAAAGGTGAGGAAGAAGCCTTCTCGGGAATAAAATTGTGTGAGCATATCATTTAATTGTTGGCTTCCAAACAACCCTTTTCATTTTTTCACCCATCAAATGATGAATATGCTTAGGATACTTGCGACATATTCTGATGCGCTCTGCATTGGGCCACAATCATGTTATATCTTGATAGATTTTTTTTTTGAGGGGGTGGGGGCATGGGATATCGAGATCAATTATTGCTTTGTACTCGGGTGAACATTTTTTTGGATTGGATGCCAATTTACGAGATCACCCAATAATGTAACACCGATAGTATGATGCGTTATAATTGGCTCTAAACGAGTTTATATCATTATATAATTCGATTTAACTGGCACGAAAAGAAAACAGGTTGGGCCAGATTGACCATTAACCTTATTTTCTTATTTAAAAAAATATAGCTCGTTTATTGTAAGTTTTACAAGTTTACGGGTTTTGTTTTGTAAAATAATATGTGCATTTAACAATATTATTCAATTTCGGGTTCACTTCAGAGTTTTATGAGGTTTTTTAAATTTGTATAGTTATATTGTAGTTTTACACTTGTATTATTCTGATCATTTGGGACATAACAAAATGATTTGTAGGATTTCAAATTCAATTTAGAATTTAAGTCTTCAAATAGTATGCTAATAAACTTATAATTTTAGACTTGGTAACTAAACTTTTAGAATTCTATATAATTTTATTTTTATTATCCTTTAGCTTTTTTTGTTCAACCTGTCAGCGGGTCAATTTAACACACAACTACGTGAAAAACATGAAACATACTAATGAGTTAAGGCTGTGTTCGTTTGTGAACTTGACCATCTGATAGGATCATGGTGATCTAATCGGATAATTTTATTTATTATTATTGAATTATTTCCGGTCGCTTTTTAATATCTTATTAATTTTATCATATGGTATGCCAAAAAAAAAAAAAAAAATAGAACTATAATTTATACAATTAAATTTTTTATTTGAAGATTTCCCAAACCCCAGGCGATACATATATACACAAACGTACTAAGGCATAGTAAGAAATAACAGTGAAGTCAGGTAAATTAAATTTTCTTTTATATTATTCTGGGAAAATTAAATATGGAATACAAGTTAAACAATTAGATATTCATTTTAACAGTTTTGATGAACTCAACACAAACTTGTTATTTAAAATCAACGAAGTACAAACATGGCACAAGTTAAATAGCAAATCTGTGACTCAAACATGTCCTCAGAATTCATTATTAATTACGATATGTCAGAAAACGAAGTTTTTTATTTCTGTTTTTTAAGATAGTTAAAAAAGAGAGTTTCATATGTTGGAAAGTTTACTAGAAACACCAAACCTTTTATTTCATACAATAAGGCTGTTCCCCTCTATATATATATATGGATCAATGAATTGCATGCAAACTATCCGTTTCACTGCTTTTTAACTCAAAAAAACTTTTTCTATAAGGTGGTTCTCTCTTATTAGAGAACTAAGTCGTTCATATAGTATAAATCTATTAATTTTTAATTGGTAAATAACCCACCTACTTATTCTTATTATTTTATTTCAGGAAAATTTTAATTGAAGAGTTGAGTTTTATAGGTATAAAATCTAAATTTATGTTTTTTCAGTTAGACTTGCATTTTAAATTTCAATCTCAATTAAGGACTTACATTCTAAAAAATTGAAAGAACCATTAGTTCTGTTTTGTACACCTAAAATGAGCAAAAAGAAAAATCTCTCTGCCTACTTATTATAAAAGTAGAATAGTATATGTTGATGTGTTTTATAAAGTATGAAGTAGAGGGTAAAAGTGACAAGCCAGTCTAGCATAGAAGAGGAAGAAAGGCACACAACTAAGAGGAAGAGAAGTCAGTTTGTTTACCAACTATAAGTTGTACACGTGTCTTATGCTCATTGGATAAAGTGAGTCATAGGTGAAATGCCATGAATAGATATTAGGCTGGAGTATATTAATGAATTGACAATGAAAGCATGGTGAACAAAACAGCAAAACAGATTTTGAACCTTTTCTTCATTGATTTTTGTGCATGATTTTTACAAGAGAATGATATATCAAATGAAGTGCCTGATCTACATTATATAGACTAGCTACAGGGAACAAGAAAAGATTCCTACTGATACATCTCAACAACCATTGTACTAAGTCAAATATGAGTCAAGAGGTGTCAACATCTCATTGCTGCTTTTTTATCTCTTTTGGTCAGAATTGCAGTTGTTGGCATTTGGCTTCTTCTTCAACGGTCCTGTATCATTAATATCAGCTGGAGTACATTGCTGCAAGATGTTTGAATATTTTCCTTGTGCTCCAAGTTGATCACACCACCTAGATACAGCTGGAAGCTTAGGTGGAAGCTCAGTCAGCAAAACAGCCTGACTTGGCTTTCTTCCAACAGGCCCCCTCAATTCGAGGCAGGCTAAGGGATACACACTGAGCTTCGATCTTAGCTTGCTGAAGAATTGATGACTTAGGGGTTTAGTCAAGATATCTGCAATTTGATCTGCGGATGGAACATGTTGAACTTCAAGTAGACCATTAGCAATTCTCTCTCTCACAAAATGCAAATCAATCTCTATATGCTTAGTCCTAGCATGTAGAACAGGATTAGACGCTAAGCTTATAGTGCTCAAGTTGTCAACCCAAGCAATAGGCTTCTTCTTCACAAGGATACCCAATTCTCCCAAGAGAGACTGAATCCAAGATATTTCAGCAGCTAAATGAGCAAGGCTTCGATATTCCGATTCAGTACTGGATCTTGAAACAGAATTTTGTTTCTTTGAGCACCAAGAGACTAAGTTTCCACCAAGATAAACACATATACCAGTGACAGATTTTCTGTCATCTTGATCCGCAGCCCAATCCGAATCTGAAAAACCGACTACATCTAGATGATTGGTTTTCCTAATGTGGATTCCATATTCTCTTGTACCTGATAGATATCTCAAAATTCTTTTAACAGCCTTCCAATGTTGATCAAGAGGTGAAGACATGAATTGGCATACCTTATTTACACTAAAGGCAATTTCCGGTCTAGTGATTGTAAGGTACTGAAGTGCCCCAACTATGCTTCTGTAGAAACTTCCATCTACGGTAGGATCACCATGATGCTTGGATAATTGAGCTGATGTGATCATGGGAGTTGCAACTCCCTTACAATCTGCCATATTTACTTTATCAAGGAGTTCTTTCACATACTTGGACTGACTCAAGTGCATCCCCTCACTGGTGTAACTGATTTCAATTCCCAAAAAATGATGAAGTGTGCCGAGATCCTTCAAGGAGAACATCTGCCCAAGTCTTTTCACCACATGGTCAATTTCCTTGTTGTTGTCTCCTGTTATAAGAATATCATCCACATAGATGAGGAGATACACGGTGAAGTCTTTACCTTTTCTGATAAAGAGAGAATTGTCCGATCTAGAAAAATCGAAACCCATACTCAAGACCACTGATTTAACCTTAGTGAACCATGCCCTCGAAGCTTGTTTTAAGCCATATAGTGCCTTAGAGAGTTTACAAACAAGGTTCGAGCCTTGTTCAAATCCAGGTGGCTGCCTCATGTACAATTCTTCTTTCAATTCCCCATTCAAGAAGGCATTGTTAATGTCCAATTGCCGAACATTCCAAGAGTTGTGAACAGCAATGGTCAAGATGATCCTTATTGTCGTCGGCTTCACCACAGGACTGAATGTATCTTTAAAATCAAACCCAGCAGCTTGAGTGTAGCCTTGAGCCACAAGTCTTGCCTTGTATCTTGAAATGCTTCCATCAGCATTTTTCTTTAACTTAAATATCCATTTGCAGCCAATGAGATTTTTACCCGAAGGCAAACTGGTTAAGTTCCATGTTTTGTTTCTTTGCAGAGCATTGAACTCTTCTTCCATTGCCCCTTTCCAGTTGGCATCCTGAAGTGCCTCTGCTACAGTTCTTGGTTCAGCTGGATCGTGAACAGTAGCATGCCAAACTTTGGGTTTAAAGATGCCTGCTCTAGCTCTAGTGATCATTTGATGTGTTCTAGAGGGAGC
Source organism: Ajuga chamaepitys (assembly GCA_958295605.1). Lineage (NCBI taxonomy): Eukaryota > Viridiplantae > Streptophyta > Magnoliopsida > Lamiales > Lamiaceae > Ajuga > Ajuga chamaepitys. Next base: position 9,235,723 of record OY282506.1, read on the forward strand.
TGCTCGAGAATCAGACTGCATATGAGATTGGTTAGATGATTCAAAATCGACATTAGGTAGTACATTAGGTGAAGCACTAGATGCACTATGAGATGGAGAGTGGCTGGAATGGCTAGATGTAGAGGACGATTCAGGTTCAATTGGTGGAGGAGATGGTGGAGGTGCATATTGAGTAGGATTGGGATTCGTAGATGGCATGTTTGTAGGTAAAGCATGTGGAATTGGGGTCATGGTGACTGGTGCTGGTGTGGTACTAATCTGCCTTTGTGCAGTGGCATAGGGAAAAACGGATTCGTCAAATGTAACATGCCTAGTTATTATGACTTTCCCTTGAGGAAATAAGACTTTGTAACCTTTGTAGGCATTGTTATAGCCTATAAAGGTTCCTGGGGCTGACCTGTATTGCAGTTTGTGCTGGTTCATAGGTCTTACATACGGGTAGCAAAGACAGCCAAAGACTCTGAGTCTAGATAGGTCCGGTTTATGGCCATAGAGTTTCTCCAAGGGACTAATGTAGTTTAGAGATTTCATGGGAAGTCTGTTAATGATGTAAGTGGCAGATGTAAAGGCATCATCCCAGAAACTCATAGGCAATTGTGACTGAGCAAGTAGAGCCAATCCCACTTCAACCACATGTCTGTGTTTCCTCTCCACCATGCCATTCTGTTGGGGTGTGTATGGGCAAGAGATCCTATGTTCTATACCACTATCTTGGAAGAAGGATTTGAGACTTTGGTATTCTCCACCACCATCAGTTTGTATGGTGATGATTTTCTGATTAAATTGATTTTCAACAAGGTTTTTGAAGTGGATAAGAATATCTTTGGTATTAGATTTGTTTTTGATAAGGTATATCCAAGTAAATCTGGTAAACTGATCAACAAGGCACACATAATATTGATATCCATTTCTGGATTTTATGGGTGAAGGGCCCCAAAGATCTGAATGAATTAATTGGAAAGGCTTAGTGTAAACAGAATCAGAATTGGAAAAGGATAATCTGTGAGATTTTGCTAGAGCACATGATGAACATAAACTAGATTCATTCTTGATATAATAAGGGACATTACAATGACTCAATGCCTTTTTGACAATTTCAAAAGCTGCATGACCAAGCCTTTGGTGCCATAGGCTTATTTCAAGACTCTTACTGACAGACACAGAACTAACATTAGGAAAAGTAAACTTTTGACACAGACTGGAGTTTATAGCAGGCTTGGGAGTGGAAGTTCGACCATGGTTGTTGAGAATGGCATGGTTCTTGAGTTGATGTAGGTTGAAGTGGTAAAGTCCCTCTCTAACAGTCCCTTGTAGGAGCACTTGATGAGTTTCCATGTCCTTCACAAAACAAACATTAGGATGGAATTCAAAATAAACTTTATTATCATGAGAGAATTGAGAAACACTCAAAAGATTTTTGGATATATTAGGGACATGTAACAGATTTTTAAGAAGAAAAGGTCTCGGTGCATTTTGTGATTTCACCCAAGTGCTACCAATATGAGATATTGACTCACCTACACCATTACCCATGTGAAGCCTGTTTCCACCATTGTACTCAGTGGCAAGGTTTAGGTTGCTGAGGTCATTCGACACATGATTTGTGGCTCCCGAGTCCGGAAACCAGGAGCTTTCTGAACCCAAATCAGTCCATGCTACTGAGGGAGAGGATTGAGCCATGTTAGCATTAGCACTTCTATTGCCATTTCCTTGAGTCTGTTGAGAAGTATTGTCCCCAGGAAGTTGATAATCTTGATCAAACCTGTACCAACATTGAGCAGCTGTATGGTTAGGTTTCAAGCAAAGTTGACATTGCACTCTATTCCCTTGGAATCTGCCTCCTCTTCCCCTATTAGGACCACCTCTTCCTCTGAAGTTGTTGAAATTGGAGGGTGCATTTCTGCCTCTACCACCTCTCTGGGTTCCTCTTCCTCTGCCTTGAAAATTATTTGCAGACACATTGTGAGCAGTTGGTTGCGTTCCATCAGAGTTTATCAGAGTTGCAGTTGCAGACTCAAGTCTGGATTCATAGCTGAGTAAGAGAGATTGGACCTCAGCTACTGACCATGGGTCCAGTCTAGATGTGACCGAGACCATCACAGAGTCGTACTCACTGCCCAGACCAGTGAGTATGTGAAGAACCTTGTCTTGTTCATCAATCTTGTGACCAGCAGATCCAAGGAGGTCAAAGCAATTTTTCATTTGATTCAAGTATTCCCTCATGCTTAAACCAGTTTTCTTTAGAGTTTGAAGTTTCATTTTGTACTGCATCAGTTTGGCCTTGGATTGAGAAGAGAAATTTACCTCTAATGTGTTCCAAATCTCCTTTGATGTGTCAAGTCCCACCATGAGAACCAAAACACTCTCACTCAAAGATGAGAGTATCCATGAGGCAAGTAGTTGGTCTTGCCTCTTCCATCTGATATACTCTGGATTTGGTGATCTTTCTTGAGTTATGGGGCTGATCACCATTTTCTCCGGCACACTGCCATCTAAATCGAGATAACTTTCAAGATCATATCCTCTTATGGTTGTGAGGATTTGCTGTTTCCATATGAGGTAATTATTTTCCTCAAGTTTTGTGGAAATCAGTTGGTTTGGGAGAGGGATGACAGCTATTTGTGGTGTTTGTGTTGGAGTTGCAGCTGGTGTTTCTATGTTTTCTGAGGTGGCCATTCTTTAAGAAACAAATGGGAAGATAAAAGAAGGAGGCGAGATACCAGAGACAGGTTAAAAACCTGCTCTGATACCATAATGAATTGACAATGAAAGCATGGTGAACAAAACAGCAAAACAGATTTTGAACCTTTTCTTCATTGATTTTTGTGCATGATTTTTACAAGAGAATGATATATCAAATGAAGTGCCTGATCTACATTATATAGACTAGCTACAGGGAACAAGAAAAGATTCCTACTGATACATCTCAACAACCATTGTACTAAGTCAAATATGAGTCAAGAGGTGTCAACATCTCATTGCTGCTTTTTGATCTCTTTTGGTCAGAATTGCAGTTGTTGGCATTTGGCTTCTTCTTCAACGGTCCTGTATCATTAATATCAGCTGGAGTACATTGCTGCAAGATGTTTGAATATTTTCCTTGTGCTCCAAGTTGATCACACCACCTAGATACAGCTGGAAGCTTAGGTGGAAGCTCAGTCAGCAAAACAGCCTGACTTGGCTTTCTTCCAACATAACCAACTATCTCGTATGCATGTAATCTCAGATCTCCATATTTCAATATATTTGTTTCTATTTTCGGCATGGCTGCATCGACATTGATCTTCATCGTTATCATGGTATCAGATGTGTAGTATCCTAGACATTCTACAATGAATCATCAATTCCGTAACAATACCGTATAGTCGGCACTTCCCTCAGGCCAAACCGCCTCTATTGCTACCAACATTGAAATTACTCTAGCAACTGCTCCGATGAAAAACAACACATCATCTCCAGAAGATCCTTTATTCCTAAATAACGACGATCATCCAGGAATAATACTTGTCAGCCACCCCCTTAATGGCTCGAACTATATGGCATGGAAGAGAGCTATGCTACTTGCATACTCTGCTAAGTGCAAAACCGATTTCATCAACGGAAAAATGCCAGCTCCAACGGCTCCTAGCGATGACTTTGATCAGTGGAAGAGAGTTGTTCATACCGTTACTTTGTGGATCTTGAATACCATGGCATCTGACATTCATGATTCAATTTTAATCTGCTAAAGATCTTTGGGAAGATCTTGCTCAGCGCTACAGTAATAGCAACAGTCCTCTGATTTAACAAACCCAATGTCAAATTGGAAGCATCTCGCAAGGAAATGATTCAGTGGGTACATATTATAGCCGGTTTAAAGCTCTATGGGACAAGTATGCTAGTTTGAGGCCACCTGCTCTTTGCAATAGTGAAACCGGTAAGGTTGCATATGAGAATGATCAGGAGTTGATGATGATGCAATTTATTATGGGGCCCAGGGAGGCGTATGAACCTTTTCGCATGCATCGAGTAATATTCACATCACAGGGACTGGGTACTAAATATCACATCTTATTTTTAATAAGAGCGCTAAACTCATTGACCTTGGCGGCTTTCCGATTTGGGTTAGACAAGGTTCGTTTAGTTCTTTTTTTTTTTTTTTTTTTTTGGTTAAAGGAGAAGGAGTAGTGGAGGAGGATAGGTTGAATAGTTTTGTGGAGCGAAAGACACCTCGCATGGCGCGAGTCGTCATGGTACGTGTGGGGTTGGGAGGGTTGTTTGCAGGAGGTGCGATGGGTGGCTGTGGGGTTGGGCTCGTGGTTTAGGGGCTAGGGGAAAGTGGCGGTGAGGAGGGATGTTCGGGTGGGAGGTTGTTACTTGGTATGCACGATAATAGATCTTGAATAACATAGCCTAAGAAGAGTATTGACCATTGTCCATCTCGAGAGTATTCGGAATAAAGTTGTGCATGCTCGAGACGGCGAGTGCGGGATGGAACTTTGAATTTTCTGACATGATGGAGAAGAGTGGAGAGGATCGAGAGAATAGCCAGGGTTAGGAAAAGTCTTCTGATTCCATATAGGAATGTAATCCGTGACAACGTTGATTGATCACGACAGTAAATATACAACAATAGAAGAGCCCTAGAATATCTACGAATATCTACTTACTAAAACTGGCTATGACTAAATATACAAATATATTTACATGCTAATTGGGATGAATCCGTAACTTTTCTCTAACAGAACAAATTAGATACCAACTTTTCTAATAAGACGTTTCATATGTATTGGATATATTAAAAATGAAACATATTCTCTAAAGGGATAAATAATGGACCTACAAGTTAGTAAGTGCGAAAACTTCTAGTAACTGCATGTCTCGAAATTCTCACTAATATTGAAAAGACTTGATTGGAGCATATCGACCTTCTATGTAATTATGTGTACTCAAGTTGTAAAAAACATAACAAAAAAAAAAAAAAAAAAATATATATATATATATATATATATATATATATATATATAAAGAAAGTAATTTGCTTTAGAGAGTATCGCCTGTCATTTGTTGACTAATTACTAAGATAAAGTTGAGAAAACAAAATAAAGAGCGTATATGTTGTAACTCTGCCTCACCCTACTATAGTTGTGCGCACATGCATTAAGGGGTGCATATGACTGGCATTAAGAAATATGTGTATAAGCATGAAACATAATTAATAAGATCAAGAAATTCCACTTGGTCTATTGGATATTTCCAATGTCATGTCATATATATGTATCTGTGTGTGTGTATGTGTGTATATATACTCATATTTATGAAGAAAATGTGCATTTTCCAATTGTTACTACTCCATTTTGCGTAATGAAGTTGGGTTTATATATATATATATATATATATATATATATATATATTTGTCCACTTAGATATTTAAATATTTATTGAAGAAATAGATATTCTTAGGACTGTGCACGAAACATGAAGATTACCGAAACTCACACCGAACAAGTTATGAATTGAAAATTTTCGTTGATCATTTGACATTTTTAACATAAATGATTAAAGGAACCTTATATTTAATTATGATTGTATAATTTTCAGAAAATAAGTTAGCGAATTAGAAACACGTTAAAGGTAATAAATCATTTAATTTAATTAGATATCAATAGATTTTGTTCAAATAGAATATATTATTCAAAATATACATCTTCAATTATCCGAACTATATACTGATTGAATCTTTTCATTAGATTCGAAATTTTGAGCCGAACTGTCTTGAAGAAAAAGTTGATTGCACCGTACCGTCTAGTTTGGATTTTGATCTTTATTTTTAAAATAATCAAAGTATAATATGGATATGGAGAATTTCAAATCTCTGATCCACACTATACCATGCACACCGCTACATACTCTAAATTTTCATTTGAAAATAAAATACACAGTTCAGTTAATTTTTAAAAAACGGTTTAATTAGCTAATCTCCACATGTTTTCCTAACCACACACAAAGTTGTGATGACTTCAATTCCTTTTTATTCTGCGGAATAGAAATCTAATCGTAAGGAGAATGGTTTGGTGGGATTGGTCTCATTCCTCCCTTTAATTACTCTATTTCTTTTTATTTTCTTTTTTCTCCCCTTCTTTTTCTTACACATACACACACACACACACACACACACACACACACACACACACACACATATATATATATATATATATATATATGTATGAAAGAGATGTTGATGGTCTCAATCTTCCAAGCATATATCTCTATTTATTGCATTTAGCTCATCGAAGAACCAACGGGGGTGATAGTGACTGCAGGTGGAGAAACTGACAAAATTTTGGGACTAACCCATTGTCCCTTGTATTATATCTTGAATTATCCGTATGATTTGATTAACAAAAGATTAGATCTTATAATATAGAATATTTTTTTTAAAGAAAAAAAGTAGTGTTACTTAGCTTAAATTTTGACACCGAGTGTTAAAATTAATGAAAATATATATATTGTTATGTACTGAAAAGCTGGAGCACCTATTTGTTTGATTTTGGAAATTATACTTTGAATTATGAAATAACATTACATTCAAACTAAAAAATGATTAAAGTTATTTTCAGTGATGTATTACAAACATATAGAAATGAATTATATTCTAGATACTTGTACTTATGTAAAGTACGGAATTATACAAATTTGTTTGTTTATTTTTCTTATCTACAACTACAATATTTGTATTATAAGAATTAATCATATGAATTTTCTGTTTTATGTTATTAGATATACGAGTTTCAACGTTAAATCAAATGTTTTTACATTTGACATATAATACACAAAATTATGATGCTTTAAATTTATTTCTTTTTATCAATAGGTGAATTATTTTTTTGTAACTACAATGAAAAAGAAAGGCGAAATTATCAAATCAAAGATAAGTAAAAATTATTAATGTAACTACAAAATTTGCCGGAATGATAAAGTTACCAACCTTTAATAAAACATCCTCTACAATACCCCTTGGGTAAGTCAAAGACCTATATATCCGCCATTTATAGGATGATTGTAGTGGATTTTATTGTGTCTATTCCTAGTTTTTTTTTTTTTCAAAAATAGACAACGGCATAAGATTGATGCTAGCTCCCAAATCAAGCAGTGCCCTCTCAAATGCCTCACTGCCAGTCATGCAAGTAATTGTAAAACTACCTGGATCCTTACGCTTTTGAGACAACTTCCTTTGACTCACTGCACTTCATTCTTCCGTAAGAGATTCACTGTCTCATAGTCTTCTAGTTTCCGCTTTCTTGCTATCACCTCTTTCAAGAACTTTCCATAGTTCAGCATTTGCTGAAAAGCATCAACAAACAAACTATTAATTTGAATTTTCTTAAATATCTCTAAGAACTTAGCAAATTGTTCATCTATCTTCTTTCTACGAAAAACTTGAGGAAAAGGAAGGGAGAGACGTATATAGGGCCATCAGAGACAGTAATAGATTTTGGCTTCACAACCCCTTTTAGTTTTGACTCTGACTCTTTTTCTTTCTCTTCGGGTGCACTTTCTTCTTCTAAGTGCTCTTTCTCTACAGCTTTCTCTTGGTCAATCGGCAACTTGGGTCCTTCATATTTGGTGCCACTACTCAAACGAATGGCTTGACACTGTTCCTTTGGATTTACCACTGTATCACTTGAGAACTTCTATTTTTTATGTACGGTCCCCACGGCTTGTGCAATTTAACTCAATTGAGTCGTTATAGTGGACCGAGTCATCCTTAATTCTTTCATCTCTGCTCATAGGCTAACGACAGTTTTATTTACAGTCCACATAATTACCATCTATCTTCTTCTCCATCTTAACCATCCTTTCCTCATGTTTAGCCAATTGAGACTGCACCAACTCTTCTTGAATAGATTTTCCTCCTTCATGAATCATGTCATTAGTGACTGCAAATCCCGGTGGCGGTTGGAGTGAATTATATGGGTTGATGTATGAGGAATTAGGATGATTTCTTGCACTCTGCTGATATTAATTGTACTGTTGTTAGTTGCCTCGGAAGTTTTGAAGTTTCTTTTATTAACATAGTTAGCATCTTCAACTACCTTCTGCATGGGTGGCTGTTGTAAATTGGACTCGATGTGCTCGGCTACTGTTACATTAGTTAGCAAATTTAATGTATTGGTCATAGCTCTATTTGAGATACAAGTGTTTTGGTTGACTCAGTCTCAATGATGCTGGCGACGCTTCTAATCTGATTTCTCTCATTCGACTATTGCCAAGTAGTAGTGGTCATCTCATCTAAGATTGTGAATGCAGCCTTGTTTGTTTTACCAATATCGATCCACCTGATGCTGCGTCTATGAGTATCCTTGTGGGCCCAAGTAACCCATAGTAAAATTTGCAGATCTACTGCTTCTCGGTAAAGCCGCACTGAGGGAAACTCCGAAGAAGATCCCAAAACCGCTGCCATGCTTCACCAAATGGTTCTCCATCCATCTATTTGAAATTTGAATTGGGTGATCTGAGTCTGCAATTGGAGCATCTTGCTCGGTGGGAAGTACTTTAATAAGAATCTACTACTCAGCTCTTCCCATATGGTGATCTCCTCAAGTGAGTTAAACCATTGCAATGCCTTATCCTCAAATAAAAATGGAACAACCTTAGCTTAACCTGATCATGTGGTACTTGATTCACTTTTAGGGTCTGACACTCTCTTGAACAGACCTAAGTGGATATTAGGGACTTCCAGTCGCCCCCACCAAATTGGTTCTACTGAACCATAGAGATCAAAGACGGTTTGAGTTCAAAGATGTTGGCTTAGATTGGAGGCAGTTGGACTCCTCCATGGTTCTGATTGGATATGGTACGAAAACAGTCCCTAATAGGTGTCTTATCACCTTTAAGTTCAGCATGTACCCGTGGTTGTTGAGGTATGTTATTCATTCTAGTCTCTAAAGAAGCCACTACTCCGAACAATCGCTTCATCATCTTTTCTGGATATTCGGCCATCTCTTTTTCTCGTGGAATTCTCCTTGTTCAGTGTATACGAGCACTCGCTTCAATTTCTGGATCAAAAGGGACTAGTTTGCCTTTTCCTTTAGACCTAGTTTGCATACACTATATGAGAACACAACAAAGGAGACAACGTAAAACAAAAAAAAAAAAAATAAAACTGAAAAATTAAGTGCAGAAAATTAATATCTAGTCTAGAGTCAAACTATTTATCATAATTGAGTAGTCACCAGTCCCCGACAACGGCGCCAAAAAATTGACAAACTATTTCTAACCCTAGTGTTATCGCAACTGTACGTTGCTAGTGTAGACAACAGTGAGCAAGGTTGATCCAGCAAGGAGTATGTACCTATGTTAAGTACCCCATTATAATGACTCGACTCTATCTAGACTCTCGAAAAGGTATTGATTGTTGTTTTAATCTAAAACTAAATTGCAGAAAATAATAGAGAAAATAACAAAGACACTTAATCAAAAGCGAGCAAGTAGTCACGAAAGATTCGATCAGATAAAAGGAGTATTCTAGGGCTTCGATTTCAATTACAATCCCCTATATTTGATTATTCTATAATTCTAGACTTTTAAACCGATTCTATTATTTATTAGGCGGCAAATATATTATTATCCACCACTCGGACTATTCTAACATGTGGATCAATTATGAAGAATTATCCTATCGGGCTAACTATGCATAAAGACTCCAAAAAGACTCTAAAACAATTCCTACATAGATATCTCACTCCTCTCGGATGATTTTCAATATGCAATATGTTGTAAGCCTATTAACAATCCTCTCCTCTCGTATGACGAATTGTTAAGCAAGTAGAAAAATATCAATTGATCAGGTTGATAAATTCATAGGAATAAAACAAAGCATATAGATAAACAATTAAAAAATGGAGTCTAGAATATATAAAACAAAATCAAAATATAGTCAATGTGTAACCTAGTTTCTAACTCTAGAACATAGAAGATATTAGTTACTCATGGTCACAATTAAAACCCAAAAACATTTATAAACAAATATTTGGAATAATAAAAACGACTAAAGAAAATAAAATCTTGAATCTTGATCTTCGTCTTCTTGCATTCTTTGCTCTTCGATCCAAGCCTCCAAGTGTTTCCCAATGATAAAAGATGACCATTCTCGGACTTAGGACCTTGTACTTATAATTAGGGATAATTTGTGATTGAAACGGATCGAAAATAGGTCAAAACATGTACCAAATGCGTGAATCGACTAACCAACTCAACTGAATCACCTTAAGGGACTTGACCTTGCCGTTTTACTCTTCATGCAACTCGACCGAGTTGCACATATGCCTCGACCGAGTCAATTCCTTCAGCCAGCTTTTATATAAAATATGTAACTTAAGCTCGACCGAGTTGCTGTTGTGAATCGATCGAGTCACTCTCTTCTTTGCCCTACTCGACCGAGTTACTTGTTGTGACTCGGTCAAGTTATTCTTTCATATTTTTCTTCCTCTTTTCTTTCAAATTTCATCGTTTCTTCCCTCTTTTGACTCGTGTGTTCGTTAAATTTCGTCCAAAAGGACTTTTTAGCTAAAATTCACATAAATAACTTCAAAACAAGCACACACATGTCATACAACACAATGTGATGAATATAAGCACAATGCCAATTATGCATGCAAATGATATAAAATTATATTCTAAATCGACCTAAATGCATGCATACACGATGTATATCAATAAATAATCTAGACAGCCGATTATTTGCAATTGTTACACACAAGTTTCTTTTACATAATATTTTATATTTTACAATATTATATATATATATATATATATATACACACACAAATATAAACACCGTGCATCTTATGTGACCCCGTTCAGTCCAAAATTACCTTTCAAATTTCAATAAATCAAAATCAATAATTTCTCGTGTTGTTTCATATGTTATGACAATCAACAAACGTATGTTTCATATGTTATGACAAATGATAAAAGTCTATTTCATATGTTATGACAACCAACAAGAGTCGGGACCAGTTATCATTCAATGCCAACTACTTCTTACGAAATCTAATTTTAGCGTAAACAATTATATATTATTTTCTTAAGAGTTACGTGACGACATGGTATGAAAATTTCCATATATATAGAATAGAGAAAATAACAAATCAATTATGGATATAATGTTGTGTGCATGGAAGTATTTGAAAATCAATACAAAGTAGTTTATTAGAATTTTAAGTATTTATATTTCGTAGTCACTTTGTTTGCATCATTACCTCTTTCTTTATTATATTATTATCAACACTACAAGAAAATTTCAAATTAGAGACAACTTTTCACATGATATATGTCCCTAAACTAAAGTAGCGATGGATTTCAGACGAAACGTACGGTCTCTATATTGCTTGTCTCTAAAATTTAGAGACCGATTTATTCCATCTCTAAATTTAGTTACGTAATTTATGTCTCTATTGTGGAATTAGAGACCAAATAATTCGTCTCTAACATTCCATTGCTATTTCGTCACTAATCAGATACTAATGATTTTACCACTTTCCGTCACTATTCGATTTCTATTTCGTTTTTATCTAATAACCAATATTATCCGTTACTAATTTTCAACTCTAACTTGAAGTTTTCTTATAGTGCAAGTTTTAAGGTCATTTTTTTTTTCCATATTATGTTACTTATATATTGTATAGTTCTTACAACAACGATAACTGTTACAACATTATTAGTATAACAAATTATCGTATCCCGTGCATCGCGCGAGCATCTAGCAAATTAATAAAAACACTAAGGTTGTGTTTAGATGAAGGGATTTAAAATGAATATATTAGAATCAATGGATTTCAAATTCACTCAAAATAGAAAGAATTTAAAATCCACTTAAATCCTTAAAAAATAGCGCATAATTAAATCATAGATTTCTAATTTGAGGACAATCCAAACAACATTAATACATTGGGGACTATGAAATCCAAATCCATCCTCAGATCCTTCCATCCAAATGCGACCTAAGAGATACACACACAAAAAAAAAAAAAAAAAAGGAGTAGGATAATGACTTTTATTAACTACTGGCAATTTAAGCCCTCATTTGATATGCACGCGCCCAATTAAAAAGACTCTAGATATGAGCTCCGAATTAAGAACAAGTGAAATTCATTCCATTCGTATATACTCATGACTTTAGGTAAAATTTAGCCAGTTTATTTCTGAATGACCTTATTTAAACATTTCACAATATAAATTTTTTACTGACTCATCTACTTAGAATACATTATTACGGTTTATCTGCTTGTCCAACATTAATTTATTGTATAATTATATCTTATCATATATTTTAATTGTGAAATGTAATGTATGTAAGAGGATGTTAATTATCGATTGTTTAATAATTAAAATGGTGTTGAAATTATGTGATTATTGATGACAAAAATTAATTAAAAAAGTTGGGAAAAGGGTGACTATCCAAACACACCCTAAAACATGATATGTTTCAGAATTTATCATGATTTGTGAATCCCGAGCCCTCTTAATAACTATTCAAACATACCTTTCCCAAAGAAACAAAAAATCAAAGATACCGCATAGAAATTTCCAAAAAGGAAAAATAAAATATTAGTTAATTATTTGTTGAAAATTGAATGCGTAGTAGTAGCGTGTCAAATTGAGAGAGAGACAGGTATGGAAGTAAAGCTCTTGTTTGCAGGCAGATTGCGAACTCCTCTTCCTCTATCCTCCTCACCACCACGTGGCTCATCCCAAATCCTCCTCTTTCCAACACGTGTCACTTTCCTGACTCTTTTACGTTACACCCCCAACACCCTTTTCGTCTTTTTACATTACCTCTCAATTAAAATCCCTCCCCCCTTGCATCACCACCTGCATTTTTCTAACAACTTTCTTCTCTCTCATATGCAGCTGGCCGCTTCTCTTCTGAACAAAAAACTACTTAGTTGCTAACAAAATCCTCAGCATTGATTTCTTCGATGTGGAACAACTAGTGATTTGTTGAGATTTAAGCAAAGTTGTGATACTCTTTCTTTATTTTTCCCCGGGAAGAAGAGAATTAAATTGGAACTTGTTTCAGAGCCTAAGAGTTTGAATTTCTCGACCTCACCGAAATTCGATCTTAGTGATGGAGGGCGGTGAAGAGAACAGAGAGAAATTCAAACTCTCGATGCGCATGACCGGGTTTTCAAGCGATCTACTCACGAATTTCACGAAACGGAGCCGTAATCCAAATGGAGAAGATGATGAAGAAGAAGAGGAGGAGGAAGAGGAAGTGGTTGAGGAAATTGAGTTGAGTTTAGGGCTTTCAATGAACGGTAGATTTGGAGTGGACCCGATGAGGAAAAGGCTCAAACGCTCGTCATCTATATCGAACTTGGTTTTTACAGTCGGTCCTGCAGATAATGGGGGCGCTCCCCAAGCGCGTGGGGTGGAGCTTGACAGGTACGCGCTTCTGTCGAGGACACGCTCCCTTCCCACGGAGGCGGAGGAGGAGTGGCGGCGTCGGAAGGAGTTTCAGTCGATGAGGCGCATGGAGGCTCGGAAGAAACGAATGGAGAAATTAAAGAATGTGAGAGTGATGAAAGATAAGGATAGTTTCGATGAGGGTAAGAATGGGACTGGATTTGCTGAAGTTATTAATGGAAGCATTAATTGTCAAAGGCTTGATAATGGGATTCTACTAATGCCTGAAAATGGAAATGAAATCTCATCGTCATCCAAAGGGTCGATTGGATCACAAAGGAGCGGTTCATCTGGAATTTCTGATATTGAGTTTCAGCCAACAGAGGGTAAACAAAAATTCTTCCTCTTGCATAGTCATTTTTTAATTGAAAGAATATATAATATATAATATGCTTATGCTTTTGTTCATAACTATTGTATTTTCTATCTGTTTGCTGATTCTTTTGATTGACTTTATGCTTTCTGGTTCTGACAATTATATGATCTTTTTCGATCCTTTGGGGTAGCGAGGGAAGAAGACGTTTTTTGGGTATATCACTTGCTTTCTGCAATTTTTTTAGTTGACATCACAGTTACAAATAGAATTTTGTTCCGGCAATTTTTTTTTTCCCTTACTGCAGATTAGTGACCCCTCTGATTTAATGAAGGTTGTAACATGAAATTAGTGTGGTTGTGATTGCTGATGAATCACATGTTTGCCGATTTGTTATGGAAGTTTCTTCATTGTGATTCTATCAATGTGCATGTGTCCCAAATCTTGACTTGCTATATTTTAGTTGCTTCCCTGTTTTCCTGGACAATTAGGCTGCATTTGGTTTGTAGTATTTGAAATGAAAAAAATTCAAATCCATCAAAGTTGGAAATGGGTTTTAAATCCCTTGGAATTTAGTTAGAAGGGAAATTGGTTGTTTTCAAAATCGTAGTCAATCCAAACATGAAACGCCAAGAAATGAGTTGCTATTACGTATTTTCTAATCCAGATGGAGCTTAGTTATCCTAATGGGACGTGGTTGTAGTATTATGCCTTGGTCCTTAAATACTTCACTTGATGCTACTATTAGTTGATGCTTTACAGTTGCAATCCTCTCTGATGTTACACTTTGAACTTCTAAAATTCCTCTTGATGAATATGCCTTGTATTAGATGGCCCATTACAATCCAGTTTCATATTAGTGTATAGCTTGTAGATGTCATTTGACATGGGATGTAATTATGAACATATTGTAGTAGGATTTTCGTACGTCCATTTTCATTCACCGATTAATTTGTGTAAGTGATGTTTCTGCTTATATATGAGAATCCACATATCTTAATTTTCCTTGACTATTGTGAGAGAGAGTGGAATGGTGTTTTGATGCTTTTTCCTCCTTTGTTCGCTTGATATTGTTAATGCCAAGAGTGGTGACTAGCAGTAGAGTACATTGATACTGAAGATATAGTATTGCAAGCTCGATTTGTTATTGTCATAATTATTGCGATACCCTCTGTACTGAAACTTTATGAGTCCATAGACAACAACATCGATTTAAGTTTACCTATTTCATTTCGGTGGCAATACTAATATAAGATGGCATGATGAGTCATTCTTGCAACTTTGTACTATAAATCGATAACTTTCACACAATATTTAGTATGAAGTTTCATGTTGTTTCATTTTCCTACTCACAGGACCAAAACAAATTGGTGAGGCTCCACCTTCACAAGATGCAGTTGAGGAGGAACCTGCAAGCAGGGCAGGTGTTAGGGACGTAAAGTCAACAACAGACCATGTGCTGAAAAACGCAATGCATGATATGCCTTACGTTGCTACCAAAGTAGACGGGCCTAATGGCCGCAGAATCGAAGGATTCTTGTACAGATATAAGAAAGGAGAGGAGGTTAGAATAGTCTGCGTTTGTCATGGCCTGTTTCTTACACCTGCAGAATTCGTTAAGCACGGTGGGGGTGGCGACGTCGAGCACCCGTTGAAGCACATTGTGGTGAACCCTTTTCCTCTGTTTTAATTTTGGATGAGCTTGTTGGGAGGTTTAACTGCAAAATGTACCTTTAGTTTTGGGATGCAAGCAAGGGATATTTTCCCAGCTTTGATTACTCTGAATTTGCAGGTGTTTCCTTTTAGTCTTTTGTGTCTGTTTAGAGAGATTTCTGTTCTATTTGTGACTGATGTTTGACCTAGAATCCTTTTAAACCCCTTCTATGTTCCTCTATATCTATAATTAAATTGAGTGAAAAAGCAAGTAGCTAAATGCAAAGCATAATTTTTTCCCGTTTGTTGAAGTAGTGGAATTTTCGTTTAATATATATAATATTAATTTTACTTGGCTATGATTTGGGATACTTTTTTCCTCTAGTAATTTATCACTTGAAATTAATGATGTAAAAATTGTTATACACTAGTCGGCAGCTAAATAGAGTCTAGCATCTAGTTGTTGCCTAGATGTGTCTAGTAAGGATAGAAGTTAGGTGGAGGTGGAGAGGAATGGAAAAAAGTAAAAAGAGAAATCTTAGGTGGCCAAAAAAGAGTCTGGGATCGGGTGGGAAATAGAGCTTAAAAAATGTTTTGATAGTTTTTGTTGTTAAATTGTAATGATATTTAGAAAAAAAAAAATCATCAGGGCATATTCAGTGGTCAATTCTAAAAAACATGTTTTTGTGTGTCACATCATTGCCACGTCAGAAGTAGAAAAACCTCTACCTTTAAGGTATCTCCAATGATCTGGCTTTTTCATGACATGAAATTCTAACTAATACCTGAGATTGGGTAGAAGATTGTTGTGAGGGTTGGGTTTAGATAAAAGAAGTAAAAAAGAGTATGAGATTTTTTTACCTGGATAGAAGGAGAAAAGAGGGAAGTGAGAGGAGAGGGAGGTGGAGAACTAGCAGGAAAGAAGGCTATTTTTACAATAATCTTTTTATGTCTTTTCAAACATTAGATATATTCTTATTATCCTACAATAAAAAGACTGGCCGTTGTTGAACGACTATTTTTACAACCACCTTTACTCAATTTTTTTTTTTTTTTTTTTTCAAAATCCAAAACTCTTCAACTATAAATACATGTTTAATTCAACATTTTTCTACCATTCTATACAAATATAATTTCATCTATTTCTTATCTTACACATCACAAAAATAATATGGATAAAGATTCTTGGCTGAATTGGTTTAATTCTTCCACTTATTGAGAGAATACTTCTTCCCATAACAATAATATATGCCCCCAAAATTTCAACATCTGTCCTCAAGATGTTAGGTTCCAATCACAAAATTTCTCTACACCTCCACCAAACTTCGCAGAAGCTATCCATTTTCCACCTAATCCGATGGCTACTTCTGGAGCTCCGTATTATGTGTATGCGCCTCACCGATAAGCGTTGAGCATATCAACCTCGTTGCCGACCTTTCCAGTGCCGAAGATGTAAACACTTCCTAGGAAGCTCAAAGGGAGAGTATCCTTTAGAAGAAAATGAGCTTCTTTCTAGGTACTGACTCGATATTACCACTTATTCTATGGTAGACAATAACCAAAATTTGCAGCAAATGTGGATCCGAATTGATGATGCATATAACAACAATCATCCAGCTGGAAAGCCTTTCAAAACGTGGCTCAAATTAAAGTCGCATTTTTATACCCTTCAGTGAAAAGTGAAGTGGTTTTGTGCAATCTATAGAGAACAAACGAAGCATTGGGGGAGCAGTGAAAGTGACGCAGATATCCTAGAAAAGGTGCAAAAAGTGTATAAAGAAGAACATGCGAAGGAGGATTTAAGCATTTGGGATCCTGGAGGATTCTGAAAGATAGCCCAAAATTTGCTGATCCAGATGATGAAGTTCGTGGTACCAAAAGACAAAGGTTTCTATGTCTGGAGAATGCAATTCATCCTCCAACATTGATGTGAGAGCTAGTGAGGACACTAATACAACGTGCACTCGTTTAATAGGGCAAAAAGTGGGAAAGAGAATGGCGAAGGGTAAAGGAAAATCTAACAAAGCTGATTAAAGCCGATAGGAGATTAATAAAAGATCACTGGCTTAGAGAAGTATAACACTCAAAAGCTATCGACCTTGGTTTGTGTCGCCAAATCATGTAAGTACAAAATTCTCATGACGGATACATCAAAGATGACACATCGACACGATCGGGTTTAGATGTCAAACTCTATAATGCCACCACTGATATTAAGCATTGTTCGCTACTAAGGGAGATTGAAGCTTCAACAATCACGGAAAGTGAAGTTCAATCTCTAGCAACATACAATAAATGCCTCTCAAAGGGTGATCAATCCTAAAACAAGCATCTAGGCATGAGACAATCCAATCAAGCATTATAGAACAATTAAATTGCATAAATAAGGTAACATCAAGAGTCAATAATCACATTCTCATCATCAATCAAGGTTCAACATGATCAAGGGTAGAATTTAGGGTGCTAGCCACCCATTACACCTAATACAATCAAGAAATTACAAAAAATACAAGAATTCATAAAGATAGAGTGATAAAACCCAAGGATGATCAACGGGGAAGATGATGTGACTTCTTCTTGCCCTTCTCTCCTCCTTGGATGTGATGGTGGCTGAGCAGTGCTTCCAAAAGTATCAAAAAGCTTAGGTCAAATTCGAATGGGATGATATATATATATATATATATATATATATATATATATATATATATATATATATATATATATATATATATATAGGGGGATAAATTGCTAGTAAAAAATAGACAAAATCGCATTCAGAATTTTAAAACAGGGTAAGGAATCTCGGCCGAGACGAAAGTGTGTCTCGGCCGAGACGTGAAAAAGGGCTTTTCAGATTGTAAGCCGAGGGACAATCTCGGCCGAGATTGAGTTGTATCTCGGCCGAGAAGTGAAAAGGGGATTTTTTAGGGTTTGGGTTATCTCGGCCAAGATTGGGTTTCATCTCGGCCGAGATCTTCATCTCTTTGAAACTCTGATTTTCTCGGGAGAGCTATCTCGGCCGAGATTCCGTACCCGTCTCGGCCGAGATCTTCAATTTCTCAAAACTCCAGGATTTCCCTGGAGAAGTATCTCGGCCGAGATTTTGCCTTGTCTCGGCCGAGATCTATCCCTCAACCCTGTCCCTTGTTTCTTCGACCGATCCCTCGACTCCGCGATCGTTTGGTGTTCTTTTTCAATCCTTTTTCACCTGTCTTAACACAAAAACAACACAAACGCATTATTTTTACCATGAGAATACAAAAGACTAAATACATGTGATTGTGTACATTATTGACACTAAAATGACACTAAAGTGCCCTAAAGTGCGTGCACGAGACACGTGTACCAGAACTCATATAATTTAGATATACACTAAACATATTAACATATAATATGCGGCGGTCGGTGCAGTTATTGAGTACTGCACCACATATGCGGTGCAATTTTTTATAAAAAATTTAACCAGGGGTTACCAATACAAATTATAGATAGTGGTACAGTGCGGTTTAGGTCTGGCGGTTTGGACAGTTTTATAAATTTATGTTCAACCCTAGAACTCATGATTCTATGCTTAAAACATTTTTAGGTCGAACATACATGTAGAGGATCTAGCTAGCGTGGGCGAGCTCCCAATAAGAGTAAATAAAGTTATGTAAATGAAGTTATAAGTGTTTTATCTTTTAAAGAATTTCAAATTGGAGATTTCTACTACTTGTGATGTCTTTAATGTAAAATAAGAATTTTGACTTAAAGAGGTTGGTTTTTATGAAATAATAGATATGTTTTTAAGAAATTTTCTGATTTGTATTTATATTTCTTCCGTTGATATCTAAAAGAAGAAGTATATTTTAGTGGCAACCCTTCACCTGCTTGTAGAGCTAGGGTGTTACAGGTGGTATCAGAGTCGATGTTTCACTTTTACCTCGGACTTTGAGTCTAAACGGTTAAAAAAATGGTTTTGTTATTTTACAATTATAAGAAAACATTTAAGTTAACTTGGAAACACAAAGAGCTTTAGAAAAATATTTTGAGTCTTGTTTTAGATGAAAAAAGAAAAATAGTAAAACTACTTAAATATTTTATGTTGATTGGACATGAGTTTTAACAATTTTTGAAAAGAAAATTGTTTTGAATGAGTTGGCAGAGGTCTTTTTTAACAAAGGAAAACGATAAATATTAGAAGTATTGAGAATTATTACGCGAAAGTTTAAGAGTTATACTTTAAAGAAAGCATGATGTAATGGTCAAGAAGCGGAAGCTAGCTTATTATAGTAGAGGATGCAATAAATAAATGAGACGCGCATCAAAGAGGATGCAATATCAAAGTGAGGCTAATTTCTAAACTAGTACTCATAAAAAAAAAAAAAAAAAAAAAAAAATTAAGAAAGAAAGTGAAAAAGGGGAACTGCAACTTAGCTAGATATCCGAGCTTTACAGAGGTATCCATTTAAAAGTTTAAAGGATTTTTATGAGACGAAATGAGTTTAAATATGTGAAGCAAAGAAAAGGAAGAATTTTTTTGTGAAAGTTATTTGTATGAGAAAAGGGATAATTATAAATTATTTTATCCTACGGAATTTTTCTGAATATGTAAATGTTGTTTTTAATTTTTCTTTTTGAAGAAGGAGATTATGTTTAGAGGAAAGTAAGTACACGCGGAAAAAATATTATATTTACATAATATATTTTTTGGAGTATAACTTAGTTACTTACTTTTCTTGAAAATAGTTTATAAAATTGTCCATGAATTTTGATTAACGATTTCAAGTATCAAGCTAGTATATACAAATTTCGTGGAAGAATTTTCGAAAGGAGGGGGGATTGTAATCTTCCAAAACCAAAAGCAACTAACTTTTCTGGTTGCATTTTAATTATATTTTCAGAAAGAGTTATTTAAAATTTATTTTATTTTTAGAAATATTTAATGTCAAATTATCTTTTATTCAAATGTTAAGGCAATTTACTTTTTAGAAACAAAGTGTGTTTACTCAATTTTATAGGAGGAGCTATCGAGAGGATCGGACTCACTCGTATCACCCGTCCAACATAAGAAAGAAAGGTACAAAAGATTAAAAAAATATTAAATATACTTTTAATTTGTTTAGTATACGTTAGAGTCTGAATTTGGATTTACGAATAGAGCTTTAATAAGATTTATGACTAACAAAAGTGACCCATTACAACGCAGAAGCACGATAATACAGAAGCACGACGATGCAGAAACACCACAATGCAAGAAACACTACAATGTAGAAGCACGACAATGCAAGAAGCACGACAATGCAAACACGACAATGCAAGAAGCGCGACAATGCTTAGATTCTTCTATAAATAGGGCTCGTACGTCATACGAAATACAATTTCCTTTGAGAATCTTTATTTCCACTTACATTCTTTTTCTCGCAGTTCTATTACGGGTATTTTAGTTATACATAGAAGCGAAGACTATGATATAAGAATAACAAGGAAAGTTATAAGATTATAGGTTCTAAGGGCATCTCCAACAGTTTGCACTACTTCCCAGCAGCTTTTGCTTTACTTACAGCAAAATCTGCACCCCTTCTCCAGCAGTTTGCACTACTTTTTGTACTAAAAAATAATATTCCTTAAAATTCATTTTTTCACAATTAATTATATTACTTTACTTATAAATTATATTATGCATGCAATATTATTACATATAAAATGTTATATTTATATTTTTACTTTTAGAGTTTCTTGGACGATCAACTGAATATCCAAAATAAATTAAAATTCATAACAATATTACAACCAAGCAAACATTGCACTGCTTAAAACGAAGAATTACTTAGTCGAACCCATAAATGATCAGCTAATGCACTTCGAAGTATATAATGAGCTTCTGCATTTCTAATTTCTCTAAAACGACCAAGAAAACTCTGAAAATGTGCATGATCATTTTCAGCAAATTCAATGTCCGGAGCTGGCACTTCCCTTGTTTCGTCAATCGGAGCAAATTCAATTTCAGCCATTTATTTTATTTTATTGATACTAGATTTTTTTTTTTTTGCCATTTTATATAATTAAAACAATCTTAAATTAACTCTTATTAAATAAAGTATTATTAGGAGAAAATATATATTTATAGCTTAATAAAATAAGGATAATAGATTATAAAAAATAAAAAAATGAAATAGTGGCGCAGGCGCAAAAGTGCGCCAATAGTCCAGCAATTCCCCTAGTAGCTGGATAATATAGCAACACAGGCGCACACCATTGGAGCACCTTCTTTTTGCTGCATCTCTATTATTGCGAAGCACTGGAGGTGCTCTAAGTCGGCAAGTGCAGTACGAGTTGGACCTGACAACCTTGAGCTTCTTCAGAGCAACTCAATGAACGTCTACATCAATCAAATAATTTCTATATGAAAAGTGGGTAACTTTTATTTAGTATACTTCTGCTTGTATATTCTTATGTACGCCGGTTTGACAGCAGGGTTATTCCGTTATACAAGGACTTTCAAGTCACAACATCTTCGAGTCACCCGGCTTCGTCTCATGGTCATTTTGTTATATAAGAACTTCAGGTCACCGATTTGGCATCAGTGTCATTCCGTTATAGAGGACCTTTTGATCGTAGACCTTCAGGTTAATAGTTGGGTGGCTGACGGGTTGGCTACTGTAATGCTTACATACCAGTATTCAGTATTAAGAATATTCAATAAGGCCCTATTTACTTCGCTGGATAAGGTAAGATAACCCAGGATAACACAATTTTATCCTGGGTTATCTCACGTTTACTTTGATAGATGTTTTATCCCGGGTTATCCACTTTACCCGAGATAACCCGGGAAAATCAGGATAAAACATAGGATAGTTATCCATCCATCCAACCCCAGATAATTTATCCTCATCCCTAGATAAGCACTTTTCATTATTTCAATTAGTATAAAAGTATATTTTTTATGTCCATTTTTTAATCTGTACTTTGCGTGACTATCCGTTTGCATTCCCACGATGATTTTTCCGGTGAGAAAATTTAAAATTTATTAAAAATGTTTAAAAACTACACAATTATTTAAAATTTCAAAATTATTTGTAAAATTCTAAAAATTAAAGGAACTGTAACACTGGAGAAGGTTGACACCGGGGAAAATGCAGCTGATATGTTAACCAAGACATTGCCTCTGGACAAATTTAGGCATTGTCTTGAGTTGGTTCAAGTAACTTCAAGGTGAAGGGCTCCTGCTGGGAGTATGGAAGAAATGATGGAATATTTCTGCTGTCATGGGTTGGCTTGGCTTCCTTGATAGCCAAGGTGGAGACTGTTAAAGTGTGAGGTGGCTAACAACTCAGTTTAACCAAAAGAAATGTGGAAGAATAGATTAAAACGTAGCAACAACAACATTGAACTTAAAACAGAGAAACAATTATTTTCTGTTATAAACTCATTAAATGTAGAAAGTTGTTAGGCAGTTTTTAGGAGGGAAAACTGGACTGTTATTTAGCCGGTTGCTTTGTACTTTCTAGAGAGTCTTTCCTTCGTATCTTGTATCTAGAATACGCATCAAGAAGAGTGAGTATTCTAGAGGAAACACAAGATAGTTATCATCAGAAACAAGAGAGAGAAGTAAGCTAGAGATACTTGAGATTTGGCCAGATTCTTAGAAGGTATTATCATAGCTGGATTGTTGTTTTCATCTGTAAGTTTCTGGATTAATTTGATAGTGGATTTTCTTGATCTTCCCGTGGATGTAGGCTCAGCCGGACAACGTTAAATCTTTGTCCAATTTCTTTACATACACAATTCCGCATGTGATAGTATTTGGCTGATAAATTGAGCATTACTGTTAGTTAATTCACTGTTGCATTGATTGCATTGTTTGAATGTGAGTATCCAATTGTGAGTTGTGAGTATTCACACATACTTTTAAGATCAGGAAAACCCAAAGATTATAAAAATTATTTCCACAAGCCTGCCCATTCTGGTCCACTTTTCGAGGCAAAAAATGGCCCTGCCGAGAACTGAGCCTAACCTAAATTGAAGTTCTTCGAGTCGCGAACAAAAGTAATGAAGGGACCGATAAGAGAAAACAGGGGCATACCACAAGCAATACCACCACTAGTACCTACACTAGTACTAGCACCGGTGTTGGGATTGGCATGACATTCTGCCCATTTTAACCTAGCCATACCGGTCGAAATACCGCACCAGCATTACCACCAGTATGGCCCTCGCGCCCATTCCCTGTTTTTGTCCAGCCTGTCATATTTTCTATTCTTCTGTATCTCCCTCATCGATGTTGGATTCTAATGATTCAAAATTTTATGGAAAGCTAACTTCAATATCTACAACTTTGTCGAATGAGTCGAGAGTTTCCTAGCCATCTTTCCCAGAATTGCTGAGAAGTTCAAGCTATGTGTCAACACCCGCCTCAACTTAAGTCAAAATCAAGCACTAACCTTCGTTCTTTTATATTTTTACTTATATTATGTTTTTATTCTTACTCAAAGATTATTTGTAGTAAACTTTTATGTCTTTTTATTAGCTAGATTTTGGAGTCTATAAGTACCCCTCTCTCCCTTAGTTGTATCAAACTTTCAATCTTGCAACTTAACTTTTAAGTTACTTTACATTCACTATCTTAGATTTGTATAGTTGAGGAACTAGGGGTTCTTCTCATTTTCAAGAGAGAACCCATGTTTGAAGAAGGAGCTTGGTGTTTTTTCGTGAAGCCGAGCAAAGATTATTGAAGCTCTACAAAGACTTCTCTATCACTAGGCCTTCTCTTTCCCTTCTTCTCCTTTATTTTCTATTTCTTTACTTTAATTGTTTGCTTAATGATTGTTATATTTACTCTTGCTTTGATGATTAGTGAATGATCCCCTTATTTCCTGAGGTTAGGGAGTAGCCTGAGCCTCAAAATTAATGTATTGTTGATTTATTATAGATAGTGATAAATTAGGGTTTCTATTTAACTTATGTGTTTATCTACTCATATCTTTGAATTGGTCGTTCTTGGGTGTGCTAGGTATTAGCATCTACGGGTCGTTGATTGTGTTGTTTGGGCCTAGTAATCTAGTAAAAGAAATTACATTAATTAAACTCTTCATATGTAAGGGAGAAGCTTTAGGACACTATACACAAATGATTGAATGTTTAGTTATCTCTTGTTAGGATACACACTATTACCTTGTGTCCAAGTAGTGTGCTAAAGCTCCAACGTTGTGCTATAGCGGGGAAAATGATGGTGTATTTTAAGTTTAACTGAATTTCAAATAATATTAAGGTGTTGTATTCTTCATAGGACTTTGCCATACTCTTCACCCTAAATTGGAATTCAATAATATTCGAGTTAATCCAACCACGAAGGGTGACAATAACTTTGTGGGGGGGGGGGGGGGGGGGGGTTCGATTCCTAGGATTGTGGGCTTTCTTGGCCACATGTTGGTGTGTACATCCCACCTTCTATTAATTTCCACAATGAATATTTCAAACGTCTACATTACATCAGCCTGTTATGGATCGACCTAAACCAAACCCCAGGAATCTCTTGTTGGATCCCTCCTTATTTGCATTTATTTATGTTGTATAGCTTAATTATCACCCTTATTTTCTATTTGGTCTAAATTACTCAAAAGTGATTAAGCTGATTCTCACAAAAAATCTCATTGCGGATATAATATCTTTTATACTATCTTTGTCGAAAGGTTATATGCTTGCACCTTGGAGTACGTACTAATTACATCAAATGCAATTATTTAAGAATAAAATTAAAAGTTTTAGGAGCAAATCCCAACCTATATATATACTCAATTGTAGTGGTTGTCCAATAGACGTATATTTATACTAAAAATTAAATACTTTACATGGAATAGTTTGTATAAGTAGTGATATCTTAGTAGAATTAAAACAAAGAACAAATGAAGAATTAGAAAAGATACCGAATATAACAATCAAAATATGCCTTGCTAATGTAGTGTGAGAACTACGAGTAAAAGTCTTTAAATAGTCATAATTAGGGAACCCTCGGACTATGAAAAGAATAAAATACTCTTTCTACCAGAAGAACCAAATATTATATTAGTGTTCTAATACTCCATGTTTTTCTTGAGAAAGCTAAAATATCAACATATTGATATAGATTTTAAAATTTTATAGACGGTACACTAAAAGGACCATGTTTTGTAGCTATAAAGGACAAAAATATTTGAATCCTGGAGTTGGATGCATTAAAACAAGGAAAACCTTGCAATGAAAAGGAAAAGAAGGCTTATTTTTCTTTATATCTTTCTAGCTATATGAGCCTATATAATTTTAGCAAATATTTTGACAACATGATATTCCAATAGGATGTTCTTGTCTACACAAGTGGCTATTATGGGTGATTATGTCATCAAATATTTTATACCCCAAGGCATACACAAATTTTACTAATCTATTTGTTGTGAGTAGAATCGTAATTTTCCATTTACCCAAATTTAGAGTCCGATTTGTATAAGATGTAAAATTAACCAGTGTCTGAATGACATTGACACCGCTTGTAATCTTGCAATGTAATATTTGTGGTACTTGTTTCCTTAATTTGTACTTATTTCCTTAATTTAGTAACTTCAGTCTTGCTTTCATTGTCAATAGTTTGATTTGATGCATAAAACTCAAAAGCAAAAGAACAATATTAGTGGGCATACACTCAAGTAAACTTCACTGGAGATGGGATTACATCAATAATATTTATTGGATCAAATATATAATTCAATCAACCCAAAATTTGTAAATTGACACAACTTTTCCTCCACGCCTTTATTAATTCATGTAATTTTTCTGCTTGAAAATTGGCGACTAAATACTAATAGAATTAATTACTAACATACGAGGAGCTTCACATTTAAAAAAACTTATCTAGTTGGATAATGGGAAGTAAATTTTCGGGACTATCTTACCTGCTAATCTATGGCGACATTTGACTACCTAAGATGGATCATCCCCTGAAAAATTAAGCCACTCATCAACATTCACGCAAGACGTATCCTCTGTATTACTTTCATCACTTAAGTTGTTGCATACACCAAAATCTGATGTAGTGAAGCTTAGATCATCTATAATACCATTGTATGAAAAATTTGTTCTCCAGGTAGGTTGATAGGACTCTAAATTTATGGGGATTTCTTGATGCAATGTCTGTTGTGGTGTTGTGGATTGAACATGTCGTTGTTGTGGAATTGTCATGTTGGCACCAACATTAACAAAATGATTTCCAGAATTGAGATGTTGATTAGTATTCTCTGGCTGGATCAGAGACTGTATAACATCTAGACACGAGATCTCATTGTTGAAACAATGTGGTTCCAATTGAGATATTGGTTCATGATAGTTTGTGACTGGTCGAGATGTGCTTGTGTTAAAATTTCGAGAAACCAAAGTTGTCGCTGGTGTTGGGTATTGTGAGTTATGTTCGGCCCCAAGTGATAACCATGGTTGTGGAGGTTGAGATATCCGATTACCTCCTCTTGAGGTCGATGCTTTTGTTGGCTTGGTTTTACTTCTTGTTGGGTTATTTCTTATGGTACCCCCAACAGTCCATAGTTTTTTGCAATAATTGCATTTATGTCGTGGTTGTCCGCGGTTGTTGTTGTTGTAGTAGCGAAACTTGGTATCTTGGGAGCCACAATAAGGGCATTTGAAAGGGGCTTGTGGTGGTTTATCTTGTTGTTGTGGGGCTTCCCGTCTCTCTTGCTCCATTTTTCTTTCTATCTCGCCTTTCCCTTATGCTGTCTCTATCTTAGTTTGTGCATATTTTCTTGTTTGTGGACCTCATATTTATACTATGAAAAGATAGTTGTGTATTTATTGTAGTTGTAATCTTTGGCACATAATTATGAATTTGATTTCAAGATCTTTCTGGATGAAAATGCCGATAAAAAGACAACCTCCTTGACGGTCTTTTGGTAATAAAGGGAAAATGTATCACTTGGATGTGGATGCAATGAAAGCGGATAGTTTTTCCATTATATGGTGTGATATACAGATTTGTTTGTCCCTTGGATAATTTTCTCTGTACAATTATCATTCCTAGAATAAACCTCTGCAACTTAAGTGGAAAAT
Organism: Ajuga chamaepitys; assembly: GCA_958295605.1. Classification (NCBI taxonomy): domain Eukaryota; kingdom Viridiplantae; phylum Streptophyta; class Magnoliopsida; order Lamiales; family Lamiaceae; genus Ajuga; species Ajuga chamaepitys. The sequence goes on from OY282506.1 coordinate 9,263,204, forward strand.
TTTCTTGAAGGAATCCTAAGTTATACATTGTACACAAATTCTAGGGGTATATAGAGTTTTTCTTACATGAATATTCTTTGTTAGTGGGAGCTCATACTCTACTACAAAGTGCTTGCATAGTTAAAACCATGTTGAGTGAAACACTCGACAATTTTTCTTTCACATACATCAAAATTATTATATCTGAAAGATCATAATCGTTTCTAAAAGAATAAAAACATAGCATAGAGAACTTCAAAATATTTTCTTAAAACTCTAGGCTTAGTGTGTAAATAGTCAGAAACTAACCTATATAATTAAAAGGTTTTAGAGATGTCTACAAGCAAAGAAAAAGATAACATGGAAGTAATTGATTTTTATTCTTTTCTTATCCCCTGTGTCACTTGAATGTTGTCGTGGTCATAAGCACCACAGGTTTAATATTAGGTTGTGTCAACATAAACTTATTTTACAACACAACACTAGTTTCTACAACACCTTACCAGTAGTCAACTGGGGGAGGGGGTTGGGGATACATCTCCTAATCAAATTGAGCCATTTTGAGAATTGCATATTGCTGTCATTATATTAAAAATATTTCACATAAATTCAAGGGTAGGACTTGCTAACATCATTATGCATTGTTGTAGCGATTTAATTATTCTTTTAACTTTTTTTCATAACATCACAGACACTTGATGCAAGAATGCACGTCCTCAGTTGAGAGGGTACTATAGAATTACTTTGATGGAAAGTGGTTATGCAATATTCTTTTTTCATTTTTTTATTGGTAGGGGAGGGAGGGGATTTTTCGCTGTACTGTTTAATATAGGAGCAAATCGGTATCTGGTTCACTTCAAATGTTATATTAGATAATAGTTATGACATTCTATCATATTCAAAATGTATTTCATCCAATATGTTATCCACTAATTGCACACACGCACACCACATACTAGGGATAATTGTGGTTTATACAATGTTTTTCTTTTCTTTTTTTTTTTGCTCTTTTAGATAGCAAAAGTTAATAATTTCCAAGTATAATGGACAAGTTTTATTTAATATTTTTATCTTGTGGAGATGTAGTGTGTTTGCTTGTTTTATAGTATTTTACTTGTTTTTAGGTTAAAATAGGTGGAGTCTAGAGAAGAAATGAGCAAAATAAGAAGTGAAACAAAGAAAATTAAAGACAAAGCAATTCTGCTCGGTCGAGCAGAATCTACTTGGTCGAACACGATGGAATAGAAGGTCGCCACTTGGTCAGGTGATTTTTAACTTATTCTAACATGAACACATTTTGAGATAACTTTTAGCGATTGAGCAGTTTTACCAGCTTTATGCCTTTTTACACGTTTTGGTGGGTTTTGGTGGGTTTTGTTGGCTTGTTTTCAATATTTTCATCACCAACTACGAAAAGACACCTATGGCTTCGAAATTGGATGCCTCATATTATATTTTGGAAGCGGGGAAGGGAGCAACAAGAGAAAAACATTGAGCTCAAGAAGTTTAAGATTCAATGCCGCAATTTGATTTTTATTTTTTCTGATTTCATTATAGAAGACATGGTTGTATCTAGTTTATTTTTTGTTTTTTACACAATTATTATGTCCAAATAGTTTTCTTTAAGTCTATGTGAGAGAGTAAATTACGTGCATTCTTTGATTTTATTTGTTAATTAAGTTCCGTTCTTTATGTCTATCCATGTGTTCTCGAATAATGGCTAATCTGATAATTTGATCAATTATTAGAAATATTAGGTTTAATAAATGAATAATCGAGAGATGAGTTTTATTAATAGGCTTAGTGTTATATAACATAAATATTCAATATAACTGAGAAGTTTTAGAAGTTCTATGTATAGTAGTCGATAAGAGATGAAGGCTCTTGCCTGCAATTTACATTTTATTCGCTTCAAGAGGAGGTTGAATTAGCTTCGTGACTGTCCTAGAGAGTATGGAATCGGTTTAAAGACTTAAGTAAATAGTTATATTTGGTGAAGCACACTTAAAAACCGAATCCCTAGAATATATTATTGCTACTTGATCTATTCTAATTTGTCTTGCCTCAGTGACTTTCATTTATCTATTTTATTGTATCTTTAAATTAAATTGTTAGGTTAAAAATATACCCACTCAATATTCGGCTATACAGATAAAACTAGATTGTTAGTGTCATAATAGTTAATAGGCTTGAAGAACCGATCAGTATTGGGTTGACCTGCTTGTGCTATTTATTGCTATATAAGAAATACACTTGCAGTTTAGCTAGGTAAATTTATTGCAAAAAATTAGCTCTATTTTTAGGTTATATTCTTGTAATCTTATGTTTGATAGCAAAATTTTATTTACAAGAATATGTACTAATTAATGTTACTTCTTTACAATAATATTGCGTTAATTTTTTAGATTTTAGACTGCAAATCAAATAGTCTTCCATGTATAATTATCCTTGTTATTTCATTCAAAAAATCTCATTTAATATCACAACTTATTCAAAATCGACATGTTAACTCCGATCAATTTTTTCAACCACCGAGAAAAAGTAGGAACTCACAAAAAACAAATATCAAGAATTCAAGATAATCTTTTTTCTTTTATCTCATTAGATTTGAGAAATCATTCCAAAATTAGTGGATGTAAGAAATCCTAAGTATTGTACTCCTTCCGTTCATAAATAAGTGTCATTTTAGACTTTCGGGTGAAATTTAATAATGGACGACAACATCCTCCAATTTTCTCTCCATCATTTCTTTTATTACCATAAATTTCTCCAAACCTTCTTTATTTAATATTATAAAGTTTTGTAAGGAAATTTCCTTAAATTTAGCTGAAGATAATATTGGAAGAAACATGCAAAAAATGCTAGAATGATATTCTTTTGTGAAAAATAAATTTCTTTAAAATGACACTTATTTATGAATGGAGGGAGTATATTACTTTCAAAAGTAGAATCAGGACCAATATGATAGATTAGCTTGCATTTGATGTTGAAAGAAAATAGTAGCTTAGAACATTTCACATTGTAATATTATTTTACTATATTTTATAAGAATTTGTCCGCTAAGATTATGAATTTCCATGTATAATCATACACTTGTCCACCTGGGAGTAAATTTGGTGATAAAAACAATTCAAATAATACTCCCTTCGTTTCATAAAGAATGTCATTTTAACTATTTTAAAAGAAATTAAGGATTGATATTTAATTGGTATGTTTTGTGAAATAAGGAAATAATCAACTAAATAAAGTAGGTTGCTTAAGATAATATTGGAAGAATTATAGTTTTAAGGCAAAAACTTGTGTGCATGTGATGGAATGGGAGGTATGTATGCGGGGACTTCTTTTCTTTTCGGCGGTTCTAGATCAGATTCGACCACCTCCTCTTGGGTTTGTTCGATCCCTCTTTCAGCTTCTTTTGGCTCTTGACTCTTTTGTTCAGTCTTGCTCCATGAGTGGATAGCATTACACTACTCCCTTGGGTTGATAACTGTGTCGCTGGGAAATTGTCCCTGCTTATGTTGAGCCCTAACAATCTTTATCAACTTTGCTGGATATTTCTCTCATATTTTTCCCAATTGCTTGATCTCCGCTCCTTGACTAGTCACTTGCTTGTTTAGCTCAAAAAACCTTCCATCCATCTTTCTCTCTAATTGGGCTAATTTTTCATCATACTTTTAGAACTGTGATTGTACTATTTCCTCTTGTGTTGGCTTTTGGTCATCATGGATCATGCCATTTGTGACGGCAAATTCGGGTGGCGGATTGAGCAAATTCTTCGTGTTGCTATAAGAGAATGTTTGGTTATTCCGGTTAGATAGGTACTGATTGTGCCTCGGCTGGTTATTCTGGAAGTTGTTGAAGTTACTCTGATTTAAGAAGTTAATCTCTTCAACATCTTCCTATCTTGTTGACTGTTGTGCTGAGGTATCGGTGTGTTGTGCTAACGTCAAACTAGTTAGCGGACTTACTTAGTTTGTCAAGGCAGACAACCGAGAAGTAATAGCATCGTTCGGCTCTACTTCTACAACACTAGCCACTTTTCTTAGTTGATTCTCTCGTTTGGCCACTGATAGCTGGTTCTAGCCATTGCATCCAAGACTGAGAATGCATCCCTGACGTTCTTTTCCATCAAGCTACCCTCTGCTGCTGCATCTGCCTGGTTCTGTGCTGGAGCAAGCAATCCATTATAGAACTTATACACTTGCTGCTTCTTTGAGAACCCTTGCTGAGGACAACTCCGTAAAAGATCCCGAAATCGCTCCCAAGCCTCGCCGAATGATTCCTGATCCATCTGTGTAAACTGATTGATCTTGTTTTGCAAATCTAACATCTTAATCGGCAGAAAGTACTTTAATAGAAATCTCATGCTTAAGTCCTCCCATTCTATTACATTATCTAGCGAGTTGAACCATTGAAGTGCTTTGTCTTTCAGTGAGAACAGGAACAACCTCATCTTTAGTTGCTCGTGTGGCACATGATTCACCTTTATAGCCTCTGCAAATCTGCGAACTTGTTCAGATGCACATTCGTGTCTTCTAGTATGCTCCCACCAAACTGATTTTGCTAAACAATGTTTATCAGAGCGGGCTTCAACTCGAAGCTATTAGCATTCAATGGTGGTGGTAGCAATCCTACGAACTGCTGATTCGGCGTAGGGTGAAGACAATCACTTATGGGTGTGTTGTCCTCATCAAACTCATCTTGTCTGATTTGAGCACGTCTCGGTGGTTGTTGCTGCTGCTGCTGCTGCAAATTAGTGACTCTGTCATCTAAATTGGCTAACGCTCCCAGTATCCGATTCAACGCTTCCTCTTGGTTCATATTTTTTGCGGAATATTTCCATCTTAGGTGTGAGATTTCTTTTTGTTCGGTGTCTACGGACACTTGCTTCAATCTCAAGGTCGAAAGGGACAAGCTGTTCTTTCCCTTTTGACCTAGTTTGCATACGAAAACCTAAAACACCAACAAAAAGAAATACCACGTAATACTAAAATTAAATAAATAATTAAAAACGAGAATTAAACTAAAATAATTAAAATTACGAAAAAAATAAAGTCTAGTCCAGTATCCTCCTATTACTCAGGATAAAACTAAGACGCTATACCTATTCCCCGGTAACGGCGGCGAAAAACTTGACTGGCCTAAATTCTAACTCTAATATACCGCAAGTGTACGGGTGTAGATGTGTATAGGGAAAGTCAAGGTTGATCCACAGGGAATGGGTTAACGTAGTTTGATACCCTAATTATCTAGGATTACCCTAACTAGACACTCAAATTGTGGGATTGACTTTATTAAAATAAATTGCTTAACTAAATAACTGACTTAAAAAATGAGGAAACTCCAATTAATAAGAATGTATCCTAGGATTTCGATTTCAGAAATTAAACTAATGATGATTAATCTCTAATTTATAAACCTTTAAACCAGTTAATTATCTTTTAGGCGGCACTTAATTAACCTAACCCTTCCCTCGAAGCGACTATTTATCCATTAGGCGGCACTTGATTAAGATAATTACTCTCTCGAGTCAATTGATCCTAACAACTCCTAACAACCCCTTAACCTTTTGTCTACACGATCATAGACAATCGCGCTATGTATTGTCGTCTATTAACAATTCTCTTCTCTCGAAGCGGAATCTTTAAACAAGTAAGTTAAACTTAATTGACCAAATTAAATTCAATTATAGGATTAAACTTAATCCTAGTGACATGAGTAGTTTAGCTATTCATGTCTACTAAAAAATCTAAACAATAATTCAAAGAAAACATTGTAAAGAAATTGAAATAAACGAGGAATAATTAAACTCGATTATCGGCTCGTCGATCTTCATCTTCTCGCTCTCACGCTTCCACTTTGATGTAAAAGTATGAGATGTATGCTGTTCTCCAATGTGTTCTCTATGATTTTCTATGAGTGTTCTCTTTTAAAATCTCGAGCTTGGGCCTCTTTCTATAAGTTGGGGTGGAATTCCTTGAGTGATTAGGACAAGAATTCATTTGGAAACCCGGATTTCGCTATAGAAATGACTTTTGACGGGTCCGAGTTGTGTTTGACGCGACCACATCGCAAGCTGGCCAGGCGAGTTTTCAGATCTGACTTCCAAGTCATTTTTAGGGTCTTCCGTTCATCATTGGGATTTATCTCTTTCGTGTAAAGTTGTAGCCTTTTGAATCAGTTTTTTAACGCCACCAATTTCACCTCAATCGGAATTGTAGATCTCAAGATATGGCCAAAATACTAGAGGTGTGTCAAGCTGATAGAAAACTCCACTTTCGGGGAACTTTCTGATGCGACCGGGCCAATTATTGACGCGACCGCGTCACTTGCTTCTGGATTTTCCATGTTTAAGGCCACTTTTGAGTCGCGGCTGTGGTCGACCCTTTTGCTCCTTTAACTTTATTTTCATCCGTTTTGGCCATATTTCTTCGTGTTATCTCACAAAAGCTTATTTTTAGCCTGAAAACCATGGAAACACTACAAAACAAGTCAATACATGTCAAATAGTCTAATCTATCGAATATGAACGATTCTCGACCAATTATACATGCAAATGTTACAAAATACATATGTAAATAGTCCTAAATACATGCATACACAACATGTATCAGGCGTTGCAAAAGATATAAATTTTTCATAAAGATAATTTTTAATAAAAACATTCATAAGAAAAATCAAGTGATTTCAATAAACATCTTTCTTTAAAAATAATAAATTAAAAGATCCTCATCAGCCAAGTTATAGCGAAAGAGACTAAGTAGAAATAATAAAAGAAAATACGAGGGACCAATGATATTTTGACTCAACAATTTGACCAAAATTCAAAATGTCAGCACCACAAAAATCAAAATTTTCAATGCAAATAAAAGGGTAAATATTTTTATCGAAATATCTTCTCACCTCCACGGCCGGCCTTCTCGCTAACGCCAGACTCTTTAATCTGAAATTGTTAAATAGGTGAGTGTAACGAATACACTTAGTGGGCTATGCATTATTCACATCAAATTCACTACATAGAAGAAAATATGAAATCCATACTTATATAATCAACAATCAACAATTTAGAGCATGCTGCCTCTAATGACCACTTAACGATCACATAATTATAAATGGTCTCTGGCTCTTGAGCACAATGCCTCCTATGACTACTTAACGATCCCAGACCTATCCACGGTCGTTGGCTCATATATTGATGCGCAACCCCAAGGACCATTTAACAATCCTGAACCTATAAATAGCCTCTTGCATCCTTTCACTCAAAGCATACAAGTAATCAATCACAAATTCAAAATCACTTAATTAAATTCAATATGAACAACAAACCACTTTCAATATATATGTGTGTGTGTGTGTGTGTAAGGGAATAAAGCCAATTATATGCAATCACACAGAAGTTCAACCCGAATCCAATCACACAGTCCAAACAATTGAAACTAGTTCGAACAATTGATCCCAAAACCGGCCGAACACCACTATGCGCAGAAAACTGAATTTAAAAGAGAAAGAGAACGATTTACGTGGTTCAGTCAAGATTGACCTACATCCACGGAGGATCGATAGCCCTCAATTCACTAAGTATCAACACCAATTACAAGAATTACATCGGGAATCAGAAAACCCCATTTCAAGCTTCAAAACAAGAACTGAAAACCCTAACTATTCTAATTCTTGGTAATTGTTACAATGATCAAAGGACAAATGTAATATGACAACTCTATATACGAAGTCGCTCCAGAATAGGCAGTTATCCAGCTCAAATCAGTTGTAACAGACTTCAACAACAAGTAAATTAAATTCGCCAAAATAATCGTTGTCAATAACAGCAAAAACCGTTGCTAAAGCCATCCGGATTCAGGATTTCATAACTGCCGGTTCAGGGTTGTTACCCTTATCCGGTCTTCCACTTAAACCCATTCTCCAGCCCGATTTTCCCAACACTGACCCCGGTTCTTGAACTTACTCAAACTCTACTACCACTTCATGTCCTTGTTTGATAGAATTGATCTCCAATTTACAAATCTCCACCTCAATGAATATCAAACATGTGATTTCCTCAATTTCTGTCTTCTTGCAGATTCAAACACATCTTACAAGCTTTACTAAGCTTGCACAATGTCCAAACTTGACATTAGGAAGAGGCTTAGTTAGGAAATCAGCTGCATTGTTACTAGTGTGAACCTTATTGACACTTACAGATCCATTCTCCAACACATCTCTCACAAAGTGTAACTTTACATCAATATGTTTTGATCGCTTGTGAAAAACCTGATGTTTTACAAATGAAGAGTACTCTGATTGTCACATAAAACTTCTACACACCCTGCTGAATCCCTAAATCCATCAGTATACCTTTTAACCACAAGGCTTCCTTTACTGCATCAGTGACAACAATGTACTCAGCTTTTGTGGTTGAAAGTGCAACCACAGGCTGATGCACACTCTTCCAACTTACAACTATGCCATATAATGTAAAGATATACACTGAAATAGACTTCTTAGTGTCTATATTTCCTGCAAAATCTGCATCCACATACCCAAGCAATGGATTCTTCACACTGTCATGCTTTTTAAACATCAACCCCATGTCCAATGATCCTTTCAAATACCTGAGTATGTGCTTGAGTGCTTCCCAGTGATCTATTCCTCGATTCGACATGAATCTACTTACCAGAGATACACTATTAGGCCTGCTACATATCATGCCATACATTAAGCTTCCCACACCACTTGCATATGGTACTGTTTCCATGTATTTACAATCTTCAGGAGTTTTTGGACTCTGCTCTTTGGACAATCTAGCATGTTGACTTACAGAAACACATATTGAATTAGCTTCATGCATTTGGAATCTCTCAATCACCTTTTGCAGGTAGCGTCTCTGAGATAGTCACAATTTTCCAGCTGGTCTGTCTCTCAGCATGTCCATGCCCAAAATCTTAGCATCACCAAGGTCTTTCATTTCAAATTTTGATCTCAGTCTTTCTTTAAGTGACTGAATTTTCAATTTGCTTTTGCTGGCAATGTGCATATCATCTACATACAGAAGCAAATACACTTGATAATCCTTGGTATATTTCTGGAAGTAAACACAACTGTCATATGCACTTCTTGTGAACCCAACATTCAACATAAACTGATTAAATCTCCTATTCCACTGCCATGGGCTTTATTTCAGACCATATAGAGATTTTCTTAGATGGCAGACCTCATTCTCACTTCCTGGTACAACAAAAAATTCAGGCTGCTGCATATAGATATTTTCCACCAGTTCACCATGTAGAAAAGTTGTTTTCACATCTAGTTGTTGTAGTTCTAGGTCTTCTTGTGTCACTTTTGCTAATAGTAGTCTGATTGAGCTGTGTGTCACTACAGGAGAGAATACTTCATTGTAATCTATTCCTTCTCTCTGTGTGAAACCCCTGGCCACAAGTCTTGCCTTGTATCTCACCCTTTCCACCTGACTGACTTCAAGTTTTTTCTTGAAAATCCATTTTGAGGAAATAAGCCTTTGATGTGGAGGCTTGTCCACAAGCTTCCAAGTCTGATTTCTCTCAAGAGATTGCATTTCCTCCACCGTGGCACTCATCCACTGATCTTTCTCACTTCCACTGACAGCTTCTCTGTAGTTCTGAGGTTCATTATGCTCAAATGTTTATGCTATACTTAAAGCAAATAAACTATTCCAGCCTGTCCATAGAAATCTGGTTTTTGGATTCGCCTTCTTAGTCTATCTCTGCCAATGCTGTAAGTTCAGGGATTTGGATCTGCAGGTTAAGCCACTTCTTCATCTGATGAACTTGTGCTTGATTCTGCATCCATGTGTGTTGTTTCTGGTGAATTAGGTTCCTGAGGGTGCTCCACCTCAACAGACATCTTCTGTAATACTCTAGTTTCATCAGTTTCTCCTTGATCATCTGTTGAATTATATCCCATCACATCTTCATTGAATTTAATATCCCTGCTCAAAATGAGTTTTTGATGTCCCTTCTCAATGCACCACAACCTGTAGCCTTTTACTCCATCAAGATATCCCAGAAATACACACCTTAAGGCCCTAGGTTCTAATTTATCGTGTCTTATGTGTGCAAAAGCCATGCATCCAAACACCTTCAGTTCATTGTAATTGGAATGTTTGCCATACCACACTTCATCAGGAGTTTTGAAGTCAATTGTAGATGAGGGTGTTTTGTTGATTAAGTAGCAAGCTATACTGATAGCTTCACCCTAGAATGTTCTTAGCAGTTTAGCATCCAGCAACATACACCTCATCCTCTCTAGAATTGTCCGGTTCATCCTTTCTGCCAAACCATTTTGTTGAGGATTTAAAGGAACATTTCTATGCCTTCTGATACCCTTATCTTTACAAAACTCATTGAATTCTGATGACAGATACTCTAGTCCATTATCAGTTCTCAGATGTTTTAGTTTCTTGCCTCTTTGATTTTCAATTTGTACCACCCATTCTCTGAATTTAGAGAATGCTTCACTTTTCTGCCTCAGGATAAACACCCACACTTTTCTGCTAAAATCATCAATAATGGTCATAAAGTATTTGCCTCCTCCATGAGTTTCCACCCTTGCTGGTCCCTAGATGTCTGAGTGGACATAATCCAAAGATTCCTGAGTGTTATGAACACCCTTTTCATACACCAACTTCTGAGATTTTCCTAGAGCACACTGATCACAGAACTCCAATGTCAGTTTTTCTAAGTTTCCCAACACTCCTTTCTTGGCCAATTCATTCAACCCTTTTTCTCCTATATGGCCTAGCCTTTTATGCCATATTTCGGCTATGGGTTTATTCAGACTAATATTCACAGAACCACACCCAGTATTTCCCATGAGAATGAACAGATCATTATGTTTCTTCCCTTTCATTACAATTCTGTTGTGCTTTGTAATATAAATGAATCCTCTTGATGTCTTAAAACTCACAGCCATATGCATTTAATGATCCTAATATGATTAAATTTCTTTTCAAATCAGGAACATACCTGACATTTGATACTAGCCTTTGAACCCCATCAAATATGTGAATTTTGATGGATCCAATACCTTTTACTTTGTAAGATTGGTCATTTCCAAGTAAGAATGTTCCTCCTTCAATCTTCTTGAGTTCATGAAACCAGGACTCATGTGGAAACATGTGAAACGAGCAGCCTGAGTCAATAACCCATTCCTGAGCTATTTGAGACTCAGAAACATTCAACACCTCAGCAGTTTCATACCCTTCCTCCATAACAGCTGCATAAGCTTCTTGAGAATCCTTTTTCTTCTTCTTTTCTAGGCAATCTTTCTTCAGATGTCCAGTCTGTTTACACACAAAACACCTTATCTTCTCCACCCAATTTGTGGACTTCTTGGCACCATTGTTTGAGGAATTTCCCTTTGGCTTATTTGGATTTTGATTTCTCTGGTTTTGTGCTTGTTTCTTGAATTTAATATTCAATCCTTCACCTGCTAATGCATTTTTCTTCTCACCTTGAAGTTGAAGACCTTTTGTCTTTAATGAATTCACAATAGAATCATAGCTCAGCTTATCATCCCTTCCAAACATCAAGGTGTCTCTGAAATTCTCCAAACACTTAGGCAGTGAATTGAGTAGCATTAATGACTTGTCATCATCTTCCAATTTCACCTCCAGACCTTCTAATTCATCAACCAACCGGTTAAAATCATCTGGCTGGTCAGTCAGAGGTTTTTCGTCAAACATCTTGAATGCCAAGATTTTCTGTTTGAGAAACAATTTGTTTGTAACTGTCTTGGACTGATACAGGCTTTCCAATTTCTTCCATGCCTTGATAGCAGACTTAGATTTTGAAATTTCTCTCAATGGTTTGTCTCTCCATTCTGCACCAATACAACATTCATCATTACCTTCCACAGACCAAAATCGATTCTCCCAGTAAACTTCTCAACCTCCAAATTTATTCCTACCATGGCTTCTAAACCCACAGACGGTGCCACTTGTAAGGGAATCAAGCCAATTATATGAAATCACATAGAAGTTCAACCCCAATACAATCACACAGTCCAAACAATTGAAACTAATTCGAACAATTGATCCCAAAACCGGTCGAACACCACTATGCGTAGAAAACTGAATTGAAAAGAGAAAGAGAACGATTTACATGGTTCAGTCAAGATTGACCTACATCCACGGAGGATCTATAGCCCTCAATTTACCAAGTATCAACACCAATTACAAGAATTACATCGGGAATCAGAAAACCCCATTTCAAGCTTCAAAACAAGAACTGAAAACCCTAACTATTCTAATTCTTGGTAATTGTTACAATGATCAAAGGACAAATGTAATATGACAATTCTATATACAAAGACGCTCCAGAATAGGCAGTTATCCAGCTCAAATCAGTTGTAACAGACTTGAACAACAAGTAAATTCAATTCGCCAAAATAACGTTGTCAATAACAGCAGAAAACCGTTGTGAGCCCCTTAGCTCTCTCCAGCCAAAGTGCTCCTTCTGGATTCAGGATTTCATAACTGCCAGTTCAGGGTTGTTATCCTTATCAGGTCTTCCTCTTAAACCCATTCTCCAGCCCGATTTTCCCAACACTGACCCCGGTTCCTGAACTTACTCAAACTGTACTACCACTTCATGTCTTTGTTTGATAGAATTGATCTCCAATTAATAATATATATATATATATATATATATTACATGTATATATATAAGTAAAAATCCAGACATCTCCAAACTTTTTGTATAATACACACACATATAGTGTGTGTGTGTGTGTATATATATGTTACGTGCATATATATATATATATATTACGTGCATATATATATATGTATATGTATAACATATCTAATTAACATACATTGCAATTAGTAGCTCCAGCTGTAAGTTTCTCAACTTCAGTTGTCAGCATTGCATTTATTTGCTAGAAGCTGCATGTTCTCAGCCTTCAACTCTTCATATTACTGATTTATTAGGTCACAGTCAGCCATAATCTATCTAACTGAAATGAGTAAGCTTCAAGAATCAACATTCTCAAATCGTGAAGAGGTATTAGGAGAATTCACCTATGTATTACTGGCATCTTCTTTTGCCATGAGGCAACGAGTGCTTTGCTATCATAATATGAAGAGTTACTGTCGAACTCTGGTTCTTCAAAAGTTGTAGGCTCCCTCGTGGAAAGCAAACTCGCCTTGAATACTTCAGTGCCACTTAGGAGTTCCTTCGGCTGAGCTTTCTCTACATCATTTTGTCTTTTGTTTCCTAATATCCTCAGGATACTTATTATCACGGGGCGCTTGTAGTGAGAATAATTAACTCGTGCACCGTATGGCAAGCAATTGACTCCTTCAATTACTTCAGCCTCTCGATCGCAAATGTCAGACAACTCGGCTGTTGCGACGCAATCACACCCAAAGGTGCTTTAGTGGCACAACAAATTGGTAGGCTTCAAATGCTTGTTTTGTATTAATAAACGCAGAACGATTACAACTTGAGCTTGTGGAGAAGGGGGCCTCCGACAATACTCTATTACACGACAGCTTCAGTTTTTCATTTCCCCCCTATAGTACTGTAAAATAAAATAAGCCTACTGATAGTAGTAGACATTGCAAAGCCGAACACGTTGGCGAAAATTGAAAAGGGACCTTACTACGAACATTTACAAATATTACAAAGCCCTACACCTAAAGACTTGCATCCGTTGGTGAAGGTTGTGGGGCAATCTGCCAACGGCCCAAAGTGTGATAAGTTATCCTGGAGTTATCCCGGCTGCCCGGGCATAACAAAGGGCATCTCGTGACAGCTCTCCCCCACCTGAGATGACGACGTCCCCGACACCACTGAGGCCAAATAAGCATCAATGAGAGATTGGAATGCCTTAAGGTTCGTCGACCGCTCCCAAGTAGCGTCTTCAGAACTACGACCATGCCACTTCACCAAGTACTCCCTGTGAATCTTCTTCCTTTTACCTGTATCTCGGTGACAAAGAATGGCTTCAGCCGCCCATTTCTCCGAGTTACGCGATAGTGTCATTTCTGCGCGGTGCAGTAGGTTGCGGGTGGCATCTTCCGTGTCAGCCTGATATGGCTTGAGCTGGCTGACATGAAGAACATTGTGGATTCGCCACCTGGGAGGCAACTCTAGCTGGTAGGCTACCTTCCCTATTTTCTCAAGGATCAGTACATGTCCGATATATTTCTGCATTAACCGAGGATCACCAGCATGCGATGACTTGCATAGCCTTTGATCTGGGACCTTTATCAATACCTTATCCCCAACACGATACTCAACAAAGCGATGCTTAAGATCCGCATACTTCTTCATCCGCTTCTAAGATTTCTCGAGGCAACCGCGGGCCAAATCAAGATTCTGCTTCCATTCAATAGAGAAATGTTGCGCAGGAGAAACTCTGGCACCACGTCGGGCGTCAATCCTGTGTGGGAGTAGCGGTTGCTGCCCGGTACAAATCTTGAAAGGGTTGCTATTTGTAGTAGAGCACTTTTGAGCATTAAAGCACAGTTGAGCAACATCTAAAAGCTTCACCCAGTTCGTCTCTTTAGCGCTTACGAAGTGTCGAAGATACTCCTCAAATTGAAGCGCTTCGTCTGCCCGTAAAACTGTGGGTGCTAGCTTGAGCTCATATTCAGTTTGGAGCCGAGTAGTTTGAAGAGGTCGGTCCAAAAGTTGCCTGTAAATCGAGAATCCCGATCGCTGATGATATCCCTTGGCAATCCCCAATGTTTCACAATATGTTTGAAGAAAAGCGGAGTTGTTTCTTCTGCCATAACGCTTTTAGGGGCTGCCATAAAAGTTGCATACTTCGAAAATTGATCTACCACGACAATGATAGCGTCGAACTCCTCAACCTTGGGTAGACCAGTGATGTAGTCCATAGAGACACTCTCCCATGGACGAGTAGGGACTTGTAGGGGCTCCAACAAGCCCACCTTCTTTTGTCGATCTGCCTTGTCCTGCTGACAAATGAAACAGGTACGCACAAAAGTTGCAATATCATCTCGCATCTGCGGCCAATAGTACGCCCTCTGGTCTAGCGCCACTGTACGCTCCTCTCCTGGATGTCCAGCCCAGAACGTGTCATGGCACTCCGCAATAATTGATTCCGCAGGTCCCCCCTCCCTCGGAACGTATAGGCGGTTTCCCTTGGTCCTCATAATCCCATCTTTCCACCAAAACTGTCAAGTCTTGCCCTCCCCGACAAGATGCAGCAGAGACTGAGCCGTCGCATCCACCTTCGTATGCTCACGTATCTGGTCTTGCAAGTGGGTGGTAACCGTGCTTGAAGAAAGCGTCGCTACTCCCTGAAGATCTAACCTCCGACTTAGGGCATCTGCCACATGATTACTGGAACCGGCACGATATTCCAGCGTAAAGTTGAACTCAGAAAGCAACTGCTGCCATCGAGCCTGCTTCATTGTCAAATTAGCCTATGATAGAAAATGACTTAGAACAGTATTGCCCGTCTTAACTATAAACGATAAGCCCAACAAATAGTGCCGCCACTGTCTGAGGCAATAGACAACAACCAACAACTCTTTCTCATGCACTGAATAACGTCTCTCCACGTCCTTCAGCTTTCGGCTCTCGAAAGCAACCGGATGTCCCTCCTGTATCAAGACTCCCCCTAGTGCAAAATTAGAGGCGTCGGTCTCCACCATGAATGGTTTCGACAAATCCGGTAGTGCTAGCACAGGGTCGGTCGTGATAGCCTTCTTCAAACTCTCAAAGGCAACTTGGCATTGGGATGTCCAAGACCAAGTCTCCAACTTCTTCGTCAAATTCGTCAAGGGGCGTGCTATATCAGAGTAACCCTTCACGAACCGCCGATAATAGTTAGCCAGCCCAAGGAACGAACGCACCTCATGCATGTTGTCTGGTGGCTGCCACTCCTCGATAGCACGAATCTTCTGTGGATCCATGCGAATCCTGCCTCTGTCCAAGATATGACCCAAGAAATTGATACTCTCTTAGGCAAATGAGCACTTCGAAGGTTTGACATACAGCTCGTGCTCGTGTAGCCTTACGAGGACCTTGCGGAGATGCACCACGTGCTCCGCCAAGGTCTCGCTGAAGACCACAATATCGTCCAGGTGCACCACCAAAAACTCATCCAGAAATCCGTGGAGCACATGGTTCATCAGGGTGCTGAAAGTGGCAAGGGCGTTCGTCAAACCAAATGGCATCATCATCCACTTAATTGCAACATACCGAGTGACCACCGTCGTCTTGTACTCATCACCCTCCTTGATCCGGACTTTCCAGTAGCCCCATCTCAAGTCAATCTTCATAAAATACTTCGCCCGACTGAGACCGTCGAAGCAATCCGCCACCAAAGGGATAGGATAGCGATTCTTCACTGTAATCTTGTTTAGCGCCCGATAGTCACAACAAAATCGAAGGGAACCATCCGCCTTATTTTGAAACAGGACCAGGGCTCCAAACGGCGACTTCGCGAGCCTAATCAACTCACCCTCAAGTAACTCCTTCAACTGCTTCCTGAGCTCCGCAAGCTCAGGCTGACTCATCCGATACAGTGTCCTGGCAGGGGGCCTAGTCCCCGACACCAACTCAATTTCATGATCAACGTCCCTCTTCGGGGGAAGACTTCGAGGTAATTGATCTGGCATCACATCCTCGAACTCTGTCAGCAACTTCTACACAACTCCTAGAAGAGGTCCCGACTTCTGTTCGATCTCCTCAAAACTAACTGTGAACAAGAATGATGGTTCACCGTGCTTGCACCCCTTCTCGAACTGCATTGCCGACAAATTCTTCTCCCTCAACTTGCTAGCCCAAGTGGGGATGATGCATGGCTTGTTCCCCATCATCATCAACGAATCAACGTGTGGGAGGACCGCAGTCCTCGTATCTCGCAAGAATTCAAGCCCAAGGGTGAGCTTGAAGTCGTCCACCACGACGGACAAATTTATTCTTCCTTCGAACGGACCAATCTGTAGCAACACAGACTTGGCCACACTAGCGATAGACTGCGCAGCAGAATTTATAGCCTTCACTTACCCAAATCCCTTTTCCAACACCAACCCGAGTCTCTCCACTTCGGCACTGGCCAAATAATTATGGGTAGCACCTGTGTCGACCATCGCCCGCACAGGCTTCCCATTGATTCTCAAATCAACAAACATCAACCCCTTCCTTTTCGGAACTCTCGGCGGTTGATCATCTTCAGACTGGCTCGTAAGAGCCGGGGCAACTTTCCTCGGCAGCACCTTCTTTTATGCCGCCACTTGGTGGGACAACGTCTCACACCAACGGGAAATGGCTCCAAGGTTCTCCTCTTCCTCGAAGTCATCCCCATTCTCATTGGACGCTTGGGACTCAGCTTGCTTTGACTTATTCCCTGATCCCGCCAAACTCGTTATAGCATTCAACAACTGCTTCTTCGGGCAGTCTTTGATCCTGTGAGGCCCATCGCAGAGGAAGCACCCGCCACTTCTCTGGGACGAGCCCTGCTTGCCATCTTGCGGTGGCTTCCTCCCGGAACTCCACTGCGAGTTACTTCCTTGTGAGGGAGACGGTTTGTCTCCACCACCTTTTCCAGCATTCGGCCTGAAAGATCTCGCACCACCCCCTTTCACTTGACCACCACTGCTCTCAGCTGGTGGCCTCGTGTTTGTACGGGGCTCTGTCGAATAATCCATCAGGCACTCGGCCGCACTCATTGTAGCCCCGATAGTGCTCATCCATTGGCGTTGCAGCTCAAGTCGTGCCCACGATTTCAAACCCTCCATGAAAGTGAAGAGCTTGTCTTTCTCAGACATGTCGTGGATGTCCAGCATGAGAGCCTAGAAGGCTTTCACATAGTCTCGCACATACCCAGTGTGTTTGAGATCCCTTAACGTCCGTCGGGCATTGTACTCCATATTCTTCGGGAAAAACTGCTGTTGGATTGCCTTCTGCAACTGAGCCCACGTTTCTAGGTCAACTCGACCAGCCTGAATCTCCTTATACTTGCCTCGCCACCATAGCTTGGCATCTCTCGTTAAATACATGATAGCATTGGACACACGTCGTGCCTCATCTTCGATGTCGGCAGCAAGAAATTATTGCTTCATATCAAAGAGGAAGTTCTCGGCTTCCTTTGCGTCCCTCGCACCATTATAGGCCCTCGGGTCTGGTACCCGAGAGCATGATCCTCTTTCGCTAGCAGCAGGGGTATTGCTCACTGCCCACTGCAGCAACCCGATCTGAAGTTGTGCCTCCTCCAACTTACGATTCACATCCTCCAACTAGCGATGCACATCAACCGTATTAGATGCCCTTACGACCTCCGCCAATGCAGTTCATGCCTGCCGATACTCATCGAGTTCGACCTTTTGATCCGACGCAAACCCTTCGAGTTCCACAACCCGCTCTTTGAGGATAATGTTCTCCTCCCGAAGGTCAAAGCATGTTTCCTCCAACGATTTCAATCGTTGATTCGCATTAGGGCCTCACCCCATTTGCATTTCATCCGTCATCCTGCCTCGGTCCCGGTGGTCAAGCCGAGGCTCTGATACCACCTGTCACGGGGCTTTTGTAGTGAGAATAATTAACTCGCGCACCGTATGGCAAGCAATCGACTGCTTCGATTACTTCTGCCTCTCGATCGCAAACGTCAGATAGCTCGGCTGTTGCATTGCAATCACACACGAAGGTGCTTTAGTGGCAAACCAAATTGGTAAGCTTCAAAAGCTTGTTTTGTATTAATGAACGCAGAACGATTACAGCTTGAGCTTGTGGAGAGGGGGGCCTCCGACAATACTCGATTACACGACAACTTCAGTTTTTCAATTCTCCCCTATAGTACTCTAAAATAAAATAAGCCTACTGACAGTAGTAGACATTGAAAAGCCGAACAGTTGGCGAAAATTGAAAAGGGACCCTACTACGAACACTTACAAATATTACAAAGCCCTACACCTAAAAACTTACATCCGTTAGAGAAGGTTGCGGGGAATCCGCCGACGGCCCAAAGTGTGATAAGTTATCCGGGAGTTATCCCAGCGGCCCAGGCATAACAAGGGGCATTCCGTGACACTTGTACACTTTGTGATATGGACAATCCTTAGAAAATTGTCCAGTCTTCCTGTAATTGAAGCAAATTTTCTCCAACTTCCTTTGTTATATGTGAGGGCTCTGAGGGTCTGACATATTGACGCTTGGAAGTGTTGCCTCTGGAATGCTTCTTCATGAGCACTTTGAAACATTTCATGAGGAGAGCCATCTAGTCTGGCTTGAACTACTTCTCAGCAGTAACATGTAGTTGTTATTGGGGCACGATGGTGGTTACTGGAACCATTTGAAGTTGTTGTGTTGAGCTTCTTGCTACTAAAGTTTTGGTAATAGCATTATTCTTTTCTTCTGTCCTTCATCGATAAATGTCATATTCAAAGGATTCAAACACAAAGCAGAGTTCATGAATTCTCTTCCTATCTAGCTTCTTGAACTTCTCGTCAGAATGGTTTTAACATCCCAATTTAATGTGAGAGATCATAGTAGCTCGGTGTTTATCTCCTGCTGGGTGTAACGATTCCCAACAGACACCAACTCATTGAGAATACTTGTATATGTAGCGTCTATATTATTTAGAGACTCCCTAGGTTTTGCCTAAAAAAGTTCAAAGTTTAGGCTTTCTATAGCCACCCTATTCTCATGTAATAGAGCTGATCTTACACAGATTTCTCTCAGCAAATCCCAAGTATCCTTAACAGTAATGCATGCCTCAACCTTACTAAAGTTTTTATTTGTTTAACATGTGAAGAGAGTGTTCTTATTCAGGTTTTCCAAATTAGACCTCTTTCTGTCATCATGAATCCATTCATGACATGCATTTTCTACCATGGGAGGAGGTACTGGTTCACCTTCCACTCTGACAGCATTGTTCACCTTCATGATTACTGGTGGACCTTCAGTAGTGACATGTTTCTGCATCCTAATAGCCCAGTCTCCATAGTCCTCAAAGGAAAACATATGAGCTTTATTTGAAGAAAATTTCATTGTTGTAACTTAAAAAAATAAAAAAATCCAATATCTTTTGAAAATAGTTGGGTCTGGCTACATTACAAAAAAAAGATTGTTCTGTGAAACCAAGTGCTCTAATACCACTTGTTGGTCCCAAGTGGTAGAGGTTTAGAGGAGGTGGATAAACCTCTAACTGTATCTGGTTTTTCTTTTTCAAACATAAGCAATAAGTTGTCTGTTGTGGGAAACTGGTTCGTATAGCAGAGCTTAGAGCAGTATGTTCCTACTTTTACAGTTAGCTTACAACAAGCAGTACTTTTTGGTCTTTGCAACAAGCAATGCTCAAAGAGAGTTTTATACAGGGGAAATATATTAAGGTATTTTATCAAGACAATGCAGTAAGTACATAGTATGTTACATCAAAAGTAATAAAGATATGAAAATACATAACAAATTATAGTGGTTCGAAGGTGGGGTAACCCTTCTACATCCATTCTTCCCTCACATGAGGAAAATTAACTAAGTTGTTCACTCAATACAATCTTAGCTTCAAACAATGTCCAAGTCCAACTTGGCACTTTACAATAGGTTTTGCCTATCCTTGGAATGTTACTCCTCTACTATACTAACTAAGCTAGTCTAATCTGAATTGCTAACAAGAGACTCCCCATTACAAACCACTCAAAGAAAAGGTTTATGAAAGTGTTTTTGTCAACTGTAAGATGTCTCTAAACTTGTAGATCAGTAATTACTAAGATTGAGAAAGCTTTCCATGAGCTAGCTTGGATTGACTTTGAGAATCGATTGCAACATGAGATTTGTGCTTGAGTAGATTCCAAATGAGTAAATATTTATACATGAAAAGATTTCTAGCCACTTAAAAAATGCATGGTAGCTATCTAGCAATTAACATATGGTGGTCATGTCAACCATTACGATGAGTACCTACGAGTTGTTGAAGCAACCGTCATTTATTGTTATTTATTTTTTGCCTATGTGTGATTAAAGTATTCGGCGAATATTAATTGAGAAAGCCTAATGCTGCTGACAGTCAACACTTGTTACAAATGCATGAATAGAGCAACGACTTTCCTGAAGTGTTGGGAAGCCTTGATTGTATGCATTGAGAATAGAATTGTCCAGTCGCTTGGAAATATCATTTTATAAGAGGTGATCACGGCGTCCCAACATTATGCTTGAAAATGCTCATATATTGATAGCTCGAAAGAGTTAAGTTGAAGTAAAGTTTTTTCTCGTCATTGGTCTCCTTTTATTTATAGTTGCTGGGATTCATCCTTGTTGAAGAGGTAAGGAGATTCCCATTCACATTTAATGCTCATCATTCAACTTCTAGCTATTGTTGTCCTTCTGCTGAGAGTAGTCAAAGTAGGTGCGGCTTCTTGTCAGCGTTGTAGAGTTGCTTTCGTTTTTTTTAAGATATGTGTCTTCACGTTATTGTTTAGGTAGTACAAGAATGCTTCTTGTCTCTACTGGCTATATTTTTTTAATCTTGAGATCATTGACTTTGACTTCAGTACTTCTCTACTAACATGATTGCTGCACGTCCTGCTGTACGATCCTAGTATCATAAAGTTGCGGATCTTCTTTCAGTAGACTTTGATGTACGTACTCTTAAGTTTATGCTTCTTTGTTTTATGCTCCTTACAACTTCTACACCATACTTCCTACAATGGACTTTGTGATGTATGTTGCCTGATGATTTTGTTGTAGCTCCGTACTGTAACTTCTGCCTAAATAGAACTAGCATTATCTATTACAAAGATTATAAAGTGTTTGGGGGCACTAGTTCCTACCTTACAACATGATTTTGGCATCATCAAAACTATAGATATATTTCCTACATCATCACAACAAAGTATTTGATTTCAATCTTCTTCTACTTTTCTACATAAACTTTACTAAAAAATATCAAAACATTTAATAAAGTTTATGTAGAAAAGTTAAAAACTATAAAGTTGCTAGAGTATCAAGCGTACAATGCGAATAGAGAGATATCATCTATCAAAATCAGTTATCAAGGAGAATTTGTGTAGCATATATAGAAGGAAAATGTCCGATTATTTAGCAATAACATCCACGTCATTTTGGTCTAACAAAATAGATAATATGCACGGAGATTAACCATTCAATATAAGAAGTTTTAAATTTAAGAATTCCTTTGTAGGCTTACAATAACTCCCTATCTATATAGATAGAGGTGGAGTGGATAAATTTCTCTACTTATTTGTACTAATCCACTCCCCATTGCATGTAACTGGAATATCATTCTTGTTGGTTTATCCTTTATTTTCCTATAAAAATCGCAACTATTTTCAAGCCAACTAACATAACTCCACAAAACATTAAAAACTGGTAAAGTATGACAAGGCTTAGTTCGAGAAGGAGAACCTTTCTCCAATTCAAAGGGTTTCCCTATTTTCTGCAGCCATGCACCGTCATGGACAATCAGATTGACAGTCTAACAAAGGGATAAAATAATTTCCTAGTTGAACTTATTATCGTAACACCACCATTTTAAAGTCATACCACTTCAATCCAAAATGGAATGGTAAATTAACTCCAAATTAAGTACATATTGGTAAATCCAGAAAGTTAGATGACATTTTCTAAAGTTTTGAGAAAAATAAAGAAATCATACACAAAAGCAGAAACTTAATTGCAACATTTACAAAATTAAAGCACTAAATGAGCACAAGATACACCAAATAAACAATAATAGTCTAAATGGGATGTACTTATGCAAATAAAGAAAAAAAAAAAACGAAATCCTCTTTCATTGTAAATCAAACATGCAACATCCTCTCTCTAATAGTGATAAAAGCACACGAAATTATTGTCATTACTAGACCATCATGCTAAATTTCTAAAAACTTTGGTTTGCCTTTATCCAATATAGCGAAAATGGGAAGCATAGTGACTTAATTTGAGGATATGGTGGATAATTTAAAAAGATGAGTGTTACCTTAAATTAGAAATGTGAACCTTGTTGATGTCCTTGAGAAAGCATATAAATTCTTAATTAAAATGAGAGCATCCAACAAATAAGCATGGGCAAACCACATATGTCATATATCCGAAGATAAAAAGACAACTTAAGAAAACAAACTTACTCCAGAAAAACCTTCTGACCATTGATATAGAAGTCAGGCACATGAGCACCCTTATTCCATTCATTTGCATCTCTTTTATAGAACATTTCCAGTTTGACATAGTCATAATAAATTCTGAAATATTTAAGCGTGGTTGGCACTCCACACTCAAGTAAATAGGTGTTCGCCCTAATTTCTATCGACAATACCACAAGTGTACGGTGTAGAAGCAACTTGTGGCAAGAAAAGGTCTTATCCCACAGGGACTAGTATAGATAACCTAACTAGACTACTACAGTTATCTTAATACTAAAATATCTAGGCGAATTGAATAGTGGATTTGTTTGTTGATACGTCCAGACCCCAACAATAATAATACAATAAAAAATTAATTAACTAATAGCAAGTAAATAAATATCAAGACTCAAATCATTATAAAAGCTATCTTAGGATATTTGATTTCAGAATAAGTTACCATGTGCCCATAGGCAACTGCACATGCAAACATCTATACATATCCATGTTTTACAAGTTCCTATTGTTATTAGGCTTCGCGATTATGCAGGCCCCCTTCCGAAGTGCCTAAGGTGTGGATTATAGACAACGACCAACCTCCTAGAAGAAGTGTCTAAAAATCTAAAAGGGCCTAGGAATTACCCCTATAATATACCCTTAGCTTCTCGGTCTTACGTGTTTTTGGCTTGTTAGGCCAATTTTCAGCTAATTTCAACCCCAATCCGTCCCAAACTATAAATATAGGTTTCTAAGTCTGAAATTCAGGCTTTTGATCATGTTACAAGCTTGGAGCTTTAGGGTAGAGAGCAAGAAACACGTGAAGAAGATTGGATTTTCGGGTTTTATTAGTTTTCATCTTTAATTTTTTTTCCAATGTTTGTCTATGAATGTTTGATGAATCTTATTTTGAACACGAGAATCTAATTACCCTTTGCATCCTACGACTAGAAACTAGGTTTCGATTCACTATACTTTGATTGTTCTTTTTATTCTAGACCCCGTTCTATATTTTTATCTATATGTTTGTTCTTATTTATGAATTTATCAATTTGTCCAAATGCTTTATTCGTCTAGCTTAATAATTCAACTCCCGAGAGAGAAGTGTTGTTAATAGGCTTATATCACATAGCATAGGTATCAACATCTTCCGAGAGGAGTGAGGTATCTGTGTAGGCATTGATCTTGTTATGCCTTTGGAGTTACGTATATAATAGTTAGCCGGAGAGAGTAATTATTTATACATATTCTAAACGTTAGTATCGTCCAAGAAGAGGATTAACAATAGTTTTGATCGTCTTATAAAAATCTTGAATTTGATTTAAAGGTCTAGAATATTAAGATAATTTGATGCAGGAAAGTCGTAACTGAAATCTAACCTTAGAATACGCTTCTTTTATCTGATTAATTCTCCTAAGTTATTTGTTTGCTATTCCCATTGCTTTAAGTGTTTTATTGTTTGTTTGCACTTTTAGTTTAATAAACCAAATCATCTTAATTGAGAGTCTAGATAGACTTGAGCTATTAAAGTTAGGGTACTAAATCGAACACAGTACTTGTGGGATCGACCTTGTTCACGACTAGCTATAGTTACACTGTGCACTTGCGATCATACAAGGTTAAGAAATAGTGTGTCAAATTTTGGCGCCATTGACGGGGACTGGTGATTGTGTCATTTTTTATCGTGATAAATAGTTCAACATCAGGTTAGACGTTTATTTTTCGTATTTTGTTTTACTTTTGTTTGATCTCTTTTTCCTTGTTGGTGATCTCATGTAATTTATGCAAACATGGTCTAAGGGAAAGAGCAAACTTGTTATTTTTTTCCAGAGATTGAAGGTACTGCTCGCAAAAGTAGAACTAGGAGAAATTTAGCCACTGAAATGCCTAACTTACCTAAAGATATGACTCAGGTGGAGATGATTAGAAAGTTTTTTGGTCTAGTAAAGTTAGAGCTGGCAATTCAGACGACCCGGTCGGGCCGAGCCAATTTTCGAGCCGGGCCCAATTTAAATTGGGCCTACAAATGTTAGGCCCGGCCCAACACACCTCGGGCCCATCGGGCTTGGGGCCAAAATGGCCTATCCATTTTTTTTTTTACGTTTTATTTATATGTGTAATATGTTTTCATTGATGACTAATAACTATTAACTTAGTGGTAGATAACCCATTAAAAATGTTGAAATTGCCTAATATATTTATTTATTTGTATGTTATATTTTATCAACCCACCAATAGTTATATCCTCCATACTCGGATACTCCAAATCACCACTCATCAATAATTTGTGGAAATTCAACATGTACATGTTCCACAATAATTCTTTCGATGCTTATAATTATACATAAAAAATTAGAATACATAAACCCACATAGTTTAAGACAAAAAATGGTGTAAAGTGTATTCTTACAAGGAACATTTTCAACACAACACCCACCATAAGGTCCATAACAATTAACATACCTAGACATTCCAACAAAGGATGCATTCCGTAGCAAATATGATTGGTACATTCTTAGTAAAAATAATAAAGATGAACTACCATTTTAATAACTTGTTAAGCTTAATCAATAATCTCTTTACTTGCCCTACTCCTCGGTCAAGTCCTCATCAAGAACATTGGAAACTTGATTTGAAAATCTTATCTCCTCCACTTCCGGCATATCTGTAAGACAAATAATAAGAAAGTCACTAGCTAAGAAAACAAATACAGAATACTGAATAGAAGGTATGAAAAATTTTAAATTAATATTACCAGAGTGTCCAACTTCTGTGAAACCGTGCAACCAATTTTGTGTACAAATGAGGGCTTGCACATTTTTCCCAAGTAAACAACTTCTATACTTGTGTAAAATGCGACCGCCGATGCTAAATGAGGATTCATAAGCAACTGTTGTGATTGGAATACTTAGAACATCACAAGCCATGATTGCCAATTGAGGAAATCGATGCCTATTCACCTTCCAATAAACAAGCACATCTTCATCAGTTCCAACTGCACATGCTTCATCCAAGTATACATCAAGTTGTGACTTTCCCACATTTGAGGACATTTGTGTTATTTGTTGATGATACTCCTACAATCAGATAATCACAAACAACATCAATCAACTATCTATCCACCTTGTTACAACATTCCATGTAAATTATACTAATCACTAATGACTAATCACTATAAACATCATCACTATCATAAGTTATATATAAAAAATAAAATAAATTTAGAGAAAGCTAAAAAATGTTCCCTCAACTTACTTCAAGCATAGATGGCATGGAGAGTTTGTTCCACTTTTTCTTGGATGTTGACGATCGCTTGATGAGTTAGCTTGAGATGAGTTTGATGAAGCCCCATATGCACCAAAGAGCTTATACAAGGCATCCTTTACCATATTCACCTTTTCTTCATGCTCAAGAGGATAAAGCTTTTTATAGCAAAATCTCAAGAAGTTCAACTTTGCCTTCGGGTTGAGAACACATCCAAGTGCAAGAATGATAGAATATTCACTCCAATACTTATCAAATTTGACTTTCATTTTGACTACCATATCTTTGAGTTTCATATCCTCACTAGTCAAATATTCATTCAACTTAATTTCTATGCTTGCAATTTGCATGAAATATAAGTTGGATGTAGGATAAGATGGCCAAGATATCAAATTGGTGATGTGGTAAAATGGAGCCAAAAAATCTCTTATCTTCTCCGCTCTTTCCCACTCTTCACTTGTTGGACTATGTGGGTATTTATCATCATTGAAACTCAAGCTAGCGCATGCACAACGATACATAATTGCACTTTCAAGCATCATATAAGTATAATTCCATCTAGTTGCCATGTCCAATCTCAAGAAACCACCACCAACATCACTCAAGGGCACTTCTTCAACTCATTTTTTAAATTGTCTTAATCTCCCCTCTGTAGCCTTCACATACTTAACACTTTCCTTAATCTTATGCAACAATGAACCCATCTCTTTCAACCCGTCATGAACAATAAGATTTAAAATATGTGCACAACACCTCACATGAAAAAATTCACCTTTACCTATCAAACCATTTTGCAAATTAATTATTTCTTTCAAAACTTTTTGCATGACATCGTTAGAAGATGCATCACTCTTTTAGCACTCCATAAGCCTTGCTTGCTAGTTCGGCACCCGTATGTTGACAATTCAACTCGACAAATGCAAATTTGATATTCAACTTAAAATCATCATCAACATAATGAGCTGTGAGAGTCATATAACCTTATACAGTTATTGCAGTCCATACATCAGAAGTCAAACAAATTCTACCAGGAATTAAAGCTAACTCACCCTTTAGCTTTGCTTTTTCACTTAAGTAGACATCCCAACAATCACTTTTGGCAGTATTTCAAGAAACATGTTTAAATTCGGGATTCAATATTTTGTTCACCTCACAAACCCCTTCATATTCAGCATAACTAAATGGAAGAGATCGATCATGCAAAATTATACTTTTAGCAAGTGCATCTCGATAGGCCTTACTATCAAATGTCCATTATTTTGTGCTTGCAACTTGGTTACCTAGCATGTCCCATACATTATGGTAACGGAGAAGTTTAACACATTTTTCAGAATGACGTTTGAGATGAGTCGTACCCCCAGTAGATGCACAATTAAGTAGTTTACCACACCCCTTGCATCTACACTTTTCTGCCCCATTAACCAACTCCTTAAGTTTTTCAAAATATTGCCACACCACAGACTTGCCACCCTTATCATTAGCATTATCATTATCTACAACATTTTCAGCACTAGTCTTAATCTTTATATGTCCCTTATTAATCCTAGTCTTACGCTTTACACCTCCAGTAGAAGAAGAAGTAGTACTAGTACCTGCAGATTTCTTATCACTAGTGGTGGCGGAAGGTGGAGATTCAAACATTACAAAGTCATCATCAACGTTAATGTCATCATCGAGCATTTCCAATTCTTCATCAATACTCGCTAAGTTGGCTTCAATTCCTTTCATACTTGCTAATCTGAAAATAAGGTAACAATTTCATTGTCATTATACATATACAAAAAAAAAAAAAAAAGGGTAATAAATTGAATTTTGTAAACAATATTTGACAAGCGGCAATAAGGCAATAATATATCAATTAATCAACGTCAATAATACTTTAAATATTTACAGAATCACAAGCAACAATATCTCTTCTTAATAACTCAAGTAAAGTTACTTTCATACAACACTTTAAAGATAATTAGAAAATTAAAATTGTTAGATAAAATGCTATAAGAACTTATTATATATTTGATTTAGCCTATAATCATACCACGTTTATTGAAAGCCTTCATAAGCCTTTATATTATATAAACTAATGTGTTTATATGACATTGTGCTTCTCATGTTCCAATTAGATACTATATTAGAAATCCATTTGATTTAAAATTACTCAAATAACACTACAAGAAATTTGAGTTTCCGTGACGATAATATTCGTCATATAAAATTCATATTTTGTCACTATAAGTATTTAGTGATGAAATTTTAGCGTCACAACGATCGTCATGGTATGTCCGTGGTATTAGGAATATGTGATAATATTTGAATTCGTCACCAAAAGTATGACTTTGGATGACGTTAAAGGTCATCGTCACCATATATTATAATTTATAGTGACGCCTAATTCGTCACTTTTAGCATCCAAATTTTATCATATTATATTGTATTTCGTCATTTAAAGTTAACATCTAATATGACGAAAGCTATTCTTGTCTTAAAAAAATTAAATTTTTGTGACGAAAATCAATGTATTACCTCATCAAACTTTAGTAATACTTTCATCGTCACAACTATATTCATTATTTTGTCATATTTATAATAAGTCGTCACAAAAGAGTTTCTCTATAATTACAAAATACATGTCGTCGTTTTATCAATATCTATAATGACAATGCATTACGTCAGCAAAGACTAAAATTAGTGACAAATTTTTACCGTCACTAAATAAGTATAGATGGTGACGATGTGTTTTGTCACAATAAAATTGCATGGGAGTGACAAAAAATGTATTTGTCACTAAAAACTTGGAATGCCGACGACATATTTTGTAATTGTAAGGTGACATCTAGTGACAAAAAATTCACTGTCACTAAATGAGTACAAAGTGGTGACTACTAAAGTGTGTCACCATATAATTGTAGAAGTAAGGGTAATATAAATCGTTACTAAAGACATAGATATAGTGACGATATATTTTCTCATTATAAAGTGACATATGGTGACATGATATTTTTCTGTCATAATATAAATATGTACTGTAACGCACTAGTTGGCACGGATGGTTAATTTTTAGAGACAATATTTTCAAACAGTCATCTATAAATTGGTATAAAACGTAAAATAATATGCAAAGATGCAATTTGTCATGAAAATGTAATTTTGATGACAAAAATGAAAAGCATCACTAAATGGAAAACTCTCAATGCTCAATTCTACATAACCCATCCAAAACATCAATGGTGTATCCAAAACATAAAATACTCATACAACAAAAGTGTCGTTAAGAAACTAACAAATATATCTCTCAAATTACATATATGCAATCAATAACCCTACGCATGCATCCCAATAAACTATACACAAATACATATATCCCAACTACATAACATTCAAATACCTCAATTCAAGTGAAATAACAAGTCAACTATAACATTTGCATGTAAATACATATGATGCTCACAATTTTATGGCGACGAACAGTGAAAGCCTTTCTGCCCGAAATACGCTTGCATCGTAACTTTTTTCGATTCTTTTTATTCGCATTACTCACATGCTGGAACAATAAGAAATTAATAAGTAAATGTAAGCTATAAATCTAAATATATTAATTAGTAATGTTACCTTATATTTAGGTGACGCGGAAAACTCGCATAGAATTTCCCAAGTTTCTTGCTAGGATAAAAAGATGGTTCGTTACCCTTAGCCTCTTGTAAATTTTCATACTGTAGAAATACTTATGAAGCTTATGACGCTTTTGGCGGCCGCTAGATTTAAATCTCTCAACCAAGCATTGCTTCACTCCCCGTGCATCCACATCAACATCCATGTAAATCTACAAATCACATAATCGTACTTAAGATTACATGAATATTAGAGCGATTAATTAATAAGATTTTTTTTGAGTGCACCCATACCTTTAAATATGAAACAGTTTGATTGCTAATGTGAAGGTGTTTAATATTCTTAATATGCTTATAATGTTGACCAAATAATGTCATAGCCACAAAGTCTATAAGTGCGCTCAAGAGGCCAAAGGACCATTTTTCCATTTCAAAAGTCCGAAGGGTAACGACACACAAAATCTGAGAGCCTGAGAATGAAATATGACGCAGTTGCCAATCAACACTTTTGTGGAAAAAATCAAATAATTTACATGTTTGCTTGGTCCATGACCCCCCACCCCCATATAGCTACATAGCTTTAGATAATAAAAAATGCACACAACCATGTTAAATGAAAAGTAAAGTTCAGATTTGCAACAAGTGGCACAAAGGAACCAAGAGAGACCTCAAATATAATAAGTCTAATAAAGCCCTCTCTTTTCCTTATACACTCAACTGTATATTTTACGACCATGTCTAAAATTCAAGTCAGAGGTTTGACAAGAGAAATGGAATTTCCCTGAAATATGTCAATTCTGCATCCCTACCGTTTCATATGAGAAATGCATGAGATTTCCGCATCAGATATTGTAGATAAATTATCGCAAATCAATTTTAAGGTCAATGAGATTTACATGTAGTTCATTGCCAATCTACTCATGAAACAAAAGAAAAATATCATATCACCCATGACGCCAAACCCGACATGTATTTTGGTAGACTTTCATAGTCATTCTCGTGATGTTCAGCATAATCTTAAAGTCTTCATACTGGTTGATCCCAATCTCAACTGATATCTCCCCTAGATTCATAAAGAATAAATGCATTAATCAGTGATGTCTAATATATCCAATCAATCTCTCACGCACATATATCATGCTTCTACTTCCCCACTTATAAGCAAAGACTTACAAGATTCAAGAACGTCTTCACGTTCCATCTCAAACTCAGGCTCATCCATCTGAAAATTGATATCAGCTTCACCACAAGCACCTTTCACATGAAAGATAAATTAGTACTTTTTTAGCAAGCACATAAATGATGAGTGTGTTGTTGCTTGCATACAATCGGCTCACCTTGAGAAGCAATTGTTGCAAGACATCTATCAGAGATCCCGAAATCCTTTAAACTCATCGAATCATCAAGCCTAAATCATATGTTAAGTTAGCAAAAGCAAAAAAAAAGCATTCATTCACTTTATAAAATAAAAAACATATAAATTTTGCACACCACACGAATCAATTATGACATAGTAAATTTCTATTAGGAAAAGCAGAGGATACAATGGATCCTCATATGCAATTACATTCCTCTTTGGTGCACAATTGCTCCATGGAGACAAATCATCCAATGCAGAGTCATTTACCGCATCCAAAATCGACTACAGGTCCAATTAAAATGAGGCAGAGAAATAAATCATGAAATTATAAATAAAAGGGGGCAAAACTAAATACTACAGAAGAGAAACCTAAAATGAATCGAATCGAACGAACGTGGAGGGATATAGTTAGATGAGGAACGGAGGTGATCCTGCAAGTCAATTATGTCGGTTTGATTCCTCTTCAAGATCTCCTTGCAGTGACCTAACAACTCTTCGAAGGATCACTCGCAAATGATATTCCAACATTTTCAAGTCATCAGCGGTGGCAGATAGTCTCCGATTAACGGATTGAATGAAAGTTGTTGAAGCAGAATCTGCGAATCAATTTTAATCGAGAATGGTAAAAATCTTCCAAATCTATACTATATAATATAACAAAATCCGCCAAGAATAGTAATATCAACATTTTCCCGCCTAAAACAGCACTGCTAATTCTGGAAAACTTCAATATTAGCTGCATTAATTGATTAAGCATTATATATGGTATAATTGGCTGCATTAATTGATATTACCTTATATATGTTAAAACATTCAAACCATTTAATTCCGGAATTGCATTTAAAGTTGGTAATAAGTTACAATTGATTTACACAAATCTCGCAACATAACATTTTCAACTCAAACTCAAGGCAGTATATCATATTATAATTTTCAAGTTTGTGATTGATAAGTATTCATATTCTGGGCTCAATAATGAAGCCCAATTGATTTTTCTCCAGGAAGGTGTTTTTCTCCAGGAACCATTATATTTCAATCTGTGTATTTTTTAGTGTCAGAGTTTAATAATAAACCTCTCGATAGTAAAAAATGAATCCTTAAAAATATCATAAGTAGCTAAGAACAAAACAATTAAAAAGATATAACTGAATGTTTCTTGCTCTTGAATTCTTGAACTCTTCCTTGAATCCCTTGCTTGACACTCCAAATTATGACAGAAGATGTATAAAATTTTATCTTTAGGTCCCCCTTTATAGTTGGAGAATTAAGATATGAGTTGAAGGGTGAAAATCCTTAAAAATTAGGAAAAAAACGCATGTAAGACTCGACTCATATCGCATGGACCGTGTAATGGGTTGGGTGACCCAAAGCTGCATTCTTCTCCAACTTCAATGTCGTCATATTTGGAGGTCTTATGATTAGAATTTGGAAACAACTATCTATACTTAATATAATAACAAAATCCACTGAAATTAGTAACTTTGAAGTTTTTCCCGCCCAAAATTTATTACCAATTCTGAAAATCACAATTTTTGGTATATAAAATTCAACCCAATATAAAACACAATTATTGGCAATAACTTGCCATATATTCGCCTAAATAAAAATGATAAAGCTATTTGGGCTGATTTTGTCTGGGCCCAAAAAAACATATTTTCTTAAAATTATTTTCTTTTTATAAATTTATTGACTATTATTAATGAAAAATTATTTATGAAGACGGTAACTAATTTTAACATTACAAATATATTCTTTGTCAACCGCATATTGCAATTCCAGCCCAATCATCAATATGACTTCTACGGAAGGATGCTAGAGATATTCATATATTAAGAAAAATAAATATCCATTCTAATATATATTTTAGTCATTAATACTTTTCACTGCACTCTTTTTTCATTAACATATAATTTTTCATTTCTTATTATTTATTGATTATAATATTTTATTATATTAAAATTATATAAAAATATAAAAAAATATTAATTTATTCATTTACACTTACAAACCGTGCATCGCACGGGGATACTACTAGTATGACTGATAACAAAACCTCCACTTCACAATTAATTAGTTGCACGTACAAAAAAAGGAAAGGTACATACCTAGGGGAATGGGACGGCATTTGAAAGATCAATATTATAGAATAATAAATTACAAAAAGATATTTATAAAAAATGAAAAGAGTTCGGGTGATTGTATCCATATGGATAATAAGTGGTAAGACAGTATTCATGAATTTCACGAATCAATTACTCGATTCCGATGGCTATACGTGGCTACGCCGGTCAAATTGCAATACAAGCAGAACCTCATTCTAATCAATGTTATAAAAATTAAAGAACATCACAACAAAAAGAACAATTGAAAATTATCACTCAGATCACACCACACACATTTTGATCGATTCCCATGCTTACCTCATATGCCGAATTAATTCTGTGGGAGCAGCGGCAAGCGGCGGCGAGCAGCAGCGGGCGAGCAGCAGGGGCTGCGACCTGCGAACACGGTAGGGCGGCGGGGCAGTGCGGCGGTGAGCAGCGGCGAGGGAAGGGGCAGCGCCGCAGCAGGAACGAGAGCTGCGAGCCTGCGAGACGAGACGAGAGAGAGAGAGAGAGAGAGAGAGAGAGAGAGAGAGAGAGAGAGAGAGAAGGCCAAAAGGTTTCTTAGAATTTCACTTCACGTTTTTCAATTTTCACTTTTCACCCAAATCCCAATTGAAGATTTACAAATGAATAAAATGTCAAAAACTGATTTCGGGCCAGCCCGAAGCCTACGGGCCAGCTCGTCCCAAAGCCCAAAATTAAAAAGCCTAATCGGGCCGGGCTAAATAAGCTCGAATTTTTTCGGGCCTCTAATTTTCAAGCCCAGCCCGCCATATTTTTAGGGCCAATTTTGCCAGCTCTAAGTAAAGTAGAATAAAGACCACATGGTTGTTCTGCAGAAGGAAGTACAATAGGTACGAAATCAACTAGTTTAGCAGATTCTTTAGCCATACAGCCACAACTGCAGGCTGACCTTGAAGATGATCAGACGCTCGTGTGAGACTGTTTACGTCCAATGGCTAAAAGAAACTATGGAGGAGATGCACATCCACCTATAAATGCAAATAGCTTTAAACTCAAGTCGATATTGATCTCTTTTATACATCATAATAAGTTTGGTTGGGGGCACTGGAAGACACCAATTATCCAGTTTCATAGTTGTGTCTGAAACTCTTAAGGTGAATGGTGTTCTACACGATCAAGTTAAGCTAAGGCTATTTGTTTTTTCTCTCGGAATAAGCCGAGGACGTGGTATAATTCCTTGTCATCTAACAACATTACTACATGGAAGAATTGTGCACAAAGTTTTGATGAAGTATTTCCCACTAAGTAAGATACTCAGACTGAAGAGTGAGATCACCCAGTTCAAGAAGTTCGACACCTAGCCATTGAGTGAAGCTTGAGAGCACTTTTGGATCTTCTTTGTAAGTTCCCTCAGCAAGGTTCAACTAAGAAGGAGCAAATTTGCTACTTCTGTGATGGGCTACTTGGTCCCAAGAGAGTGCTTGTAGATGCAGTAGTAGGTGATTCGTTATTGGCTAGATATGCACGAGGTGCATTTACTATTTTGGATGAGATGGCTACTACTAGTTGTCAATGGCTGAATGAGAGAGATCAACCAAGAAGGGTTGCTAGCATCACTGATACAGAGCAGACATAGTCACTTTCGGCTCAAATAGCGGCATTGTCCAAACAGTTGAGTTTGTTGACTAGCACTAGCTTGTCCCACCATGCAGATCAAAGTTCACAGCAGCTAGTCATGCAGGAAGTAGTTGAAGATGTGAATTATATGAATAAAAGGAATTTATGTAATCAGCAACATCATAATTAGTATCATCCGAGTATGAGAAAATCATCCTAGTTCTCATACAACAATCTGAATAATGCGCTCCAACCCCCACCGGGCTTCTTAGTTTCGTATGGTATGATAAATGATGGAAGGAAGCCAACTTAAGAGGACATTCTGTAGTCCTACATGTTGAAAACTTATGAGAAAATTTCTCAATTCGATAAGAACGTCGGTTTGATGAAAGTGGAGATAAACAAACACATGTCAGTTATGGGGCGAAGAAATGAGCCAAATCGCACAAGCTATTAGATCCCTAAATTAAAATGGGTAATTTCCGAGCGACACGGTGGTTAATCCAAAGGAATGGTGCAATATCGTCTACTCAACGAATGATGCCAAGTGTGAGAGCCCGAAGCTGCTAGTGGACTAGGATCGGGTGGTGGAAAGAAGTTGTGGAGAAAGAGCACTTGGAAGAAGAAAGTGCTAAAAAAGATGACAAAGAGTCAAACAAGAAAGTTGATGAACAATTTGCTAAGTTTTTGGAAATGTCAAAGTAAATAGAGATTTAAATCCCTTTTGTTGATGCTTTACAACAGATGTCGAACTCTGCAATGTTCTTGAAGGAAGTGATAGAAAAGAAGAGGAAATAGAAAGACTAAAAGACTGTGAATCAGATGGAGGAGTGCAGTGCGGTGATCCAAAGAAAGATGCCTCAAAAGCGCAAAGATCCACGTAATTTTAAAATTTACTTGTAATATTGGTAATGAGTCTTTGCGAGTGAACTATGTGACTTAGATGCTTATATTAATCTTAGGCCATTATTCATATTTGAGAAATTGAAAATAAGCATAATCCAACTATAATAGCCTTGCAACTGGCAGATAGGTCTTTGACCTACCCCAAGAGCATTGTAGAGGATGTTTTGTTGAAGGTTGGCAGGTTCATTATTCCGACGGATGTTTTCATATTAGATATGATGGAGAATAAAGATGTCCTACTGATTTTAGGTCATCCATTTTTTAGCAACGAGAAGAGCATTAGTTGATGTCGAAAATAGTGAACTATCTTTAAGGGCCAATCATGAAAAGGTTACTTTTTGTATATATAAAGAAATGAAATTTTATGATGGGGAGAAAGTAAATGAAATCAAAGAGTGCAGTACTATATATACCATAGGTGCTAACTTGGATAGGTGGTTTATTTCTTCATCTGAAGATGATCCAATAGAAGTTTGTCTTTCTGATGCGTGTTTTGCTTTATATGACCAGGACTCTACTGACCTTGATCTTCTAAATTGTGTTAGTGTATCAAATTTGCTGTAGGAAGCACCAAAAGAGAGCACTAAAAGTGAGAAGTTGAAAAAAGAAGAGCTTGATCCGCCATATGAGACTGATAGTAGTGCACAGAATGAGAAGGAATTCGCACAAAAAGAAAGAAGCATATGTGCAACTCTTAAAAATAGCATCAACAGGAACATTCAACCAAGAAGAGCACAAAAAGTGAATGATCCAGGGAGTTTTTCTATCCCTTTCTCTATTGGTATTTATATATTTGGCAATGTATTGTGTGATTTAGGATCAAGCATAAATTTGAGGCATTTGAGGACATATAGGCAATTGGGACTAGGGTCTATAAGACAAGCCTCTACTACTAATCAGTTGACTGATGGATATTTACTAAGGCCATATGGAGTAGTAGAGGACTGTTTGTAAGGGTGTCTAAATGTGAATTTGCGAGTGATTTCTTAGTTGTCGATATGCAAGGGAATATTGATGTCATTTTCATCTTAGGGCGACATTTCTTGGTAAATAGTCAAGCGTAGATAGATGTGCAGAAAGGAGAGTTAACTCTTTGAACAAAAAGTTAACTTACCCTACATGTTATAGGTTAGGGCCAAATTGTTTAAATAAGTGTTGTGTCCTCTATACGGTGGAAACTAATGCCGAAGCGGTGGTGAAAAATAAGCAAAATAGGTCTTTAAAGAAGGATAATTTTCCTAACTTTAATTGTTTAGACGTAGGTTGATGTGAAAAATGACGTCTGTCGGAAGATGTAAAACTTAGCGCTTGTCGGGAGGTAACCCAGTGGTTACTGTTTTTACTTTCGTGTTTTTTGTTAGTTTAATTTTGTTATTTCGATTTTTAGGAAACTAACACCTTACCGTTATACCAATTCCCTCCAATCCTTCCATCAAAAAAAATATTTCCTGCAAAAGATAATTCTCTTTTAAATTTCATATAGATCAAGAAATGCATTAATTATACTTAAAGAATCTTTCTATACTCTTAGTTAATATAATTAATTGAAGAATTTTGAAAATACAAATGATTTTTTCCCAACAAAATACATTAGGAAAATGAGCGTTTAATACTCTTCATATGAAAAGGAAAGTATATTCTTTAAATATTAAAAAGGACTATATTTGTGAGACGAGTGGCGTAAAAAGATCTTTGCATCTTCGTAGAGAGCTATTAATGTTTAACCGTTGTCCATAAAATCATGTGTCAAAACAGTCCAGGGATGAAAATTTTGGCGAAATTATACTGAAATTTAAAAAATTCTAGCACCTCGAAAAAAAATTGATGGGGAATTTGTTTATGTTATTATTTCACCGAAATGTCAGTGAAATTTTGATTTATTTAGATTTTGATAAAATTGGTGTGTGATTTGAAATTTCGCTGAAATCTTACCAAATTTTGTTTCATTTTGAATTAGTTTAGGGCATTTGTTTCAAATTTTACCAGGACGTCCTTGGACTGGTCAAAGTTTAGATGATTACTCATTCCATCAAATGCCACATGGAGTTCGAAACATATATTAATAATGTGATTATTGGGTCAATTTAAAATATTCAACCATGGTATAACTGTTGGGAGACAGAGAAAACTTACGAGTGACATCTGAACGGCTTTCGTCATAAATACTCTCATGTGCTAAATTGGTACCAATATTGCGTAGATGAAGATAGGTCATCTGTTCCATTTGAGCCTCATATTATAACAATTTAGTACTAGTAAGTAGTAATATTGTATAAAAAAATAATTCATAATTTGTATTGCAAGACAGAGTTTGTAAAATTTATTATTTATAAATTAGTTTAAGCGTTCCAATTTGTCTATATAATTTATTATTTATAAATTAGTTGTAAATATATTAATTTGTATAATTTAAGATAAATATTTATATTTAAGTTAGTTATAATAATTTATAAAACATCATGTTAAAATTTACCTAAATTTTCACCGAAATCAAAATTTCCGCGGCTATTCTCGTAAAATTAAATTACCGAAATTTTTAACGATACCAAATTTTCTTTCTTGAAATAGTCTAACAAGGACACTTTGGTGGTGACTGCAGGTAAATTGTGTAAAGAGATCAATCAACTTAGGCACCATGGGCTGTAGCCCAGCCCAACTAACTATGGATACTCATCTTTACGGATTATTAGAATTTATGAGGATTCCAGGGCCTGTTTGGTTGCAAATCATCAATGACAATAGCAATGGTTATAAATGAGGGGTCAATCATACTATGGAATGAAATGGAGGAAATTGTTAATAAAAGGGGGTAATAATTAACTTATTTATTATGTACCAAACATCATAAATAGGAATGAGTCCTCATTCATTCTCATTCCTTACCCCAAAACCTCCCAACAAAGCGGTCCCTCAATATGGTCCAAACCATAACATTTTATCCAAGTTATAGGCGCATTCTTTTTATCCAAGCCCGCTCCCCTAATTAATTATTAGCAATAAATGGCTGAGTTATGTGGATCCCTTCATCTCTTTTGTGACCTCATATGTTTCATAAGTGCCTAAACTGACAGACATACATTTACTAATTATAGAACGACATTTTCAAAAAAGAAAAAGAAAAAGAGACTAAACTGACTAATTTGTAACAAATACAAGTTTTTACATTTTAGTATATAAACTTTTTTTTTTTACGGATTGCAATCTGAAGTTATGAATTGTACAAGTTGCAATTTTCGTTGAATTTTTTCGGCCAAATATCAAATATGTGATAATCACAAGCCAAATTGAGGTTTTTTTTGTTTTTTTAATTTTTTTTTAATTTTCATGATTTTTTGAGACAGATTCATAATTCTACGCACTACAAGAAATTCTTAAAATAGCGACCGATTTTAGCGACAGAGATTTTTTATCGTTAAGTACCGACAAAATTGCGATTCTACTGGCAGAAATAAAATATCTTTCAAAAATAAAATTCGTCGACGGATTATCGACTGACTAACGATGCTATTTAAGGGCCAATATACTAATTTTCTATGCGACAAAATAGCGACCAATTTAGTGACGGAATTCTACCGAAGGATATAATTTAGTCGGTAATTTTTTATTTATTTGAAACATGCCAACCAATTAGTGACAGAAAAATACCGTCGGAAAAAATTCAATCGGTAAATTTTGTATTTTAAAAGTGCCGACTAATTTCAAAATCATACCGACCAATATAATTCTGTCATAACTTTTTTTGTGAAAAATATCGACGAATGTAGTAGTTACTAAATACCGACAGAATTTTGATCTGTAATATAAATTAAAAAATAATACTAATTTTTACCACAATTTATAAGCTAAAAGGAATTAAGAAAAGTAATTGTAAATGTCCCTAAAATATAATTGCATAACAAAATGATACTAAACTGAAAAGGTGTAATGTACTCTCCTCCAGCTCTCGACCCAGCTCTCTCTCTAGCTCTGAAGTCTCTCTTTCCCAGCTCTCTCTCTCCAACTCTTGAAGTCTCTCTCTCGCCTCCCAGCTCTCTCTCTCTCTCTCTCTCTCCTCCAGCTCTCAAAAAAATCTAAAAACCCTAACAACGTCTCCACCGCTTCGTCTCCCCAATCGGGTCATCCCTGAACCCGAATTTCCGCCATGGCATAGCAGCCTCGAGCTCCGAATCACACCAAAGAAGAGAACGCCTCAAACCGCCGCTTCTACAATCCCTACCAAGACCTAACCTTCCCGACTCAAACTCTATACAATCTGCCGACATCGCCGGAATTTCTCTTCCAGGAAGAATCCATTGCACATCGATGATCCTGGGGCGAGAATCTCACCTACTACACCGGAATCGGTTACCTCGCCGCACGACGGGTGGCGCCGCCTAGGGTTTGGCCACCAGAGTAAAAGCAATTGAGTCAACCGATACACTGAAGCTTAAAATCAATCGGATTTTGAACGGGTCGGGTCATGCGGGGAGGCAGATTGGAATTCGGTACAACGTGATCGGGTTAATGTATGCTGGCCTTGAGAGCGGTATGGTTGCGGTTAGGGATACAGATGACGTTATCAATAATGTGGTGGCGGGGTTAGGTACTGGAGCGCTTTACAAGGCGACGGTGGGGCTTGCGGTAATTGGGATACAAGCTGTGAAGCGATATGTACTCCTCCAGCTCTCTTCCTCTCTGCTCCCAGTCCTCTCTCTCTCCTCCCAGCTCCGCCGTGGCGCCATCTAATTCAAGATATCACCCCGCATTCTCTTTTCTTTCGCAATTTTCTCCGAACATTCATCTTCTGAATTCAGGTACTCCTTATATTATGTGTTTGAGTTAACAGAAGGAGACCGTGAAATGATCCTGTACTATTTTATTTGATGATACCTTTTGATCCATCAATTTTCGCTCCACTTGTTTTACTTATCAATTTGTTTCTTGCTTTTGAATATACGCATTTAAATGTCTACATGGTTATTGTTAATTTTGTACTCATTTACCATTTTTATGCATGTTTCAATTTTTAGAAGAAAAAGGTAGGATGGATTGTAGCACATTTCTTATTTCTCCCCAATTTTACTTAGTCCCGGCCTTAACTAGGGTTTATGCCTTAACTAGGGTTTACTTAGTCCCAACCTCTTTTTCTAAAACTAAAGTAAGGTGGCATTATATAATTTGGTAGATGTGGAAATGAAAAACAAAGAAATGGTGGAAGTAGGAGTAGGACCCATTTACATGATCATTATTGAAAGATAAGTCAAATTTTTGTGTATCTATAATTGTATACCCACTTGACACGTCTGTATCTGTTAATTTTAATTCCATCTCATGCATCACATCTATATAATAAACATTGCTCAATAGTATATAAATGTTGATTATTTCTTAGTTGAACATTGAATATCTAGAATTTTACTGTAACAATTGACAGAAGAAGTGTGACTTAATTTATACATCAATGCATATATCAGAGAGAGATGTGATAAAAATTTGTATATTACGATTTTGAAGCAAGATGTGATAAAAATTTCAGGCAAGTGGATATATCAGCAAAATTAATCTGAATCAGTAAGCATACAATCACAATTCATAAAAAATTTGCTACTATGCGCAAGGAAAATCATATTTGAACACCTTATATACCTACTTGGACATAATCTAAGCGCCTGTGCAGATTTCTATATTATCGATCTGCATATAGTTGTTTCTACTGTCACTTCTCATTTGTTTCAATCTAATAGATCCAGTGTAGTTTATTTTTTTACCTAGCTTTCAATTAGTTTGAGTAATGTAATGTATACAACTTGAAGTTCATGATCTGCCATGAGTTCTATTTCCTTCTATTATCAGGTCGTGGTGACTATTTTATTATTTTTCAGATACTCAGAAGTAGCTTTTGATATTGTTGCTATATTGTTGTGTATATGATTATTTATATGGATATGCAGCAGAATATTCAGAGGAATTTGGATGTACTCTGGTACACGTGTCAAGTGCACACACTTTAAGGCGCTTTTAGTGTCATTAATGTGCATAATCACGTTATTTAGTGTTTTTGTATTTTCATGAGTAAAATAATGTGTTTGTGTTATTTATGTGCTAAAAAAGGTTCAATTAGACAAAAACATGGAAACCGGACCAAGAGGGGTGAAACAACAAAGGAAGAAGAAGGACTTGGCCGCGCAAGCCAGTCCTCGCCCGTTGGGAGTTCCACGGTCGCAGGGCCTCTCACCCGCACCCGCGGAGGAAGGAAACATAATAGATCTCAATTTTCAACCCCCAAAGGCCATGCCCGCACAATCTGAAGCCCGCACCCGCGGACATCTGAAGCCCGTGCCCGCGGAGGATTCAATCCGCGCCCGTGGACAAAGGCTCAGAAGACTATGAAGAAATCAAGCATCCAAGTCCACGACCGAGGAGCTATGAAGACCTCGACCGTGGCATTCTACTCCATGGTCGAGGAGTGAAGCCAAGCCGCGACCGCGGCCCCAAACCTGCCTAAACCCTAAACCCCTACCCATTGCCACGGCCGCGGACCATATTCATGCTGCGACCGCGGCGGGCAACCCCTGTTTTCTTTAGCAAACACGATTTTGCCTATGTTTTACCAGCACTTTTCTCTCTTATATATATATATATCTTCCCATTCGAATTTACCCAATCTTTGGCACGAATTTGGAGCACTTTTCAGCCACCATCACTTCCAAGGAGGAGAGAAGGGCAAGAAGGAGTCAT
Source organism: Ajuga chamaepitys (assembly GCA_958295605.1). Classification (NCBI taxonomy): domain Eukaryota; kingdom Viridiplantae; phylum Streptophyta; class Magnoliopsida; order Lamiales; family Lamiaceae; genus Ajuga; species Ajuga chamaepitys. The sequence continues at coordinate 9,305,810 of OY282506.1, forward strand.
CTCATCTTTCCCATTGATCACCCTTGGGTTCTATCATTCTATTTTCATGATTTCTTGTATTTCCTTTAAATTTCTGTTAGTTTTGGGTAGAATGGGTGAGTAGCACCCCATTTTCTACCCTTGATCATGTTGAACCTTGATTGAAGATGAATATGTGATTATTGGCTTTTGGTATTACCCTTTTTATGCAATTTAAATGTTCTATAATGCTTGTTTGAATTGTCTCATGCCTAGATGCTTGTTTTAGGATTGATCACCCTTTAGGAAGCATTTATTGTATGTTGCTAGAGATTGGAATTCACTTTCCGTGATTGTTGAAGCTTCAATCTCCCTTAGTAGTGAACAATGCTTGATATCATTGGTGGCATTACAGAGTTTGGCCTCTAAACTCGATCGATTCGAGGTTTATGCCTTATTTATCCCGTTGTTCTAATTCGCGATGATCCAATATCAAATAGTGGGAAAAGAGCTTGTTTGGATCACTAATTAATTTGAGTAGGGATAAATCGATAAGCGGACCACAATTAAGGAACAACACAATTTACATAAGCGGACCTTGTAGATTGTTGGATAGGAATTTAAATTGCACTAAATTGGGGCATCAACAATAATCCATAGGTAGTCGAATTGAAGGAGATACTAGATCGAGGGTAGGCCTTTTTAATATATTCAAAACCCGAAAATATTTGCTTGTTGTCTTTCTTTGATCCTTTGATTAATCTAAAATACCCAAAACATCTATTGCTTTTCAATATTGGTAGTTGGTTACTTGGGAGAATTCAGTTGTTATACTCAATCAACCCCCCCCCCCCCCATTTACTTGTTTATGTTTATTGCTTTTATTCCAACTTAAATCATTAATTGCTTGAAGTATTTGAATCAACACTACTCAATCGTTCTCCATGAGATCGACTCGGACTTACCACTTTACCTAGTAAAGTCGGGAAAGTTCGGAAATCAATTAATATTCTAATTTGGTAGGGCAAACAGTTAAACGACACGTTTGCTCCCCTACCAAATTTTGGCGCCGTTGCCGGGGAACGGTGTGTGTAGTGTTATTTTCCTTTTCAAGCGCTATCTCTAGCATATTAATTATCTATTGTATTGCTTAACTAGTTGTTGACACTTACTAGTTTGTGTGATTTTGGTTGTATAGTGCATGTTCACCCGCTCCCAAGGAGACAAAGGGCTTTGGTTTGAACCTAATATCGTTGAGAAAGAAAGAATACTGAGAAGAGGAGCTCGATTGCTTGACGGGATCCGGAAGTCTTTTGAAAGCCTCGACATTGAGAGCGGAGAGTCAAGCGAACCTGAAGCAATGGCAGCAGAACGAGAACCTGAGAAGACACTGAAAGAACTGGCCAACACAAGGGTCAACCAAGAACCCTTGTGTATTACTTTCCCCGAGATTGGAGCTGATACACAATTCGAACTAAAGACAAGGGTAGTGAACTTACTACCCTCCTTTCATGGCATGGCTAGGGATGATCCACATAAGCATCTAAAAGAATTTCACGTGGTATGCTCTTCCATGAACCAATGAACAGATTAAGCTTCGAGCCTTCCCATTTTCTCTCAAAGACTTGGCTCGTGATTGGCTTTACTATCTTCCGGTCGGCTCGGTTACCACATGGGAACAGATGAAATCTCTCTTTTTGGAAAAGTACTTCCCAGCATCAAGGGCCACAAACATTCGAAAGGGGATATGCGGTATCCTGCAGATGCAAGGGGAGACGCTATATGAGTACTAGGAAAGATTTAAGAAGCTCGTGTCGAGTTATCCTCAACATCAAATAACCGAGCAACTGTTGATACAATATTTTTATGAGGGCTTGTGTATAGTTGACAGAAACATGATCGACAGTGCGAGTGGAGGGGCATTATCAGAAAAATGTCCACTGAGGCTTGGGCCCTTATTTCGAAGATGGCTGCGAACACGTAGAAGTTTGGGACTAGAGAGAGTGTCAAGTCAAGTCAGGGAACCCAAGGATCCGATATAGAAGACCGGTTGGATCAGTTAACGACCCTTGTGAGAAAAGTAGCTGCTGGAAGTATGCCTAGCCATAAACCGTGCAGAGTGTGCCATGTCACAGATCACAACACCGACAATTACCCGGTTCCAGGAGAGGATATTGAGGCCCATGCAAATTCCTGTCACAATTGGTACGACAGGCCAAGGTCACCTCCGAAAGAAGGAAAAATGACCCGTATTTGAATAGCTACAACAACATTTTCACTTGTAGCAACAATATTCATTTTTCTTTTCTTGGCAGGCAGCAACAGAGTTTGATCTAGCTAGCTAGGTCAACTCCTCACTTTTCATTTCAGGTATATATGAATCACTTTTTGTATTATTGACTATCATGTTTTTTGCTTGAAAGTCATAGCTCATTGCTCTGACTCATGATCTACTCAAAATTCTACTTGACTCTGATGTGAGTGTTACTTTTCTAGTTGTCTTTCTATTTTATGGACATTTATGCTTGCCTTTCTACTTTAGACCACATCTAATGCCACTCCCAGATCACATCTAATGTATGAAACATGCACAATGTTCCGTCTCAACTAGGTCAGAATTTGGCCTATCACAAGAATACAGTTTAAAGTGAACATGAGTTTTTTTTTTATAAGGAGTTGATACTCTTATTAATAATAACCACAAAATTATAGTAGGATGAGCTTTCCCTACTAGACTATCCTACTTTCTTCACACAACTATATTACAATGCTCAAATCTCTTAGAATATCAGAAGTAAAGAAGCAACTTTTCTTGGATTTTTGTAATGCAACACACATATATAGTAGTATAATATAAGTAGTTTAACTGAAATAAAATATTAAAATAGAGACCACTTTTAGATCATTAATTTTTCATGAAATTTCATTCCATTCCATTTTATGATTATTCAGAATTGGATGATCCATGGGATACTTTTTGCTGAGAGAGCTTTCATTCACATATATGTGTAGATATGTAATTGAGTCGAGACTGAATTATATGATCAAGTCTTCTTTTGATCATATATACAATCTGAATAAGTATCAATTTTGGTTTATATTAGAATAAATCAAGTTGGGCTTATAAAGAACACTGAGATTTATCAGTACCATTGGGATTTTGTTAAGAAAAGATAGATCTTATTAGATAAACTAGAAAATGGGCTTTCCAACTACGAGATCTTAATTCAACAAAAAAAAAAAATTCAGACTCTTTCTAAAATGCATGAAAATTAATAATAAAATACCGTATGTTACAGTTCAACTTTTTTTGCCATTAATCGTTTAGAAGAAACAAAGAGATAGACTGGAAAAACTTAAAATAAGACTAGACAAGCATGAAAAGCAGGAAATTTTAATCAGTTTTTGTGTGGCAGCTATTTTTATACATGCTAAGTATGGCTCGGAATCTTGGTTTGAAGAATAGTTTCCATCTATAAACATATATTACCGTGAATCTCCCTCGATTATCTGATTGAATGTTTGAAGTGTTTTTTATTTTAATCTTCTATGATAGGTATGTTCTAAAGAAAGTTCGTCTCTCGAAGCAGGCAGAGAAGTTGAAACGTACGCATCAAGAGGTTTCTGTTATGTGCTTGATTTGTCATTATGAAAAGATTCAAGATAAGCACATCGGCAGTATGGAAATTAACCAAAAATTGTCGATTAACTCAATTGCACCCAAGTAGTTGTTTGTTTCTGATCTAGATGTTGGAGGTGAAATCTTTCGTGTGTTTTTACTTTCTGTGTTTTTATTTTCGGGGAATTGGGTTTTTCCAGGCTGTTGGGTTTCCATCAAGAGATTCAAAAGCTATTTCATATTATCTAATACTTTACCTAATTATGAAGTTGGTGCACTGTATTTTTGTTATTACCCTTCTCTATGCTTAGTACAACTTTTTTTGCATAGTTAGAATTCATGAACAAGTGTTACCTTTTCAGGTTAGGATATGATAGATGAGTTACAGGTTTTGCAAATAGCAGTTTTGGAATATGAAATATTTCTTATGTTCTGATGCTCTATCTAGATTCTTGTTCATAGTATAGATATGTTCTGGAGATGTTTTTTTTTTTTTTTTCCTTTCTTCTTTGGGTGTCATTATATGATGTTTTGTAGCATACCATGATTCTTGATTAGGGGAACGTTGACATTATAGAACACCTGAAGCTGTATAAGGCTATACATACATGTTGTATGTGGTATGCTTGCTGCAGGCTAATTTTTCCAATAAAGAAGATATTTGATACATCATATAATCACCAAAGTAAAGACCAAACCAGTTATTAAAAATGTTTGGTGTAGATTATAGCTACTTCAAATTTAGGCTTCTTTAATTACTTTGTATCTGGGATCTAAATGTATGCCTCCGAGCCTTACAACCATGATATTGATCATACATGTCTGCTATTGATTCAGTTAAATGTGATGAGGAACAATTATTTGGTAAATGTTGCATTGGGTCTATTTGATGCTGCTTTGTGTTAGGATCGAAGAATGCAGCCGATCTATATATATTGTTTTGTGATCTTCCTATACAAATACAATAATATATAATAATAGATGAGTCATTCTATACAAAAAGAAAAAATATGATATTGGATTGAGAAGAGACTTTTAAGGGGTAATAATACAGACAAGTTGTTACTTTGATGTGTTTCTGCTAATAAGCATAGCTGATACATGGATTCTATTCGGCATATTTGATTATTTTTACATGATTAATTGTTTGTGTAAATGTCTCAATTCGAGCACTAGTTCGGATTTGATACAAGTGGATGCTCCTCAGCCAGCACCAGAGACAACAGGCTTGACACCTGTTGAGTTCTACAAAACTATTATGTCGGATGATGCTGTTGCACCGCATTTTTTACCTCCCAAGTATGTGATCTTAGTTTTTATTTAATTCCTTGGTAAAAATACTAATTAAAGCCCTTGAATTTCGATGTTTGGTTCTACTGAGTCCTTGTACTTTTATTGTGCTTAATCGACTGAGACCCTTATTCTTACACACTGAGGATCATTCAGAAAGTTTAAGGGCTTAATAAAACAACATAAACATATAATGGATCGAGGCCTCAAAAGTTTACGTGCTAAATAGAATATAACACAATGAAAGTACTAGAGCTTAATGGATCAAAATCATAAACACACGATTGTATTAGTATGTAAAAGAATGGGCAAGAATTATTTGATTCTAGGTTTTAAAAGAAAAATCAATTTACAAAAACATATTAGGATTATGATTTCAATTAGACTAATTTTTGCTTTTGTCTTTAGATTAACCTTACTGAATTAATTAAATACCCATGTTAATTCCTGCTAGATTGATACATCAATAAACGAGTGGTTGTATAACATTAATATTTGTTTCAATGATGCCATTTGTTTTGTCATTCTTTCTGATAATGAGGCCGGAAATGTGCTTTTTCACATACTACTATTAGTTTTTTTTTTTTATTTGTTTATGAGGATTCATACTACTATCTGTTGAATTGATGTGGTTTTTGTGATGTTTTTGATAATTTGAGGCGGTTGTGGTGTTCAGAGGGTACAACACACATTAGTCAAATAGAAGACTATATCCTAAAGAGAGATAATGGAGTGAACTTCTATAGTAGTTACGTTGATCAAATTTCTAAACCTTTTTTGATAATTTTAAATGATTGGGTCATGCTGAGATGCAGAAGAAGTTCGATGAAACCGAACGACAGAATGAGAAAGATGAGCAGATTCGATTCTTGATGCGACTGATTCACAATAGAGACCTAAGCATATGATGAAGAGGATGAAGTGTTGAGTAGTTGACTTATGTTTGTACTTTATTATGTGGGTTTATTTTAGTTTTGAATTTGGAGTGTTTGTCTTATTTTCGGCACATCTTTTTTTATGTTGAGATCGAATTTCAAACATGTGTTGTTGATTTGTGGGAAAATTTAGACTTTAATTCATATTCAGACATTGAATTACTTATTTTATATTGTGTTGGGTGATTTTTAATTATTTTGTGGAATATTTTATATATAAATAAAAAAGGTAGGGCACCGATAATATAGAAGATTTGAAATTGAATATTTACCGATAGATTACCTACAAAAGAAAATAATAACAGAGCTCACAAAAATATGTTGGTAATTGCCGACTAAATAATGACAATAATAATTAGCGACAAAATAATGACTAAAACTTTTAATAATTAGCGATAGAATAACGAATAATTTTTTTTAATAATTAGCGACATAATAAACGACTAAAGCTTTTAATAATTAGCGACAGAATAACGACTAATTTTTTTAATAATTAGCGACCAGACAACGACGGAATAGATTATCGACAGACAATATGGTCGGTAATTCCCAATAGATTAGCGACATAATGTAGTCGTGAAATGTCGACGGATTAGTGTACCGACAATATTTCTGTCGGTAGATCGTCGCAATTGAGTAAATTTTTTTTAGGAAATTTCTGTCGGCATTCTGTTATGAATCCGTCGTAATTTTACCGACAGACTATAAGGTCCGTCAGTATTCATAGCGACTAGTCATATTACTACCAACTTTTTCTGTCGCTAATTGGTCGCTATCATCTCTTAACGACAGAATAGCGACGAAATTGATTGTCACTATTTGTCAAATTTCTTGTAGTGATGGAGGTTGCAACTTGGTGACACGTCAGTTTCTAACCTAGTGTTCCGCAAGTGTACGGATGTATGTGTAGTAACGATTATCAAGGTCGATTCCACAAGGAATAGTTTAGGTAGTTTGATACCTCAATACTCTAGGAATGTCCTAACTAGATACTAAGTTGTAAAAGGTTGATTTAAACAAAACTGAGGAATTTAACAAATAACTATGTAACTTATAATTTGGCAAACAAAAAGAACTAACAATCAATGAGAAAGGGTATCCTAGGGCCTCGATTTCAGGATATTACTTCAATGTTGAATATGATTAACCTATAGATTTACCAATTCTAGTGTTTATTAGGCGGCACGACAATAATCTAACCCTTCTCTTGAAGCGATTAAACCGTTGATTAATTAAGCTAATTACCCTCTCGAGTCAATTAAACCTAATAACTCCCAAACGATCCTAAGCCACGGCCTACACAGTCATAGACAACTGCGCTCTATGTTCTAAGTCTGATAACGATTCCCTCCTCTCGAAGCAGAATTGCTAAACTAAATTACTAAATCTAGGTGATCAAGCTAAATTCAGTTATAAGCACAAATATAGAGATAAACACGTAAAGAATGGAATCAATAAATCAGAACATAAATCAAGATATTGTCATAATAATCCTTACTCTCTAACCCTAGGACACGAATAGCTTAGCTACTCATGCCTAGCAATAATCCAATACCAAATTCTACGAAAAACATTGTAAAATATTAAACTAGGAAAGAACGATTAAACCCGGATTAATCCGTCTCGATGATCTTCGTCTTCTTTGGCCGCCAAGTCTTCTTCTAGGTAGAATGATGATGTAATTGATGTTCTTGATGTTTTCTCTCTGATTTCCCTTGATTTCTAAAGCTTGGGGTCCTTTTTATAGAGTTGGGGATGAATCCTTGGGAAGATAGGATCAAAATCCTATTAAAATTAGGAAATTCTCGTAGGAAAGCCTTTCTGACACGGCCGTGTTAGCCTTGTGACGCGGCCGCGTCAGTTTTGCTCAGGTAGATTTTCAGGTCTGACTTCCAAGCCATTTTTTAGGGTCTTCCGTTCATTTTTGGGATTTGTCTATTTCAGGAAGAGTTGTAGCTCTTTGAATCATCTTTCTAACGCCACCAATTTCACCTTAATCGGAGTTGTATATCTCAAGATATGGCCAAAATACTAGAGGTGTGTCAAGCTGACAGAAAACTTCAGTTTTGGCTCACTTCTGACGCGGCCGTGTTGGTTGGCAGTGCATTTTTCCATGTTCTAAGCCGCTTTTGATGCGGCCATGTCATATTTGACGCGGCCGTGTTGGCCCTTTTGCTCCTTTAACTCCATTTTCATCCATTTTGACCCTAGTTGGCTTGTTTCTTCTTCGAACTTTATCCAAATGGAATAAAATTACCTAATTAACTTCAAAACAAGTCTAAACACGTCAAATGACCCAAATATTATTAATATAAATAAATGCCAGCCAAATATGCACGTAAATGATATAAAATATGATCCTAAATCGACCTAAATACATACATAAGTAACGCGTATCAAAATCCCCCAAACTTAAACTATTGTTCGTCCCGAACAACATAACAAAAGACACAAAGAATACAAGTGATTATGCATTTGTTTAGGGCGATTAGATGATGAATTCAGTTTCAGTCTGATTTTTCCTAAAACAACTAGGCAACATAATTCACTTGAGCATATACGATAACGCAAAAATCAACTAATCTCGAGACTTTGAACTTTCGAATTATTCAACCCTTACCGGGTAAGTGTTTCACTCATCTCTCAAGTGTTTAGGCTAAAATAATTTCCACTCATATTGAATTATATGCAAAGCCTACCATATGCTTGTCAATCGTCTAAACTAGACCTCGTACTTGATGTGTGTGAAAAAGGATAAAAAAGGTCTTTCTTTTGGTTGTAATGTGGGCTTAAGGTAAGGTGGGATACATTTGGATATAAGTGATTATTCATTGGACTAATCAAGTTACGTCTAACCCGACTACCCCTCAATATAATCACTCAGCCTCACTCTTCAAATCTCAGCAAATCACCCCGCAAAGTGACTTCTTCACCTTCAAAAGTCCGTACAACTTAAGTGCTTTTCATTTGTGTGGGCACCACATCTTGGGACTACCCGGTTTTTCTATTCAAATGCACAATTAATCATTTATGTCCTAGCCTCTCCTCAAGAATACTAACAACAACAAACTTTTTTTTTTCTTTTTTTTTCTTTCTTTATAGACTTTCGCACTAGGAGAGGCTATTTTTCTTGGATTTTCACCTATCGTTTTGCTCTTCCCTTCATCTTTTGAAAATATCCCTATTTCCCATTCCTTCCCACAAATTGTTCACCCAAAATTCCTTCCAATTCTCCTCCCTCTAACTTGATTAATCCAATTAGGGGCAAAAGATTTAAATCAAAAGGTTTCGGCTGACATTGTTAGGTTATGAATAAATAAGGCTATAAAGCTCAAGTGGGCTAACTAGGGACAATTTTTTTTCACATTATGGTTCAAAGGCAATTTTCATGGTTCAAATAAATAGGCTTACACAAAAATTTGCCTAAGATCATTTCCTCAGTCACACTCATACTTGACACATTCTTAGCAAAGACTCAAGACAAGTTCTAGAGACTAGTACACATATTCAATCAAATTCACACCGAAAGAAAGTATATTACTCCGAAAATAGGAGTATAATTAGGCTCAAATTCTCACAAGGTTAATTTTGATTGAATATTCTAAGTTCAAGCTCAATTTCTTCTCAAGTCACCTCTCATGTTCTATTATGTACCATTTTTCCATCTACTTCTCAAAATCATCTCATCATTAACCATTCATCATCCATCTTTCCCTATTGTTCTTTTTTTTTTTTTCCACTTGTTACCTATTAACTTCTCGGGTTTATCTCATTCTTACTGACTCTAAAACCTAAAATACTAAAAAGACTCTAAACTCTAAACTCCTAAAACTCAACATGGAAATGAAGTATAATCAAACTTGGGTTCACAGACCCAACAGCACCAATAAAGCAGATAAATGGGCTCACAGACCCGATAACTCCAATCGAAGCAATAAAAATCAGCACAATGGGCTCACGGACCCACAATTAACCACTATTTCAAACAGCAAGCAAATCAACCGACTGACCAACTAAAAGGAGAAATAGCAGCAAAACTATAAATATAGCTGCCAAGACGTCCCACGGTACACCCCCTCCCCCAAACTTGGCTGAAAGCCAATGTTTGGAGGAAAAACGTGGTACGCCTTGGTGCTAACTTACAAATCATTGTGGCGACGGCGGAGTTTTGAAACCCCTATTAGCTCCGAAATCGTGCCATCGCCTCCTACTGAATCTGTTTCTATCGTCTCCGCATCAAGCCCTGAGTTTCGCATTTTTAAATTGCTGAGGTACTGACGCGGCCGCGTTATATAAGTGACACGGCCGCGTTCGTTTTGAACTGAAAATGGATTATTGAGTGCGATTTTGACACGGCCGTGTCGCTTCTGTGACGCGGCCGTGTTGCTGGTCCAGATCTCTCAAGTGAATGCAGGGGAAATTTGACGCGGCGCGTCCAAAGTGTGACTCGGCCTTATTGTTTTGGCTCAATTTTAACGCGGTTGTGTCCATAGTGCGACATGGCCGTGTTGCTTCTTTTATCCTTTAGCTCGAGTTTTTCGTCTCTTCGACCCCTGTTTCTTGCAACACTCGTCCATGTTGATTCCTAAAAACATTAAACACTAAAAACACAAGTAAAAACTTAAAACTTAACGAAATAATTGAAATAAAAAAAAATAAAAATAAAAACGATAAACATCGGGTTGCCTCCCGCCAAGCGCTTTGTTTTACGTCATCAGCCGGACGTCCTTTTCCTATCAACCATTTTCCAACCACTCCAAGTCGGATGTTTTATGAACAATTAAAGAGCTATTTAGGGCATGTGGATTTCCTACAGCAGCTTGGGTAGTGTAAACAATGCTACAATTATGCCTACCCCTTAGACCCGACTTATGTATTGGGAGGGTGATGGTTTCGTTTTGAACACGAAAAATCAACTCCCCTATAGACACATCTATAAGTATTTGGCTAGTTGCCAAGAAAGGTCGTTCTAAGATAAAAGGATATTCATCACTCCCTTTCATGTCGACAACTAAGAAATCACTAGGGAATCAAAATTCAGCACTCTCACCACTACATCCTCTGCTACTCCCAACGGCGTTAATGAAGATCCATCAGCCAATTGGATAGTAGTAAGGGATCGTTTAATCTCCCTTAATCCTAATTGTCTATACTGCTTAAGAGACATCAGATTTATGCTAGACCCCAAATCACACATGACATTTTGAAAATCATGACTACCAATTGAGCAAGAAATAGTAAAACTCCCTGGATCTTGTGCTTTTGTTGCTCTTTTTGGTTCCATGCTTGTGTTTGTGCTCTTTTTGGGACTGCTCAGTTTCTTTTTCGTTGTCTCTTTTCCATCCTTCCTCTTCTTGGTTTCCTCTTGTAATAGTTCCTGTTTCACAACAACAGTGCTAGATTGCTCTAAAGGATCAAGGTTAGCAAAGAATGAATTTTTAAAACAAAAATCAAAAGATTCATCAAGAATAGGAGATGAAATTTTCTTATCTATGATGGTATTGACTTCCTCCTTCTCAATGTTTTTTACTTTCTCGCTTGATTTCTTCGCTTCATGGTCCTTCGTGCTCATAGTACCATTGTCGCCACTAGAAACTCTCTTCCTTCTATTCAGTGCTTGAGGAAATGGGGGAGGAGGTACATATACTGGTGGGGACACATGTGCTGGTTCGTCTGCTTCAGTTTCTTGAACCTTACTTGAGTTCTCAGCATCTTTTGCTCCTCTAGCTGCACAATATTACAGTGCTCCCTCGGATTAACCACTGTGTCACTCGGATATTGGCCCTATTTGTGTTGAGCCCCTACAATCTTTATCAATTGGCTCATGTTTGATGACAATTCACCAATGCTAGCTCGAGTCTGAACCAATGTGTTCTCGAGCCTTTTGATGTCAGCCCCCTGTCCAGTTATGTTCTTATTTAGCTCAATCAACTTTCCATTTACTTTCTTCTCCAACTGAGCTAGTTTCTCATATATTTAGCAAACTGGGACTGTACAATCTCCTCTTGTGTGGGCTTCGTGCCATCATGAATCATCCCATTCGTGACAATAAATCCGGGTGGCGGATTAAGTGTATTCTGTAAGTTACCATACGAGAAGTTTTTATGGTTGTGATTCTGAGGGTATTGATTGTACCTAGGCTGATTGTTCTGGAAATTGTTGATGTTTCGTTGATTCACAAAGTTTACGTCTTCAATGACCCCCTGGCTGTTGTGCTAACGTCAGACTAGTTAGCAAATTTACCTGACTCGTCAAGGCTGTTAACTGTGATGTGAGCTTTTCAATTGGCTCATTATTGACTGGCTCGACTTTCATTACATTCGCCACTTTCCTTGGCATGTTTCTCTCATTCGACCATTGGTAGCTTGTTCTGGCCATAGCGTCCAGGATTGAGAATGCCATCCTCACTGACTTCTCCATCAGACTACCACCTGTAGCTGCATCCACCTGATTTCTAGTCGGAGCAAGTAAACCATTATAGAACTTGCATACCTGCTGCTTCTTCGTAAAACCATGTTGAGGATAACTCCAGATAAGATCCCAGAATAGCTCCCAAGCCTCTCTGAATGGCTCTTGGTCCAATTGCTTGAACTGGTTGATCTGATTCTGCAGGTCGAGCATCTTGCTTGGTGGAAAATACTTCAACAGAAAAGAAGTACTCAGGTCCTCCCAGCTTGTAATATCCTCCAATGAATTGAACCATTGTAGGGCTCTATCTTTCAATGAAAAGGAAAACAATCTCAGTTTAACCTGCTCTTGTGGCACATGGTTTATCTTGACGGTATCTGTCAGTCTTTGAAACTTTATCAGGTGAGCATTCGGGTCCTCTAAAGCACTTCCTCCGTACTGGTTTTGTTGCACTATATTGATTAGTGCTGGCTTCAGCTCAAAACTGTTGGCATTGAGTGGTGGAGGTTGTACTCCTCCTGCCTGCTGATTTGGACTAGGCTTCAAGCAGTCACTAATAGGAGTATCATCTTCATCGCCTGCAGCTGGTTCTATCTGAATTTGGTTGTGTTGTTGTTGCAGTTGTGGCCCTTGTGGAGGTAGTTGCTGCTGTATATTAGTGACTCGATCATCCAAGCGTGCCAAAGCTGTCAGTACTCTGTTAAGAGCGTCATCCGGATTCGGATGCTGTGGTGGGTTCTCCATCTCAGACGCGAAATTCCTTCTAGTTCGGTGTCAACGAGCTGTCGCTTCAATTTCTGGATCGAAAGGAAGAAGAGTTTCTTTCCCTTTTGATCTGGTGTGCATACAAAGCCTGAAAACACCAAAAACAGAAAATACCGCGTAACACAAAAATTAACCAAAAATAAAAACGAAAATTAAAATTAAAATTACGAAAAAATAAAATCTAGTCTAGTTTCCTCTTATTTTCAAGATAAAAACTAAGCGCTAAATCCTATTCCCCGGAAATGGCGCCAAAAACTTGACACGTCGGTTTCTAACCTAGTGTTCCAAAAGTGTACGGATGTAGGTGTAGTAACGATTATCAAGGTCGATTCCACAAGGAATAGTTTAGGTAGTTTGATACCTCAATACTCTAGGAATGTCCTAACTAGATACTAAGTTGTAAAAGGTTGATTTAAACAAAACTGAGGAATTTAACAAATAACTATGTAACTTATGATTTGGCAAACAAAAAGAACTAACAATCAATGAGAAAGGGTATCCTAGGGCCTCGATTTCAGGATATTACTTCAATGTTGAATATGATTAACCTATAGATTTACCAATTCTAGTGTTTATTAGGCGGCACGACAATAATCTAACCCTTCTCTTGAAGCGATTAAACCGTTGATTAATTAAGCTAATTACCCTCTCGAGTCAATTAAACCTACTAACTCCCAAACGATCCTAAGCCACGGCCTACACAGTCATAGACAACTGCGCTCTATGTTCTAAGTCTGATAACGATTCCCTCCTCTCGAAGCGGAATTGCTAAACTAAATTACTAAATCTAGGTGATCAAGCTAAATTCAATTATAAGCACAAATATAGAGATAAACACGTAAAGAATGGAATCAATAAATCAGAACATAAATCAAGATATTGTCATAATAATCCTTACTCTCTAACCCTAGGACACGAATAGCTTAGCTACTCATGCCTAGCAATAATCCAATACCAAATTCTACGAAAAACATTGTAAAATATTAAACTAGGAAAGAACGATTAACCCCGGATGAATCCGTCTCGATGATCTTCGTCTTCTTTGGCTTCCAAGTCTTCTTCTAGGTAGAATGATGATGTAATTGATGTTCTTGATGTTTTCTCTCTGATTCCCCTTGATTTCTAAAGCTTGGGGTCCTTTTTATAGAGTTGGGGACGAATCCTTGGGAAGATAGGATCAAAATCCTATCAAAATTAGGAAATTCTCGTAGGAAAGCATTTCTGACACGGCCGTGTTGGCCTTGTGACGCGGCCGCGTCAGTTTTGCTCAGGTAGATTTTCAGGTCTGACTTCCAAGCCATTTTTTAGGGTCTTCTGGTCATTTTTGGGATTTGTCTATTTTAGGAAGAGTTGTAGCCCTTTGAATGAGCTTTCTAACGCTACCAATTTCACCTCAATCGGAGTTGTATATCTCAATATATGACCAAAATACTAGAGGTGTGTCAAGCTGACAGAAAACTTCAGTTTTGGCTCACTTCTGACGCGGCCGTGTTGGTTATTGACGCGGCCGTGTTGGTTGACAGTGCGTTTTTCCATGTTCTAGGCCACTTTTGACGCTGCCGTGTCATATTTGACGCGGCTGTGTTGGCCCTTTTACTCCTTTAACTCCCTTTTCATCCATTTTGACCCTATTTGGTTTGTTTCTTCTTCGAACTTTATCCAAATGGAATAAAATTACCTAATTAACTTCAAAACAAGTCTAAACACGTCAAATGACCCAAATATTATTAATATAAATAAATGCCGGTCAAATATGCACGTAAATGATATAAAATATGATCCTAAATCGACAGAAATACATACATAAGTAACGCGTATCACTTGGCAATATAAAAATGATTGTGACGTGTTTGACATGTGAATTTGCCTCGAGAAATCATAGAAATAACAAAATCCCTCTGAATTTGGCATGTGATTGTCATGTGCTTAATATTTAGCCAGAAAAATTTGACCGTGATTACAACTTGTACAGTTCATGTATTTCAAATTGAAATCCGCCAATAAATAAAATTTAAATATTAAGCTATAAAAACTCGTAAATTACAAGTTAATTTAAGTATTTAACCCTTATAAAAACAGAGTAATATGTCGCCAACCACTAGAGGAGACATATTCAACATCATAATCGTTTGTGGTGATGTGGAGGCTACATCACCGTTCAATTTACCTAATTTGAGTTGCACTTGTACGTATGAGTCCCACACTTAGTGTCCATTTATTGTTTGAACTTGAATATTGCATTAAATTCTTCAAAATATATATGAATATTTGAACTCTATTTTCTTTTTTGTCTTTTTCAATTTTAAAATATTTACTATGGAATTTGATGAGATCTTGTGGATGGTTCCAATTCTTTTCACTGTTATTTTAAAGTAGTGGAAATGGTAGGATGTAGCACTTATATCTAAGTACGTATAGATTTTGTTTGTTTTTTAAAAGTATGTAGAATATAACTCATTTGTAACTGTAGCAACTAAGCATACGAAATCTACGTGCAGCATCCCTCACCCCAACTCGCTCTTTTTCTGCCCACTCTATCCGCTGACGCAGACGCAACTTTTGTCAGGATTATATTGTCACTTGTGTGCTGACATCACCAAGTGACGTAAAGTGACTCATTGATTCAGATCTTTTAAAACTAAATATGCAACACCTTTTACAATAAATTTATAATTGCATGACATATGTATAGTAATTATACATCACGCACTTAAATATCATATGAAATCCAAATGAGATCCTCTATTCCAATTTATGTTTCATCTTGTATTCCAAAACAATTACCACACACCACCACTGTGTTACATTTTAGCGTTTCGTCTCGTTAGAATATATTGCAGCCGATTTAGGTGAGTCATACACTGCAAAGGCCATAAATACCTAAAAGCCTAATGAACTACGTAGCTTGCCAGTAGGAGACTGTAACATTTCTTCGCCCACAACAATGGCTACCACCCCCAAATCAGAACCACATGTAGCTCTATTTCCTTCCGCCGGAATGGGGCACTTGCTTCCGTTCCTTCGCCTCGCTGTCATGCTCCATTCACGCGGCTGTGCCGTCACCTTCATCACCGTCGAGCCTACCGTCAGCGCCGCTGAATCCAACAAGCTCTCCAGCTTCTTCGCCACCTATCCAAAAATCAAACGCCTCGAATTTGAAATCCTTCCTTACAAAAACTCTGGATTTACGAACACCGATCCTTTCTTCATCCAGATGGAAGCCATCGGCAACTCCGTTCATCTCCTGCAACCACTTCTGTCTTCTCTATCGCCGCCTCTCTCCGTCATTTTCTCATGCATCGTCATTACTAGCAGAGTTTGTGACCTCATTTCGGATCTCTCCATTCCTACATACACAGTAGTTCCAACTTCTGCTAGGTTTTTCTCTCTCATGAATTATCTTCCTCAGTTACTATCACAGAACAATATTTCTACACGTGAATCAGTAGAAGTTCCTGGTTTAGGTCCCATTGCGTTGTCGAATATTCCTCCCGTAATGTTTGATCCTAATCATTTCTTTACCGTCGGAATCACCTCAAATGTTTCGTCGCTGAACAAAGTGAAAGGGGTGATGCTCAACACATTTGCCGAATTCGAACCAGAAGCAATTGAAGCTCTGAGAAGAAATGGAGTGGAGCATATTCTTCCAGTGGGGCCATATGAGTTTTTCGAGAGTGAAAAATCGAATAATCTTCCATGGCTAGACGAGCAAGCTCCTGAATCGGTACTTTTCGTAGCCTTCGGAAGCAGAACAGCTCTGTGGAAGGATCAGATTAAAGAGTTAGCGGGTGGATTGGAGAAAAGCAGGTTAAAATTCTTGTGGGTGTTGAAAGGGGGGGACGTGGACAAAGAGGACAAGGAAGAAGTGGAAGAGATAGTAGGTGAGGAGTTTGTGGAAAGAACGAAGAAGCAGGGGTTGATTGTGAAGGGGTGGATGAATCAGGAGCAGATATTAGCGCATCCGGCAATTGGTGGATTTGTGAGCCACTGTGGGTGGAATTCAGTGGTGGAGGCAGCGAGGTTAGGGGTGCCGGTAGTGGGGTGGCCGCAGCACGGGGACACGCGGGTGAATGGGGAGGTGGTGGAGAAGGCGGGGATGGGTCGGTGTTTTTGGGAGTGGGGTTGGGGGGGTTCCAGGTTGATTGGGAAAGATGAGATTGCAGAGAAGTTTGTGGAAGTGATGCGTGATGAGAAGGTGAGGGCAAGAGCGAAGGAGATGAAGGAGAAAGCAAGGCAGGCCAGGGAGATTGGTGGGACTTCGGAGACTTTGCTTCGAGGGCTGATTCAGTCTTTGAAGATTTAGTACGTGTTTGGACCCAATTGGAGGGGGTTGCAGTTTGTCACCAATAATTCGTCCTAATCTAAGTTACTTGGCTGGGAATTCTCTCCCAACTTTTTCCTTCACTTCGTAGGAAGATGGTCCTCTTTTCATATCTTATCTTAATATATAATAAAATATAATCCTCTATAAATAGTAATTTTAGTATTTTCTCGTCCAAACATATTTAGTTAATGTAGAAATAGCAACTTTATAATAAGATTATAATCACAAAATTTACGGTGAGATAATACTGCAATTACAAGAAAATCCGTCGAAATTTTTGATTTGCAGACTCTTACCATAAAATTTTGAATTTCAATTAGAAAAAAATTTTGCATTCCGAATATAGATATATTGAACTAATTAGTCAAAATTTGTGAGTCGCAAAATTTTACCGAAAATTTAGTCAATATATACTGGGGTAATATTTTCTAAATATCAATAAAATAGCCGAAATTTATAATTAGCAGAATTTTACCATAAATTTCATCGATATGTGCTGATTTTTTTTTTCTAAATATAAAAAAGTAGTTGAAGATTCTATATTCCAAATATTGATATCAATATATTAGCCAAAATTGAGGTTATTTGTGAAAATTAATTTTTTTAGAAAAAATACAATTTTCTTTTATATTTAGATAAGATTTTTTATTTTTTATTTTTTAGTTTATTTATAAAATAATTTTGGGCTCTAAAAATTATTTTGTTTTACATGGCATAAATTTGTAGTGTTTACATTAATAACAAATGAAAAAGAATTCGGTGTATCAACCAAAGTAATTTGTGAACTGATTTAGTTTGACAAAATAAGATTAATATTTGTTTTAAATATATATGTACATTAATTTGAAAAACAAAAGTAGGTATACCAAATTTTTAATGTAGTTTTTTATTTGGTTGAATTTTGATATATCTTGATATTTAAAATATTTTATACAAAATAAAAATGTGAAGTATTCTAAAAAAATAATTTGAGTAATGCTCAATAAATTGTAAACCATAAAAGAAGATTAAAACGACATTTATGCAAAGATAACAAAGATATTCACACCTTAAACCAATGAATATGACTATCTCATAGTAACTTATTCATTCTTATGTATTTTTTTTATTTTTTTAAAGCTCTTTCAATTTATTATAAATATACAAATTACATTTTTCATTATATTACAATATGATTGTATAAATTTATCATTTATATTATATATTCGTAATACATTAATAATTCATGTATCGCACGATGAGAGAATTCTAGCTAAGTAAAGTAATGGCAGCAGGTTTTTGGAATAAATTTGCATCTTAATAATGCCTTCCATCGGTTTCCATAAACATAATAGATAGATGTTTGTAAATTCTCTTTGGCACAATTATCTGAAGAAGAATTCAAGATCGCGTCCAAATCCAAAGAGAAAGTCAAACGCAGTTAGTCCATTGCCACAGTAAGCCCACAATTCAATAGATAATCGAAATCAATTTTTAGAGTTCTATTTCAGTTATTACTTATTACCCTAATATGCAATAATGAATCAATTATAAAGTTATTATTTTCCAATTATGTGGGGTTTTTCTAATGTATCTCAATCCCGTCATGAAATGATTTAGGTGCAAATTGTATGCATAGGTTGTGGTCTCTATTTGATCTGCTAAAGCCTAGATGTGTCTCTCAAAGGGTTCTAGGAATTAATACAAACAACTGGTCTCAACCTCCCAATTTATTAATTATATTACATGCTTATTTGACCATTGACTATTCTTATATCCCGAATCTCGAACAATCAATTCGATCGTGCATGCATAAGTGATGTCTAAATCAATCATACAAGATTCAAAATATAAACATATAAATAATAATAATAATGATAAACGGAAAGATAAATCAATGCATCAGCACATAACATATAATAACCTACTCTCTAATTATAGAATAAAAATCTACTACTCCATAAAACTAACATTATTATCAATGGAATAATAAATTACATTGTTTATAAGACAAATAACAAGGAAATCTAAATTGAATTAATGACAGGCATGATGCTTGACTCCATCGGATGCTTATTCCTTACTGATGTTTGTCTCTCTCTGTACGGACTCTTGGTGTATTTATGATTTATGACGTGTATGTTTCGTGTACATATGAGGTCTCTGTATATATATAAGGAGTGTATCAGAATGGAAAAATAAGGTAAAACAAGCATAAGCCACTACCATCGGTTCATAAGTTGCACACCGACCCGGTCAGGTAGAACAGTGCTTTGGATCAAATGTACATGTGAAGGCATCCGTCCCAATTCAGTGCGATGACCCAGCTGGGTCGCTGTGACAACATTCTCTAGGTCATTTTTTTTCCATTCTTCGTCATTTTGCCCTTTTTAGAATTTGATATTATTATAGTTTATTAACATGCACCTGTAAGTTTTCTACTTATATGCACTTTCACTACAAAAAAAATGGTCTTTGAGACAACAAAAAGTAGTCTAGTATAATGAGTATTTGTCATAACTTATGAAAAGTTATCTCAAATAATGAGTATTTGTCACAACTTATGCGTATTTGTTACAACTTTATTGTTGTCTCAATAACTCGGACGCAAATAATATAATTGTTACAATAAAAGTGGTCTCAAATGCTTCTCTAATATTTTTTGCAACAACTAGTTGTCTCAGAAAATAGTCTTAAAATGGTCTCAAATAGTTTGTAGAGAGATTTGTGACAACAAGTGGACACAAATAACTTATTTATTATGACCATAATTGTTGTCCTAAAAAATGTTACTCCCTCCGTCCCAGTTAATTTGTCCTACTTTCCATTTCGGTCCGTCCTACTTAACTTGTCACACCCATTAATGACAATTAAAGGCAACAATCTCCACCCTCAAAATATTCACATTTAATATCCACCTTTAAAAAAGTCAAAGATTCCACAAAATCTGCTTTTTCTTAACATCTGTGTCCAGTCAACTGTGATAAGTTAACCGGGACGGAGGGAGTATATAAAAGACCTTTTTTGTTGTAGCTATTGAATTAAAAAATTCCAATTATTTATTTTTCATGATAAATGCAACGACTTTGGAGTAACTTTGAAGTTTATGGGTCGAGTTTGGGTCAACAGATTAATAAGTGAGGATGATGAGCTCTTAGAAGAGATTATTAGCCAAAATATTGGATCTATGGGTTGACAATGGATGGCCTATTGTCAGCCCAGGTCCATGAAATAGGAAATATCCAGCGGCACTTCTTTTTGGCAAGAGCGAAGGATTAGGTCAACGAACAAAAGACAGAAGAAACAGGTCATGACAGAGAGGAGAGGGTTCATGAAGTCACCAGAGACACATCGCTTCTGGTGGTTGGTTTTATTTTCTTTCTTTTTGCTTTTTGCTTTTCAATTTTATCTTTTTTTTTTTTAATTCAGGAGATAAACATTATTATGTGTAGCTAGGTTCCTTTTTACCAGTTCGAGGGGATGTTGAACCTGAACATATTATATGTTGAATATCTATAATTTTTTCTTTATATCTTTCACGTAATTTATTCATGTTGCTTGTTTAATTCTTATATGATAGATTGATGATTTAATTTGGCAGGGCCTAAGTTAGAATATCGTGATATTTATTTTTAGGGTATATGATCACAATCCATAATTGATGTGATTTTGTGTTCGCAACTAGCAAATAACGGTTTAGTCATTAGGGGTAGCATGAGTCAAGATAATCTTAATCGGACTTGTGAATTCGGAGTCTAGTGTGTCCTATCATCTTAGTAATGAAAGTGTTTCACAAATTAAATCTATAGAGCTTATTCTAGGTTGTTTGATTATATATGGTTAAGTAAAGAACTTAGTTAACTAAAATTAAGAGACAAGTAAGACTGACATAACCTCTTGTCACCTTAGGGGTAGAGAATTGAGAGAGACGTTTAATTATTTAGTCAGGATTAAGAGTAGGGGGATATTCAACTGAGAACTAGTGATTCTTTGATTGATAATCTTTGAATTTCTATCTTATTTTGCTTTGTGATTTATCCGTTCAACAGTTAATTAGTCTAATAAGATTGAAAATCCAACTAACCCCCTTATTTTATTTATTAATAGTACGAACTTGATTAATTCATCCGCTCCCTATGTGACCGACCTTTGCTTACCACAACTACTAGTTAGTAGAGGCAAAGGAAATGAATTTTAATTTTGTGTGTCCAGATAGCACAGTTAGCTCGGTTCTTCACTAAGATTTCAAATATGCCATTTTTCTTTTAAAATGTATAAAAATATATACAAAACGAGCAAACAAGTGAAATCCGTAAAACACAGGGAAATAAGTGTAAACGGGCTATTCGTACATACTTTTATATTATTTGTCTTCTAAAATGAAGCCCCAAAAATACATTAAAATATCAGTTATCAAGAATATAAGTGTCAAACGGGCTAGGATGAATTGGCGACCTAGGCCCCCTAGTCCGCCTACTAAGTAGGCCACTTCGGCCCAAACATGCTCTAGAAGCGGGGTGGCTGCGCTAAAATTTTTATAGAATACCTCAGCCCAACTCAACACACATGTAACATAAACTAAACTAAACTAAACTAAACTAAACTAAACTATTCATACATAATGTGAAAGATAAAAAGGAAACCTCATTCTTCTAATGGTTTATTTAATCAAGAATAATTTAATATTACTACATAAAAGTTTGACTTTCCGTATATTGATATTCATCTTGGGAGAAAAGGGATCCAAAGTCTTGATCTTGTTTGGTTGAAATTGTTGTTGTTTTAACAACCGTCTCATCAGAATCATTGGAACCATATCATCAGTCTCCAGTGTTTTGTATTCCCCTAATCTTTTGAGATCTCTCAATTGATGCTCTTGATCAATCCAATCCTTCCAAAGTATGCAAAAATTGATTGTCTGGGCTCAACAAGTTCTTCTATACGTTTATGTTACCTACAATAAAAGCACTTTCCAATTGTACACTAGACATTTAAGATACTAGAAGATCACGTGTCATACAGAAAGAAGTGGTCCTTAGCAACTGCGTCAAAACTTGTTCACATTATTTCTATCAGCTAAGAACAAGTTCACGACTTAGTTAACATATAGTTTCATGTAAGGTCGTATCCCAGAAAGACCAGTATAAAAACCTAGTGAATTACTATAGTGACAACCTAACTTCATCTAAACTATCGGACTTCGATGGTTTTTATATATTTACCTAATCACTTAATCGATATGTGAGAACGGAATAAAAAATTAAATGGACATAAAGCGATTCGGGTGTGTCAAAAGCAATTCTAGGAGTTCGATGCAAGTTATTACCCTATTATACAACTATGGGTCAGTTATCAAGTTATCACACTCTAATGATTATGGGACTTCTCTAGTGTATCTCCATCCCCTCTTGGAGCAGTTGAGATGTGAATTGTCTGCATAGGACGACATCACGATCTGACTTGCTACATGCAACTCCCAAAGTATTCTAGAAATTAATTCATACCCCTAGAAAAATGTTATGAAACTCCTGATTTATTGAACGGTTGTATTATGGGCTTATTTGGCTATTGACTATTCTCATCTCCCAAGTCTCGAACAATCAATTTGTCTGTGTATACGTGATTGGCCAGATCAATCATAAAACATTCAAAACGTAAACACAAAAATAAATATAAACAAAATGATAAGCTATGATAAATCAATTCATTGTCACATAATAGATAATACTATACTCTTTAATCCTAAAATAAAAGCCTACCACTTTATAAAACTAACAATAGTAGCAATGGAAATAATAAATTTCATTATTTACAAGATATATAACAAGGAAAAATAAACAGAATTAATGGTCGACATGATCCTTGCTTACTGATGTTATCTCTCCCGGCGCTCTATAGTGACTCTCGGTGTATTTTCTGATATATTGCATGTGTTTTTCGAGTATAAGAGGTGTCAATATATATATAAGTGATAAGTAGAAAAATACTCGTATCCTTTGCTTGATTCAAAATCATTGAAAGACAGCTACAAAACACCTATTAATGAAGGTTCTGCGTGACAACCAATCTGCAGCTGCCGCCGAGCATGGGAATTATCTGGTCTTTCTGGCTAGCCTATATATTTTATATACTTGACAACTGCTTAAGCCGTTGTTCCCACCATTTCCTCGTTGTTTGCTTGAACGTCATTGTTGCCATACCCGCAAGACAGTGGGTAGGCTCATTGCAAGAGGTTCGAAAGCAAAGGGATACGCTTATAGGAGTAGAACACGACCTATTGATGATGGATAACTACTAGTATATAAAATAATTTGTCGGAATGTCTACCCGAATGATCGAGCATACTCAGACTAGTACGAAGATCTTGCTTTCCACCTCGAGGTCATAGACATCCAACTGGTATTGAACCTTAATGAACGAAGTCAGCACTTGCGTGACACATCAGATAAAGCTCTTTTAATGCCTTTTATCTTTTAAACTTTTATTAGTTATGTACTTATTTTGTATCTAATTCAAAATACTCTAATTGTGTATTTTTGTGTATTTCGGTGATTTTATAGAATATTTTTGGGCTAAAAAGAACAACTATGGACCGACCAGTGGTGTGATGTGAAGTTAGGTCTGAGAAGTGGATACATTAAACTGAATTAAGTACTAATGTTATTTGCTCAAAAGAATAATCAATGGAGCAACAATGTTTTTCACTGGATCATTTTTTACTAATTGGGACAATGCCTAATTTGATTGGGCCGATGAGTCAAGAAACGAAACGTAAAAAGAAGAGAGTAGAAGATGGTGCAACCCTTGCCATACTAATATATATACGTCCTTTTATGGGGTGAAAAGAGGGAAGCATAAGAGAGAAAAGGAGGCGCAAATCCAAAAGAGACATCAGAGCGAGGGATGTGAGTTAAGGAATAAAGTTATTTGATTACTTTCTCCTTATCTTTATTTACTTAGTTTCTAATTTTAGCTTTATTTTCACTTTTGTTTTTTACTTTGTTAATTTATGGACTTTTACACCATGGTGCGTGGCTGGTTTGTTTATTTCTAGTTGCTTGTGTTAGCCAAAGTGATCAAGCACACGTCAACGGCCAAATCAAAAAAATCAAAGGAAATCAACTTGCATTAAATGAAGGCAGAAAAGAAACCAAAAACCTATTGGTCCTTGTCCTCAATCCTGCATGCATGAAGAAGTACCTTGTACTGTGCATTAATTTTATTTGGCACTTTGTATAACTAGGTTTTTGATCCCTTAGTGATTGATGGCTAGGGGTTTAGCTTTAGTAGGTACAAAAAGATATTGCAGTGTATCTATTTATCACATGTAAAAATAATGAAACAATATTGAGGCATTGCTTTGTCTGTTGAACAATATGAAGCCATTCATGGCCCTATTTCCTATCAAGTGCCACGTCAACTGAAAAATCAGCAAAGTCAAAGGAAATCAGCTCGCAAAAAATGAAGGCAGAAAATAAGCCAAAAACTTGTTGGTCCTTGTCCTCAATCCTGCATTGATACACGTCGTTTATACATGCATTTCAGGTCGATTTAGAGATATATTTGGTATCATTTGCATGTGTATTTAGTCGGAATGTGCTTAAATTCATTTTCTTGAGCTAGATGACGTGGTTGTACTTGTTTTAGTGATAATTAGGTATAAAAAGGCTAAAAAGTCCATTTGGAAGAAGTACGGAGAAGAAACAAGTCAAATAAGGGCAAAAACGGATGAAAAGGGGGTTAAAAGAGAAAAATGGTGGATCACAGCCGTATCCATGGAAGAAACCGTGTTAAAATTATCCTAGAAAGTGAAAAATACACTGCCAACTCAACACGGCCGTGTCAGTTAGGAACGGCTGCATAAAAAATGCTTCCAAAAGTGCATTTTTTTGTCAGCTTGACACACCTCTAGTATTTTGGCTATATCTTGAGATATACAACTCCAATTGAGGTGCAATTGGTGATGTTTGAAGCTGATTCAAAGGAATAAAACTTTGCTAGAAAGGCACAAATCCCAATTCGGACCGAAAGACCCTAAAAATGGCTTGGAAGTAGACCTGAAACTTGTCTGGCCATAACGGCTGTGTTCGCAAACGCAGCCGCGTCCGATGGCGGTTCTCACGCGTTTTGTACTCATTTTTTTTTTTTTTTTTTTTTTGCCTATTTTAGGCACGTTTCAACCCCAATCCTTTCTAACTTATAACTACAAGCCTCTAGGTCCGAAAATAACAGACAATATTCATTGGAGAAGAGTTTGGAGACGAGATCGAAGATCAAGGAAGTGACAAGACGAAGATTGGAGACGAGATTCGGGTTTTTCTATTCCTTTTCTTTAGTTAATTTTCCACTATGTGTTTCTATGAATGTAGTTGGTTTTTTACTTTGATTATGAGTAGCTAAACACATATTGTGTTTTAGGGTTAGAAAGTAGATTGTGAACAATAGAGTAGCCCCGCCTAATTAATAAACAATATAGTTGGTTTAAAAGTCTAGAGTTTTAGGTTAATCTTACATAAGAGTTCATAATTGAAATCTATGCCCTAGAGTGATTAACAACTAGGGGTTTATCTTTAGTGGGTATAAAAAGTTGTTGCAGTGTATCCATTTATCACGTGAAAAATTAATGAAACAATATTGAAGCATGGCTTTGTCTGTTGAACAATATGAGTCATTCATGACCCTGTTTCCTATCTCTATCCAATTTCCATTAGTTTGAACCCGACAACTTGATTGTTTAGGATTAATTCAGTAGCATTTTCTTTAATTCGTTTCTATAATTATCTGTGCTCGTTAATTTTATCATTTATGGTGCATGGAAATGTGTTTAGACTGATTACCTCGATTATTTGTCCATATATCTAATATAATTTGCAACCCGTAATTACTGTAAATTAATATGCATTGGTAGAAACTATTTATGTTGGATATGAGTTGTAATTATAATAAATTAAATAATTTTATTAATGAAAAAAAATGAGTTATTAGATAATTTAATATTCTTTATTGAACATAATTAAGTTATTCAATTAATTATCCTTACAAATAAATATGTTTCAAATAGTGCATCGATCGATGGAAAATCTAGTAAAAATAATATAAAGGTGATCACTCCATATTTTATATGATTTTTAGGGGTAAATTCATAGCTTTCGTAATTACTACTTCTTACCCACATTTTCATATGGTTGGCGAATTCACTTTTTTGTCGGCTTTGTAGTATTTTCAATACAAAATAATGGCTTTTTTTATGTTAGTTGTAAAATCACAAGTCCAAACGGATAAAAGAAGAATTGAAAGTCATGGATTGAAGAATTAGGCCCAAACTAGCATTTGGGTAGGCCCAAGATGGAGTGGAGAAACTAAAAAGATAAAGTAAAAAGAGAAGAAGAAAAAGTGCTAAACGCTCGACCTAGCAACCTAGGCCTATTCAGTCGTGCATTCGGCTTCGACTAGAAAAACATGGTTAGGTGGTGAGTCTTTGCTTGACCGAGCAATCATCCTCTATTTGTCGAGCAAAAAGGTGAGTTTTCTTGGAAAGACGCATTTTTATGGAATTTATCCGATTTAAAGCCCGTCCAAGCTTGTTGTTGTATACTCTTATAAATACCTATTCTCAGAAAATTAGGATAATAGTTTAGAAATAGTTTTTATTATTTTTCTGCAGTTTTGTTTAGAGTAGTCTCTATATAAGGAGCCGGAGAAGACGTCGAAGATTCTTCTGCTGAAATTCGTCGGTGATCGTAGTATTCTGACTTTAGTTTTTAATTAGCTTTTGTATTGTTAGACGGTGCTTTTAATTATAATATTTATTTTTGTTTATATTATTATGGAGTAGTTGTTCTATATATTAGGATTAGAAAGTTGGTTTTAATTACGAATATGAATGGTATTGTGCATGTTATAATTATATGTTCTTGCTGTTATTTTTTGTCTTGAGTTTTGATTGATGTTATTGTAGACTGATCATCTAAGCCTAGCACTCTGAAATCACATACCCAAGATTATTTCAGAAGGTCGGGGTATTGATGGGAAAGCAACAAATGACATAATATATATCAAGATTGTTTCGAAAGGTGAGAGTATATTATGCGGGTATTTCCTAAACATTTTTCGGAGTTATAGGCACTTTAACTGAGATGGTTGTATGTTGATTATAATCCACACATTAGGCACTTCAAAAGTAAGTTTAAGAATGCATACTCGTGAAACTCGTAATAAATAGACATATTAATTAAGTTATACATATACGTTTGCATGTGTAGTTGTCTATGATTGCACGATAATTAAATGAAATAAATATCTTAAGATAGTGTTTAAAATTAGTAATCTTCGTTGAAGTATTAATCGCGTGTTAGTGAAGGCTTAGTTAATTTTAGTTTTTCTCTTGGTATATATTGTCTTAGGGTCTAGATACTTTGTGCATATTTCACATCCATATTTTGATGAGAATTGTGAGTATTTAATATTTACAAGTGTCATTTCATGCTTAATTGTATTTTCAAGTTGATTTTCCTTTTTGAGATGATTAGATGCGCTTTTGGGTGTTTTTGAGTCGTATTTTGAAGGTTAGGAAACTCGGAAGATTAAAGAAAATCGTTTACATCCATTTTCTCACTTCGACCTGCATCCCAAGGCCCAAAAGGACCCAAAATAGGTCAAGGTTAGGCTCAAACTAAAGATCGTCAAGTTACGAGTAAAAGTCGTGAAGGAGTCGGGCCAAAAAAAAATAGATGAAAAGCCTCAAATTGGAGAAAGAAAGAAGAAGAGGTCAATCACACATACTCCACGTTCCAGCCCAAAAATTGAATTCTAAATAGACTCGAATCAGACTTAACAACAGTCCAAAATTGAAGTTCGTCGAGTCGTGAATAAAAGTCGTGAAGTGGTCGGGTCGAGAAGACGAGAGGTAAGGCTCCAAAACGGCGACGGAAGATGAAGGCGCGAAGAAGGGATGAATTGCACCAACCATCGGCCCACCTACCGGACCGGTTGTGGTTTCGGCAGCTGGTACAAAATCGCCCCCAGTTGCAGCCGCCAGATCTGCCGGTCCGACAGTTCGCGAACTGCGCACGACTAGTTTCAGCGTGTTGTCTTCGTATTCCGGCCATAACTTCCTCGTCCGAGCTTCGTTTCGAGTGATTCAAGTTGCCATGTATATCCGAGACAAATATCTACAAATATGTAGTTGAAGTTGAAGGCTAATTCCGGATGGATTTTTCCCAGAAATCAGGAGAACGACGAGTCAAGCGTGTAAAGAGGCTTGACTCAACCACTTAAAGGACCAAGCACTCCGTTTTATATTTTTACACTTTTACCCTTACTTAAGGGGCTTTTCAGTAGATTTTACGGTTGTGAGGGGGAGGGGGGGGAGGCCATTTATACTCATTTTACTCTCATTTGAAAGGATTGAACATTCTGCCTCCTTTGTAATCTTCCCCAATACACTTCTCTCTCTTTCTTTTTCATTTTTCATATTTTTAGTCATAGAAACTAGGATTTTTCTTACTCGTCTTCAAGGAGGAAGCCGTATTTGGAGGATAACTCAGGGACTACTCAAAGGCTTGTGACATCCGTCAAGTTTATCAAAGATTTAGGAGGATTCTTCAATCGATTGAGCATTTTCTGATCCGTTCTTTTTATTTTCGGTCTTCATTGTTTTTATTGCTTGATTGTTGATGATGCTTTTCATTGCTTTGATGAGTTGTAAGTAACTTCCTTGTTTCCTGAAGCTCGGGATTAGTCCAAGCTTCGAGGTTGATGATTAGTCGATTGATTAGAGGATTTATTTTGAGTTGTGCTAACCTAGGGTTCGAATTTGGTTGATTTGTTAGGATTATCATATGAAATTAGGGCTTTGATTATAGGCTTGCTTTGGTCGCTCGGCTTTCGATAACTTAGCTTTATTTTGTATGATTGTGCATTTGAGTTGGGATAATCTAAACCTGGGCAAGAGATTGCCACTATTTCGAGGAGATCCAGTTTGATCTTAAAGTAGCTTAGGAATGGATTTCTAAGCCTTAAATTAGTCGGGAGGGAAATTCAATCTGCAACCTAAATTAATCAAGACCCAATTGGTAGAAGAGATACCTATGGAGGACAAGCCCTACCAAACGGGGAAGTAGAGTTTAGGGGTCTTTGTTAGGATGGACGAAATTAGGTTTAGTCGCGTTTGTAGGACTACACCCCTACGTCGGTCTTTAGCGTAGGAGAAGTCGGGCTAACCTCTTCTAGTCTTACGTAGTTGGTAACCTGGGGCCCAAGGTTGAGTTTGTAAATCTCATTTGCGTAGGTAGTCTATATTGAGCCCCAATTATTTACCTATCTTAGGGAAATATGGAAACTCAACCTTATTTCGGAATTATCACCCATTTAGGATATTGATTGGATTGAGAATTCAATCACATAGAACTCATACTAGTTTTCTTTAATCATCTTCGAATTGTTAATTCCATCTTGCTTGTGAGAAACCGAGCCTCGGGAATATCTCTCCATCGATCGGTTCCCTCCTTGCTTTATGTTAATTAAATTAGTCCACTCTATCAATTTGCTTTTGACCTAATTAATTCAAAAGTGTTAAAGCCGATTCTCCCGAAAAATCATCCCATGGATTCGATATCTTTTATACTACCTCTGTCACAAATTGTACGCTTGCGATTTGAGAAGGTTGTTCCAATCCTTGTGATTTGGAGCAACTTTCACGACAAGTTCAGAAGATCCATCAACATTTATGGCGGCTTTTTCATACGTGAAGACTAATTTTTCCTCGCAAGCAACAGTTGGAGTATTTCGGTATTTTTACTGCATAGTTAGACTTCATTAATCTCTCTTCATACAAACAAAAAAAAAAAAAAAAAAAAAAAAAAAGGCACCGCAGACTTCGCATTTGTGGTCTGCATCACCTAGGTCCCAATACACTGTAGTAAAGTAAAAACAAGAACACTATTTAAAAACTTACTATTTTTATAGTGTAATTAAAAGATTTTTTTGAATGAAAAATTTAAAATATGTGTAAAATCGTAACAGATGAGCACCTGTAGAGTTGATACGCTCATAGATTACGTTGCCATTCTCATTCTCCATAGGAAAATGAGATGCTTGTGGAAGTCCATCTGCAGTGTGTACTCCACTACATAAAAAGAAAAGTCAATATTGTACACTGCACTTTATATAAAAAATAATAATTACCTAATGCTTCCTTCAATGGACTCATGAAATGGTGTAACAACTGAGAAAGAATAGTGAAAATAATGGAATTTTAGATATTTCTTATCAGCAAAATATTTAATATAAATATATATATATATATATATATATATATATATATATATATATATATATATGTGTGTGTGTGTGTGTGTGTGTGTGTGTGTATGTGTATATATAAGGCTTTATGTGTTATATTAAAATGTAACTTTGTAGGATTATATTAGTATTAATTATATTAATTTTCTAGAACATAAATACTTGTACCTTTACCAATAGATGTTGAAGGAGATAATGTAGTTGAAAATTGGTTGATCGTATTTCTAGTAACATAGTTATCATTAACTGCTAAAG
Source organism: Ajuga chamaepitys (assembly GCA_958295605.1). NCBI lineage: Eukaryota > Viridiplantae > Streptophyta > Magnoliopsida > Lamiales > Lamiaceae > Ajuga > Ajuga chamaepitys. Next base: position 9,336,645 of record OY282506.1, read on the forward strand.
AAAAAAATCAATTTCAGCATGTAAAGGAATAAAATAACTAAATATATAAATTAGTTTCAATTACAATTATTGACGTACCAATTGACATTGGTGTAGGCAATAATATGCACATTCGTCGATTTGTTCTTTGAAATTGACGTATTTAAAATACAAAATTAGCATATAAGAATAATTTCTATAAACTTAAATGTTATTGTTGTTAAAGTACATATTATCTTGAGAATAACAATAAATGTAATACATTATGAATTACCTGGAATATTCATGAATGAATCTAGGGTCGCAGTAGATGTATTACAATTGTGTGGTTGACTCTTTTTCAATCTTGCAGCATGCAACTTACCTAAATAATATAAAGTTAAAAATTAATTAAGAATTTAAACAGTAAAACATTTTTAAAAAATGAAATAGATAAATATATGATAGATTACGCGGAAAACTTACTCGTGTCAATTTTCTTTGACATAGAAGAAGATAACATAACCGATGCAGCTCTTCCATCCACACGTGCAGTCTTTCGTTCTACAATACAATTTATCTTTTTCACAAAAATACATCTAATTTATAACTTTGTAAAATGCATTGTAGAAATAAATCGAACAATTACTAATCATAAAAATTATTACTTATTGAACTAATATTATAGTAAATTGTCGGACACCATTATTTATTTCCTGTTAGGTTTTTTTCATTTTGAAATTATTTAATTATTTTTTTTAATTTTTAGTTTTTAACCAAATGTTAAACACATTATTAATAATTATTGTTCATCCACCTTTAAGAGTGGACCATATTTTTATTTATGTGCATTGGTAGCGTCGTTTCCTGCTATCAAATTAAATGTGTATGAAGAATACACTTAAACCTTACTAACTATCCTACTGAGTAGAATGGTAAATAAGGGTCGATCCCACAGGGAACGGCCGAACAGTTTTGATTACGATGTCAAGCAGTTTATGATCAAGTACGCAAGAAATAAATATTTAAGAAAGCAATAACGAGGGGGGATTGATAAGGAACTAACAATCTACTAGTGACAATTAAAAGCAACTAAACACAATTAAAAGAAACAAGTACTCAAAAACAATAGAAGAGATCTTTTTCGGTTTTAGTTTTCAAATAGTAAAACAAGTCACCCTTGATCATGCTTCCCCTTGGTCTTGAACAATTGATGCAACTATTGTTAATGCCCGATTAAATTGTGATTTAAGCCCTTATCTCAAGACTATTAATAAGCTCTAATAGCCTTGTTGTCCCTTAATCTTAGTTAATCAAAGTAAGCTCTTCGACTAACCCTATTCAGTTTAACCGAACCCTCGAACAAGCTCTCTTAGATTCAATCACCAAAAGCATTAAACACTAGGACAACGAGATAAATTCAACATAAAACTCGAAAGCTCGGTGGTTGAACTTTGTGTTATCCACAATAAATAACCATTGTTTGCTACACGGGAATCGGAAATCCTACAATTACGGATAGTAATCTCCTATTCTAGCAACACATTCACAAATCCCTTAAAGGGTGATCAAACCAATAATCAATTCATAAATGTGAGTCAATAAGAGCAAATAAGACAAAACACTTAAATATACAATAATCTCGGTAACATTAACCGTAATAATCACATCAATGTCCCGACTCAAGGTTCCACAATGATCAAGGATGAACTAAGGGTGCTAGCCACCCATATTAACTAATACAATCAGAAAATAAATGGAAAAATAAAGAAACATGATACTGATATGGGTGAATCCAAAGATGTCAATTGAAGAAGATGATCCTTCAATCTCTAGTCCAATCTCCTTCCTTGGTGGTTGAATAGTGCTCTCCAAGTATCAAAAAGGCATTCAAAAGTTATCCAAAGTTAGGTTAAATTCGAATGAGATGATATATATATATATATATATATATATATATATATATATATATATATATATATATAAGGAGAGAAAGTGCTAATAAAAAATAGGCAAAAACGTATTCAGGATTTCAAAACAGGGTAGTAAATCTCGACCGAGATGGAAGTGTGTCTCGGCCGAGACGTGAAAAAGGGTTTTCAGGAATTTTGGGTCAAAAGCTGATCTCGGCCGAGACGTAAAAAGAGAAAATTAGGGCTTTTTGGAATTTGACTCATCTCGGCCGAGATTGGATTTCATCTCGGCCGAGATCTTCATCTTTGCAATTCTTCAAGAATTCCCTGGAGACTCATCTCGGCCGAGATTGAATTGTATCTCGGCCGAGATCTTTGATTTTGCAATTCTTCATGAAATCCCCTAGAGGCTCATCTCGGCCGAGATTTGCATCATGTCTCGGCCGAGATCTTCAGTTGGCCCTTCCTTTTGCTGCCTCGATCGATCCCTCGACTCCGCGGTCGTTTGATGTTGTTTTTCGATCCTTTTTCACCTGTTTTAGCACAGAAACAGCACAAACGCATTTTTTTGCCCATGAGAATATAAAAGCACTAGATACACGTAATTATGCACATTATTACACTAAAATGACACTAAAAATGCCCTAAAGTGCGTGCACGGAACACGTGTACCAAATCTCCCCAAACTTAAAACTTGTTCGTCCCGAACAATAAAGAGAAAGACAAAAGGACACGTGTTTAGGGCAAAGTTTAGTGGCATTTGATTTCAGAATTTTCATGAAAAAGAGTAAGAGATCATGATAAAAGTGAGCATGTGTGATAGACTAGATCCATTACTCTCGAGACAAAACACTTTCAACTTAAGATCCTCACATGGTGAGTGCAACTCTCAACTCTCAAGTGTATCAAAAGGGAAATGTATACGCTCACATTGAAATGCATAAAATGCCTACCATAGGCTTGCCAATCATCTAAACTTTGATGTATACCGACATGTGTGACAAAGAATAAAAAAGGTCTTTAATAGGTTGTAGTGTTGGCTTGGGGTAAGATGGGAAAATTTCTGGTATAAGTGACTATAAAACGGACTAAATGAGTCGTGCACTACCCATCTACCCCTCAAACAATGGTCACTCAACCTAACTCTTTACTTCCTTAGTAAATCAATCCCAAAAATTGATTTCTTCTCCTTACCACAAATTCCACAACCTAAATGCTCTCTCAATTCTCCTTTGGAGTGTATTTTCTTTTGAATTTCTACCACTTGAGAACATCTATCAAAAGACATTTGTACTACTAGCCTCTCCAAATCAAAAACAACAATTGAGTATATACAACTAACTTTTTCTTTTGTTTTTCTGAATTTTCGACTTTTTTCGATTTTCGATTTGTTTTTTTTTTCTTTTTTTCTTTTTTTTTAAAACAAGAATTGGAGAGGACTAGTATTTTTGACTCTTTGCCTATTGTTTCATTTCCTTTCACCCTTTAATATTCCCTATAGATTACGCCTTTCAATCCCAAATTACCCGACTACCTTCCAACCGACTCCCTCATACTCAAATAGTCCAATTAAGGTCAAAGGCTAAATCGAAAGGTACTTGGCTTGTAGAATTGGGCTGTCAAACAAAAGGTTCAAAGCTCAAGGGGGGGTAACTAGGGGCAATTTTAAATTTTTATGGTGAAAAGGTGTGACATTTTTCAAGTTTACAAAAAGGCTCAAAGAATTTCAAGGATTGCCTAAGATCATTTTCTAAGTCACACACCGAATCATTCAAAATAGAGAATCAAGGCAAGTTCTAGAGACAACTAAATGCATTCAAAGAATTTCACACTGAAAGAAAGTTTAAATTACTCCAATTGTGGGAGTATCTTTTAAGGCTCAAAAACTCACAAGGCAAAATTTTTGATCAAAGGTTTTGAGTGTAAGTTCGATTTTGCTTCAAAAAGTCTATCATGCTCTACCATGTGCTTCTTTCAAAAATATTTGTCAAAATTTTTCATCATTGATCAATGCCACAATTTTTTTTTTATCCTAAACTTCATCCAATTGCTTTCTGGAGCTGCCAATTTGTACGAATCCCACCCCCTCCCCAAACTTAGTTGCAAACTTAGTTTGTGGAAAAAGAGGAGTACAATTTGGTGGCTCGCCGAACTTAACCATTTTATTTCACCTTTATTCACAAACATTAACTAAATGAACTACTTTATTAAGAATCCTACTCCTATAACAATAAAGGGAAAATGTGTGTGTACTTATCAACACAAACAAACAATTTGACTTTAAGGCACCCAATGATTATTCAAAAATCCGAAACATCCAATTGAATATGTAATAATATTACCAACCAAGGCTAATAAAAAAAATATGACAATGGGCTCACAGGCCGGCAATATTACCAACAATCAAAATGGACACATATCACAAAGGCAATCAATATACAAATCAGATTGGCACACAGGCCATCACCAGAAATCCAACAAACAAGTCATGCCAAGTGGCTCACAGGCCAACAGTAAAGATAATGAAAGAAGAAAAACGAGGGGTAGGGGGTTTCGAGCGGCCGAAATGGTCTTATCTCTTTGTTTTCCCCCAAACTTAGTTTTTCAACTAAGTTTGGGACAAAAAGGTAAGACTTCTCGGTCGCTCTACTCACAGCGAGCGGGAAGGTCGGGGGTTCGAGCCGGTGAAACATCCTTTGATGGACTTGAAGAGATCGAGAATCTTGGTCTGATTTTCTTGGATAGTCTCCTTGATCCCTCTCAGCTCAGCTCCAATAGATGTTCGCATCTCCACCAACTCGGCTCTGACACCTTTGATTTCATCCCCCATGGCCGCCATCAAGCCCTCTTGCCGTTCTTGGAACTCAGATTGAGATAGAATGGCAGTGGATGATCTTTTCCTTGACGGTTGCTCTGGCTGGCTACTGCCTTCTCCTTCAACCCCCATGCTCCGAACCCGTGCCACCAGACGTGGCTTTTTAGCTCGCTTGAACTTGGTAAATTCTTCCCGATTTGGCTCCAAGGAGGCATTGAGGTGTGCCTCGGAGCTCAGTTCCAAATTCAGCTTGCTTTCCAAGTTGGTGATGTAAGTCAGTCCGGGGTTGGGTAGGCGGAGTAAGGTCCCTCGTTTTGGAGAACGTAAGGGACAGTCAGACCCGATATGCCCTCTTTGTACCCGAGCATGGCAATGCGCATGTTCTCCATCTCCTCCCAATCCAAATAATAATCATTAGTGATAGGTGTGTACTCTGGAAGGGGAACATGGTAGTGCTCGAGTATAGGGGTTATCAACGCCCCACAATAGATCGCGGGCATTTTCGTTTCTCTTTTCCTCTCCGTCCTCAATTCTTTCACTATCTTCTGAAAACATGATACTAGGTCTTGCTCGAAGTCCCTCTGCTTCCTATCCACTATGCCCCAAAGAATTTCCATCTCGTATAACCGAGGAGAGCTGATTTCTTTCCGTCCACATATGGTGGAACTCAGCAGCTTCTGTAGATACTTCACCACGGGGCTTCGAATGGAGGTGAGCCTGGAGCTCCTTGGATCATATGCCTGAGGTGCAACTATTCCAGGGGCGACAGTGATTTACCCCCAGAATTGTTGCACGTTGAACTCCTTCGACACATGGCTACGATAAACAGCTGGACTCTTGAAGCCATAAATGCTTTTCAAAGTGTCGTGGTGTAGTATCTTCTCTTCGTTAAGAAGCTGGAATTTGAAATGATGAATTGAAGAGCCGGAAATGACCTCCTCCTCGATCTCAAGTGTGCTGAAAAACTCGAGCACAAATTTGAGGAAAGTTGGGTGGGGTGCGAGGCACTGAACTAGACCTGCTTCGTCTAACAGCTCCAGAACGTTTTGCCGGATTCCCATGGCGTCCAAAATCTTGGGATCGCCATAGCGGGTAGCTGACACCCCCCTCTTCATCAATTTGTCAAAACGTTTCCTTTGATCTTCCGTTCTCAGCACTATATCAAAATCTATGGGTTTCGTGGACTTGTCAGTGGAAGTCGGTGGAACTTCCGGTGGAGGAACCTCCGGAGTAGGCTCAACAGCCTTCTCCTTGCCCTTGGCGTGGCTTCTTCGGATTTTTTGCGTGACTCTTCGGCCAGAGGTGCCTTCTTGAGTGTTGCCTTTTGTGATTTTCGGAGGTGCCATGGGTACCTAAAATCACCAATTCAATCATAAAAAACTTGTGGCAAAATAACTAGTTCAAGTGCAAGTAAGAGATGCATAGGTTCACTTGAATCCGACTATATATCTAACAAAAACAAGGCATTTACACATTAACTTATTTTTAGTGTTGTTAAGTAAGATGTGAAAATTTACTTTCTATATTCCATAATATTAATATGTATTAACCTAGACAATTTTAATTTCAGCCTCTTATGTGGATGTGGAGGATTCACATACTTAGACTGACTATACATGAGACAAGTTTCTGCCTTACAATGCTCAAATTTACGTAAAATTTAATTGTATTTATATTTTGTTGGAATTATAAGTTTCTCAGCCATTTGTTTCGACAAAATCTAATAAACCGATGTCTTCTATTTATTTTCTAATTTTCATTAATATTTTGTGAAATGTTGTGTATTCTTCGTGATTGAATCCACCTATTAGATTCAAAACTTATCATGATTAACACCATACGTAATAAGTTTGTGTCTTTAGTTTTTACTAAAATTTTCAATGTCCAATTTTTTATTCATAAGACACGAATAATATACAAAAAACAACAATTGTTCTATAAAAATTACTGAAAGAATAAAATCCATCTTATCCATATACCATATGAAATTATATTTATTTTATTATGTAATTTTTTGTAACTGATTTTAAGAGTAACTTATTTGTACGATTTTACTATAGATTAAGTAAGTGCATTTTAATGTGAATATTTGTTATGTTAGAAATTCTCGACTACATCTAATGTACGCAGCGGAATAATAAATCGAGAATTAAGATCGTGATTTATAACTGAATTAATCGTTGAGCATTGATTACGCTAAAGTTGGAACAACTTACTTGTGCGTAATTAGTCGGACAGAGTTGAGCGATTGATTCACCACTTCAGGTATCCACGCGTATATCGTCCGCTGCAGGAACTATCCTCGGTACAATTATTCGATAAGTGATCGCTAGGAAATCACTTATCAAATTCTATAGTGCCTCCAATTTTTATCTGATAAAACCCTTAATTCTCTACTATAGAGAATATGTATATATAGTACCATATAACCCTAGGTTTATGGGCCTAATATTCATGTCTGCTTAATCAATTAATTAGTCTGACTTATTAATTAATAAAGCCCACATATCCTAATTTAGTCCATATCTTTCATGTTATCCTATTATAGGTTATTTCATGGTAAAAAATGTCTACGTAAATACTGTTATTTAATATTACTAATAGTATTAACATTAAATTTATAAATGAACAATATAAAGCTTAAATTTTTAATAGATATATTTTATTTATGATATTATAATAAATAAATATTTCCATTACAAGAAATTAATACATATTTTTCAGGTCTTTGTTTGATTGATATTATTAATTGATAATTCATTCTCATTTTTTATGAGAACATGTTTATTGGTACAATTTTAATGATTTTATTTTAGGTAAAGATGACAAATAACGCTGCAACGAATGATTGATTAATGATACAAAAGAATTGGGATTTGTGTTTTTTTCTTGAAATAAGGTACGGCTTTCTTTTCTTGATATGATTTATTGAAAAACTAGTAGTATCCCCGTGCGATGCACGATTTGTAAATATAAATGAATAAATAATAAGAATTTTATATGTTTATATAATTTTAATATAATAAAATATTACAATCAATATATAATAAGAGATGAAAAATTAAATGATAATGAAAGAAGAGTCAATGAAAAATATTAAAAATAAAAAATATATAAATTTGAGTAAGTTATAGAATATATGTATATTTATAATTTTGTGACGAACGTTTATATTTATCCAAATTATCTGATTTTTTATTTTTTCAAATATAAAATTCAAGAAATTTTCAAAAACTTTTAGTGAGTACCAAAATACTACATTCTAATTTTATCAATTTTTATTTGTTGCACAAGCACACTAATAATTAACCCACATAATCAACCAACAAACAATTATTTATCATTAATTTAATTTAATTTATTTATATAATATGGTCAAAATATAGATCGATAATAGATGACTCATAAAATTTATTATACAGAAAAATCACATTAGAAATTAAAAAATAATAATAAAATTAGATCACTTTTTGAAAAAAAAAATTGAAATTATAAACTAAAATTATAAAATATTTACTAAATAATTCAATTTTATATTTTTATATGATTAAAACATTAAACAAGACAAATAATTAATAAAGAATGAAACAAAATTCAAATTAACATTAGATATAAAAAGATCATTAGGGGTTTATTTAAAATCGTATTAAATCTATTTTTCTGTTTTGATTTTTCTTTATTTATTTGTTTTTCCTTTCTGTGTATGAATATACTTGATCATAAATTTTTTATACACATAATTGATACTACGCAAATCAAAGGACACATTAAGTGAAAATAAAATTAAATAGAAAAAGAATGAGTACAGTAAGCATAATACATATGATTTTGGAAGCAAAAAAAAAAAAAAATTATTTTGTTTTTGTCGATAAACTTACTCTCATCCCACTCCTTTCCCCACATTTTAGCCCCCTCCCCTCATTTTATATTCTAGATAATTATTTTGATTTCTCTCACACAATTTCGGCCACTTTCTCTCTTTCTCTCTCTCTAAGTGTTGGTCTCTCTTTGTTACTCTGGTGGGTGGTGATATCGCATCACTTCTCCCTAGCTACTTTGTATCTCTTAATCTTCAAAACAAATAAAGTTATTTAAAGAAAAATAAAATTTAGAAGTAGACGCAAAATTTGGCTGAATCAACGGCTTGATTAATGTCGATTTCAATTAAAAAAATAAATTGATTGCGCGGAACAGATTCTGTGAGATATGAGGTCGGACCGTTTTAGGAAGGTTGCGTGAGTGTCTCATTTTATAGACTTGGACAAATTAAGTTGATTTTAGGGGACTTACTATTAATTTGAGATAATGGTGCATAAATATATTTTAGGCAAATATATGTAAATTTATTTCCAAATAAAATGTTTTATACTAAAAATAATGTATTCCATAAATGGCAAGGGAATTTGGGCGGGAAAATTCTTAGGTTACTATTTTGGGTGGATTTTGTTATTATATAGATATAGATAGGTAAATTATATGTACATTACATGTTACAAAACTGCATTGGTTTTAAATTATTTAAGTTATTATGTTCAATTTCATAGTATTAACAGTGACATGGACTTAATTAGTTAGATGCACATCTTAATTCAATTAGGCTTTGCTTTAAAAAAAAAAAATCTTAGTGGTTCAATTTGAAATATACAACATCAGTCTGTATTTGAGCTTTGTGATAAACTTACTTTTTTAAACAAACAAAACACTGAAAAATATAAATGGCATATAATTAAAATGTAGAATTGACTAATGATTGAAATATGTCACAAGAAAACAGAATAAACTAAAAAGAAACATAACACAACAATATCAGTAGTAAAAAATTGACACGAAACAAACAAAAATTTTAGAATCTGTGTCTTGTGTAGTCTTTAGTATCCTATTAGGTGCACAATTCCTCCCAGAAAGTCAACTGCTTTATCCCCAACTCATTAGTTAAAATTACCTCAAGTTTGGGCCTGCACATTATTGATAATCTAAAAATAATGCTAGTCTTTTTTATTGTAACTTTAAATTGTATTAAATAGACAGAAACATATTAACACCTCAGTAGGAGTGAAGAATTTCTAGCACCACATTTGTTACATACAATAAACTTTCCGCATGAGTTGAACCATTGCATGCATTGGATGCATGCACCGTACAACCAGGTTCTCAAACCATCGATGCTCATAACTTCAGCTGGTCTAGTGAACCTTTTATCCTACAAAGTTGTAATTTGTAATAAAAAGCGAGTCATTTGAGGTAACATTTCCTTGTTATTTAGTTAGTATTTGCGAATTTACCTGACGAAAGTACGAAACAGGTTGAGCTTGAATGATTTCAATCATTTTTGTGCTTGCAGTGAATAAAATCTTGTTTCTATTGGATGTAGTTTTGTATGTACTGGTGTCTTGAACAACCAAAAGGTCCCTTATACCATAAGTAAAGCCTTCAAGTGGTGATGATCTCAATTGAAGGAGAGCAGCTCCTTTAATTGTGTGGTGTATTATGTCACCCTAATTTAAAAGAAATATGTTTAAAAAACTAATAAAAAGCCAATTAAGTATAATATATGAAATGGTAGGCATTACCTTAGAGTCATAAAAAATGCATTCAACTGTGAGTATGAGATTGAGATTTCTTTTAACTGGTATGTGGTAGTAATGAACCAACCTAACATATATTATCTAATCTGGCTTTACTGGTGTCAAATCTCGAATCAATGCAAAAGAGGGATCCATTTCAATATATTGTTATGATCGCCGTACTGTATCTTTTATGTGAAGTCGAATTGTCCAATATAGGGAAAAACATGTATTGTTTAAAATGCAACAGTAATGAATGAAATGGGTTAATGGGATGATTGGGTTAGTGGGGGATCATGTGCAATATCTATTCAAAATTGAACTATTATAATTCTGTGTCTTTTTTTTTCTTTGTTTGGTGTACACATGACCAACTTATAATCCGTACAACTTGTAGGTTTTCATGGTTATTTTGGGAAGCATCATTTTTAAAAATATTGAATTACTTGATTTATCAGTTTCATGGATTAATAAGGTAATTTTAAATTTCGTAACCCCTATTTAGGCTGACATATAAGTTATATATAAATATATATATACATATATACATGTGTTTACTCTAACTAATTAATAATAATAATAATAATAATAATAATAATAATAATAATAATAATAATAATAATAATAATAATAATAATAATAATAATAATAATAATAATTAATTTTCGAATAATTTTAAATTTTTTTACCTAAGAAAAATTATGTGAAACCCTGAATCAAATATATATTATTCAATACTAAATAGAATATAGATATTAAATATTATGTGGTTTTGTTAGTTTTTTATTTTTAGTAAATTTAAAATTTAATTGTTGAATACTTGTAACTACAATTACTATATTTGTGACATGTGATATTGGAAAGGTGGGTTAATTGGTAGTTGTGTCCCATTATTTATGTTAACTAATGTAAGTGTCTATTTAAAATATTTATACCATTATAATATTATTTATTATGTTACAAAATATATATATATATATATATATATATATATATATATTCATACATATGTAGTTGGTAGCTTTTTTTTTTTTAATACAGAGTATGGTATTTACCGTCAAATGTTAATTGCGTGAACAACACATCAATAGGACAACATTATATTGCATTAATATCTCTAATTTTCCAAAAGAAGTTATCAATTATCGGTTCAAATTATTTTCGTCTTTATATTAAAGTAATATGAGATAAATTTTACCATATTTTAATAAGTTTTATTATTATCTGATGCTATTAAGTGCAACTTATTGAAGTTGTTATGAATTCAATTTAATTAGTATAAAGTAATAGAGAGGATAAGATCGGATAGTTTGATTAGAGATTTTTTCATATCTAGTAAATCTTATAGATTATTGTTGTAAATTTTGTGTGATTCTTTCTTGGTAAATATAATTTTTTCCTTGTATGATAAGTTGTAACAAACACTAAGAATATCGATCACCAATTCATACAGTGAAACAATTATCTCTATTATGTGGTATCAGCAGGTTAAACACCAAACCCACCAATCTCTCTAGTTCTTATCCCGTCTCCCTCTTCCTTACTTTTATTCTCTCCCATGGCGGCTGCTAATGACTCCATTCCCCTTGCAACGTTATTTCATATGATCACTCTCAAGTTATCTTCTACAAACTACCTTCTCTAGCAAAACCAAGTTATCCCTGCATAAATGTGACAACCTTCTTTCTTTCGTCGATGACTCCCTTCCCGAACCCAATCCCACCATCAAGTTTGCTGTGAACGCTAATGATCCTAACCTCGAGTATGTCGCCTGGTGCAAATGCCATGACCATGTGCTCAGCCTCCTCATCTCTTCTCTCACGGAGGAGCCTTACAAACGCTCGTGATGTTTGGCTCGCTCTAGAAGCAGCCTTCAACCCGTCTTCTCAATCCCATGCCCAGCTTCGCGATGAGTTATAGTTTTTGTGCCACGATTCTCAGTCCGTTGTCGATTTCAGTCGGAAATTTAATCATCTGTGTCATCAACTTGCTTCCGTCGGCCATACCGTATCCGAATTTGACAAATGTCGATAGTTTCTTCACGGTCTCGGTCCTCAGTTCCGTGCCTTCACAGACATTCACATGGCCATTTCGCCACTCTCACCTTATCGCAATCTTGTCACTCAAGCTCGTTACCACGAATTTCGTAAAAAAGCTATGGAGGTTGTTGACTCTATTTCTGCTCCTGCTGCCTTCTATGCTAATTAGTAGCGTGTTTCTTCTACCAAACCTTCTGATGGTGGTCGTGGTCAAGGCCGCAGCTTCTCTTCCATGAACAATAATCAGTCCGGCTCATCTCATCTTCATGGCTCAGGTAGTGGTTCATCAATATATGGTCGCGGTTCCGGTGCTCCAGCCTATTCTCAAACTAGTTCCAAGAAGAATTATGTACCCCGCCGTCAGATTTGTCGGGGTCCTGACTATGCTAATTTATGTCCCGATTTCTTCTCAGATGGCTAACATAGCCCAAGCATTTGAGGCTCAAGGCATGGTCACTCCTTCTCCTACTTCCTCTAATTGGTATGTTGATATCGGCACCACTGCTCACATGACGCTGTCCACATCCAATTTGGATAATTTCAAATCCTACAGCGGTAATGGTACTGTCGTAATTGGTAATGGTGACACTCTTTCCATCTCTCGTTTAGGTTCGCATTTTGTCAATAAAAAATTACCTCTTTTGGATGTTTTAGTGGTTCCGCATATTACTAAGAATATACTTTCGATTAGCAAACTTACCATTGATTTACCTGTTGATGTTTTATTTTCTAATAATTCTTTTTTTATTTAGACTCGATTGACAAAGGAGGTCTTAGAAACGGGTAAATGCCAAGATGGTCTATACATTTTGGAACACGGGTCGTCTGCTATCGTTGCTACATCAAAATCTAGAGTTCTTACGTCGTCATTTGAACATTGGCATTCTCGACTGGGACATATCCCTTTCTCTATTATTCAGTTGTTAAAATCATTATGCCATTTAGATGTTACTTCTCTTTTACCTAAGACTAGTAGTTGCTCTTCTTGTCTATTAGCTAAAAGTAAAAAAATTAGTTTTTCCCCTGAATGACAAACGTAGTTTGCATGTTCTTGATTTATATCATTATGACTTATGGGGACCATCCCCGGTTACCTCTGTAAATAGTTTTTGTTATTATGTTTTATATGTTGATGATTACTCTCGTTTTTAATGGTTGTATCGTATGCATGCTAAATCTAAATTTTTTTTATGTACTTCAACGCTTTACAAATATTGTGTATAATCAATTTAGCACTAGTATTAAAAAAATTCAAAGTGATGGTGGTACGAGATTTACAAATAATCGTGTTCGTGTCTTCTTTCAGTCTCGTGGTGTGTTCATCATTTTTCTTGTTCATATACCCCTTAACAAAATGGTCGTGCAGAATGAAAACACCGCCACATTACTGAAACTGGTCTGTCTTTGTTGAAGTATATTAAATATTGTCAATAATATTAAATAAATAGATTATTAGTTAAACAAATTAGTTAGACTTGCATGTGCATGGCACATGAGTTAGTTAGAAATTAGGAAAGTGGTTTTTGGAATCTGTTTCACAGAACCACTTCTCTGCACCTCTTAAACAACACAACAACCATCTATAAATAGAGATGAGCTACCATGTACAAATCAGTTTTTCAATATATCAAGTGAGGTTTAGTTTTTCATAACATGGTATCACGTAGTCAGGAAAACTAGCTCAACGATTGCGTGTTGCGTTGTGTGCTGATATTTTCCCCGGAATCATGCCAGAATTCACTCTGCCAACGTTTCCTCCGCTCACATTACATCTTGATCGTAACAATTACGCGTATTGGCGATTCAAGTTATCACAGCAGTTAGGGCGCATGGCTATGATGCTTTCTTGTTTGGCACGTCCATCCCTCCTCCAAAGATTGTTCAAACTACTACAGCTACGACTGAGTCTGTTCCTGCTGTTACTGTAAGTTCATCAAATTCTGATTCTGAGGTTTGGGTTCGTAAAGATCAGTTTCTAATGTGTTGGATGTTTAGTTCGATAACCGAGTCAATGTTAGGACATGTCAATCGGTGTTCTTCGTCTGCTGAGGTCTGGAAGATGTTTGATGGGTTGTTTCATTCACAATCCAAGGCAAAAGTATTGAATCTAAGGTGGCAATTACAAACGCTCAAGAAAGGAGCAATGTCTGTTGATGAATACATTCTCAAGATGAGTGGTATTTGTGATTCTATTCATGCTGCTAGGCAAGATGTCTCGGATGATGAGTTGGTCTTGTATATTCTTGCAGGTCTTGGTCAAGAATATGAGTCATTAGTTGTAAATCTTACAACTAGCGTTGAAAGTGTGTCTTTAATAGAGTTGCATTCCTTATTGCAAACTCAAGAAATGCGTGTGATACAACATAATTCTGTGGAAATGTTGAATCCTAGTGTGAATTTAGCTACAAGAAGGGGTGAAAATTCCAATAATAGAGGAAATTCTAGGGGTTCTTATAAAGGTTCTAGAGGTGGTTCAAATGGTTCAAGAGGTGGATATTCACAAGGGAATTTTACATTTAGAGGAGGCCGTAATAGAGGTGCTTCTAGAGGAAATTATAAAAACAAGTCCAAAATGATTTGTCAACTTTGTGGAAGGCCGAATCATGTGGTTGCTGATTGCTGGGATAGGTTCAATGAAGATTATCCTGGTCTGGATCCTACAGCAGTCCTACAGGCTGAACAACAAAAGCAACAAGTTCATTTAACCACTATAGGGCAATCTAGTGGTCAAGAAGGGGGTTCAGATGATGCTGTTGTGAATTCCACTGAAGTGGAACATGATGCTGGAAACAGTGAATGGTACATTGATAGTGGTGCAACGCATCATGTCACATCTAACATGGGAAGTCTCTCACATCATACTCCTTATCAAGGTAACAATAAAATTATTGTGGGAGATGGTTCACATGTTTGGTTCTACTTCTTTTCCCATTTTGTGTCTAAATAAAGCTGTGTCCTTATAAAATGTATTATTTGCACCCACAATCACCAAGAATCTACTTAGTATATCTCAGTTTTTAAAAGATAATTCAGCTTATATTGTGTTTTATGATTATTGTTGTTTTGTTAAGGACCTGAGTTCCAAGAAGGTGCTACTCAGAGGTTCCCTTAAGCATAGATTATATCACCTTGATCTGCCTATTACTACTACTCGTGACAAGGCTCCTAATATGTGTAATTTTGTTTCAAAATTTACTGATTCTACTGTTACTGATTCTAATGTAAATTCTGGTGTACAAGCTACTGTTGTAGCACAGTCTAATTCTGTTGTAACAAGTTTTTCTTCTGATGTATTGGTTAGTTCTGTAACTACATGTGATCATTGGCATAAACGGTTAGGACATCCTTGTAATTCTGTGCTATCTACTGTTCTAAAGAGACTAAATGTTCCTTAGAACATGAATAAAATGTCATTTTGTGAGTATTGTCAGTCTGGAAAACTACGTAGTATTAATTTTCCTACTGTTGTTTATCATACTACTAAACCTTTTGAGCTGGTTCACACTAATGTATGGGGACCAACAGCAACAACTTTAAATGATGGTTATAGGTATTACTTACTGTTTGTTCATGATTTTACTAGAGACACATGGATATACCCTTTAGTTTTAAAATCACAGGTGTATCAATTAACTATAAATTTCATAAATTTGGTTGAAAAGCAGTTTAGTGTTAGTATAAAAAGTTTCAATCAGATTTTGGGGGAGAATACAGAGGTCTCAGGTCTTATTTTCAACAAAAAGGGATAGTCTATAGGTATGCTTGCCCGTATACTCATCAACAGAATGGAAGTGTTGAGAGAAAACATCAGCATGTGGTTCACACAGGTCTCACTTTTCTTTCTCAATCTTGTCTCCCCTTTTCTTTTTGGTCTGATGCTTTTGTCTCTGCTTGTTACACTCTTAACAGATTACTTACAGCTGTGCTTGGTAATTCTTCACCTTATGAGAAATTGTATAATAGGTCTCCTGAGTATACTTTTTTGAAAAGCTTTGGATGTGCTTGTTACCCATATTTGAAGCCATATAATAATACAAAGTTGCAGTTTAAAACAGAAAAATGTGTATGCATTGGATATAGTATTCCTCATAAAGGGTACAGGTGCTTAAGCAAATCTAGTAGAGTATATACAGCAAGAACAGTCACCTTCAATGAAGAAGAATTTCCCTATGTAGCTATGTTTTCCGTTACAAATGATCAATCTACTACTACACATACACAACCTATTCTGCCTTGTTTACCTATTACCAATAGTGGTACACAGTCTCAACAACCTGCTCCTACTAGTAATATGGATCAAAATCTTGCTCCAGACCTTCATCCTGAAACCCAGAATCATGTTCCTGTTTCACCAAGTCAAAGTAGTTCAAGTGCACAGCACAATGCAGAGTCTCTACAGGGTAGTAACAGTAATGCAAATACTAATGTTGGTGTCACAAATAATCATCCCATGACCACAAGGTCCAAAGCAGGGATGTTTAAACCTAAAGCCTTCTCAGCTGATATAACCTCTGAAAATACAGAACCTTCTACTGTTGCACAAGCCTTGGCATCACCCAAATGGAAGAAGGCCATGGATGAAGAGTACAATGCTTTAATGAGCAATGGTACTTGGCAACTTGTTCCTTCCCAACAGGCAGCAATTATTGTCACATGTAAGTGGGTATTTAAGATTAAATATAAAGCAGATGGGTTTGTTGATAGATACAAAGCAAGGTTGGTAGCAAGAGGGTTTCGGCAAACTGCAGGAGTTGACTATTTTGCTACTTATAGCCCTGTGGTCAAGCCAGTAACTATCAGAATAACGATGTCTCTTGCTGTGACAAAAGGCTGGCCTATACAACATGTAGACATTAACAATGCTTTTCTGAAAGGTGACTTGAAAGAAAAAGTCTACATGTTACAACCAGAAGGTTATATGTCTTCAACTCATCCTTATTATGTGTGTCAGCTTAAAAAATCTCTCTATGGTCTTAAACAGGCTTCCAAAGGCTGTTATGATAAGTTTGGTCTATTTTTAATCTGTCTTGGCTTTAAAAAATCAGTAGCTGATTCTTCTTTGTTTTATAAAAACCAAGGTTGTCATATTACATTATTACTTGTGTATGTTGATGACATATTGATAACTGGCCCAAATCCAGCTGATATCAAGTCTGTTATCTCTTTGCTAGATAAGAAGTTCTCTCTTAAAGACCTAGGACAAGTAAATTACTTCTTAGGAATAGAAGCACATAGAAAAAATGAAGGAATGTTTCTGAAGCAAACAAAATATATGACAGATTTAATCAAAGAAGTTGGTCTGGTAAATTGCAAACCTGTTTCTTCTCCGACTTGTGCTAATATAAAGTTACACACAAATGATAGTGCATTGTTTGATCAACCATCTCTATATAGAAAAGTGGTAGGTTCATTGCAATACGTACAGCTTACAAGACCTGATCTATGTTATCCTGTCAACAAACTCAGCCAATTTCTGCAGGCACCAACTGTAAAACAATGGAAAGCCTGTAAACGAGTACTCAGATATCTGAGTGGTACACTTCATCGAGGTTTGGCTATTAAACCTGTCACTAGATTAGCTTTAACAGCTTTTGCTGATGTAGATTGGGCCAGCTGCCAAGATGATAGAAGGAGCACAAGTGGGTATTGTGTGTATATTGGAGGTAATCATGTTGTATGGTGCTCTAAAAAGCAGTCTCTTATGGCACAAAGTAGCACTGAAGCAGAGTATAGAGCTCTAGCTTTGGTCACCACTGAAGTCATATGGATACATAATCTGTTAGAAGAAATTGGAGTTCAAATATACAAACCTACTGTTCTGTGGAGTGACAATGAAGGAGCTATCCAACTAGCATCCCATTCTGCGCTGCATTCTAGAACAAAACATATCGAGCTAGATGTTCATTTCATTCGGGAAAGGGAAAAACAAAGAGAAGTTCAAGTGAAGTATGCTCCAACTGAGTCCCAAATAGCAGACATTCTAACAAAGAATTTATCTGCTACACGCTTCCACAAATTAAGTGATCAACTGTGCACTGATCATTATCCGGTTCAGAAATTAAGTTACCAGTTGTGATCATCATCCGGCTTCGAATTGAAATGGATCATGTTGAAGTATATCAAATATTTTCAATAATATTAAATAAATATATTATTATTTAAACAAATTAGTTAGGATTGCATGTGCATGGCACATGAGTTAGTTAGAAATTAGGAAAGTGGTTTTTGGAATCTGTTTCACAGAACCACTTCTCTGCACCTCTTAAACCACACAACAGCCATCTATAAATAGAGATGAGCTACCATGTAAATATCAGTTTTTCAATATATCAAGAGAGGTTTAGTTTTTCACAACAGTCTTTATTATTTCATGCTCATGTGCCTACCTCTTACTGGATTGATGTTTTTTCCACTGCCGTTTATATTATTAATTGTTTGCCTACTCCTATTTTAAATGATAAATCTCCTTTTGAATTGCTTTTCCATTCCGCACCTAATTATGGTCTTTTTCGAGTTTTTTGCTGTCGTGTTTTTTTCATATTTACGTGTCTCATAAATTAGTTCCTCGTAGTCTGCCATGTATATTTATTAGTTATAGTAGTGTCCATAAAGGTTTTCGGTGTTTAGATCTTGTCACATCTCGTGCTTATGTTACCCGTCACGCTATTTTCGATAAATCGAGGTTTCCTTTTTCATGTGCTACTAATTCTGACACTACTGTGGATTTGGACTCTTCTTCTTGCTTGGATTTTCAGGACTTGGTTTATCCACGCTCAACTTCTTTCCCTTCAGCCCCTAATTCTGACACGTCCATGCCCCTTCCCATGCAAGACCCGTCCATGCCTCCTTCCGCTCCGGACCAACAGCAGGCCCTTTACAGCCGCCGATCACTGCTGAATCTCCCCATGTCGTCTCGCCTCCTCTGGCTACTTCCTCTATCTCTTCGCTAGTTTTGGCGCCGCCAGTTGTCTCAACTCATCTAACGCAAACACGTGCCAAGTTCAGTATTGTTAAACCTCGTTATTTTCCTTTTAATATTGCTACTAATCTTTTGCTTCACTCCTTCGTTGTTTCCAAGAACCAAAAGGTTTTGAATCTGCTATTAAAATTCCTCATTGACTACATGCCATGCAAGAGAAGATGTATGCTCTTAATCCTAATCAAACTTGGGAATTAGTTCCCTACCCCCCAGATGTAAACATTAGGGTTAATTACCAAAAAAATCACGACATTTGGTCCAATTTTCAATTGCAACATGACTTTTAAAACTTATCAATGTTGGTCACCAACTATAATTTTTTTTCAATTATAACATCGGCTAATTTTTTTAACATCTAATTGTGTCGACATCACCACCATTAGATGCACATGGACAAGTCCGTCATTTACCCTCAATCAATTTCACAATCCGTCATTTTCATTGTCGTTAATCGGTGATTGAAGTTATTATGTCACTTCTTCGACTCTCAATTAACGACGGGAGAATTGACGGATTGTTAAATTGATTGAGGGCAAATGAAGGTCGTGTCAAGGCGCATCTAATGGTAGTGATGGAGATACAATCAAATGTCAAAAAAATTAGCCGATGTTGTAATTGAAAGAGAATTATAGTTGGTGACCAACATTGATAAGTTTTAAAAGTCATGTTGCAATTGAAAATTGGGCCAAAGGTCGTGATTTTTTTGGTAATTAACCCTAAACATTATTGGCTTCAAATGGGTATTTCGCAAGAAATACAAATTAAATGGTGCAATAGAGAGATATAAAGCTTGGTTGGTTGCCCAAGGTTTCACTCAAATTCCTGGGTTTGACTTCTCTCACACATTTAGCCCTGTTGCTCAGGCTGCAACTATCCAAGTAATCTTATCTTGCCATTCAGCATCATTGGACCTTACATCAACTTGATGTTAATAATGCCTTTTTACATGGTCTTCTTGATAAACCGGTTTTGATGTCACAACCTCCCGGTTTTATTGATCCTTATTTTTCTAATCATGTTTGCAAGTTACAAAAGGCACTATATGGCCTTCATCATGCTCCATGTGCCTAGTTTGATAGATTTAGCGATTCTTTGATTTTCATTGGTTTTACTTGGAGTCGATCGAATACTTCATTATTTTTTCATCATCTCCCCGATTGCACTACCTATTTGCTTCTTTATGTTGATGAGATCATTGTTACAAGTAGTAACTCCCTTCTGCTCCAACGATTCATTGCATGGGTTAACAAAGAATTTGTTGCAAAGATCTGGGGACTCTCAATCACTTCCTTGGCCTTGAAATCACCCATACTGCTTCTGGCTTGTTTCTTGGGCAAGCCAAATATGCTCATTAGTACACTTGTTTATGCATGCATATTAGGTCGAATTAAGAGTTCATTTAGTGACACCTGCATGCATAATTGATCATGTATTGTTCATACTTGTATTATTGGGCAATTTGACATTGTTTGACTTGTTTTGAAGTTATTTGGGTAAATGTAGACCGGAAAGTCAAACTCGACTGAAGCTGGACGAAGAAACAAGTCTCGCAAGTCTAAAACGAAGAAAAATTGAGCCAAACATGATAAAGTTGCGCTCAGCCGAGATAATCAGTCTCAGCCGAGACAAAAGAACAGTGAAAGGTCATATTGCAGTAGGAGATAACTCTCGGCCGAGATAACCTTTCTTGGCCGAGAATTTGATACATGGCTCTCGGTCGAGACAAACCTTCTCGGCCGAGACATAAATCTGATTTACACAATAATTTGTTTGAAGATTGCCTTTTCAAGCCCAACTCAAGCGTACTTCATCCCCATCTATATAAAGAAGACCCCAAGTCCGAAAATCACAGTTTTAAATTGATTTTGAAGCTTGGACTTGGGGATTCCGGAGAGCACGAAGAGTCAAGATTCATCATATTGGGTTTTTCTAGTCTAATTTTCATTGCTATGACCGGCTAAGTTTCTTTATTTCCGTCTTTGACTGATGTTGAACCTTAGGAGGGTGTTTTTGTAGTTCTTCCAGTAATTGTATGATTGAATTATGTTCTGGAATTATTTCTGTTATTCGGTTTATTGATATCTTTTACGTGTTTGTTATTTGGATTGATCACCCAGGTAGTAATCATATAATTGTTGCTATACCATAAATCGTAATTCATAATCGTTACGAAATTATGTCTACGAGTAGCAAATAATGAATTCATTTACTAGGATAACATAATTCGCGGTCAGTTGTACCGAGCTTATGAGTACAACACCGTACCTATCCTGTTGCCCTGGTACCTTATGCGTTCGGTTAACAGTGTTTTAGAGATCGTATCCTAAGACCACTTAATTGGATAGATTAATTGTAGAGTGTACTTGTGAGTAATTACACCTAATGGGTAACAAGGTTAGTAGAGCGTACTCATTAATTCTTGGGGTAGGGGTTTCAGAACTAATTTGTCAAATAGTTACATTAATTATGAGGACAATCCATACTAGGGGGATACTAGGTTAAAGGCGGGAATACCTTTCTATTCTTTGAATCCATCTTTAAAATACTAGTTTATTTGTTATCTGCATTAGTTCCTTAATTCCAATCAACTCCCCCCATACTTTATTATATATATTATATAGTATTACTATTATTTGCATAATAAGGTTAAGTACATAAACATAATTAGTTTCCCTATTCCCTGTGGGATCGACCTTGACTTACCCTTTCTACTCTTTATAAAAAGAAAGCTAGGAACAGAATTAATAACTAACTTGACTGCACCCGACAGTGCGGTCAAATTTTGGCGCCGTTGCCGAGGAACGGTTGAAATTAGTTGTGTTTTTAGTATTAACCGTTATTTGTTTTAGTTTTTTTATTATTTTTTCTCTTTATATATACTTAGCACTCACTTCTTCCTTTGCATCTCATTACAGCTGTGAATGATCACCCGTTCACGCGAAAACAAAGATTTGTTGTTCGACCCAGAGATAACCCGAAGGGCTCGAATTCTGAGAAAGGAAGCAAAGGAAAATCGAGAGAAGTTTGAAGCATTACCATTCTCTTCGAAAATCTATTTGAATCAGAAACTTAACTAGAAGATATGGAAACAGAAAGAACTATGAAGGAGCTGGCTAATACTGGAGTCACACATCAGCCTCTCTGCATCACCTTTCTCGACTAGGAGAGGATACTGCTTTTAAGCTTAGATCTGGACTGGTCCACCTCTTTCCGGACTCTCAGGTGAAGACCCTCATAAACATCTGAAGGAATTTCATATTGTAAGACCGAGTAGAAAACCGACCCAACTCACTGAAGAGCAAATCAAGCAGTGAGCCTTCCCCTTCTCCTTGAAGGATTTGGCCAAAGATTGCCTCTACTATCTTCCTTTGGAATCTATCACTACCTGGGAGGAAATGGAGACTCCATTTTTGAAAAATGCTTTCCAGCATGTAGAGCAACTGGTACACGTGTTTCGTGCACGCACTTTAGGGCATTTTTAGTGTCATTTTAGTGTCAATAATGTGCATAATCACGTGTATTTAGTGCTTTTATACTCTCATGGGCAAAATAATGCGTTTGTGCTATTTTTGTGTTAAGACAGGTGAAAAAGGGTCGAAAAAGAACATCAAACGACCGCGGAGTCGAGGGATCAATCGAGGCAACAAAAGGAAGGGCTAACTGAAGATCTCGGCTGAGACAGGATGCAAATCTCGGCCGAGATGAGTCTCCAGGGGATTTCATGAAGAATTGCAAAATTGCAAATGTAGGCCGAGACAGACTTTGCATCTAGGCCGAGATGGAAATCTAGGCCGAGACAGATAATGCGTCTAGGCCGAGATGAGTCTGCAGGGGATTTCAGAAATTCCAGAAATGGAGATCTCGGCCGAGATGCAATCCAATCTCGGCCGAGATGAGTCAAATCCTAAAAATTCCAAATTTTCTCTTTTTCACGTCTCGGCCGAGACACACTTGCATCTCGGCCGAGATTCCTTACCCTGTTTTAAAATCTTGAATGCGATTTTGCCTATTTTTGACTAGGACTTTTCCCCCTTATATATATCTCCTCCCATTCGAATTTAACCTAACCTAGAACCCATCCCCCACACATAATCAGCCACTTTTCTCCATTGGAAGCAAGGAAATGGAAGGGGGTTGAAGATCTTGATCTTCAACCCTAACCTTTGGTTCTTTCTATCCTATTTTCATGTTTTCTTTAATTTTCTGTTACTTTATCTTTGTATTAGGTAAAATGGGTGACTAGCACCCTTTTGTTCACTCTTGATTATTGTGGAACCTTGAGTTCAAGACATTTATGTGATTATTACGGTTAATGTTACCGAAAATATTGTGTATTCAAGTGTTTTGTGTTATTTGCTGTTATTGACTCACATTTATGAATTTATTGTTGGATTGATCACCCTTTAAGGGATTTGTGAATGTGTTGCTAGAATAGGAAATTACTATCCGTAATTGTAGGATTTCCGATTCCCGAGTAGCAAATAATAGATTTATTTATTGGTGATAACACAAAGTTCAACCTCTAAAACCGAGCTTGCGAGTTTTATGTTGAATTTATCTCGTTGTCCTAGTGTTTAATGCATTTGGTGATTGAATCTAAGAGAGCTTGTTCGAGGATTCGGTTAAACTGAATAGGGTTAGTCGAAGAGCTTGTTTTGATTAACTAAGATTAAGGGATAACAAGGCTATTAGAGCTTGTTAATAGCCTTGAGATAAGGGCTAGAATCACAATTGAATAGGGCATTAACAATAGTTGCATAAATCGTCCAAGACCTCGGTGAAACATGATCAAGGGTGAATCATTTTGTTATTTACAAACCAAAAACCTATAAAAATCTCTTTAATTGACTTTGTTTATTTAGGTGTTAGTTGTTATTTCATTAACCCCCCCCCCCCCACTTCTTTATTGTTTTCTAGTTTATTTACTTTATGTTTCTTGATAATAATAGCTTAATACATAAAAGCAAAATTATTCAACCGTTCCTCGTGGGATCGACCCTTGCTTGCCACTCTACTAGTTAGAGTAGTAGGATAAGGTTAAGTGTATCTTTATACACATTAATTTGGTAGTGGGAAACGACGCTACCAAATTTTGGCGCCGTTGCCGGGGAACGGTTTAGAACGATTTTATTTTATGTGTTAAGCGTTAGTTTTATTTACATAGCTAGTTGTCTGTTTTGTTTATTTAAAGAGCATCCGTCGAGCCAACGATGTTAAACAAAGGCGCTTTTCGGGAGGCAACCCGACGTTTATTGCTTTTCGTATATTCAATTTCGTAGTTTAGGTTGCTTACTTATATTTAGATATTGTCTTATTATCTTTTTTTAGAGTGCAGAGACTATGATGATAAGGAACCGACCAATCCGTGAAATTCAAGGAGATAGCACCAAATGGGATTGAAGAAGCCCAAAAATCACTGTGAGTTAGGACACCAATTCGTACTCTTTCTTCCTCACAAACTTTGGTTTTTAACCAAGTTTGGGGAAGTCTTGGTAGGTGTACGTATTGGCAGCCCAAGAGTTTAACTTTCCATATGCTACTTTATTGTCTTTTGGGCTTATTATACTTGAAATGGTTTGGTATCTTTGTATGGATTAGTCTGTTGCATTTTTAATAAATTGTAAAGTGGTGAATAATATGGTTAAATTCGGTGAGCACCAAATTGTACTCCTCTTTTCCACAAACTAAGTTTGGGGAGGGGGTGGATTCGTACAAATTGGTAGCTCGAGAAAGCAATTGGATGAGTTTAGGAAAGAAAAATGTGGCATTGATTAATGATGAAAAATTTTGACAAATATTTTTGAAAGAAGCACATGGTAGAGTATGATAGACTTGTTGAAACAAAATTGAACATACACTCAAAACTTTTGATCAAAATTGTAGCCGAGTGAGTTTTTGAGCCTTAGAAGATACTTCCATCTTTGGAGCAATTTAAACTTTCTTTCGGTGTGAAATTCATTGAGTGCATTTAGTTGTCTCTAGAACTTGCCATAATTCTCTATTTTGCATGTGTCAGTGCATTGTGTGACATTGAAAATGATCTTAGGCAATTCTTGACTTGAGCCTATTTTCAAGCTTGAAAATACTTCCTTTGTACCAAATTTGATATTGTCTCTAGTTGAGCCCCTTGAGCTTTTAGCCTCTTGTTTGACAGCCCAACTCTACAAGCCAAGTACCTTTCGATTTAGCCTTTGACCTTAATTGGACTATTTGAGTATGAGGTAGGCGGTTGGAAGGTAGTCGGGTAAATTTGGGATTGAAAGGGGTGAACTATTGGGAATATTGAAGGGTGGAAGGAATTGAAACAATAGGCAAAGAATCAAGAATACTACTCCTCTCCAATTTTTGTTTAAAAAAAAAAAAAAAAAAGAAGTCGAAAAAATCAGAAAAACAAAAGAAAAAGCTAGTTGTATATACTCAATTGTTGCTTTTGATTTGGAGAGGCTAGTAATATAAATGCCTTTTGATAGATGTTCTCAAAGTTGTAAAAATTCAAAAGAAAATACACTCCAAGGGAGAATTGAGAAAGCAATTAGGTTGTGGACTTTGTGGTAAGGGGAAGAAACCAATTTTTGGGATTGGTTTACTAAGGAAGTAAAGAGTGAGGTAGAGTGATTGTTGTTTGAGGGGTAGATGAGATTAGCTAACTCATTTAGTCCGTTTTATAGTCACTTATACCAGAAATTTTACCACCTTACCCCAAGCCAACATTACAACCTATTAAACACCTTTTTGATTCTTTGTCACACACGTCGGTATACATCGAAGTTTAGATGATTGGCAAGCTTATGGTAGGCATTTTATGCACTTTAATGTGAGCGTATACACTTCCCTTTTGATACACTTGAGAGTCGAGAGATACACTCACCATGTGAGGATCTTAAGTTGAGAGTGTTATGTCTCGAGAGTAGTGGATCTAGTCTATCACATATGCTTGCTTTTATCATGATCGCTTACTCTTTCTTATGAAAATTCTGAAATCAAATGCCACTAAACTTTGCCCTAAACACGTGTCCTTTTGTCTTTCTCTTTATTGTTCGGGACGAACAAGTTTTAAGTTTGGGGAGATTTGGTACACGTGTTTCGGGCACGCACTTTAGGGCATTTTTAGTGTCATTTTAGTGTCAATAATGTGCATAATCACGTGTATTTAGTGCTTTTATACTCTCATGGGCAAAATAATGCGTTTGTGCTATTTTTGTGTTAAGACAGGTGAAAAAGGGTCGAAAAAGAACATCAAACGACCGCGGAGTCGAGGGATCGATCGAGGCAACAAAAGGAAGGGCTAACTGAAGATCTCGGCCGAGATAGGATGCAAATCTCGGCCGAGATGAGTCTCCAGGGGATTTCATGAAGAATTGCAAAATTGCAAATCTAGGCCGAGACAGACTTTGCATCTAGGCCGAGATGGAAATCTAGGCCGAGACAGATAATGCGTCTAGGCCGAGATGAGTCTGCAGGGGATTTCAGAAATTTCAGAAATGGAGATCTCGGCCGAGATGCAATCCCATCTCGGCCGAGATTAGTCAAATCCTAAAAATTCCAAATTTTCTCTTTTTCACGTCTCGACCGAGACACACTTGCATCTCGGCCGAGATTCCTTACCCTGTTTTAAAATCTTGAATGCGATTTTGCCTATTTTTTACTAGCACTTTTCCCCCTTATATATATCTCCTCCCATTCGAATTTAACCTAACCTAGAACCCATCCCCCACACATAATCAGCTACTTTTCTCCATTGGAAGCAAGGAAATGGAAGGGGGTTGAAGATCTTGATCTTCAACCCTAACCTTTGGTTCTTTCTATCCTATTTTCATGTTTTCTTTAATTTTCTGTTACTTTATCTTTGTATTAGGTAAAATGGGTGACTAGCACCCTTTTGTTCACTCTTGATTATTGTGGAACCTTGAGTTCAAGACATTTATGTGATTATTACGGTTAATGTTACCGAAAATATTGTGTATTCAAGTGTTTTGTGTTATTTGCTGTTATTGACTCACATTTATGAATTTATTGTTGGATTGATCACCCTTTAAGGGATTTGTGAATGTGTTGCTAGAATAGGAAATTACTATCCGTAATTGTAGGATTTTCGATTCCCGAGTAGCAAACAATAGATTTATTTATTGGTGATAACACAAAGTTCAACCTCTAAAACCGAGCTTGCGAGTTTTATGTTGAATTTATCTCGTTGTCCTAGTGTTTAATGCATTTGGTGATTGAATCTAAGAGAGCTTGTTCGAGGATTCGGTTAAACTGAATAGGGTTAGTCGAAGAGCTTGTTTTGATTAACTAAGATTAAGGGATAACAAGGCTATTAGAGCTTGTTAATAGCCTTGAGATAAGGGCTAGAATCACAATTGAATAGGGCATTAACAATAGTTGCATAAATCGTCCAAGACCTCGGTGAAACATGATCAAGGGTGAATCATTTTGTTATTTACAAACCAAAAACCTATAAAAATGTCTTTAATTGTCTTTGTTTATTTAGGTGTTAGTTGTTATTTCATTAACCCCCCCACTTCTTTATTGTTTTCTAGTTTATTTACTTTATGTTTCTTGATAATAATAGCTTAATACATAAAAGCAAAATTATTCAACCGTTCCTCGTGGGATCGACCCTTGCTTGCCACTCTACTAGTTAGAGTAGTAGGATAAGGTTAAGTGTATCTTTATACACATTAATTTGGTAGTGGGAAACGACGCTACCAGCAACGAACATACGAAAAGGGATAAGTGGGGCTAGAGAACTGCAAGGCGAAACTTTACATGAGTATTGGGAATGATTTAAGAAACTGATAGTTAGTTATCCGAAGCATCAGATAACTAATCAAATTTTGATCCAGTACTTTTATGAGGGAATGTCTTTATCGGATCAAAACATGATTGATTCCGCTAGTGGGGGTGCATTAGTGGACAAGACCCCAACTGCAGTTAAGGTAGTGATATCGAAGATGGCAGCTAATTCGCAGCAATTTTGATGTAGGGATGCACCGATCAAGTCAGTGAAAGAGGCAACTGACTCGTCCATTGATGACAAGATTGAGGCATTAATGAATCTGGTTAAGAAGGCCGTTGCAATGGGCAAGAAAGTTATAAAGCCATGCCGTATTTGTGATATGTTGGAGCACTCGACAGACGAGTGTCGAGTTCTAGGAGATGAGATCGACGCCCATGCTAACGTAGTTGGCACGGACAATTTCCGTCAAAGAAGGTATGACCCCTACTCCCTTTTTTACAATTCGGGATGGAGGGATCATCCCAACTTGAGGTATCGAAATCAGTCATAGCAGTCGGGATACCAAAATTGCCTCCCAAGGGGCATGTACCAACTTAATCAACCAACTAAGCAAGCTCCCGGTCCATCCTTAGAAGACATGGTCAAAGCCTTTGCAACTAACACTACTCAATTCCAGAGGGATACGCAGTCGAGCATCAAGAACCTTGACACTCAAATAAGTCAATTAGCTACTGCTATGAGTCATTTTGAGAGTGAAAACAAGGGTAAATTACCAGCCCAACCGGAGATTAACCCGAGAAACGTGAGTGCTATCACACTAAGGTGTGGAACCGAGCTTAGAGAGCCCAAAAAGCTCGGGAAAAGTTCGGAAGAGGAATTTGAAGGAAAAATCGAGAAGAATGAAGCGGGGTCGAGCAACCCATCTCGGTCGAGACACCGTATCTCAGCCGAAACTCTGATGCACTGCCAATCGAGCTCGGCCAAGAACCACATATCTCGGCTGAGATACATAGCTTGTGAAAACAGACTCCTTCACCACCTATTCCAGTTCAATCGCTCCTATTTCCTAGTCGACTTGCGAAGACAGCGAAAGATAATAAGGAAAAGAAGCTCTTGGAGGTATTTCAGAAAGTCGAGATAAACATCCCATATATCGACGCAATCAGACAAATCCTAAGGTATGCCAAGTTCCTTAAAGATTTATGTACTAACATACGCAGGCTAAAAGGGGACAAGAAAGTGATCATGGAGGAGAATGTGTCAACCATCCTCCAAAAGAAGATCCCTCCTTAGTGCAAAGACCCAGGTATGTTCGTAATCCCTTGTAAGATAGGTAATCGAACCATAGAGCGAGCTACGCTAGATCTAGGTGCATCAATAAATGTTATGCCTCGCTCTATTTTTCATGTATTAAATCTTAGGCCACTAAAAGAGACTAGAGCAGTTATACAGTTAGCTGATCGTAGTAACTCATACCCTGATGGGGTCATAGAAGATGTACTAGTGGAGGTAGGAGAGTTAGTATTTCCTGTTGATTTTTATGTGCTAGATATGAACGGTGATACATCAACTTCTACGTATATTTTGTTAGGGAGGCCGTTCTTGAACACCTCTCAAACAAAAATAGATGTTCG
Source organism: Ajuga chamaepitys (assembly GCA_958295605.1). Classification (NCBI taxonomy): domain Eukaryota; kingdom Viridiplantae; phylum Streptophyta; class Magnoliopsida; order Lamiales; family Lamiaceae; genus Ajuga; species Ajuga chamaepitys. Next base: position 9,366,287 of record OY282506.1, read on the forward strand.
TGAGGGAACCCTCACAATGGAGTTCGATGGACACATTGTTAAATTTAACATATATGATGCAATTAAATTCTCTAAAGATGTCCATTCTATTTTCCCTAATAATGTAAAACCCTCATGTTGGAAAGAAAGTTGAGATGAGATACAAGAATATGTTGAATATTTTCACATCTTTGAGGCATCGTAAAGAGAAACGTGAAAAGCTAAAGGAGGTAAAGTGCTTGAATTGGTTAGGGCCAACCTGGAAACCACCTTGGAACAAACGCTAAAGGGAAAGTGAATCGGTCGAGCCAACGACGTAAAACAAAGGCGTTTGTCGGGAAGCAACCCGTCATTTATCGTATTTTGCTTTGAATTTTTTATTATATTGTTATTTTCTATTTTTATGTGTTTTCTTATCGTTTTTTATTAGTACGTAGGAACTAACATGACTCGAAATCAACATAGCAGTGGAGCATGATGGATATAGCAAGACATGACGGTGGGGCGTGATAGCCAAATTTTGGAGCAAACATAGCTTCCAACCACCACCTCAGTAGCAGCATTGTGAGTAAGCACCAAGGTGTACCACTCATTTCTCCACAAACCAAGTTTGGGTGAAGGGTGTAAGTGGTGTAAGTGGGATGTCTTGGCCGCTTTTGAGCTTTATTTTCTTACATTGTTGCTTTATGCTAGCTTCTAGTAATTTTGTCTGTTTGCTCGACTGTGTGAAAGGCCTATGAGCTATTTGTTGTTTGGTCTGTGAGCCATTAGTTGGTTGCCCTGTGAGCCCATTAATTGTTTCTAAGTCATGTTTAGTTCAATTGTTCAGTTGTTATGTAGTTTGCATTTTAATTGATTCTAGGATTGAGTTAGTTGAAAAAAAAAAACGAGATTGTATTTTGATTTTGATGTATGTCTAAGGATAAAATATTAGGGAAATGATAAGTGTGCAACTAGTTAATGATGATGATGATTCTTGATTGAAATTTGAAATTTGACATATGATAGAGTATGATATGTGATTGAGATGAAATTGAGCTTGCACTTGAGACTTATGATCAAATATTACCCTGTGAGTTTTGAGCCATTTTTGTACTCCCATCTTTGGAGTAAATTATGCATTCTTTCGGTTTGAGTTCTTTGGGTATATGTGGTCGTCTCTAGAACTTGCCCGAATTCTTTATTGTGAATATGTCAATACATGTTGTGACTTAGGAAATGATCTTAGGTGGTTTTTAATTTCTAACCTATTTTTGAGCTTGAATATGTTCTCCTTTTGACCAAACACTTGAAAATTTCCCGTAGTTAGCCCATTCAAGCTTTGTAGCTTTTTATTTGATAGCCCTAAATCTTTCGATTTAAGCCTTTAGCCCAATTGGACAAAGTGAGTATGAGGGAGGAGGATTGGAAGGTAGTCGGGAATATTTTGGGATCAATATGGGTGAAGTATGGGAATGTTCGAAGAAAGAAAGGGATATGAATTGATAGGCAAAGAAATTGAGAATGAATAGTCTCTCCTAGTTGTTAAGTTATGTTTAGAGAACCGATTCGTCCCAATCTTTTCCCCAAAAACTTTAGTTTTCAACCAAGTTTGGGTGAGGGGGTATAAGTGTGACGTATTGGTTATTTTTTTACTAGTTAAAAAAAAAGGAAAAAATAAGAGAAAAGAAAAGAAAGAGTCAATTGTATATAAGTATTTTTATTGTTTTTATTTAAGGAGAGGTTAGGAGTCTAAAAGTGCTACATTTCTTGGATTGATAAGAGAAATCGGATAGTCCCAAATTATGGTACCCAAGTGAAGCGTGAAAATCACTTAGATTGTAAGTAATTTTGAGGGGCGAAGAAACCTTCTTGCAGGACGGTTTGATGAAATTTGGAGAGTAAGGATTAAGTGATTGTACTGAGGGCTGGTTGAGTAGGAATAACTCGATTAGCCCAAAGATTAGTCAATTTTATCCAAAATTGTCCCACCTTACCTTAAGCCTACATTACAACAACAAATAAAGACCTTTTTTTATTTTTTGTCACACAAGTCAAGTACGAGTTCTGATTTAGATGATTGACAATCATATGGTAAGTATTGCATATAGCCCAATGTGAGTGAAATTGGATTTACCTTATACACTTGAGAGATGAGGGATACACTTAACCAGTAAGGATCACTCGTTAAAAGTGTTGAGTCTCAAAAGTAGTTGATTTTTCTATATCGTATATGCTCAGATTATCATATTGTCTTGCTTAAATCTGTCTGAAAGTGTACTCGCCACTTAAGTCGCCCTTAACACGTATCCTTTTGTTACTCGTGATACTCCCACACGAGCCGAATTGCTCGATTGCAATCCGGTTTCCACACCGCTGGCTGCCGGTGAATTACTTATTCACGCCGATGAACCTTTCAAGGATCCTACCTTATACCGATCTATGGTGGGTGCTCTGCAATATTGTCGGATCTCTCCTACGTTGTCAATCATGTCAGCCAGTTTCTTCAACATCCAACAACTGCTCACTTTATGGCTGTCAAAAGGATCTTTCGATATGTTAAAGGAACTATCCAATTTGGACTCACATTCACACCGTTTTCGGACTATACTATCCCTAGCTACTCTGATGCTAACTGGGCGCGATGTGTGGATACTCGCCATTCCACTTATGGCTATGCTATCTTTCTTGGTGGAAATCTGGTTTCTTGGAGTGCAAAGAAACAACCTATTGTTACTCGCTTCAGCTGTGAGCCCAAACACCGTGCACTTGCAAATACAGCTCAATGAATGATTTGGCTCTCCCATTTATAATCTGAGTTACGTGCACTTCCTTCCTCTCGTCCACTTCTCTTGTGTGATAATAAAAGTGCTCTCTTTCTAAGTCAAAATCCCATTGCTCACAAACATGCTAAACACATTGATCTCAACTATCATTATATTGATAAAAAAGGTTATTGTTAATCTTGAATATGTCGTACATTGGGTTGTGCAATAAGCTAAACTTTGATTTTTTTTGGATATTTTAATTTAATAATTTAATATTTTTTGTTTGTGCAAGTCAAAAAATTTCCATGTTAAAATTTCTATTTTATAAATCTGGTCTATTTGACACGTATTTATTGGTTTGTTAATCATTGTAGCTTAATGGAGAATTATTTGATAAAAGTAGTTATTTAATAAAAGTTGTTATCAATTATTTGTAGATTTATTTTTCCTCGTAATATAATAAAAATAATATATGATGATCTTCACGGGTTTTAATAAATTTAAGTATAATCTAAGGATATCACGTCTAGTTTTCAATCCGCCTTTAATCTAAAGCACCTAACAGTTTAAGTTTCTTCTTTTATATGTTGCCTTACATATATTTTTTCAAATTTTAAAGAATCAAATAAACTTCAATCCTCCATACTGAATAAAAAAATATTCGTAATCTTATTTTCAGAAAATTGTAGTACGAATGCTTCCTTTGTTTGTAGTTTATTGTGCCGAAAAAACTAAAGTACTATGTTAAAAAGTTGAATGCTTATTTGTGCCTTAAGCAAAACAGTACTTTGTTTGAATACTTTGATGTAATAATTTCAATTACTTTGTTATAAAACTGGTTTGTTCAAAATGTTAACTTGCAACTTGCTGAGTCAGTTGTTGTAGTTTATTTTTGTGAAAAACATATTTTCTCCATGTTAAATTTATCTTTCATAAATCTAGTCTGTATAAATTGTTAACATGTTGTGTCCATTCTAGAATGCGTATTCGGTTTTATTCGAATTAGTTGTTTGGTTTATTTTATGCAAGAGTTATTTTGTATTATTCTATTATAATTATTTCTAACAGTCGTCTTTACGCTTTGTTGAAGTTTCAGAATGTCTGAAATATCAGACCAAGTAAAACTAAAGACGAAGACCACCCATCTGTGATAAGTTCTCTTTATAAATACAAATACTATAATAGGAATAAACATGAAATTGAAATTCACCCTAATAACAATAGTAGACTAACAAAACAGTTCAAATTTATACCTAAAAACTGAACTAAGACATAATAGAAATTAAAGCATAACATAGGACTTGACTCTACAACATAGCAAGTGAACAACTAATTCAACCCTCAGACATAAAAACTCGAAATATTTGAGCTGAAAAAAAGTTATTATAAAAACACTTCTTTTATGCTTCACTCCTTCATTTAATTATGTTTCTCATCTTTTGCAAAATCTCCTTTTCCATGTTTAGTCAACTTATGAATTGGGATGTCAACGTTGTCATCGTCACTTTCATTGTCAGCTTTGTAGCCCTTGTCCACATTACAATCTTTTGTGTTAGCTTCCCCTGATCCACCCTCGCTATGCATAGAGTTGCTTTCGGCGGCTGTCATTAAAAAAAAATAAAAATTGAGTAGTCTGACATACAAAATAGGTATTATGTTATTTAATATTAACGTGGAATATTAGCTTCTTATAAACATACTGTTCATAGAAGATGGACAGTATCTTATCATTTTTTGTCACCTTAATGACATTGTAAATGACGGAGTAATGCGTTTGGTTCGACTCTTTCACTTATACTTTGAAAAGCCTAAAGATCCCAACATGATCCTGCAGGGCTTCTTCAATCTCCTTAGACACGAAATCAAACGCTTCTGGCTGCATGTATAAAAAAGTTCTAAATTGTGTGTTTTAGATAATAAATATGTATCTTTTTATAATTGACACCTAAATTAGCTTTCATAACGGCATCTAATGTCTTCCTGATTAACTTGGTGCACTCATTGTCCCATAATAGGAAAGTCGCCACACCACTCTCATCGTGTATTAAAACTTCTATTTTGTATATGTGTTTGTTTATAAAATTAGAGTAGCGTCTAAATCATGTGATTTCGAAAACATACGATAGTAAGTTGTAGTTAAATTTTACCTATAGTGCCCTCGGTGTTCTTTCACCCCACGGTTGACACATTGATAGCCTCTACCCTCGTTTATTAGTTTCTTGGAACATTTGCTGCAGGATAGGTAGCACCACTCCCTTAAGGTCTCAATCTGCATTATAGTTGCAGCAACCCAGAAACTTTCGTCATATTCATGCCTCACTAACTCAGCTAAATTTCTTATATCAGCTTCTGGATTTTAAAAGTATCCGAACAGTGGGGCCCGAACAACTCAAAATTGTTGTTGGCGCTGAAACCACAACTCCAGAAACTGCCAAACTGAAAAATTTGTGAATCATATGTTAGTGAATGTATTTGATTAACAGTTGGAATTAATAGTTGAAATACTTTAGTGTTATTAAACTCTACCTCTCCCTGAAATTGTTAAACGGTACTGTGCGTCCGTTAAATGTTATCTTTGTGACATTATAGGTATTGCAAAATCTAACATGATCTGCGTACTAAGTAAATTTTATTACATTAGACTTTCTTATTTACGAAATGTGTATGAAATATAATAGGTATTATATACCTCCAAAGACCGAAACCTTTCCGAACTCTATCGTCACAACAACAATCTCTTCTGATTATGTGTCGACGTAAGGCAGCAAATTATTGATGTACTCGTCCCAAAGTGTGCAAATGATCTGATTTTGGTCACAATCTTCGATTGTGGATTCCATCATTTTCCCCCTTGCCGTTGTAACTAGGGGCAGCTAACATGAAAACACTCTCCCAATTAATCTAAGGAAACAACCACAAATTTGTTAGTTTAAACAAAAAACTAGAATCTGATAATAATGATCTATATTACAAAAGTTGAATTCAAATATGAAAAGTGTGTTTTTTACTAAACAGAACAAATTGAGACATTTATTTTCCTGCCTCAATCTCAATGAAACTCTTAAGCTGGTAAATTGTAGCCGAAAACTTTTCATCAAAGATTTTCTCTTCTTTGTCTTTCTTAGAACGATGATTTGTCTTGAATTTCGTCACGTTCTCCGTGACGATGAAATCCTGTAAGGCATAAAGATTGCCCTCCACAGCTTTTCCCTTGAAAAACACATTGCTTGGCCTCTTACGGAAGTGTGTATGCTATCACCCTTTGTCACATGAAACACAACAAACAAACTTAATTAGTAAAATATAAAATAATTAGTAGAAACATTGTTGATTTGCAATTTTCTTTTTACGCACCTTTCTGTCTTGAAAGATATACTCAAAGCTTGCTATCTCACTGCTGCTTAAAAATAGGTACCTAGTAGAATCGTATCAAACGACCTTCATCGCCCACAATGTGGTTGAGGGGCCTACCTCTTTTACCAAATTGAAAAAATGTTGGCACTATCGTGCAACCATTTTTCTCTCCTTTTTTTTTTTCTGTGTTTTGTACTCTCAAAGATTGTAATAGCTAGGTGAATGTAGTGGAAAAATGTGTGATATTTATAGCTGCGGGGAAATCATAAACCGCTTAAACACCATGCCACTATTGACAATGGACGCCAGTTGCATATCATGACTTCATGTAGTGGCTTGAAGTAGTTATTGATTAATCCACAGTATTATAATTATAATTAATATTAGTATTAATATTTAAAAATTAAGTTATAAAGAATTTAAAACTTACATATTATATACTCCCTCCGTCCCGGTTTAATTGTCCAACCTTGGCCGGGCACGGAAACTAAGAAAAAACAGATTTTGTGAAATCTTTGACTTTTTCAAATGTGAAGATTAAAAGTAGAGATTTTGAGGGTGGAGATTGTGAGAGAATTTGCCATTTATGAGCTTGGATAATTAGCTTGGAACAAATAAATATGGCAAGTTGGACAATTAGGCCGAGACGGAGGGAGTATTATTATTCCCAGATTATATATTTTACAATTATTTATTTTATGTGAAGTAAATGCTTATTATATTTTGGTGACATTAGTTGTGCTGGAATCCTTGCAAACCATTGTGGATATACGAATTAAAGAATTAATTGGATATTATGTTAATGATATGTATGAATATTTATATATATATTTATATTGTTTTTCCGATAACTGTTACCATCTAATTAGATTTTGAGTGACACTCATATGCATAAGATGCACATTAGTGTTATTGTACACCTTGTGGGGCCCACTTAAGATTTTTGCGCGCGTGATATATATATATTAAGGTGTGTTTGGAATCACAAAACAGGTGCTGACTTAGTTGGTAAAGGCGCGACATTGTACCCTTTAGTGCGCGGGTTTGAATCTTAACAGCACCTTTTTATTTTTCACCAACAGTATATTCAAATTCCGAGCATAGTATATGTTTTTTTCACCAACAGTATATTCAAATTTCGAGCATAGTTTCACCAACAGTATATTCAAATTCCGAGCATAGTATATGTTATAAAGCCTGAGAGTATATGAACACCACCTTTTTATTTTTCACCGACAGTATATTCAAATTTTGAGCATAGTATATGTTATAAAGCCTGACAGTATATTTAATATTTCGATGTAGTATACGTTATGTTGCATGACAGTATACGTTGTTTTAGTTAAGTTTTGTTTTATACTGCGAAATATTTATTTTTTTCAACTTACAATACTCACAGTATATTTAATATTTCGATACAGTATACGCTATGATGTCTGACAGTATACGTTGTTTTAGCTAATTTTTGTTTTATACTGCGATTTTTTTTTCCAACTTACACTACTCACAGTATATTTAATATTTCGATACAGTGTACGTTGTGATGCCTAACAGTATATATTGGTTTAGTTAATTTTTGTTTCATACTGCGAAATATTTATTTTTTCCAATTTACAATACTCACAGTATATTTAATATTTCGATACGGTGTATATTATGATGTATGACAGTATAAGAAAAAATTAAAAGGCAAAATGAAGGAAGAAGGAAAAAAGATGCAAACAGAATTGAACCCTTGACCTCAAGGTTGATTTATTTAAGACTACATTAAATACCACCAGACCACTTGCTTTTAGTGTTCAACAAACAGGCCATTAAGTATATAACACGCGAGCGCAAAAAAAAAAATATATAATAATAATTGGCCGGTTCAGACCGATCTGAACCGCGCGTTTTTTTTGGACTGAACCAGTGGGGCTCACAAGGTGTACAATAATATTATGGTGCATCTTATGCACCCAAGTTTTTGCCTTAGATTTTATGATATTATACGTTTTTTTGAAATCATAAATGGATATATACGAATTGAAGAATTATTTGAATTTTCAAATTTTTTTGTAAATTTATATAAAATTTATGTGTAGTTGCCAGTTTTTGAATATTGTAAATGGGGGTTTAGGTTTCCACTAATTGAAAATGAAAGTTTCGAAGTTGACCGCGCATATATATTTGACATGAGCACTTAATATTGGATGTTTTAAAATTTTAAACCTTTTTTACATTTACTTTGTAACTTAAATTTTTTTCAATTTTCTAATAGATCCAATATTTCACTCCATGTAAAAACATTTTTAGGCGTCATCTATTTTATAGACAAAATTTTGACGATTTCTATGTTTAATGAACAAATTGGATTGCGACATCTTGCTTGCATTAATTAACACTTGTCTTTTTCGAAATTCAGCAACTCTCTTTTAATATTAAAAATAGAATTAAAAATAATAAGTATTGTCACCTGTGTGCCGACACGTACCATGTCACAAATGCACTGATAGTGCAACGAGGAAACATAAAAATATTATTTTGGATCTCATACTTCACACTATACAATATCTTTAGCCACTTTTTAATCCACATGCATATATATAATGACGTCACGAATACATCATAAATGATTATGTGACATGATTAGTATAATATATTTGTAAAAGGAAAAAAACACAATTGTACCCTGACAGAAACATTAAAAATGTTTCCTGCCACTTTGACTTTTAAATTGCAAAAATACCATTTTTTCGACTGTGATGTCCATTATACCTTTCATCCTCACCCACTTCGTACATGATACACGATCAGGTCGTGTATCATGTACTTTAGTAGTGTATCATGTAATGTGGTTGTGTATCATGTCCTGTGATCGTGTATCATGTCATGTGGTCGTGTATCATGTCCTGTGGTCATATATCATATCATGTGGTCGTGTATCACGTTATGTGGTCGTGTATCATGTCGGATATGATACACGATCTGATCGTGTATCATGTCCTGTGGTCGTGTATCATGTCGACTATGTCCGACATGATACACGACATTCTTATGTCACAGTTAATTGAGGTTAAAGTTCCCCAATAAAAAGTGGAGGTAATTTTTAGTAATGTGAATATTTTTACAACTTATAAGTTAAAGTGACAGAAAACTAAGTTTAAAGTTTTTGATTGGATCTGCGGCCAATTTCCACTTTGTAAAGGATATTGCATCAAGTGTGAAAGAAAATCCGAATAGAATAATATGAAATCTAAAAATAATAAGTACAGCCACGCGTGTGGCAACATCTACCACGTCACAGTCATGTACTGCACCGAGAAACCATAAATACCGACAAGCATAATCAACGAGAAGACTGTAACAACAATGGCTACCACCCCCAAATCGGAAAATGCAGCGCCCCATGTAGCTCTAATTCCTTCCGCCGGAATGGGGCACGTGCTCCCCTTCCTCCGGCTAGCCGTCATGCTCTATTCACGTGGCTGTGCCGTCACCTTCATCACCTTCAAGCCTACCGTCAGCGCCACCGAATCCGACAAGCTCTTCAGCTTCTTCGCAACCTATCCAAAAATCAAACGCCTCGAATTTGAACTCCTTCCTTACAAAAACTCTGGATTCACCAACACCGACCCTTTCTTCATGCAGATGGAAGCCATCGGCAACTCCGTTCATCTCCTGCAACCACTTCTGTCTTCTCTATCGCCGCCTCTCTCCGCCATCTTCTCATGCATCGTCATTACTAGCAGAGTTTGTGACCTCGTTTCGGATCTCTCCATTCCTAGATACACAGTAGTTCCAACTTCTGCTAGGTTTTTCTCTCTCATGAATTATCTTCCTCAGTTACTATCACAGAACAATATTTCTACACGTGAATCAGTAGAAGTTCCTGGTTTATGTCCCATTGCGTTGTCGAATATTCCTCCAGTAATGTTTGATCCTAATCATTTCTTTACCGTCGGAATCACCTCAAATGTTTCGTCGCTGAACAAAGTGAAAGGGGTGATCCTCAACACATTTGCCGAATTCGAACCAGAAGCAATTGAAGCTCTGAGAAGAAACGGAGTGGAGCATATTCTTCCAGTGGGGCCATATGAGTTTTTCGAGAGTGAAAAATCGAATAATCTTCAATGGCTAGACGAGCAAGCTCCTGAATCGGTACTTTTTGTAGCCTTCGGAAACAGAACAGCTCAGTGGAAAGATCAGATTAAGGGGTTAGCGGGTGCATTGGAGAAAACGGGAATAAAATTCTTGTGGGTGTTGAAAGGGGCGATGGTGGACAAAGAGGACAAGGAAGAAGTGGAAGAGATAGTAGGCGAGGCGTTTATAGAAAGAACGAAGCAGCAGGGGTTGATTGTGAAAACGTGGGTAAATCAGGAGCAGATATTATCCCATCCAGCAATTGGTGGATTTGTGAGCCACTGTGGGTGGTCATCGGTGGCAGAGGCAGCGAGGTTAGGGTGCCGGTATTAGGGTGGCCGCAGCACGGAGACGCGCGGGTGAATGGGGAGGTGGTGGAGAAGGGGGGGTTAGGTCGGTGTTTTTGGGAGTGGGGTTGGGGACGGGGGTGGGGGATTTCGAGATTGATTGGGAGAGATGAGATTGCAGAGAAGTTGGTGGAAGTGATGCATGATGAGGGGGTACGGGCCAGAGCGAAGGAGATGAAGGAGAAAGCCAGGCAGGCCTGGGAGAGTGGTGGGACTTCGGAGAGACTGCTTCGGGGGCTCATTCAGTCCTTGAAGATTTACTAGTCGCCTAAATTCTTGGTAATCTAAGTTTCTAAGCAGGATTCATTTATCGCTCACTCTCACCTCTCTCCCTTTAAGGGGATCCTCTATTTTAATCAAGCGTTTTATCTTTTATTTCAATATTATTAAACTTGTTAGAAATCTGCTCTTTGAACTTTGATAGGGATAACCCGATCACTTCGGGTCGGACTCATACTTTGGTCCACTGACCGGCCCAGCACGCGTAGGCCCAGCAGGTCCGAAAACACGCGTCGGTCCAGAAGCATACGCTGGCCTAACTTATGGCCTGTTCCGCGACTCAAGGCCCATGATCTTTTCCCAACTGCCATGCAGATTTGGTGGGCAAGATTATAGGGATTTAGTTAGGGTTTAGTATGGAATAGTATAAATAGGAGAAGGCAACTCGGAATTAGGGATCGCACTCTTGTATTCTGATTTACTACGTGTAACTTGGAAGTTTTAGAAAAAGAAACACCTCGGCAAGAGGGATTTTCTGCTCGTGGACGTAGATCTCCGGATCGAACCACGTTAATCCTGTGTTTTTCCATATTGTTTACGTCGATTATTGTTGTAGTTCTTGGTTACCGGACTGCGCTTTATCAAACTTCATTCTCCGCTCCGTGTTTACTTGTTGGACCTGCAAAAATCACGTTGAGAAGAGTCCCAGTGCGAGGACTTCGACGTTCAAGTCAGTTTTGATTCAATCGAAAGTTGTGATATGTGCATAGAGAGAAGAGGAGTGCGACATTTTCCTTGTTTTCATAGGTATATATAGGAAAATTACTTGAGAGCATTATAATCATTTTACAATAATTAGGTATTTTTAAGTTTGGGCCTTAGATGGACCTCTTTGTTTGGATTTGGGGCACTAACAATGAATACGGAATGTAGGCTCCGACCTCTACTTCCATGTGAACGATTTTCTCTCATCAACTTCTCCCTCCTATTATGAGTAACTTCATAATCATTCAAAGTAGTCAATTGCGTGCTTGCACAGCACTATATCATCAGTTCAAACCAAGCAAACTTTGGAAGTGAGCTAATTCGCCCAATTCAAATGAGAGAATGCATAAAGCAACCATATCTTGGCTCTGCAAATAATATCAAGATGATAAGCACATCATTTTTCGCTCAAAAATTCAAGACAACATGTCTATGTAGAATGTTGAGAAATAATACAATTCAAAGGATGAGGAGAAAAGGCTCACACTCTCAATCAAATATGAAATTCGCAACTGCAATTACATCTCATATCTTAAGCCAGTCTTCTTTTCTTTCTTTACCCAAATGGTCGACTAATAAAATAGAAAACCTTGTAGAATACTTCAGAATTCTCGAAAATGCTATTGTAGAATAACAATACCTCCTTTAGTTAGCCCATACAATGTTTACAGGAAATATGATAGCCCTACCAAAAATATCAAGTCCCTTATCTCATCTTGACATTTTCCTACCAAGGAATATGTTTAATCATCCAAGATGGATCATTGTGGCCTTCCTGCCACTTCATATGAGCAATACCTCACACTCTAGATTTCTCAGGTCAAGACTTGGAAAAGAGAAGGATATATCCGCCTTCACCTTGGAGTAGTAAGGTTGGTGCTATCTTATTGTAGAAGGTGAGGTCTCCTCGTGACTGCACGAATAGTCCACGAGGAACGGTCGAATAGTTTTGTTTTATGTATTAAACAATTATGATTAAGCAATAGAATATAAACAAGCTAGAAAACAATAAAGATGTGGGACAGGAGTTTTGATGTAATCACAACTAACACATAATTGCAATTAAACAAACCAAATCACAATCATTCTAAAAGCACTTAACAAATTAACAATTCAAGTAAACAAAGACAATAAAATGATTTTTAGTTTTATAAATGATAAAATGATTCAACCCTTGATCGAAGTATCCCCTTGGTCCGGATAATCTATGTAATTGATGTTACTACACGATTGATTAACCTTAAAATCCCTATTCCAAGATTAATAATAAGCTCTATTAACCGTGTTGTCTCCTAAGTATAATTAATCGAAACAAGTTCTTCAATTAATCCTACTCAACTTATCATGAATTCCCAAAGCAAGCTCTCTAAGAATCAATAGTCAAATGCCTTATGAATCAAGACAACGGAGTAGATTCGACATAAAACTCACAAGCTCAATTTTAGTGGTCGAACTCTATGTTATCCCCAATAGAATAAATCAATTGTTTGCTACACGGGAATCAGATTCGTTACAATTACGGATTATAAACCTAATTCTAGCAACACAAAAACAAATATCCAAATGGGTGATCAAACCACAATTAAACTCACAACTGTGAATCAACAATACCAAATAACATAGAACATTCCAAAACAAAACCAATCGGTTAATAACCTTAAAAATTACATAAACATCCTAAATCCAAGGTTCAACTAATGATCAAGGGTTGAATAAAAGAGTGCTAGCACTCATATCATCTAATATAAAGCTAAAATAAGTAGAAATCATAATAAGAAACAAAAACAGATAGAATGAACCAAAAGATGATGATCTCTTGATTTGATCTTCACTTCTTGTCCAAATCCTTGCTCCAATGGTGAATATAAGCTGGAAAATAGGTAAAAGATGCCCTAATTTGAATTGTGGACCTTATATACATAGAGGAGAAAGTATGGATTAATGATAAAGCGCGATCCATTATCAAGAAAATACAAGCCAAAGAACAACCAATTGGCATGCAAAGAGAAAACAGAAAGCAAGATGTACGTGGTTCGATCCGGAGATCTACGTCCACGAGGGGAATAATGTCCCTTTCGGGCACTTTTCTCTTCTTCTTTCGTTAGTTTTACAAGCTATAATTTCAGAGTACAAGAGTCCGAACCCCTCAAACGTCCTTAATTCTACTATTTATATCACACAAATCACAGCCCTAACTACATCCCTACAATTCCAGCCATCAAATCTGCCTTCGTGATTGAGAGAAGATCGTGGGAGGAATCTCCAATCCCCCATGCGTCGCTGCCGCCACCTCAATTACCAAATCTGTAACTGGGCCGATTGAACTGTTGGGCTTGTACTCCTGGACAACTGGGCCGATTGAACTGTTAGTGGGCCACACCTACCAGATGCCCCCCCCTCCCGAAAGCCGGAGCGAGAGGCTTCGGCTTGTGGAGTAAACAAAGGTAGGCGGGAGGTGGTGTGAGGGAAGACTCGTTAGTATCCCGAGATGAAGCGACTAGAAACTCCCGAGGTCCATCAGCCGGAGTTGAGAAAATGCGGAACCCCCGGGGTCAATCAACCGGAGTTGAGGAAATGCGAAATTCCCGGGGTCAATCAATCGGAGTTGAGGAAATGCGAAACCCCCGGGCTCAATTAACCGGAGTTGAGAGAACTTCCTCGACATGAGTGCTGAAGAAAATTGGGGCGCGTGACTGGCAGATGCGCACAGAATTTGAGTAGGCGCGTATGAATCAACGCATATCGTGAGTTTCGAGGCGCGTGCATGGCACGCGAGTATCAGAATCGTTGATTTTAAATCATTGAATCTGAACCGTCACTGAAATTATAAGAAAATAAGGGAAATCAAAACCCTTCACCTTCTTCACTTGCAGATAACTGAATCACGCATCAGGGAGATCAACGATTTTGCCAACTTTGAAGATTATGACCTCTTCGACCAAAGAAAACGTGTAAGTATGTCTATCTCGTCTTCATCTTCTTCTAGAGTTGAGGAGGTGGGCAGAGAAGGGGAGCCTTTTAGAGCGGCCCCTATACGGGTGATTTTCCCAGAAAATAGTGAAACTAGAAAGATATACCGGGGCGATTAGGGTGAAATTAGAATGGAGGCAGTTAGTTTCCCCTATTGTGAGGAGGAGGTAGAAGAGTTCGAAGTAGCAGGAGTGGTGCCCAGCGTGACTGAGGCCCAAATCAGAAAATGGATTCCAAATTTCTTCTTGTCCTTCGACCTAGAATACATAATTCCTCAACACAAGGATAAGGCGTGTTGCCCTCCTAAAGGATTTATATCCGTATATATAGACCAGTTGGCTGTAGGATTGAGGTTTCCCCTATGGAATTTTTTGGTAAATCTGTTGGAGTTTTACGGAGTAGCCCTGGGGTAACTGGGACCCAATGCCATGAGGCAGGTGGTAGGATTTTTAATTGAATGTAGTAAGGGGGGATTGAAGCCCAGTGTTAGTTTATTTAGACATTTCTTTCAGCTTAAGACTATGGGGAGGAATAAGGGCTGGTATTACCTTAACCCCAAGCCAGGTAAAAAGTTCAAAGTAAAAAATCCTAGCAAAATAGAACGATGGAGAGGTAAATTTATATATGTTAGGCAGGAGAGAGTACTGCAGAAGTGGCAGAGGTTGGAGGTAGTAGATAGCCCGCCGATAGGAGACCCCAGAGGTGTAGATGTACTGAGGAAAGCAGGTGTCCTGGGGTCCAAATTTTCAGAAGAAGTCCTGGACGAGGCTGGGTTGAGCCCGTATTATTCCAGATGGACAGCTGGGACTTCAGAATCCCAGAAGGAGGATACCTCGGCTGAAACTAACTCAGAAGAGACGTCAGGCGTAGCTGAGGTAGAGGGGTCTAAAGCCGGGGCAGAAATAGAGGGTAGGACCTTTATTTTTTGTATAAGTTGTGTAAGAGTGAGTATTAATATCTCTGAATGCATTCTGTGTCATGTGCAGTGGGCAAATTCAAGAGTTCCGTAAAGAGGGGGACCGGAACCAGCTCCGATGGGCGAGGTGATAGATCCAAGACCCTCGAGCTACAGAAAACTACATCGGGGGGTGGTCTTGGAGATGATCATGAGGACAATGTTCCTCTCTCGGGGCTGACCCCGAGCTCTAAGAGGAGAATGACATCGCCACCAACACCGCCACCTCCCAAGAAAGCGCATGTGGTCCCTTCTCACGAGGTGTGTGCGTGAATAGTGCTCTGTTACTCGCCTCATAAGCTCAACGTGACAGTAAGATAATGCAGGAGCAAGGGAGGGCAATAACTGCGGCCGGAGCCGAACTGGAACAACTACTGGAGCCAATCCGCGGGCTGGTGGGAAGACTCGAGAAGAAATCTTCCAGAAACAGAGTGGCCGAACTGGAGACCGAGGTCACCAAACTACGGGCCGGGTTTTCGGAGGCCCAAAAGAATGCCAGGGTGGCCCGAGACAAAGCTGTGATCGCTGAGTGGTACACGTGTTTCGTGCACGCACTTTAGCGCACTTTTAGTGTCATTTTAGTGTCAATAATGTGCATAATCACGTGTATTTAGTGCTTTTATACTCTCATGGGCAAAATAATGCGTTTGTGCTATTTTTGTGTTAAGATAGGTGAAAAAGAGTCGAAAAAGGACATCAAACGACCGCGGAGTCGAGGGATCGATCGAGGCAACAAAAGGAAGGGCTAACTGAAGATCTCGGCCGAGACAGGATGCAAATCTCGGCCGAGATGAGTCTCCAGGGGATTTCATGAAGAATTGCAAAATTGCAAATCTAGGCCGAGACAGACTTTGCATCTAGGCCGAGATGGAAATCTAGGCCGAGACAGATAATGCGTCTAGGCCGAGATGAGTCTGCAGGGGATTTCAGAAATTCCAGAAATGGAGATCTCGGCCGAGATGCAATCCAATCTCGGCCGAGATGAGTCAAATCCTAAAACTTCCAAATTTTCTCTTTTTCACGTCTCGGCCGAGACACACTTGCATCTCGGCCGAGATTCCTTACCCTGTTTTAAAATCCTGAATGCGATTTTGCCTATTTTTTACTAGCACTTTCTCTCCTTATATATATATATCATCCCATTCGAATTTAACCTAACTTAGAACAACCTAGAACCCATCCCCCACACATAATCAGCCACTTTTCTCCATTGGAAGCACGGAAATGGAAGGGGGTTGAAGATCTTGATCTTCAACCCCTAACCTTTGGTTCTTTCTATCCTATGTTCATGTTTTTCTTTAATTTTCTGTTAGTTTATTTTTGTATTAGGTAAAATGGGTGGCTAGCACCCTTAGTTCACTATTGATTATTGTGGAACCTTGAGTTCAAGACATTTATGTGATTATTACGGTTAATGTTACCGAAAATATTGTGTATTCAAGTGTTTTGTGTTATTTGCTGTTATTGACTCACATTTATGAATTTATTATTGGATTGATCACCCTTTAAGGGATTTGTGAATGTGTTGCTAGAATAGGAGATTACTATCCGTAATTGTAGGATTTCCGATTCCCGAGTAGCAAACAATAATTATTTATTGGTGATAACACAAAGTTTAACCTCTAAAACCGAGCTTGCGAGTTTTATGTTGAATTTATCTCGTTGTCCTAGTGTTTAATGCATTTGGTGATTGAATCTAAGAGAGCTTTTTCGAGGATTCGGTTAAACTGAATAGGGTTAGTCGAAGAGCTTGTTTTGATTAACTAAGATTAAGGGATAACAAGGCTATTAGAGCTTGTTAATAGTCTTGAGATAAGGGCTAGAATCACAATTGAATAGGGCATTGACAATAGTTACATAAATAGTCCAAAACCTCGGTGAAACATGATCAAGGGTGAATCGTTTTGTTATTTAAAAACCAAAAACCTATAAAAATCTCTTTATTTGTCTTTGTTTATTTAGGTGTAGTTGTTATTTCATTAACCCCCCACTTCTTTATTGTTTTCTAGCTTATTTACTTTATGTTTCTTCATAATAATAGCTTAACACATAAAAGCAAAATTTGTTCGACCGTTCCTCGTGGGATCGACCCTTGCTTGCCACTCTACTAGTTAGAGTAGTCAGTAAGGTTTAAGTGTATCTTCATACACGATTTAATTTGGTAGTCGGAAACGACGCTACCACTGAGAGAGAGGCAGCAAGACTGCGAGAACAAGCTGTGGAGGTCGCCGTTATCCAGAGTGACCTCATGGCGGCTCGGGAAGAGCTGAACAGAGCAGTCGAGGGTCAGGGAGCTATGTTAGAGGCCTTTACCGAAAAGTTGTTGCAGACAGAAACTTTCCTGAAGTTTCTGAGCACATTTGTGGCAGTAGGTGACACGGCCACAAAGAGTGAGCTGTTGGAGACTGTATACGACAAATACTCGGAGGTCGATGTATATGATGAAGACTTCGGGTATAACTATGATGCAGTGGGGAATGAAGACGGGGCATACTTTGAAGCGTTGACACAGACACCAAAGTGGCCGCTGATTGAGGCCCTAGCCAAAAAGAATGTGCTCTTGACCCCCGAGGTGATAAGACGCTGCAACGAAGACCAGGACAAAGATTTCTTGGGATTCCGCAACGGCTTTCATGTGCGGGAGTTAAGGAACAGAGCTCCCACCCCTCACAAAGGAGTCGTAGTGCCAACGGTGATTTCCGGGGAGGAGAACTTAGCTGGAGGCTCTGGAAAAGCAAAAGAGGCAACCGGGGACCCTGCAGTGCTCCCAGGTGTACTAGGGAACACCTCTACCCCTGGAGAGGTCAGTGACCCTCCGACTCATGACAAGCACGTAGAATAGGTTATCTGTAAATAGATGGAGATTCCTTTGTAATATCTTGTTTTGTAATGAAGCAATTGTACTCTGAATGAATGAACGACGATGAATTGGTTTTGTAATCGCCATGTGTCACAACGCATTTTTACTTTAACAATGTTATGTGTCTGTACGTACTTAATACCAAGATGTCCCCTTTGTCAGGGAAACATCGAAAACCCGTACGAGGTGATAAAGCAACTCCGGTCTTCGATAGCTTGGTTACAGAAAGACAGAGACGTCTGGATGTTGCAAGAGGTCCCTCGGCTATCGAAGAGGTTAGCATCAATAGAAAAGAGATGTGCGGAGGCAGAAGACTCCTGGACGAAAGCTGAGAAACAGATGCGGCAGTATAAAGCAGAGTGCGTGCTAAAAGATATGGAGTTGGAGCAACTCCGCATAAACCAACAAGAATGCGAACACTTGCTAGTCGACAGCGGGCGGTTATCAATCAACGAGGTTCGTGCTCGGAGAGCAGAAGTTCGGAAAGACGTCAAGCAACGGAGCAAGCAAGGCGATGTCAATAACCCCGAACTAATCAGAAATCGATTGGTGTTAGGATTTCTCATGGAGCTGTAAAAGAAAATAGAGGCCCGCAACGATGCTCTCAACGTTGCAGAGCAGGAGAAACAAGAATACAGCGACGTGCAGGGATCCCGGGGCAAGAAAACAGGGACTGTTGTATGGAAGGAGACGGGGTCCGGGGACCACACCGCGGCTTCAGGAAAATCAGAGAAAATTCCCGAAGCGAGATTGGGTCCTCCCAAAGAACTCAGGAAGGCATGTGCGGATGAGTTGGAGCCCAGTGGAGCAACAGTTGTAGCCTTGGCGAAGGAAATTGATGAGATGCCTGGAGATGAATGGGATGCTGTGGAGTGGGCAAACACCCCGGGGGGTACGCGGAGAGCAAACCCGGTATTGCAAAAAACAAAGGAACATCATCGGCGTAAAACGGCGGCGTGCGTTACACAAGCCTCAGAGGAAATGGACCCCCTAACCCCGTTAGAGTGGGACCACACGGAGTGGGACAATATGTCAGGCCCAAGTAGGAGATCCGGGCAACCACGAACAGACCGTGGTCCGCAAGGGACGGTTGCCACGCCTAAGACCGGGGTCCTCGAACGAGGCAATGTAGGACGGCGACGTAATACCCAGGAGGCTTCCCGGAGGACTAGAAGTAGTCGATCAGAAACAAAACGACGGGGCTTTGCATTCTGGTTCGAAGAGGACTCAAAAAAGTGACAATAGGACGTAGTGTAGAAATGCTTAACGAAACAATGCATTGAAAAATATTTATTTTACTGTATGCAGTATTGTCATCCTTTGTGTAGAGAAAAATGTGTGATGTATACTATTGTGAAATAACTTTTGTAATGACCATACGGAGGGTATATATATATATATATATATTATTTGCGTTCAATATAAAGCAGACAAAATTTTGTGTGAAAACAAAGTAACCGACCATATCGACAGGGACGGAAGAGGGAAATGGGCTTAAGTCCGGAGACAAATGAATGACTCCTCGGAAGGATAGGTAAGTAACTTGTATTCTTATATCGGATGAGGTAAGAGTGAACCAAAGTCCTAAGACTTGAACATTTACCCTGGACGGATCAGGCAGGGAAGTAATTGAGTCCGGAGACTTGTTCTATACACCCGACTGGTCGGAAAAAATGTTCGAAAAACATGTAAGACACTGGGGCGTCCCCGCGGTATCGTAAACAAGCAATATAAAGACGAAACAGGAGATTTTATTAAGCAAAATTGGCCAGAACAATGTCAAAATGCAAACTAATATTCAAGAGGTAGGAAGCAAAAATAGAACTAATAGTGTTTAGAGAAAAAATTGTCGGAGGTTAGTCACATGCCAAGTACGAGGCACTGGGGTGCCATCCACACGTGCGAGCTGATAACTCCCGAGAGAATGGACGGCAACCACACGATAGGGTCCTTCCCATGCCGCATGGAGTTTGCCTTCGGGATTGGCTTTACTGGCGGAATTGCGACGGAGCACGAGGTCGCCGACTTTAAACTGTCCCTCGAACTCGAGCATTGTAGTATTTTGTTGTTTGCTGTTTATATTTGGCTTGTCGAATAAGGGCCTGTTCCCTGCGATATTCCACTTCGTCGAGGTTAGTTCGGAGGGCTTCCTCATTAGTTTCCGGATCGATAGTCAATAACCTAGGGCTGGGTACCCCAATTTCTGCCGAAATGACGGCCTCAGAGCCGTAGGTTAGGCTGAAAGGAGTCTCGCCTGTAGAAGAGTGAGGCGTAGTACGATAGGCCCACAATATTTGAGGTAGGGTATCAGCCTAAAGCCCTTTAGATTCGCCTAAGCGTTTTTTGATGCCGTCAACAAGTGTTCTATTCGTCACCTCTACCTGACCATTAGCCTGGGGGTGAGCCACCGAGGTAAATGCCTGTTTAATGTGTAACTCTTCACACCAAGAGCAGAAAGGGTCGTTTGCAAACTGTTTTCCATTGTCGGAAACAATGGTGCTAAGAATACCGAATCGGCAAACAATATTCTTCCAAACGAAATTAAGAATTTTCCTTCCAGTGATGGTGGTAAGTGGTTCGGCTTCGACCCACTTGGTAAAGTAATCCACAGCGACCACTAAAAATTTGAAACCTCCTGGAGCCACAGGGAAAGGACCCATGATGTCTATGCCCCATTGAATGAAAGGCCATGCGTTCTGTATGCCTATCAGCTCGGTTTGAGGTAAGTGTTTTATCCGTGAGTGCCGCTGACACTTCTCACATTTTGACACTAAGTCATGTGCATCGTTAAAAAGAGTAGGCCAATAATACCCCCACCGTAGTGCCTTCTTAGCGAGAGTTCGGGAACCAATATGGCTCGCACAGGAGCCCTCGTGTAATTCCCGAAGGATGTAGTCAGCTTGGACTGGGTCAAGGCATCGAAGACTGGGCTGAAGGTAGGATTGTCTGTATAAGACCCCATCGTGGAGTGTATATTTCGGTGCTTTCAAGATTATCTGGCGAGCTTGCGCCTTGTCATCGGGTAGAGTCCCCTCCTGGAGGTATTGGACAATGGGTGTCATCCAAGTGGGTTTAGCATCAGTGATCACCGAGATAATCTGTTCATTGATGGACGGATGGGATGCCTCTTCTATAAGTATGTCGGAAGATATGCTTGAAGGGGCCGCGGAGGCCAGCTTACTGAGAGTATCAACCTTTGTGTTCTCTCCTCGGGGAATCTTGTGGATGTTAGTGGAGGAAAATGTGAGCAAGAGATTTTTGGTTAAAGCTAAGTACCTTTTCATGGCTTCCTCATTTGCCGCATATGAGCCATTGATTTGGCTAGAGACTACCTCTGAGTCAGTATATATTCGGATGTGAGAGGCTCCTAGAGTCTTTGCAAGGCGGAGGCCAGCAAGAACTACCTCGTATTCGGCTTCATTATTCGTGACTTTAAATTTGAAGCGCAAAACATACTTGACTTCTACGTCGTCGGGCCCATTGACAATGACCCCAGCACCACTTCCCCGGGTGGTGGATGCGTCATCTACATGTATATGCCATCGTTTGGCTTCAATGTCGAGATCAGTAGGTGGGACGACCTCAGGATGTGGGTTGGATTCAGAGTCCTCAAAGGGAGCCTCGGCAAGAAAATTGGATATCATGCTCTCCCAGCTCAATTGCCCATTTAACTAGTCGGCCGGAATGATCGGGCTTACTTAAGATCTGACGGATTGGTTGGTTTGTGAGGACGTTAATAACATGCCCCTGGAAATAGGGACGGAGGCGGCGGGCCGCCATAACCAGCGCTAATACCGTCTTCTCGATGACGGAGTACCGAGTTTCCGCTTCTTGTAAGGCTCGGCTAGCAAAATATACAACCTTCTGAGTCCCTTGGTCTTCACGGACAAGGGCTGCACTGATGGCTTCATCGGACGTGGACAAATATATATACAGGGGTTCCCCAGCAATTGGTGCAGAGACAATAGGGAGTTGGCTGATGTGCTGCTTTAGGGCTGCCAAAGCTTCTTCACATTGGGGAGTCCATTCGAATCTTTTAGCCTGCCTCAGAATTTTAAAGAAAGGAAGTTTTCGCTCAACTGCTTTAGACAAAAATCGATTCAGTGCAGCTAGTCGCACAGTAAGGCGCTGAACATCTTTTTCTTTTTCAGGTGTCTTGAGATTAAGTATATCTCAAATTTTGGAAGGGTTGGCTTGGAGCCCCTGAGGGGAAACCATGTAACCCAAAAATTTCCCGGAACCGACCCCAAAGGTGCATTTGGCGGGATTTAATCGGAGATTGTGACGTCTGAGTACGTCCAATGTTTCAGCGATGTCCCGAACACATGTATCGAAAGTTCAACTTTTGATGACGAGGTCATCAACATAAACCTCTATATTTCGGTCAATTTGGTCCCGGAAAACGTGATCCATCAATCGTTGATAAGTGGCCCCGGCGTTCTTAAGCCCGAAGGGCATTTTCTTGTACGCAAAAATACCCCAAGTCCGTTATGAAGGCCGTTTTAATTGCATCCTTCCGATCCATGTAAATCTGGTGGTACCCTTTATAGAGGTCCAAGAACCAGAGTACGGGGTGTCCGATAATGGCATCGGCCTTTTGGTCAATCGGAGGTAATGGATAGCAGTCCTTCGGGCAGTATTTGTTTAGATCAGTAAAGTCCACACACATCCTCCACGTATTATCAATCTTCTGAACCAAGACAGGATTCGGTAGCCAGGTCGGATAATGAACTTCAAAGAGGATATCTGCCAGTCACGCGCCCCAATTTTCTTCAGCACTCATGTCGGGGAAGTTCTCTCAACTCCGGTTGATTGACCCCGGGGGTTTCGCATTTCCTCAACTCCGGTTGATTGACCCCGGGGATTTCGCATTTTCTCAACTCCGGCTGATGGACCTCGGGAGTTTCTAGTCGCTTCATCTCGGGATACTAACGGGTCTTCCCTCACACCACCTCCCGCCTACCTTTGTTTACTCCACAAGCCGAAGCCTCTCGCTTCGGCTTTCGGGGGGGGGGGGGGGGGCGCATCTGGTAGGTGTGGCCCACTAACAGTTCAATCGGCCCAGTTGTCCAGGAGTACAAACCCAACAGTTCAATCGGCCCAGTTACAGATTTGGTAATTGAGGTGGCGGGAGCGACGCATGGGGGATTGGAGATTCCTCCCACGATCTTCTCTCAATCACGAAGGCAGATTTGATGGTCGGAATTGTAGGGATGTAGTTAGGGTTGTGATTTGTGTGATATAAATAGTAGAATTAAGGACGTTTGAAGGGTTCGGACTCTTGTACTCTAAAATTATAGCTTGTAAAACTAACGAAAGAAGAAGAGAAAAGTGCCCGGAAGGGACATTATTCCCCTCGTGGACGTAGATCTCCGAATCGAACCACGTACATCTTGTGTTCTGTTTTCTCTTTGCATTCCAATTGGTTGTTCTTTGACTTGTATTTTCTTGATAACAGATTGCGCTTTATCAATTAAAAATGTGTTTCAGGATGAAAACAATGTATCGGATCGAGGCCGCGAACCATTGTGGGGGTTGTTGGCTCGGCGACTTGGTCACGGCCGCAAATGGTGGTCACGGCCGCGAACCATTATTACACTTTTTGGTTCATTTGGCTCGTGGGGTTGGTCGCGGGTGCGACTTCACGTCGTGATCGTGGCCACTTGATCGAAGCTCCTCTCTTTTTGTTTCATCCTTAACTCGTTCTTCGTTTCGAACTTCTTCAGTGAGTCGAATTTTAGTGTTAATTTACGTGTATTATCCTGAAACGAGTTCAAACACATTAAATGACCCAATAATATAAATACGAACGATACATGGTCGAATATGCATGCAAATGTCATTAAAACGACAATTAAGACGACCTAAAACGCATGCATGACCACGTGTACCACATCTCTCCAAACTTAAACCTTTGTGCGTCCCGAACAAAATAGAAGCAAGAAAATAGGATTATCCTAACTAAACACTGAAATTTTGGAAAGATTGTTTATTACTAAACTATATTGCATATATTCCTATTAAATGAATTAATTACATATAGTTGATTTCCAATCAAAGAAATTGTATCCTAGGGTGTTGATTTCAGGAATTACGCTAGTGAATGATTAATCTCTAAATTATAAACCTTTAAACTAGTTTTAATATCTATTAGATGGCACTTAATTAACCTAGCCCTTCTCCCAAAGCGACTAAATCGTAGATTAATTAGAACACCCGAGTCAATTAATCCTAACAACGCCCAAAAGCCCTTTAACCTTTGCCTACGCATACATAGACAACTACGCTACACATTGTACGTCTATTAACAAGTCCCTCATTCTGAAGCGGAATTGTTAAAGGATTACACTAAGCCTAATTGATCAGTTTATGTTCAATCATAAAATAATAACAGGCTTAAAATGATGTCTTTTGTCATGGCCGCAAGACATGCTTGACGGCCGTGATGCATGGTCAGTGCAACTTTCAATTTCTAGCCACCTTTTGTTGCAGCCGCTCACTAAAGTGACACGGTCGCGACGGTTCTTCGTCGCTTCACTCTTTCAGACCGGTTCGGACCGGTCCAGATCGATTTTTCCCCTTTTGAACTTTGTTCCTTCGTCCGATAGTCATAAAACACAACTTTTCAACCTAAAATACTTCAAAACCTTTAAAATAAGTCAAAACGCGTTAACTAGTCCAAATATGACGAATATAAGCAACTCTCGACCAAATATGCACGTAAACGTTATAAAATAAATTCCTACATAAACCTAAATACATACATAATTAACGTGGCCTTTTTCATTTTTAAAAATTTATGAAATTTTTGACGTGTAATGGGCTTCTGGCCCGTTTCTAATCTTTAGTTAAATAATTTATTGCTAATACCCCAATAACAAAAAA
Source organism: Ajuga chamaepitys (assembly GCA_958295605.1). NCBI lineage: Eukaryota > Viridiplantae > Streptophyta > Magnoliopsida > Lamiales > Lamiaceae > Ajuga > Ajuga chamaepitys. The sequence continues at coordinate 9,391,490 of OY282506.1, forward strand.
AAAAACGTTTTATCATTTATATTTTACATATTTGAAAATTGGTTTGCATTTTATTGGCTTTTAGGACTTTTAATTATAACAATGTTAAGTTGTTTGTTGTCCAATCAGAAGAGAATTATTTTTGGTTTTTATATTTAATTTTTTTAAAACAATTATAATGTATTATGATTTCTAATACATTTTATATTACCAATTAATTCATTTAGTTATATAAAAAAAATCTGCTGAATAGCTAAAGAAAGGCATAATGAATTTATGTTTAATATCAGAATTTCCTAAAAATTTTAGTTTATTCTATATAAAGAGTGAGTCTTGTGTGTGAACGGTCACACGTGTGACGGAATGCATTTTTACAGAAAATATTGATACTTTTACAGGAAAAAATGATACTTTTACAAGAAAATGTGATACTTTTACTACATTGATACTTTTACAGATAAAGGTGATACTTTTGCTACAAAAAGTGATATTTTTTTTTGTTCAAAAAAAGTGATACTTTTACAGATAAACGTGATACTTTTACCACAAAAGGTGATACTTTTTCCTGTCACTCCGTGTGACCACCGTGTGACGATCACATACGAGTTTTTGCCCTATATAAAATTATACTTTAGTTTAATTTAACTAGGGTATTATACTTTGCATATATTTAGATGAATGGAAGCAATGTCAAAGGAGCAACTTTGAAAATGAAGGCTTTGATGCAAACCAGAGTAAATAAAATATCATTATTGAATGAGAACTCAAAAATACATTAACTATCAATTTAGATTTTGAAATTAAATTTACATTAATATTTATATTTTCTATATAATTATAAAAAAAATAATTAACCCGTGCACTGCACGGTGTACATCTAATGTAGTCTAGTCTAGTCAACTATCAATTCAGTTCCTGAAGATAATTTATATCAATTCAGGGCCCCAAAAGATTTGAAACTATCAATGGAAGATCCATAAATCCAAAATCATTATAAGACTTGTTTGGAAAATTACAAAACTCAAAAAATAAACTTATCTCAAAATGATAAGTAAGGAAATATACGTCAAAAGTCTTTCACTGCATTATCTTTTAAAATTATCATGATATATCTAAAATAATAAAATAATCTACAATGTCTCTAAAATATATAAATTAACAAAAAAAAAAGTATTTACATAAGAACAAATACATTTTAGTCAAATATGTTTACATGAATTTAAATATTATGAACTAAAAAAGAAATTTCAGAGTTTTTTTTTAAAAATAATTTTTTCCCTGCGTATGACTTGAAAAAAAAATTACAAATATTCAAAAAAAAATCAAAATAAAAAACTAGCATTTTCAAATATGAAACAATCAAAAATTCAAAAAAAAAATTTAAAAAATATCGTGAAAGACTTTTTGACGTATATTTTCATTGCTTATCGCTTCGAGATAATTTTATTTTGTGTAATTTATTTTGTAAATTTTATAATTTTTTAAATAGACCTTCTAATAATTTTAGCCTTATAATCTTGATTATTTTAAATCTTTTAGGGTTCGTTTGCTTAAGACTTGGCTCAGTAAATTTAGAGGATCGAATCCCAATAAAACACACTCATTAACTCTCTCAGTCAGATTTGACCCAACACTCTCCAATCTTAAGCAAACGGACCCTTAGGTTTTGAATTGTCAGTAATTACTAGGCATGTCAACGGGGCGGGTCAGGTCGGGTTTTTGAATTTTTTGACCCGGCCCGCCCCTGCCCCGCCCTGCCCCGCCCCGTGACCCGCCACGGGGCAAAAAAACTCGCCCCTTGATCTGCCCCGCGCGGGGCGGGTCTGCCCCGCCCCGCCCCGCCCCTATTATTTTATTTTATTTTTTATAAAAAAAATTAGTTTTTTTTGTTAAAAAACTTGATTTTTTTTGTTGAAGTCAATAGGATTTTAATTTTTAGGTTTACATTAACTTTGTTTCAATATTTTTAATTTTTTTTAAAATTTAATTATTTAAATTTACTAGATCTAGTCATAATCTAATATATTAGCTAGACATATACATAACATATTATATATAAAATTTTATATTATAAATGCATATCTATATTTTATATTTCTTTGTATATGTATACATATCTATATAATAATACATAATATATATTTAAAAAAAATTATAATATATAGGGACGGGGCAAGGCGGGGCGGGATCCCTGACCCGCATCTGACCCGCCCCGTGGACGGGGCGGAACGTGCTCCATTCTTCATCGGGGCAGATCTTGCCCTGCCCCAAAGAACTCGGATCGGAGCAGATCGAGACGGGGCGTATCAATTTTGACATACCTAGTAATTACCTACTTAAGGGTTCTCGATCATAAAAAACTCTATATATCAAAGCTTTCACGGGGCATTTAAAAATAAAAAAGTATTGCCACGCGTGTGGCAACATCTACCACGTCACACTCATGCACTGCAAAGAGGAACCGTATATACAGACCAGCATAATCATCGAGGACACTGTGACAATTCTTCGCTGACAACAATGGCTACCACCGCCATCTCGGAAAATGCAGCACCCCATATAGCTATATTTCCTTCCTCTGGAATGGGTCACTTGCTCCCGTGCCTCCGCCTCGCCGTCATGCTCCATTCACGCGGCTGCCTCGTTACCGTCATCACCGCCAGGCCTACCGTCAGCGCCACCGAATCCGACCAGCTCTCAAGATTCTTCATCACCTATCCACAAATCAAACGCCTCGAATTTGAAATCCTTCCTTACAAAAACTCCGGATTAACAAACACCGATCCTTTCTTCAGGCAGATGGAAGCCATCGGCAACTCTGTTCATCTCCTGCAACCACTTCTGTCTTCTCTATCGCCGCCTCTCTCCGCCATCTTCTCAGACATTGTCATTACTAGCAGAGTTTGTGACCTCGTTTCTGATCTCTTCATTCCCACATACACATTAGTTCACACTTGTGCTAGGTTTTTCTGTATCATGCATTATCTTCCTCAGTTACTATCACAGAACGACACTTCTTCACGTGAATCGGTAGAAGTTCCTGGTTTAGGTCCGGTTGCGTTGTCGAGTATCCCTGCAATAATGCTGGATCCTAATCATTTCTTTGCCGTTGGTATCACCAGAAATCTTCCATCGCTGCAGAAAGTTAAAGGCGTGATCATCCATACATTTGCTGATAATGCGCAATCCGGTAATCACACAATCGAACAATAATTAACAAGAACAAAATGTAAAAACACAGAATTTACGTGGTTCGATCCGGAGATCTACGTCCACGGGGAGAAAACGGCAATCGCCCAGGTGTCTGTTTTACTCGAATGTTGAGTTTACAGTGCGTATTACAGAAAGCAAAGTGCGAACCCTCATTCAGAGTTCTTTTTCTCTATTTATACTCCTAAACCCAAACCCTAACTAAATCCCTATAATCTTGCCCACCAAATCTGCATGGCGGTTGGGAAAAGATCATGGGCCTTGATTCACGGAACAGATTTGATTCGCTGGACCGAATGCGTGTTGCTGGGCCTGTTGGGCCTGAGACTTCGCGCTTGCTAGCGTGTTCGCTGAACTGGTGAATGAGCTCAGGATTAACCCGGCCCGAAGTAACCGGGTCATCCCTATCAGATGCCCCCCACAGCCGAAGCGAGGTAGGAGTTTCGGTTGTCACCGGGGTGGAACTGTAAGCAAGAAGACCGGGGTCACTGGTAGGCCAAAGTGTTTATGCGTGACGGAGTGTGTCCGCGTCCCTGGGACCTTGCGGAGCAGTCAATGGACGCAGTGCCGAGTTGGGCCGAGGTGTTTGGGACCTATAATGAGATATCGAATTTCCCAGAAGCGAAAAACGCGTTGTAAGTATATTACAGTCTGGCCGAGGTGGAAGGTACACCGGAGTGAGTAGTCTGGCCGAAATGGTGGGGGCACCGGAGTGTGGTAGTATGGCCGAGGTGGAAAGTACATCGGAGTGTATCTTGAATCTTCCTGAAGAAGGGTGAGGCTGATGTGATTGGCGGCGCCATAATGAGAGAGAGAGACGTGAAGTGACACGCTCTGCGAGTTCCAAGACAGCTGTTCCCCACGCGCCTCGGTAACTGTAAAGCGCGTGAAGAGCACGCATGAATCTCCATCACTGAATTTGAATAGGCTGCATCAGAGCCGTCGGTTTTTTGCATTTATATTAGGAATAACTGCACAGTAACTTTTCATCTTCTCCATTGTGATTCATCTGTTATAGAAAGCGGGAAAAAGAGGAACTTTGCGTTTGTGATTCATCAGAGATCAAAAATTTCTCGAATCCATCCTTTCGAATTCAAATCAAGTAAGTATGTCATCCTCTTAATCTTCTTCATCTTCTGCCCCATCTTCGGCCTCGATCAAAGTAGTAGGAGATTCGGATAAATCGTTAGATATCCCCCCCCTAGCATATATCATTCCGGAGAAGGATGTGATTAGAGCCATAAACCGAGTCGATGGTTTAGAGTGTAATACCATAATGGTATCGTTTTATGAATGCCCGGAGGTGGATCTTGAGGTATCCTCCATAGGGTTACGGATGTCGCGGGGGCAACTTGAGAGGGAACTCCCATCATTTTATCTTCCTTTCGACCTTGATTACATAATTTCTACCCCCGAGGATAGGGCCTGTTGCTCACCGCAGGGGTTTATGACCGTATATATTGACCCCCTTAGAGTAGGATTGAGATTGCCGCTGTGGGGCATAGTCGTAGAGTTGTTAAGATACTACGGCATTGCCCTCTGCCAGTTAGCGCCGAACGCGGTGAGGCAGTTGGTAGGATTCACTGTAGTTAGTAAGCAGGCCGGAATAGAGCCAACGGTAGAGCTTTTTAGGTTTTTCTACCAGCTTAAGAACTTCGGGAAGTCTAAGGGGTGGTATTCCTTTAGTCCTCGAGCCCGCGGAGGGTTCAAGGTTCAAAACCCGAGCAAAGTAGAGGGGTGGAAGGAGAAGTTCATATTTGTCTGAAATAAAATAGCCCTCCCGAAGTGGAGGAGTGACGAGGTGCAGGATACCGCTCCTGTGGAGAATCCGGGACCCGAAACGAGGCACATATTCCTGCAAGTGGGGACTTTCCAAACCCTTTGTTCCGAGGAGGAACTGGAGAAGGCTGGGCTTAGCCCATATTATTCGGGAAATGGAGATGCCGAAGAGGGTAGGAGTTCTTGTGTCCTGTTATTTAAGTTTACTGTTTTGCGCAGAATTAACCATTGATATATATGCAGTGGGACGCTTCGGAAAGCAACCGGCATCGGGGAGCCCCGCCAAGACTGAAGCGGCCAAGAAGAAGGGGAAAGCCGCGGAAGTATCTTCCCGGGGGAAGATACCAACTGGTGCGCGCCCGTCGACGGGGTCGGAGGAAAGAGTGACGCCGGCGGGGTCTCCGGCATTGTCAAAGAAGAGGCCGGAGCCTACTGGGACGCCACAGGCCCCATCCAAGAGGCCCCGGACGGGGGAGAGCTCGCAGGTAACACTAAAAAACGTTGCTCATTACGTGAACTTACGCGAGGTGTATAATCGAGGTCTAATCCATGTGCCGCGTTGTGTTTAACTTATCCAGGGAGAGCAGGCGATCCCCAGTATGCTGGGGTTTGACAGCACGGATGCCGAGAAGATTCTTCGGCTGGCCAAAGGGATTATAGAGGTCGGCCTGAAGAGCGAAGTAGAAGCCAAGGAAGGGCTAGCCGCGACGGCGCGGGATCTTCGCGCGCGAAATGACAAACTGGCGTATGACTTGACCCAGGCACGCAAGAGGGCTGCCTTGGTGGAGTCCGAAATCGCGCGTCTGCGCGGTGTGGAGACGGAAAATCATGGCCTCCGAGGTGAGCTGATGCAGCTGCGAGCGGAGATGGAGGCGAGGGAAGCAGCCGTGGTTGGAGGGCAGGGGGCTTTGCTGAGGGCCTTCGCTGATAAGCTGTTCAAGACCACGACCTTCCTCGACTTTCAGACGAAGTTCGTGGCAATAGGGGATAAAGCCACCCGAGCCATGGTGCTGGAGGAGGTGAAGGAGGCGTACCCGGATGTGGACATTACTCGTCCAGAATTCGGGTATGACCCTGAGGCAGCGGCCGAGGTGGAAAAGGCCTACTACGCTTCTCTAACGGAGCTGCCGGAGTGGCCGCTGGTGAATGCACTCGGGGAGAAGAGACAGCTCCTAACTGCCGCAGAAGTTGCGAGCTGCGAAGTGGACCAGGACGCTGAATTCCTGGCCTTCTGCAGGGGTGAACTGGTCCCAACCCCCCAAAACACCGAGCCCCTCCCACCGATGGAAGCCGAAGTCCCTGCTGAAACCGAGGCCGTTGTAGCAGCCGAAGGGGGAAATGCTGAAGTGTCTGAGGGCCAGCAAGAAGAGTTGCCCGAAGAGACTGAGGCAATTGAGCGGGAGGTCAGTAGATCCCCGCAAATTTAAACTTGTAAATTTGTAGAAATGTTAGGGATGATGTAATTGAACAATTGTACTCTTGCAACTTGAAATACAATTCTCGTTTCCTGGACTCTTGCTTTCTGTTTACTTGTATGATCAATTTATGTTTGTTGCCGAACTGTATGTAACTTCTTACATACTTGAGAGTAATTGAACTTGTTGTCGTCGTTGTCTGTCTAGAACACCGCGGAGCTGCATGAGACAATAAAGAAGTTAATGAAATCACTTGAGTGGTTCCGCGGAGAGAAGAACCGTCTGGAAATGCACGTAGTGCCTAAGCTGAAGAAGCAGATAGCCTCGGCAGAGGAGAAGGTGGTCGAGGCCAATGAAAGAGCCAAAGACTTCGAGATGAAGTATCGAACCACAGCTGCCGAGATGAGCCGCGTCCGCGTTCACCATAAGGAATATGAGCGGATTCTGTCCGAGTTCGGTCTTCTAACTTTTGAAGAAGTAGAAGAGCGGACTGTTGAAATCCAGAGTGACATCGCGGCGTTGATGTCGAGGAGCTCGGTCGAGTCCGCGGAGCTCGTGAGGAAAAGAGAAGTCCTGGAACTGCTGCTCAGTATGTATGAAGGGCTGAAGGGCCGAATCAGGCGGAGGCCTTCTGCCGAAGAGTTCATTGCGAGCACAAGCCAGGACCGAAGTACACAGAAAGCTCCTCGGAAGGAAAAGAAGACCAAAGGCAAAAAGAAGCCCTCTGAGCAGAGCAAAGGCATAGTCATCCGAGAGCCAGCTCCGGTGACTATAACTGAAGAGGAGCCCGTGACGATTGCCGAAGAGGTAGTCGATGAGCTGGCTCAAGAGATTGAGGTGATGGTCCCGGAGGAATGGGACCCTGAGCAATGGGCTCAAACCCCGAGGTCCGCGTCACAACAAACCAGCCGAGAGCGGACCAGAGATGAAGCTCCTAGGCCAGCGCCTAGAGAAAGTCCTCGGCGAAGGGAACCTCAAAGGGATGACCGAGCCAGAGCCCGAGAGGGTAACAGAGCCGGAGCCCGAGGTCAAGGACCTTCAAGATCCCGGAGGACTCAACACAGACCGAGGAGCGGGTCCCAGCGCCGGAGCGCGCAATATTGGCTCGGGGGCCATAGACAGTAGCTTTTGGTTTGTTACCTTGTTGTTGTTTTTTTTTTTTTTCCTTTTGGAGTCTTATGTAAAAAACCATTTGATTTGAATATTCAGAAGTTGATAATAAAACTGTTGTAACGTGTACAAATTGGAGTAACGAAGATAACTTGTTACAAATCACTTTAACGGGTGTTCGGGAACGTGATAGAAAATTTGTTAACTGTTTTAAGTAGGTGTTCGGGACACGGTTTGGATAAATCCTATCTCCCCGGACGGATCAGGCAGGAGTTAAAACTCCCCGGACGGATCAGGCGGGAGTGAAATTCCTCCCCGGACGGATCAGGCGGGAGTAAGTGTTTTCTCCGATTAAACAGACGAGAAAGTGATGTGAGTCCGGGGACTGATATGCAAACCTCCTCGGACGGACCGAGAGAGAGGTTTAATTGTCCGGAGACTAATAATGGTAGTGTGATTGTGTTAGGGCGTCCCCGTAACATAAAGAATAACACAGTAAGTTATGCAAGCAAAGAATTTTTATTCAATGATAAGTGCCGGAGCTAACTCAAAAGTACAAAGTGAAATAACAACTATAAAGGAAATTAAAGGAAAGATAGTACTTGCGATGTGGCCTTCACATATAGAATTGCCTCAAATTTGTGACGTGCCAACTTCGGGGGATCGGGTTCCCGTTAATATGTTCAAGCTGATAGGATCCAGAGTCATGTACAGCAACGACTCGGTAAGGGCCTTCCCAAGAAGCATGTAGTTTGCCCTCAGGGGCAGCTTTGCTGGCCGAGTTGAGCCGAAGGACTAAGTCCCCGACATTGAACTGTGTACCTCGAACCCGGAGGTTGTAATACTGAGCAGCTCTCTGTTTGTACTTAGCCTGCTGAATGAACGATTGTTCTCGGCGATTCTCGAGCTCATCCAGATTTGCGCGAAGAGCCTCGTCATTATCATCCGGAACTAATGTGAGGAGGCGTGGACTCGGCACACTGATCTCAGCGGGGATAACGGCTTCGGAGCCGTAAGTAAGGCTGTAAGGAGTCTCCCCGGTGGAGGTGTACGGCGTTGTACGAATAGCCCATAAGACTTGTGGAAGGTTCTCAGCCCAGAGACCTTTGGCATTATCCAGGCGCTTTTTTATTCCCGTGAGAAGGGTCCGGTTGGTGACCTCAACCTGCCCGTTTGCTTGAGGGTGAGCCACCGAAGTGAAAATCTGTTTGATGTGGAGTTCTTCACACCATGAGCGGAATGGATCATTGGCAAACTGTTTACCGTTGTCCGAGATGATAGTGCTCGGGATGCCGAAGCGACAAACAATATTGCGCCACACAAACTTTAAAATGTTCTGTCCGGTGATAGCCGTAAGTGGTTCGGCCTCGACCCACTTAGTGAAGTAGTCTACTGCGACGACCAGGAATTTCAACCCTCCCGGAGCGACAGGGAAAGGCCCAACAATATCAATGCCCCATTGGATCAACGGCCATGCACCTTGGATTCCGGTGAGCTCGGTCTGTGGCAAATGCTTCACCCTGGAGTGTAGCTGACACTTGCTGCATCTAGTCACTAAGTCGTGAGCATCGTTGAACAGGGTAGGCCAATAGTATCCCCAACGAAGAACTTTTTTTGCTAAAGTCCGGGAACCGATATGGCTTGCACAGGCCCCTTCATGAACCTCCCGCAGAACTTGAATGGCCTCGGCAGGGGCGAGGCACCGAAGATTCGGTTGTAGGTACGATTGTCGATATAGAACTCCATTATGAAGGGAGTATTTGGGGGCTTTGAGCACAACTTGCCGAGCTCGTAGCTTGTCAGTGGGCAGAATCCCATCTTGGAGATACTGAATGATCGGAGTCATCCAGCTCGGATCACTGTCGGTCAGTACCGAAACTGTAGCCTCATGAATTGCTGGATGGTAGAGGTCTTCAACCTTGATATCCGGAGATATATTAGTTTGGACCGCGGAGGCCAACTTGCTGAGTGTGTCTGCCCTGGAATTTTGAGCACGCGGGATTTTCCGGATAATAACTGTATTAAAAGTTGATATGAATTTGAGTGCTAGAGCGCGATACCTGACCATTGTTTCTTCTTTGGCGACATAAGTCCCCTGGATTTGCTTAGACACGATCTCGGAGTCCGTGAAGAGCTCTAAGTGACGAACACCTAAAGATTGTGCGAGCCGGAGCCCGGCGAGGACTGCCTCGTATTTCGCTACATTGTTAGTCACCTTAAATTTGAATCGGATGACATATTTAACCTCGACCTCCTCGGGATCGATGAGAAGCAGCCCGGCACCACTTCCTCAGACCGTGGATGCTCCATCCACAAATAGTTGCCACATCCGTGGTGAAGGAGCGAGTGTGACGCGGTGCGGTGTATCATTGTCTGCGGGGGACTCATGATTGTCTGCCGGGGTTTCGGCCAGGAAGTCGGCAAGTGCTTGACCTTTAATTGCTCGGCGGGGGAGGAACTGGATATCATACTCACCTAACTCAATTGCCCACTTGGCGAGGCGCCCGGACACCTCGGGTTTCACAAGGATCTGGCGTATAGGGTGATTGGTCAGGACTCGTATTTCACGTCCCTGGAAGTATGGCCGAAGACGCCGAGCTGCCATAACAAGGGCCAAAGCGGTTTTTTCAAGTTCTGAATATCGCGTCTCGGCCCCATGGAGCACCCGGCTTGCAAAATATACGGGATGTTGAACCCCCTCCACTTCGCGCACAAGAGCGGCGCTGACAGCTTCTTCGGCGGATGCCAGATATAAGTACAGCGGCTCTCCGGGGAGAGGAACTGACAAAGTAGGCAGCTGCTGTATGTGACGTTTCAAGACTTCAAAAGCCTCGGTACACTCTGGAGTCCACTCAAAGGACTTCGCTTGCCTCAGGATCTTGAAAAATGGGAGCTGGCGCTCCGCTGCCTTCGATAAGAATCTGTTTAAGGCCGCTAGGCCACCTGTAAGGCGTTGAACTTCCCTGAATGTTTTTGGGGGCTGCAAATCTAATACATCACGGAGTTTAGCTGGATTGGCTTGCAAGCCGTTTTGTGAAACCATGTATCCGAGGAACTTCCCGGAGCCAACACCAAAGGTGCATTTTGCCGGATTGAGTCGCAAGTTATAGCGCCGCAGGGTGCGCAATGTTTCGGCGATATCCTGCACACATGAAGGATGGGAGGAGCTTTTGATGACCAAGTCATCGACGTAAACCTCAACATTGCGACCTATCTGGTCGTGGAAGACAAAGTCCATTAGACGCTGATAGGTGGCTCCAGCATTCTTGAGCCCGAAGGGCAGTTTCTTGAAAGCGTAGCACCCAAAGGCAGTGATAAACGCCGTTTTGATAGCATCCTGTGGATCCATAAAGATCTGATGATAGCTTTTGTACAGATCTAAGAAACAAAGTGCCACGTACCCCGTAATGGCTTCGGCCTTTTGATCGATGGAGGGCAAAGGATAGCAGTCCTTCGGACAGTGCTTATTGAGATCGGAAAAATCAACACACATCCGCCATGCCCCACTGCTTTTTGTTACCATTACTGGATTGGACAACCAAGAGGGGTAGAATACCTCGAACAAGATGTCCGCATCTAGGAGTTGTTTCACCTCAACTCGAATGGCTTCATTTCGCTCCGGGGCGAATTTCCTCTGCTTCTGTTGGATTGGCTTGACACTAGGATCGATGTTCAGCTTGTGGGTAATCACCTCGGGAGAGACCCCGGGCATGTCCAGAGGAGACCATGCAAAAACATCGGAATATTCTCGCAGGGTCTGAATAATGGCCTGATGTAGCCATGGCACGTCCACGGCCCCTACTGTTATTGTCTGCTACGGCTTAGACGGATCTAGCGGGATTTGAGCAGTGGCATCCCCCAATGGGGTACGGTCCCGAGGTTCTAGAACCTGTGATGTTACCTGAAGCTGCTGTTTGGGAGGGACCTTAGCAATCTTTTTGAGTGCTACGTACATACACTCCTTTGAGACCCTTTGACTTCCGCGGATAGCCACCTCACCATGCGAAGTAGGAAACTTGAGCGCGAGGTGATACGTGGAGCATATGGCCTTTGCCGGGGTGAGCCAGTCTCGGCCCAATATCATGTTATATGGTGATGGAGAATTCACCACATAAAAGTCCACGAAGATAGTTTTTATCTTCGGATAAGTCCCCAAAGACGCTGGGAGAGTGATGATACCTTCCGGCCGGACTTCACCCTGAGTGAAAGTCTGTAGTGGCCCGGGGGCCGGTCGAAGTTGGTCTCGGGAGATCCCCATCCTCTCGAAACAGTCCGCAAATATAATGCTTACTGCAGCACCATTGTCCACGAAGACCCGCCGTATTGTTATATTAGCTACAGTCATGTCGATGACAATAGCGTCAGTGTGGGGTGTTATCTCTGGGACCGGATCCCTATCCGTGAAGCTGACAGTCTCGGACTGATGGAGGCGTTTGTGACGTGGCTCCTCGGGAGGAGGACGTCGAGCCTTTGCCTTTAAGGCATGTCGTGAAGCCCCGGTGGGTAGGGCTCCATATATCACGTTTATCACGTGAGGTGGTGCGTTGTCCCCGGGTCCTCCCGGAGGAGGAGGTGGAAGTGGGAGACGTGGCGGCTGGCGATTGCCAAAATCTTGTCGTGGGTACTTATTGGGCCCCTGCCGGTTATTCTGCCAATGTGGCCGATTTTGTTGAGTATCTCGGTCATGGTAACCTCCGCGGTTATGAGACGAGCCCCCATTGTGGTTTGCCCGAGGTTGGTCTCCGGTTCGCGCAACGTATTGCCGCAAAAACCCTTTCTTGAGGCATTCCTCAATCTCCTTGCCGAGTTCTCGGCACTCCTCTGTCTCATGGCCGTGATCTCGGTGGTACGCGCACCACTTTCCACGGTTCCTCTTTTCCGGAGGCGCTGTCATCCGCGGACAAGGTCGGAAATCGTTTTTGTGGAGTGAAAGAATTTCAGCCCGTGACTTCGTCAGTGGAGTCAATTGCGGAATTGCACTTCGGGATTCTGAACGCCCCGGTGTCAAGCGTGAAAATGCGCTAGTTCGCGTATTAGGCCCAGTTTGTGCTTTGTCGGCCTGTCGCTTGATTGCGTGCTTCTCACGCTTCTGCCGAGTCTGCTCCTCGGCCTTAGCAAATTTGCACACTGTTTTGAACAGTGCTCGAGTTGTGGCCGGGGTGTTCCGAGCTAACTCGGTGTGGAGTGCTCCAGGGCGGAGTCCATTCATAAAGGCGTTGATGGCCACATCGTCGGGGCAATTTCCCACCTTGAGGCTTACCGCTGTGAAACGGTCCAGAAATTGAGTAACGGTTTCACCGTCCCGTTGCTCCATATTCATGACATCGGCCAGAGTGGCCATGGGCTTCGCCCGGGCTTCGAACCGTGCCCAAAAGTGCTCGGCGAGTTCTCTGAAAGAGGATATGCTGTCTCGCGGGAGAGAATCAAACCAGACCCGAGCTTCATCCTGTAAGTACTCCGGGAAAATCCTGCAGTACTGAAGGGATGTGATGTTATCATGACTAAGCATGCTGTGCCTAAAAGCGCCAAGAAAATTGGCCGGATCTCCAGCGCCGTTGTAAGGTGGTATAGCTGGCCGTTTGAACCCTTCGGGAAGGGTGATGGCCATGATTTCTGAGGAGAACGGTGTGATGATCTCTCCATTGGCATCAAGGCCCAGGATTCTATCCAGTTCAACGTTGCGTTGAACTCGCTCATACTCTTGGAGATCCTGAGCATGAGAATCAGCGTAGCGCACTCTTTTAGCCGCATTAAGTGGACGGCGGCGATCCACATCAGTTGGTTCCTCATTGCGAGGTCGTGATCCATTTGAACTCCCAAGGTCCTCGGAAGAACTAGGTCGTTCCCGTCGTCGTTCCTGACGCCCGCGGTACCCCGGTTCTTGTTGGCCGCGCAGGCGGGGTGGAGGCACCACAGGATTATCATTGTGGCTAACAGGTCCTGCGGCAGGCTCCGCTGGGCGTAGGCGATTAACTGCCCAATCTTGAAGGACATGTGCATGCTCTTGTAAGAAATCTTGAAGCAGTTCTGGGGTGATTTGAACGTTCACCGGTGGTTGAGCAGCAGCAATATTAGGGTCTTGCTGATCTTGAGGGGGTGGAGGGTTTTGATTACCCTGATGATTGGACGTACTCCCCGCCGGCAGTTGCCTCGGCGGCAAAACTTGATCCACGGGTGGATCTTGGTTAGGTTGATCTCCTTGACGAGATTGATTCTGACGAGTTGTCACCATGATTTCGGAAGGCAATGATATTACAAAATACTACCTTGTCGTTCCCACAGACGGCGCCAATTTGATAATGCGCAATCCGGTAATCACACAATCGAACAGTAATTAACAAGAACAGAATGTAAAAACACAGAATTTACGTGGTTCGATCCGGAGATCTACGTCCACGGGGAGAAAACGGCAATCGCCCAGGTGTTTCTTTTACTCGAATGTTGAGTTTACAGTGCGTATTACAGAAAGCAAAGTGCGAACCCTCATTCAGAGTTCTTTTCCTCTATTTATACTCCTAAACCCAAACCCTAACTAAATCCCTATAATCTTGCCCACCAAATCTGCATGGCGGTTGGGAAAAGATCATGGGCCTTGATTCACGGAACAGATTTGATTCGCTGGACCGAATGCGTGTTGCTGGGCCTGTTGGGCCTGGGCCTTCGCGCTTGCTGGCGTGTTCGCTGAACTGGTGAATGAGCTCAGGATTAACCCGGCCCGAAGTAACCGGGTCATCCCTATCATTTGCCGAATTGGAACCAGAAGCAATTCAAGCACTGAGAAGGAACAGAGTGGAGCATATTCTTCCAATGGGGCCATATGAGTTTTTCGAGAGTGAAAAATCGAGTAATCTTCCATGGCTAGACGAGCAAGCTCCTGAATCGGTACTGTTCGTAGCGTTCGGAAATAAAGCAGCTCTGTCGAAAGATCAGACAAGGGAGTTAGCGGGTGCATTGGAGAAAACGGGAATAAAGTTCTTGTGGGTGTTGAAAGGGGCGATGGTGGACAAAGAGGACAAGGAAGAAGTAGAAGAGATAGTTGGCGAGGCGTTTGTGGAAAGAACGATGAAGCAAGGGGTGATTGTGAAGGGGTGGGTGAATCAGGACCAGATATTATCTCATCCAGCAATTGGTGGATTTGTGAGCCATTGCGGGTGGACTTCGGTGTTGGAGGCGGCGAGGTTAGGGGTGCCGGTAGTGGGGTGGCCGCATCTGGGGGACACCCGTGTGAATGGGGAGGCGGTGGAGAAGGCCGGGGTAGCGCGGTGTTTTTGGGAGTGGGAGTGGTCGGGTTCGAGATTGATTGGGAGAGATGAGATTGCAGAGAAGTTGGTGGAAGTGATGCATGATGAGGGGGTACGGGCCAGAGCGAAGGAGATGAAGGAGAAAGCCAGGAAAGCGAGGGAGGTTGGTGGAACTTCGGAGACTCTGCTTCGGGGGCTCATTCACTCTCTCAACATTCACTCTCACCCTCTTTAGGAAATTCGTTGATCAATAAATTCTTCCTACTCTCCCCCTACTTTGTCTTCATCATTTTGCTCTTTTAGCTCAAAGGGAATTAGGAAATGGTGTTCCTTTTCTGTATTCGGCTTCTACTGTTGCTTCTGCCACTATGTAGGCATGTCAAAATTTGATCCGTCCCGCTTCAATCCGCTCCGATCCGAGACCTTTGGGACAGGACAAAATTCGTCTCGATGAAGAATGGGGCACGTCCCGTCCACGGGACGGGTTAGAATCGGGTCAGGGATTCCGCCCCGCCTTGCCCCGCCTATAATTTTTTTTAAATATATATTATGTATTATTATATAGATATGTATATATATACAAAGAAATATAAAATATATATATGTATTTATAATATAAAATTTTATATATAATATGTTATATATAATATATTAGATTATGATTAGATCTAGTAAATTTAAATAATTAAATTTTATTAAATTTAATAAAAATAAAAAATATTGGAACAAAGCTAATATAAATCTAAAAATTAAAATTCTATTGACTTCAACAAAAAAAATCAAGTTTTTTTTAAAAAAAAAAACTAATTCTTTTTATAAAATAAAAAAAAAAAGATAGGGGCGGGGCGGGGCAGATCACGGGGTGAATTTTTTTGCCCCGTGACAGGTCGCGGCGCAGGGGCGAGGCGGGTCAGAAAATTCAAAAATTCGACCTGACCCGCTCCGTTGACATGCCTACACTACGGCTGTGTATGAAATTTTTTACTGTAGTAATACTCACACCGAGGGGGTACAGACGCTGGTACATTTTCAAGATTTCATATATATGTCATAAATTAATACTACCTCTGTCCCAGCTAACTTTGCATGGTTGACCTGACACGGATGTTAAGAAAAAGCAGATTTTGGGGAATCTTTGACTTTTTTAAAGGTGGAGATTGAGGGTGGTGATTTCGAGGGTGAAGATTGTGAGAGAGATTTCATTTTTAAGGGTGTGCAAAGTTAAGTGGGACGGACCAAAAAGAAAAGTATGCAAAGTTAGCTGGGACGGAGGGAGTATATGTTATGTATTAAATTAAGTGTATCAAAACATGAAATACCTAATTTAATAGAAGATCCAGATTGAACATCGAGAATGATACCAAATTATTATCGAAAGGAAAGAAAAGAAAAGAATGGTATCAATCTATACTGAATTGACCTGAGTGGTCTCATCTAGATTGAGACCACTTATACAATATACCACTATCAGTATGGTTGATTTACTGACTAATACAGAAGTATGATTGATTTGCTCATACAGTATTATAGTGCACAATGAACCTATGTGCACACAATTTTTTGCCAATAAAAAATAGGTAAGATAAATAATTTAAGTGAACTTATTAAAATTGTGACCGTAATGGGTCAAGTAGACATGGGCAGACGGTTCCCGATTCCAATTTCGGTTCCGAACCGTCGATTCCGGGAACCGCCCATTGGAACCGGAACCGAACCGGGGACACTCCGGTTACGGTTATGGTTCCGAACCGGCATAAAATCGCCGGTTCAGTTTGAACCACCGGTTCCAGACGGTTCTTCCTCTTTTTTTTCTTTTTTCCCTTTTTTTAAAAAAATAAATTTTATCTTTATTAGTAAAAATATACAACTTATAATTTCTAAAATCTAAATTTAATAAGTCAAATTTAACTTAATACTTAAATGTTACAATAGAATATACAACTTATAATTTCCTAAATTACAAAGTAGACAACTAATCTACAAAGACTACAATTAAAAAGTACAAATATAAACTACAACTTAAATATTATAATACCATTTATAATTTCTTAAATTACAAAGTAAAATTTAATACAATAACACTAATTAAAAAAATAATCAACCTACAAAGTTCAATACAAGTTTAACTAACAATATTAGGAAGGAAAAGGGAAAAAGATTAAAGGGCTTGAGTTTGATTCTAAGTTAAAAATTAAAACTAATTTTTAACTTAGTACCAAATTGCCTACGTATCCTCGATCTTCCGGCTTAAGGTCAAGGAATCAAAGCCCACGTATTTCTCTTACCTCACTACAAGAATTTTTCAAATAGACAACGGATTTTATCTATTGTTTAGTTATAAATAAGTCTGTTATTAATAGTGGTGTTGTTAAAAGTACCGTTTGGACAACAATTTAAAATTGTTGTCTGTTCAGCAATAAACAACAGTGTCCACAATAGTACAAAACCGTTGTCTATTCAATTATAGATAACAGTGGAAACCTGTTGACCTTCTTGTAAAACTGTTGTCTTTATAAATAAAAATAACAGATAAAAATCGTTGTCTTTTTTAGCAAAGAAAACAAAAAAAAAAATAAAAAATCATTGTCTTTCAATAAGACAACGGTTTCATTATTGAATACTATTATTTAAATGCATACTCTCATATGAAATACCCAATAGTCAAAACATCATAAAATGTTTACAAAATATCAAATATAAAATAAATGTCAATAAATTCATTAATATTAAATTAATTACTATAATACAATCTGAATTCTTCAACTAAATAAGTCCTAGTGTTCTTATGATCTAACAATTCCTATATCTATAGAATTCCTATGATAATTCAATAAATTAAATATAATCTAATTGGCTTTTTCCATTTCTGGCGCTGAAGCAGAAGCCGGTGTACTGATTAGGATCTCCTGTTGTGTTCTTGATTTCTTTAGCTTTAAGATTTTCTCTTTCCTTGGATTCTAGGACATGAGGCAGCAGAGTAAGTCAATATAGACCATCGAGGTCTTCCATATCAATTTCAGCATCTATGTGAATTTACAACATATGAAAAATTACATTTAAAATATAGCGAAATATACCAAGCTAGCAAATAGTTACATAAAAAGTAAAACAAAAAAGAATACCATGTGATCAAATTTTGTCCAGCATAGCTTCTGTATGCTGCACAAACATTCGCTTATCTTGGTCTTCTGCGAGCTTGTAGTCCTGTGCATTGCTGATAATACAATATGTTGATTGATTTGTACCTGGAATTGGCAGGGGTGATGGTTTCGCCTCCTACATTGATGTGTGACCTTTTTTTAGACAATACATTTATCACACACTCACACACCAATAGTAGAAATATACCTTCAGTGCTTGCTGATTCTCTTTATCACGCAACTGTGTAGCAACTTCCTGGAAAGGCAACGAAAGCGAAATGTGTGAAAATGTAATTATGTTACAAATTCCGCAAGATATGTTCAAATCAAGTCCTTCAAATTACAACCAATGCTTATAGAAATCAAGAAACAACATGGATCTTAAGATCAACACCAGAAATCAAGAACGGTGGGTCGATTCACATACCTAGTGATGGGGCAGTGAAAAAGAATCGCAATATCTTATCACAGACAACATCTTAAAAAACGGGATTAAGAATTGTACATGATAGGCAATGGAGACAGATATATTAATGCTAATTCTTGATGTTCAGTCTGTGCAAGATGACTGCTGAAAGAAAATTCGGATCATTTACACATTCAATAGATAAACAATGAAACAAAACCTATAATGCCTCTTGGTGATGACCCCTTTCCACGCTTTCTTTTGTGACAAACATCCCAACTAAAAGAGAACAGTTCACCTAAGACAACCCCAAAGAATCTTAATCCCTTCGAAGTAAAGCACTTGAAATGAAATAACATAAAAAGCAGATGAGATTTTCATGATAATTCTGAAATTAATTCATAGGAAATATTTCAACAAAATGCAAAACACAAAAAAATGTTGCACCATAGGCATATAAGTTTCTTTGTTGTGAATCACATGTAATGGATTAAATACTAACAGTAGCTTGCTCAGGTTTTTCAGTTATTCAATCATACAAAACCGAAACTGAAACACTGCTAATAAAGATAATGGCTTATAAGTAGAATTAGGCTGCAAATGCCATTGGCTTGCTAATAGCAGTGGGCTTCACAGTTCTAAATTCATGTAGAAAAAATTGGGCCTTCTGAATATATAATTTATTTATTTCAGTTTAAGCTGTATAATTTTGCTTTCAAATAGTCAATAAAGTTGAAATCATGGTGTCAGAATGATTAAGCTCCATCTTCCTTAGAAAACAAAATTAGCAAAAATGATTAAGCTAGATGAATAAGCTGCTTTATATCAAAATATGTCAATTCTGATATATTTTTCTAGCTATAATCTTCCATATCATTATGGTTATTTTATTATTATGCAGGAGCTAGTTGTAAGTGGGCCCATATGTTTATTAATATTTTATTATTAAATTGGATACTAGCGGTTGGTGGTCCATTAATCTATATTATTAGGGAAATTGAATGACATCCAAATGGATAAGCTCTCTATTATGTCTGTGAATTGCTTAATTTAATTAAGCAAACATGTTGAATGGTGTGTTTTCCATTCTAATCTTTCTGGAATCTAGATGGCTCACTAGGAAGCGAACAGAGGAAATTTCAGGTGGAAATGAATAAGCCAGAAAATGTCGAGCTATTTTGGAAATTTGGTATAGCCTATGTGTTGGTGACCATGTTATATTTATCGTGGGTGATAAGTCCTGAGCAGGTGTGTTCCTTCACAAAATAGTGTAAGCTGCACCAATTGCATTTAAAGATTGCTCAGTAAAGTGCAGCATGAGCAGAGTTTCGAGGATTTTGAACTATTGTACCTTTCAGCATATAGCCCACAAGAAGGCATGAAAAAACAAAAGTGGCCTGACCTCATCAAGAAAATAATTACAGGAGCCAGCTTGCTCAAACCACTGCATCAGAAGTAGGAAAATAATGTTAACAATAGTACAAGAATTTGATGATGGAAGCATTAGGAATAAACATAAATAGTTCTTTTAATACCAGTTCTGAAGTTAAATTAGCCCTAGTTTTCATAGAAAAATTCTCTCACTTAAGAGAGACTGTCAATACAATTTTGTCTTTTGCTAGGAAAATAGGATGTAAAGTTCTGAAGTTAAATTAGCCCTAGTTTTCATAGAAAAATTCTCTCACTTAAGAGAGGCTGTCAATACAATTTTGTCTTTTGCTAGGAAAATAGAAATTACATCCGGTTATTTATGTAGAACGATACATCTACTTAAAAAGAATGATAAAACTTCACATTTAAGACTTATATTAGAAGCCTACTTGACCTACCTGTCTGTTCACAAGCTTGGAAAGAATTTCCAAGACAAAATCCACCTAGAATCAGTTCAACTCTAAGTACCAACCTGCAACAATGCATGAAATAAAAGTCTTTATTCATAGTCTAGTAGCAACGAGCAAGCATTCACCACAAATGTTAAAGCAATCTATTAAAAATCCAAAAACACTAAACAACATAATACTAATCCAAATATAGAAAAAAAGTGCTCTAGTTTATCTCTATGATAATTCTTCCCACTTCTTAGCAGGATTGACATTACTAGACCACACAACCCCATCTCTTTTAGTATAATACAAATACAAATAGCAACAAAAGTTGTTTTTTCTAAAAGCAATAAAAAGATGTTGAAATATAAACCAATTGTTCCAATAAGTTACTCAAATAATTGAATAATGGAAAGCTAGAAAATTTGAGGGTTAGAACAAAACCAACATCCACTAATACCTTGCAATCAACAATACCTTTTTTCTTCAACCACACATGCGACCTATTCCAACTTGGACATAATTTAACAGAAAATTTCCCAAAAGCATGCATATTAGGGGTCATAACACAACTAGCAAATCTTGATTCCTCCAACGGATAATTGAAAAAGTTCGCTCATATAACTAAAATAGATATATACATGTCGCTGCATTAGCAAAGCGTCCATAGCTAACTAATGCGGTCGAGGATCGGTGGCTCGGACTGACTCGACTCCAACAAGTCTTTAGTATATTACTCACTATAACGGTCATAAATTCATACAGATCAATGCTGATTTAGTTAGTTATTGTCCCTTTCTTGATGCACAATGTAGCCCAGAAGCTATAACTTTTCTTTGAAGAATGTAATTCGACTGAAAATGGTGGCGTACAACTACCTTAACTAAACTAAAACTGTAAATAAAATAAACAAAGCGAACAGAACAACCGGATTAGAAACTGTTAATTTTATGGATAATGTCATGGCACGGTAATATTCAGCTAATGTGGTAAACAAAAACAAATTTAAGCATGTAAAATTCTTCAGTAGAAACTGTCGGAAAAAAGTGACCAATTATATTACCGTGCAACCAATGAAGCAAGGAGCAAGAAAGCTTGATCGCCCAAGCTTGATTTCGGCGTCGAAACTATATTAGCTGGCACAGAAGGGCTTCGAACTTTAAAATACAGCAATTGATTTTTTGGCTCGAGTCCAATACCAAAACGCCGCTTTGAGAAGAGTATTGAGACGATAGTTAGGCCCAAGCCTCTCCCTTCCTTCGTGTATGCACCACAAATTCAATCATGGAACCAATTGCAAATGAAAAATGGTTATCCTCTAATCATTGTACATTAAACCATTACGTTAGGTGAAAATTAGAAATAATAGTACAAATATCAATCTCCAATTGCTTCCAAATATGATTAAGTTGAACCCTAACAATATATCTATTAAATTGGTACTCACCAGGGCACCACCAAAGTCAATTGAGTGATATTTGGTGTTTGAATCAAAACAATGCATCCGCCAGGTGATTATTTGAGTATCGTCCGCCGATAGAGATTCCGATGACAACTTGAGACCTCATATTGCGATTTGGTGAAGCCAGATGGTTCGTCGAGAGATTGATATGGAATTGGTGAAACAAAAAAATGATTGTGGTGGGAACCACAATCCGCGAATAAACAATACCTGACTAAAGCAAGAGAAGTGGAGGTGAAATCGGATGATGATTTACAGTCTAAGCACTCAAAAATCAACCACCAAATACCAGCAAAATTCTACTGAAATCCTTCGTTACTTTTGTGAAATTCCACTGAAATTGTGCTTTTGCGAGAGAAGCGAGAGAACGGAACGGAAGAAGGGCGCGCTTTTTCGCGCTTTTCACACTTGGGCTGATTTGTGTTTTTCTGATTTGGGCTTTTCTGATTTGGGCTTATTCTGATTTAAGGGACTCATATATTGAACTGAACGTTGGCTGTTATGAGTTGGGCCAGAGGATAGGTTGTTAATTGGGCCAGAGGTTATTAAAATTGCTAAGGCTGTCGTTGGGCCAATTCTCATCAGATGTCGTTGGCTAATTCTGTCGTTGGGCCAATTATTTTCTTTTATTTTTTTATTTTTTTATTTTTCTTTTCTTTTATCTCCAATGAAATGCTCCCAATAATCTTTTGGGATATAAAATACATAAAATGTATATATATAATTGGAAAAAAAAATTGTTCGGTTAATTTAGATGTAGATAAATATTATTTTATTTAATAAAAAAAATTAAATTTTACAATTATTGTATCAGTTTTTCTTTACCAAACAATAAATTTTGAAATCTATTCATTTTAAACTCATTGCCAAATCAAATTCCCCCAT
The DNA here is from genome assembly GCA_958295605.1 of Ajuga chamaepitys. Lineage (NCBI taxonomy): Eukaryota > Viridiplantae > Streptophyta > Magnoliopsida > Lamiales > Lamiaceae > Ajuga > Ajuga chamaepitys. The sequence continues at coordinate 9,413,940 of OY282506.1, forward strand.
CCAAATGGAGCCTAAATTCAAATAAATCTTTTAGTCTTAAAAAAATAAGAAAAGAACCCAGGCCACAATAGCAAGTGAAAGCACTTAAGTGGATCAATAAACCACCTCACATATACCATATGAAATTTCGTGACAATTTTTCCCGAAAAGCGAGACCAGAAAACATTTTCAACATCAATCAAAAGGCCAAGTCTAAAATAACTGTTAAAACATTTTGCAATCCAATAATTTATAGCGATTAATGATGGAGCTTCAAAAATTTAATCGGGTCAGGCCGAGCAAAAATTTAATCTGGCCTAAAATTAGTTGGCCCGTCCCAGCTTATGACTTTATTATTTTATTTCAAATTATTATTTTATTTCAAATATATTATTAATTATTAAAATTACATTCAATAAAATTATTGTAAATTAAATGCATTTTTCTCAACAGTTTTGCAAAATGTTGACAATATTAATGTTGTCTATTGGAGCAATGTATTGCCAATAAACAACAGATTTGCAAAACTGTCGTTAAAAATGTTGTCTATATGTGGAAAAATGCGCTAATAGACGACATATGTTCAAAACAGTTGTAAAATTGTTGTCTATTAGCGTGTCTGTCACTAATAGACAACAGATAGCGGTAAAACTGTTGTTAATTGATGAATAGACAACACTGCTAGTAAAAACTGTTGTCTATTTATGAAATTGTTGTAGTGGGCCTCACTTACCGTTCGAAATAAAGTTGTTTCGGTTGTGCTCATTCACATTCACTTCCTTGAGAAGGTGGTGTGCCGGAGGAGCCGGTGTCGAAATCAAGTGTATCTCCTTCTTCGTCTTCATCGAAGTTAACTTCTTGAGCTCGTTTTTCGGCTTTTGTCCAATCTTAAAGGAGGAGTTGATTTTCTAGATTCTCCATGGTAAATCTAGATCTTCGAGCATCCAAGGTGTATCCTCCAATGCTAAAAGCTTGCTCAACCGAAACGGTTGAAGCGGGACAAGCAAAAATTTCCTTGGCAATAATAGATAAAATCGGGAAGTAGTTGGATCTTTTCGACCACCACCTTAGGAGGTCGATATTATTTTCAAAAGAAAGTTTCTCAAAAGTAGTTTGTAAAAAAATTTCAACCTCTCCATTAGGATTAGAGGAAGACCTTGACTTTTTTTGTGAACGAATATCGTAAAAATTTTGCAAACGGGCAAGACTCGAATTTCCAACGGATTGGGTTGAAGAACCAAGACCACTAGAACAAACATCACTATAATTACCATCACCAAACTGGATCCTATATTCTCTAAAAATATCAAATAAAAGACTCTTTGCATTGGCAACAATATGCAAGGGGTTTAGGACATCATTTTCATTGGGGAACAATGCTTCGTAATACATTTTTAACAAATATTCTAAGCCATCTTCTTTAATCCTAGGGTCTAACAATTTAGCTACTAAAAATAAATTGGGTATTTCCTCAAAATATTTTAACCATTTTTTCCTCATAGAATTTATCGTTTCATGCAAAATCAGATCGTCTTTATATTCATTAAAAAGAAGTGCAATTTTAACACAATGATCAAGAAACAAAGGTGAAGTAGGATAGCAGCAAGCGGAAAGTTCCTTAGTTGCATCTTCAAAAAAATTTAATAGTGAAATTAAATTAGCACAAGCATCCCATTGATTGGGAAATAAACAAATACCAACTTGATGGTGTTGAAAAAATGCACACAAAGCTTCCTTATACATGTAAGAATCATTGAGCATTTTATATGTAGAATTCCAACGGTGAGGAACATCAAAAGAAATTTTTTTGGGATGAATTCCTCTTTGTTTGCAAAATCTTGCCCATTTTTTTGTTAAGGAGGAATGTCTAGAAATAGTGGTGATTGCTTCTGTAATAGGAGCAACATATGTTTTGAAATTTGTTAGGCCATCTTGCACACATAAGTTCAAACAATGACAAATACACCTAATATGAAAAAAATTACCTCCACAAGATGGCTTGCAAAAATCAATAAGTTGGGGTGAAGAAGCTTTGTTTGCACTAGCATTATCGAAAGATATCGAAAAATTTTTTTGAACCAAGTTGTATTCTTGAAGAATGGAAATAATTTTGTGACAAATGTTTGATGCGGTATGCTCGGTATCAAATTCTCTATAACCTATTAATCTTTTTTGCATTGTCCAAGAATCATCAATCCAATGGCAAGTGATGCCCATGTAGTGATGATTTTGCCAATGATCACCCCAAATGTCCGAGCATATTGAAACTTTTTGTTTAAGTGAAGCAAACACATTTAGTAAAACAAGTTTAAATTCCCCGACAACTTTCGCAATATCCCGAGTTAGTGTTCTTCTAGAAATCTTCCTATGTTGTGGACAACAACTTAGTTGCATAAAATCTTCGTAAAATCCATCATCGGCCAAGTTAAAAGGTAAATGCTTTACGGAAACAAATTTAGCCAAAGTTCTCCTCAATCTTGTCTCACTAAAGGAAAATAAAGGAGAGGGAGAGTTAGAATCCGAACCTCCAACGGTGTATCTACCCATTTGGGTTTGGGTTTGGTTGAGTCCACACTTATCGGGATGAAATTTTTCGACATGCTTTGTTAGTGTTCCATATCCCCCTCCGTGCTTGAAACTATAAGGTTGGCCACAATAATTGCAAGTGGCTTTGTAGTCGGTTATTGATCCTTGCTTTAGAACTTTTGTAAAGTGGATAGTGAAGACGTCGGATGATAGGTATGGCCCAGCAACTTCGGGTCGGGTTGACCCGCCCCGGAGCAACCGGGCCCAAAAGAACGAGTACGCGGCCTAGTGCCTTCACTTGTCTAAGCAGAGGACGTTTGGAACCTCGCGGAGATATCCCTCAGTGCACTCCGCTTATAAAATCGAGGACAGAAATCCTTGCCTATTGTTTCAATTCCTTCCACCCTTCAATATTCCCAATAGTTCACCCCTTTCAATCCCAAATTTACCCGACTACCTTCCAACCGCCTACCTCATACTCAAATAGTCCAATTAAGGTCAAAGGCTAAATCAAAAGGTACTTGGCTTGTAGAGTTGGGCTGTCAAACAAGAGGCTAAAAGCTCAAGGGGCTCAACTAGAGACAATATCAAATTTGGTACAAAGGAAGTATTTTCAAGCTTGAAAATAGGCTCAAGTCAAGAATTGCCTAAGATCATTTTCAATGTCACACAATGCACTGACACATGCAAAATAGAGAATTATGGCAAGTTCTAGAGACAACTAAATGCACTCAATGAATTTCACACCGCAAGAAAGTTTAAATTGCTCCAAAGATGGAAGTATCTTCTAAGGCTCAAAAACTCACTCGGCTGCAATTTTGATCAAAAGTTTTGAGTGTATGTTCAATTTTGTTTCAACAAGTCTATCATACTCTACCATGTGCTTCTTTCAAAAATATTTGTCAAAATTTTCCATCATTAATCAATGCCACATTTTTCTTTCCTAAACTCATCCAATTGCTTTCTCGAGCTACCAATTTGTACGAATCCACCCCCTCCCCAAACTTAGTTGCAAACTAAGTTTGTGGAAAAGAGGAGTACAATTTGGTGCTCACCGAATTTAACCATATTATTAACCACTTTACAATTTATTAAAAATGCAACAGACTAATCCATACAAAGATACCAAACCATTTCAAGTTTAATACATCCAAAGGACAATAGAGTAGCATACGGGAAGTTAAACTCTTGGGCTGCCAATACGTACACCTACTAAGACTTCCCCAAACTTGGTTAAAAACCAAAGTTTCTGAGGAAGAAAGGGTACGAATTGGTGTCCTAACTCACAGTGATTTTTGGCCTTCTTCAATCCCATTTGTTGCTATCTCCTTGAATTTCACGGATTGGTTGGTTCCTCATCATCATAGTCTCTGCATTATAAAAGAAGATAATAAGATAATATCTAAATATAAGTAAAAAAAAAAACTAAACTACGAAATTGAATATACGAAAAGCAATAAACGTCGGGTTGCCTCCCGACAAGCGCCTTTGTTTAACGTCGTTGGCTCGACGGATGCTCTTTAAATAAACAAAACAAACAACTAGCTATGTAACTAAAACAAACACTTAACACATAAAACAAAATTGTTCTAAACCATTCCCCGGCAACGGCGCCAAAATTTGGTATCGTTTCTTGCTACCAAATTAATGTGTATAAAGAATACACTTTACCTTATCCTACTACTCTAACTAGTAGAGGGCAAGTAAGGGTCGATCCCACGAGGAACGGCCGAACAATTTTCCTTTTATGTATTAAGCTATTATGATCGAGAAACATAAAGTAAATAAGCTAGAAAACAATAAAGAAGTGAGGGGATTTTAATGAAATAACAACTAACACCTAAATAAACAAAGACAATTAAAGAGATATTTATAGGTTTTTGGTTTTTTTAAATAACAAAACGATTCACTCTTGATCATGTTTCACCGAGGTCTTGGACGATTTATGCAACTATTGTTAATGCCCTATTTAATTTTGATTCTAGCCCTTATCTCAAGGCTATTAACAAGCTCTAATAGCCTTGTTGTCCCTTAATCTTAGTTAATCAAAACAAGCTCTTCGACTAACCCTATTCAGTTTAACCAAATCCTCGAACAAGCTCTCTTAGATTCAATCACCAAATGCATTAAACACTAGGACAACGAGATAAATTCAACATAAAACTCGCAAGTTCGGTTTTAGTGGTTGAACTTTGTGTTATCACCAATAAATAAATCTATTGTTTGCTACACGGGAATCGGAAATCCTACAATTATGGATAGTAATTTCCTATTCTAGCAACACATTCACAAATCCCTTAAAGGGTGATCAATCCAATAAAAAATTCATAAATGTGAGTCAATAACAGCAAATAACACAAAACACTTAAATACACAATATTTTCGGTAACATTAACCGTAATAATCACATAAATGTCTTAAACTCAAGGTTTCACAATAATCAAGGGTGAACAAAAGGGTGCTAGTCACCCATTTTACCTAATACAAAGATAAAATAGGATAGAAAGAACCAAAAGTTAGGGTTGAAGATCAAGATCTTCAACCCCCTTCCATTCCTTTGTATCTCGGCCGAGATCTTCATCTTTGATATTCTTCAAGAATTCCCTGGAGACTCATCTCGGCCGAGATTTGCATCATGTCTCGGCCGAGATCTTCAGTTGGCCCTTCCTTTTGCTGCCTCGATCGATCCCTCGACTCCGCGGTCGTTCGATGTTCTTTTTCGATCCTTTTTCACCTGTCTTAACACAAAAACAACACAAACGCATTATTTTGCCCATGAGAATATAAAAGCACTAGATACACGTAATTATGCACATTATTGACACTAAAATGACACTAAAAGTGCCCTAAAGTGCGTGCACGAAACACATGTACCAACGATCTGCGACCGTACCCACGGATGACTGCTCCGGCAGAGAAACGTAACCGTGACAAGTGGTGTGCGTACCACCATGATCATGGACATGACACCGAAGAGTGTCGCGAACTTGGAAAAGAAATTGAAGATTGCTTAAAGAGGGGTTTCTTACGGCAGTATGTAGCTCGGACCGAGGACAGGCTCGGTCAAATCAAAATGGAGGTTCACAGCAAAGCCGCGAAGGCTACAACGACCGAGGTCCACGACAAAACAGGCCTCAGTGGCAGAATAACAGGTCTGGGTACAACAACTATGCTCGGCAAGACCAGGGAAGTCGTCAACAATCCCAGTTGCTGCCGCAACCGTCTCCTCATGGAGGACCTGGAGACAATCCGCCCAATCACGTTATAAATGTGATCTATGGGGCCATTCCAACCGGGACTTCCCGAAGTGCCCTGAAGGCGGAGGCGCGTAGGCCTCCTCCCGAGGAGCCACGCCACAAACGCCTCCACAAATCTGAAACCGTAAGTTTCAATGATGAAGATCATGTTCCCGAGCTCACTCCACATACTAATGCCATCGTAATCTACATGGCCATGGCTAATGTTACGATAAAACGAGTTTTCGTCGACAATGGAGCCGCAGTTAGCGTCATATTCGCTGATTGTTTCCAGAAAATGGGCATCCCTCGTGAACAACTTCGACCGGCCCCCCGGCCATTACAGACCTTCACCCAGGGTGAGGTTCGACCTGAAGGAATCATCAACCTTCCCGTTTCGCTCGATACTTACCCAGCAATAAAAACCATCTTTGTCGATTTTTATGTGGTCAATTCTCCATCTCCATACAACATGATTTTGGGTCGAGACTGGCTCACCCCGGCGAAGGCCGTTTGTTCCACATACCACCTCGCACTGAAGTTTCCTACACCCCATGGCGAGGTGGCCATCCGTGGCAATCAGCGGGTCTCTAAAGAGTGCATGTATGTAGCACTTAAAAAGACAACAAAGGTTCCTCCCAAGCTACAGTTTCAAGTAGCAACCTCAGCTCCCACCTCGAATTCGTCTGCATCACTCGGAGACGACACTGTTAAGGTGCCTCTTGACCCGGCTAAACCAGAGCAAACTGTTACAGTCGGCGCTATCGACACACCATTGCTACATAATGCTATCATCCAGACCTTGCGCGAATATTCTGAAATTTTCGCGTGGTCTCCCTTGGATATGTCAGGGGTCTCTCCGGACTCCATCACTCATAAGTTAAACATTGACCCCAGCGTGAAGCCCATACAACAAAAAAAGGAGGAAATTTTCTCCGGAGAGGAACGGCGCCATCCGGACCGAAGTTCAACAGCTCCTAGATGCAGATATCCTGTTTGAAGTACACTATCCTTCCTGGCTTTCTAATCCCGTGATGGTGACGAAGTCCAGCGGGGCATGGAGAATGTGTTTTGATTTCTCTGATCTCAATAAGCACTGCCCAAAGGATTGTTATCCTCTGCCCCCTATCGACCAAAAAGCCGAGGCCATCACTGGGCACAAGGCACTTTGTTTTCTGGATTTATACAAAGGAGACCATCAAATTCATATGGATCGTCGTGACGCCATCAAAACGGTCTTTATCACTGACTTCGGGTGTTTTGCCTTAAAAAAAATACCCTTCGGGCTCAAGAATGCGGGAGCCACATACCAACGCCTTATGGACCACGTCTTCTTAGATCAAATCGGTCGAAAAGTTGAAGTATATGTTGACGATCTTGTTATTAAAAGTTCCTCCCTATACAGGACATTGCCGAGACGCTGAGCACGTTGCGACGCTATAATCTACGCCTCAATCCGGCCAAGTGTACCTTTGGCGTTGGCTCAGGTAAATTTCTAGGATACTTGGTCTCGCAGCATGGTCTCCAGGCAAACCCAGCCAAAATCAGAGATGTATTGGATCTTCAGCCGCCGAAGACGGTGAAGGATGTCTAGCGTCTCACCGGTGGTCTCGCGGCTTTGAATCGTTTTTTTTCTAAGGCCCGGAGCGTCAGCTCCCATTCTTCAAAATTTTACGTCAGGCAAAGAAGTTTGAGTGGACTCCGCAGTGCACCGAGGCCTTTGAGGCTCTAAAGCAACACATCAAGCAGCTGCCAACTATGTCTGCTCCTGTTCCCGGAGAACCCCTTTATGTATACCTGGCATCTGCCGAGAAAGCAATCAGCGCGGCCCTCGTCCGCGAGGATCGTGGGAGTCAGCAACCGTGTATTTTGTGAGCTGGGCACTTCAAGGGGCAGAGACCCGGTATTCTGTGGTAGAGAAAACAGTGTTGGCCCTTGTCATGACTGCCCGCCGCCTGCGGCCCTATTTCTAAGGACGTGACATCAGGGTTCTCACCAATCACCCTATTCGTCAAATCCTTGTTAAGCCCGATGTGTCAGGATGTCTGGCTAAGTGGGCCATCGAAACTGGGGAATATGATATTCAATTTCTACCTCGTCGGGCCATCAAAGGCCAAGCCCTTGCGGAATTTTTGGTAGAAGCGCCATTCCCTGATCTCGGTTCGCCTGCATATGACCCTACTCTTAATCACTCCAATCCCAAAGCTGAAGCCTGTAAGTGGCAATTGTATTTGTACGTGGATGGAGCCTCTGCGGCCCGAGGTAGTGGCGCCGGGGTCCTTCTCATTAGTCCCATTGGTGTTGAAACCAAGTATGTCTTACGATTTAAGTTCAAGGTCACCAACAATGAAGCGGAATATGAGGCAGTTCTTGCTGGCCTTCGGCTCGCCCAATCCTTTGCAGCTTCGCATATCCAGCTTTTTACGGACTCCGAGGTGGTCTTTAGTCAAATTAAAGGCGCTTATGCAGCCAAGGATGATACGTTGAAAAGGTACCTCGCTTTGACACTTAAGCTTTTGTCAACTTTTGCTTCGGTAGATATCCAGCAGGTGCCTCGCAAAGAAAATATTCAAGCAGATGCTCTTAGCAAAATGGCCTCCGCGGTCCAGACCAACATGTCTCCGGACATAATCGTAGAAGATGCTATCCACCCTTCCATACATGAGGCAACGGTTTGTGTATTAACTGAGAGCAGTCCCAATTGGATGACTCCAATCATCCATTATCTTCGGGATGGCACACTGCCGGATGATAAATTACTCGCTCGACGGATAATTCTTAAGGCACCGAAGTATGCACTCCATGACGGAATCCTGTATCGACAGTCATACTTGCAGCCGAGTCTTCGCTGCCTTGATCCAGTCCAGGCTGACTATATTCTTCGTGAATTTCACGAGGGGGCCTGTGCCAGCCATATTGACTCGCGGACGTTGGCCAAGAAAGTCCTTCGATGGGGATACTACTGGCCCACGTTATTTAATGATGCCCATAATTTAGTGACAAGTGTCAGCGACACTCCCGAGTGAAACATCTACCGCAAACCGAGCTCACCGGCATACAAAGTGCTTGGCCATTTATCCAGTGGGGAATCGACATTGTGGGCCCGTTTCCAGTCGCTCCGGGAGCCTTAAAATTTCTTGTGGTTGCAGCGGATTACTTCACCAAATGGGTTGAAGCCGAGCCCCTCACTGCTATCACCGGTCAGAACATCTTGAAGTTTGTTTGGCGAAACATCATATGTCGCTTCGGCATCCCGAGCGCCATTATCTTAGACAATGGTAAACAGTTCGCCAATGACCCCTTCTAGTTCTGGTGCGAGGAGTTGCACATCAAACAGATTTTCACCTCGGTCGCTCATCCTCAAGCCAATGGTCAGGTCGAAGTCACCAACCGCACCCTGCTTGCTGGTTTAAAAAAGCGCTTAGATCAATCTAAAGGTCTCTAGGCCGAGAATCTTCCGCAGGTTCTCTGAGCCTATCATACCACGCACACGTCAACCGGAGAAACCCCATACAGCCTCACCTATGGCTCCGAGGCTATCATCCCAGCTGAGGTAGGGGTACCCAGTCCCCGCCTCGTTACCCTAGATCCCGAGGCTAACGACGATGCACTCCGTGCTAACTTGGATGAGCTCGAGCACCGCCGCGATCAATCTTTCATTCAACAAGCTAAATGTAAGCAACGCGTAACTCAGTATCACAACCTCCGGGTTAAGGGTACTCAATTTAAAGTCGGAGACCTAGTACTCCGGTTAAACTCTGCCAGCAAAGCTGCCCCCGAGGGCAAACTGCATGCCGCCTGGGAAGGGCCTTATCGCGTCATTGCCGCGCATGCCTCCAGGTGCTATCAGTTAGCACATCTAGATGGTACGCTGATTCCCCGAACATGGCATGTTACCAATCTACGGCGTTTTTATCTATGATTACCGATTGTCAAGTATCTTTTCTACCTTTACGTTCTTTGTACGTTATTTCATTTCCGTACTCTAACGTTTTCTTTTATGAGTCCCTTTTGTATTCTTCAATTGTTCCGACAATTACTTTGAATAAAGTTTTAACTTTACGTATATTGCTGTACTTTCTTCTACGCTGCGGGGACGCCCTAGCCTAGACTCATTATTATTTGTCTCCGGACACACTGATCTCTCGCCTGATCCGTCCGGAGAGATCAGCATCTTGTCCCCGGACATATATTCCCTCTCGTCTGCTTAACCGGAGAGGTCATTCACTCTCGCCTGATCCGTCCGGAGAGATAATTAACTCCCGCCCGATCCGTCCGGGGAGATTTTCAGCCTTGTTTCTCTACAAGGCCTTATTTACGTATTGTACTAACCACCTCATTATTTTCATAATGACATGTCAAAATACTTAAATACAGTTGCCTCATGGTCAAACATTAAAACACTTCCATTTAACATACTTATCAAATATATCAAAATATTTTCGCAATTCTGCTTTCCAAAAAGTATTCTTTACATATCAAGGCGTTCTTTAAGAACCACGCATTATCTCCGGCCTCCGAGCCAATACTCCGCGCTCCGACGTTGGGACCCGTCCCGAGAGCTTCTTCTCGTCCTCCGGGATCTGGAGGCTCCTCGGCTCTGAGCTCCGGTTCTTTCCCTGCTTTGACTTCCTCTACGCCGAGGACTCACTCTTGGCACTGGCCTTGGAACGTCGCTCCTCACTCTGCCCCGAGGACTCGGTTGAGGCGCTGGTCTCGGAGTGTTAACCATTTGGATAATATATCCAAATCTGCTCTTCGATCTCCTCGGCTAGCTTCTCGACCTCCTCCTCCGCAACAGCTACTGGGGCCTCCTCTCCAACGGCCACCGGGGTCGGCTCTTGGATTCTGATCCCTTTGCCTTTTCCCGTCGTCCCCTTTTTACTCCTCCGCGGAGCCTTCGCGATCTCCTGGCCCCGGCTGGAGCTTGCAATATATTCTTTTGCAGTGCGGTGCCACCTGCCGCGGCCTCTTAGGCCCTCGTACATGTTCAGAAGTAATTCCAGTACTTCCCGCTTTCTCACAAGCTCGGAGAAGTCTGTGTGGCCGGCCGCCATCAGCGGCGAAATTTCCTCCTGAATCTCGGTTGTCCGCTCCTTGACCTCCTCAAAAGTTAGCAGGCCGTACTCCGTCAGTATTCGCTCATATTCTTTTTGGTGGATGATGACGCGGTCTAGTTCGGCGACCGTCGACAAGTATTTCAGCTCCCGGCCTCTTGCCTTTTCCACAGCTTTGGCCCTTGCCTCTTCGATCTCCTTGGCCCTTCTCTCCGCCATGGCCACCTTCCTCTCCAACCGAGGAACCACTTGCTTTTGCAGATTATCTTTTTCCCCTTGGAACCAGTCCAAAGACTGCATGAGCTTTTTTATTACATGGTGAAGCTCCTCGGTATTCTCCTGATTGACAGCACAAAATCAGTACTACAGAATATACTCAAATCACGACAAGGCAGTAACTCAACAGTATTGACAACAAACGACTTCATATTCAAAAAAGACAAATGCGTACAACGTCCGCAGTCATTACATCGGAAATACAAGTTTTTCCTATCATCTATTATATATGCAGTACATCAAAATTGCGGGCAACGACTGACCTCCCCCTGTTCGTCTTCTTCCGTTGCCTCCGGCACCTCCACCTCAACCTCGTGCTCTCCCTCCGGCAGTTCTCGGATCACCCCCGCGTCACCTCCCGTTGCCTCCGCGGTGATCTCCATGCGCGGAGGTGGATCCTTGTCTCGGGGCTCCGAGATGAATTCACCCCGGCGAAAGGCCAAGAACTCTTCATCTTGATCCACATCGCAGGCAGCGATCTCCTCGGCGCTCAGAATGTTCTTTTTCTCTGCCAGAGCCCTCACCAATGGCCATTCTAGGACACGAGTCAGTGCGTTATAATATGCCTCCTCCACGGAACCCACGTAGTTGAAATCGTAGCCGAACTCTGGACGATACACGTCCACGTTCGGATAGATTTCCTTGACTTCTCCAGCAGCACTGACCGCGTTGTCGTGTCCCCGAAAGCGACGAAGTCTGTTTGGTAGTCGAGAAATGTGCTGGTTTGCAATAATTTTTCTGCAAATGCCTTCAACACGGCCCCCTGGCCCTCCACGACTGCTGCTTCCTTGGCTTTTAGCTCTGCCCGCAGTTCCGCAGCTTCACCGCGGAGAGCCCCAGCCTCTGCCTCCACCTCGCGCAGCTGCGCCACTTCCTTCTCCACCAAGGCAGCTCTCTTGCGCGCCTCGGATAGATCATGAGTTAACCTGTCATTACGAGCACGCAGCTCCCTCACTGCCTCGGCTAGCCCTTCCTTGGCATCTCTCTCACTCCTTCGGCCGAGGTCCAGGATCCCCCGAGCCAGACGTAGAAGCTCCTCGGCATCAGGCCCTTCCAGATCCAGCACGTTTGTGCGCTCTTGCCCCTTGAAACACAACATCCATAACACACATTAGACAGTACGAGATTCAACAACAATTTTTCAACCCACAAGTGCTTTACCTCGGGGATCGACTCCGTACGCAGTCTTTTAGCTACCCCCGGTGGCGTCACAAACGGCTCCGACCTCCTCTTTGACCTCTGAGTCGCCCCCGTGACCACCACATCTTCTTCCGTCCCCGCTGACGGCCTTGGACTCGGCGACGCTCCACTTCTCGATGCCACTTCAACTGCAGTTCCCTTCTTCTTTGACGCCTCGGGCACCGCAGGGCTTCCCGAAGTCTCCTTTCTGAAGCGTCCCACTGCAAAAGAGTTTCGTGGTTAATCCTGTGCAGGTTGCAGTCAGTTACACAAATTTAAAATTCCTACCCTCCTCGGCTGCCCCGGCTGCCGACTCCTGTCCTCGGGTGGAAACCCCCTCTGCTCCGCCCGAGTAATACGGGCTTAACCCTGCCTCCTCCAGCTCCTCCTCGGTGCAGAGCGTCTTGAATGTACCTACAGTCCGGAATTGCCTTACAACCTCCGGCTCCGCCACCGGGGCATTATCTAATACCTCCTCCCTCCTCCACCTCGGGAGGACCACGTCAGTCTTCACATAAATAAATTTCTCCTTCCAACCCTCCACCTTACTCGGGTTTTGCACCTTAAACCCACCTCGGTCCCTGGGGCTAAAGGAGTACCATCCCTTCGCCTTCCCGAAGGATTTCAGTTGGAAGAAAAATCTAAACAAATCTATGTTTGGTTCTACCCCAGCATTTTTACATACCACTGTAAACCCGACAACTTGCCTCATGGCATTGGGTGCTAATTGACTCAGGGCGATGTTGTAATATCTCAGCAACTGTACTACGAAGTCCCAAAGGGGGAATCTAATTCCTATTCTCAGATGGTATATGTACGCACTTATGAAGCCCTTCGGCGGGCAGCAAGCTCGGTCGCTAGGCTCCGGCACTATGTATTCTAAATTAAAGGGGAAGAAAAAGGTTGGAATCAGGGTTTCTATTTGCACCTGCGTCATCCACAGTGCCTCCGCGGCCACCTCGAAATCCTCCTCCAAACATTCACCAAACCCTACTGCCCGGTTGCCGGATTCCATGAAGTCTGCCCTATATATCATCCTATTCACTCTTCTTTCTGGAATAACATAATGCAAGGGAGGTACATTTAACGGGGCTTTATCGGTTCCTACCTCCCTAATTGAAGATGAAGACGATGAGGAAGACATACTTACTTGGTTTTGATTTGAGATAGTTCACAAATGGCACAGATGAATCTCTTTTCCCGCTCTCTGTATCTTGAAAATCGCAAATGAGAAAGATGAAATTTACTGTGCAAGCCTTCTCTATATATACTCCTGCGTCAACGGCTCAGATCTGGCCTTTACAAATTTCGCGTCTCAGATTCGGGCGTGGCGGTGATGCGCGTTACAGTTACCAAGGCGCGTGGGAGACATGCTTCTTGGAATTCTCAAACGCGTCACTTCACATTCCTTTTCCTAATGATGGTGCCGCCAATCACATCAACCTCACTCTTCCCCAGGAAGTTTTGGGTCTCACTTCGGTGTTTCCTCCACCTCGGGCTTATTCCAGTTCGATCTCACCAAATCTTATGACCCCGGGGGGACTCTAGCTCGGCGCCGGTCAACCCCATGACCTCGGGGATACTCTAGTTTGGCTCTAGTGGATCCCATGACCTCGGGGTATTTCAGTTCGGTCAACTTAGGTCCTCGCGGAGTCCTTCACTCTGGCAATGCATCCTCTCGGCTCCGGTCGTCCTCCTGACCCCAGGGATACTTTGGTTCGACAAAGATAACATCCCTCCTTGCTCGCTACGTCATTACATCGCTCACACATCGGCACATGTTACACCCTGTCCTACTTATAACCGAAGCTCCTACCACGCTCCGGCTGGTGGGGGGCATCTGATAGGTATGGCCCAGCAACTTCGCGTTGGGTTGACCCACCCCGGAGCAACCGGGCCCAAAAGAATGAGCCCAGCAACCAAGCCAGCCCAGTCGCGACATATTTGGAACAGCCCAGTCACGGCATATTGGGAAAGTGAGATCCCCACGATCTCCTTCCAACTCCCATGCAGATTTGGTGGGCACAATTGTAGGGATTTAGTTAGGGTTTTGAGTTGATTAGTATAAACAGTAGAATTATACTCAGATTTAGGGTTCGCACTTTGTACTCTAAAACTACAACGTGTAAGATTGAAAGAAAGATAGTGAAAAACACCTCGGCAGGTGATTGTTTGTGCCCGTGGACGTAGATCTCCAGATCGAACTACGTATATCTTGTGTTCTTTGCTTTTTCTTGAGTTTGGTATCGTTGTTAATCGGGCTTTGTTTCGAATTCCTGGGATAAGCGAATCACGCTTTATCATCGGATTTCCTTGGGTTCCTTGTGAAGCACTACGACTACGAGATTGTCCTGCACCTTGGCCTTGACTTTGGCTTTCTTGTGTTGGATGTTGATTTCCCTCTTCTTGAGCGGCAAATGCAGCGGCGGCGTTTTCTCCTAAATTATTTGAAACAAATAAAAAAACATATTACTACAATAGGATTTAAATTTATTAAAAAACTACTAATATAAATTTATAAAAGATATTAATAATACAACTAAACTTAAAAATTAAATTGCTCAAATATAAAATGATTTTACTTACTACTAGAAAATTTATAATTAATAATACAACTAAATCTTAAAAATTAAAATTGCTCAAATATAAAATTTACCTAGACAAGCGGCTATGTCATCGACATCCAAATCAATTGGAATGTCGTCATCATCATCATCATCATCATTGAGGTTGAACAATACTTGAGGTGGAGGAAGAGGTGGAAGTGGAGCATACTCCTCCGGCATATGACTCTTGCTCTTATCGGAGATAAGGCGAGATGATGAAGTTGAAGATCGAAGCTCCCCTTCGGCTAGACATTTTTTTGGTAGAAGTAGGAAGAATAAAGATGCAAATAACAAAATATAATTGAAGAAGAAGAACTAGAAGAAATAAATATTTTTTTGGTAGAATGGAACTAAAATTCAATTTTTTTTTTTTTTTATGAACACTAAATTATCAAAATGCTAGAGAGTAGAGACTAGTGAGCTTGAAAGTTGAGAGAGATTGAGGGAGCTTGAGATAGATTGAGAGAGATTGAGAGGTGTAGTGATTTGTGTTGAAGTTGGATGTGTTTATAGGGGTTTAAAATTTAAAATAAAAAAAATTAAAAAAATCCAAAAAAACCAACCTCCCCCCCTCCAAAATCTGAAAATCTGAATTTTTAACGGCCAAATGATTTGGGCCGTTGATTTTCAACTGCCAACAGATCAAGGCCGTTTGTTTTCTTTTAAAAAAAAAATTATCGTCGAACCGCCGGTTCGAACCGAAAAACCGACGGTTCTGGCAACGGCTACAAAGATCAAGCCGTCCGTTTCCAATGAACACTCCACCAGATCGTGACACGTGACATTTTTTAATTTTAAAAAAAAAAAAATTAATCGTGGAACCGGCGGTTTAACCGCCGATTAAAAACCGCCGTGGGAACCGGCGGTTCCCGGTTCCAGAAATGGCGAAATCGGAACCGAACCGTGGGTTGACCGATTACGGTCCCGGTTCAGAACCGGAACCGGGTCGACGGTTTTGGAACCGTTGACCGCCGGTTCAAACCTGCCGGTTCCACGGTTCACAAAACCGTTTGCCCACCTCTACGGTCAAGTGGTGGTTGCATTTAGTATATGCTTAATTTATGATCACTGTTTAATACACTTTGAATTGAAAGTCCAGTCCAAACCAAAAAAAAAAGCCCAACAAAACAAGTCTGGTGCCGGAAGAAGCCCACAAAAGGATTTATGGTCATGGAGATGGGAATGTGTTAGCTTCTTAGGTTCCTGAGGGGGGTTTGCAAATGATTGTGCTTTTAGAGAAGTAATTCGAATTGCTTTTTGTAAAAACTTCGAAATTTGGCAGTGTTTGGAAATAAAGTGATTTTAAAGTCAAAGGCTAGTAGAAGCTGAGTGACAGCAGCTTCTTAGAATCAAATTTTAGGTGATTCTGACAATCAATTTTAAGAGTTTCTAAACACTTAAAAATCACTTTTGAATTGCCAAAAGTGATTCTAGGTTGGTGTGTTGTGGTTGCAAACACCACCTTAAGCTAGAATTCATTGAATCGGGAGTTTCTTTGTTCTTTTCTTTTTTCCTTACAAGCACAAGTTTCGGTGCTTTTGGAAGCCCTGTTATATCAATAAAATTAATACTAACTCTAAATTAAGAAAACATGTAAATATAAAAGAAACTATTGAGATTGATAGTAACTCAGTTGGTAGAACATCTTAAAATTTAGGTAATTGGCCAGATAGCAATGTTGTAAAGAGGGCTCTCAGCGTGAGGAATAAGCTTGCCCTAATTGATGGCAGCTTGCCATTGCCTTTCTCCTCCGCCAACCCAGCTGTGATGTCTGCTTGGACCCGTGCGAATGACCTCGTGCGAATGTGGATCTTGAATTCCATCCATGCCGATATCAAGAAGTCCTTGGAATTCTTCACCATTGCCAAAGATTTGTGGGATGAATTACTCCTCAGGTACACTCGTACTGATGGTACTCGAGTATATCACCTTGATAAATCCCTTAGTTTTGTTACAAAAGGTTCTAAGTCCTTAGTAGCTTATTACAATGCATTCAAAACTTTATGGGATGAGTATGTTAGTTATAGGCCAGCCTTGAGTTGTTCTTGTGGAAATTGCACGTGTGACTTGTCTAAGGTTGCCATTCAACTGCAAGAAAAAGATTGTGTAATGAAATTTTTTATTGGCTTGGATGATTCTTATTCTATTGTTAGGAGTCAGATCTTAATGCAAGATCCTTTCCCTTCATTAAACAAAATATATTCTATCTTGCTTCAAGAGGAGTCTCAAGGAGAATTACATCATTTCTTGCCTTCTGTTGATAGTGATTCGGTTGTTATGCTTGCTAAAAATACTAAGTTCTATAAGGATAGGAAGAAAACTATGATTTGTTCTAATTGTGACCAACCTAGGCACACTATAGATAGGTGTTTCCAATTAATAGGCTATCCCCCTGGTTGGAGAGGCCCTAAGGGGAAGAAAGGCAAGACTGACTCTAGATCTAATAGTGCTAACTACTTGAATGCCACGGTTAATTCATCCCATCCTGTAGCAAATGATCCTGCCCCTACTGATACACCAATTGCTTCTAACCCTTTGTTTTCTCAAGAAATGTTTGAGCAATTTTTAGCTTTTGCCAAGTCAGAAAGGTACTGACCAAGCACACTTAGCTGCTGGAGCATTTGCTCAGTCCCTTGTTCCTTCCTCTACTACCTCAGGTAATAATACAGGTAGTGCTTGTTGTTTTACTTCAATTACCAAACATGTTTGGATACTTGACTGGAGCAACTGATCATATGGTGCATGATCTGTCTTTGTTTTCTTCTGCATTAAAACCAACTTCTGTTAATGTTAAACTGCCTAATAACTCTGTCACAACTGCCACATTAGTAGGTGATATAGTTATTAATACCAATTTGGTTTTACATGATGTTTTGTATGTGCCTGACTTCACATACAATTTACTCTCCATTTCTCACCTAACTAAACATTCCAATTGCAATGTTATTTTTTTTTCTTTGCCTCACATTGTGTTTTGCAGGATAATGTGACAAAGTAGATGATTGGTTTTGCTGAACAAGAAGGGGGCTTATACTTTCTCAAACCTTCAAATCATGTAAACAATTATGTCGTTAATTAAGTTGTTTCCGATGTTAGCTACAAAACCTGGCACCATAGGCTAGGTCACATTTCTGCCAACAACTTGTTCCTTATCAAGAATTTACCTGTAAAAGCTTATGTGAATAAATATGACTGTTTCATATGTCCTTTGGCCAAACAAAAGAGGATCATTTTTTCCCACTTCTACATTTGTTTCAAATTCTGTTGTTTATCTTGTCCATGTAGATGTGTGGGGACCCTTTATTACCTTATCTGTCAGTGGTGAAAAATATTTTCTTAACCATAGTTGACGATTACAGCAGGTGTACTTGGGTACATGCTCAAGACAAAGTCTAATGTGCAAAATTCTTTAGAAAATTTTCATAACATGGTTTTTACTCAATTTAACAAGAAAATTAAGGTTATTAGAAGTGATAATGGCACTGAATTTCTCTTAACTGATTTCTATCACAAAAATGGCATTATTCATCAAACATCATGTGTTGAAACACCCCAACAGAATGGTATTGTTGAAAGAAAACATCAACACTTACTTCAAGTTGCTAGGTCTTTACTTTTTCATTCTTCTTTACCCTTGAAATATTGGAATTTTTGCATTATGACTGCTGCACACATTATTAATAGAACACCTTCTCTTGTGATTGGCAACATCACTCCTTTTGAAAAGCTTTATAACAAGCCACCAACCTATGGTCATTTAAAGGTTTTTGGTTGTTTATGTTTTGGCAGCACCCTCACTTCACACAGACAAAAGTTTGACCTTAGGGCTAGCACATGTGTCTTCATTGGCTACCCACTAGGCACAAAAGGTTATAGGTTACTGGATTAAATTCTGGAAAAATTATTGTCTCCAGAAATGTCAAATTTTATGAGCACATTTTTCCTTATAATGATAAAATTGGTGTAGATAAAACCATTGCTGACATAATTCAAAACTCTTCCAACTGTCTTGAAGATGAAATTGCAACATCCACACCTCACATCACACATGATTATTCTGTTTTATCTGATACTGCCTCTGTTCTTGAGACTTCTGTTGATGGTGTTGATGATGAGTCAAATGATGCTCATACTGATCTCAATGCACCAGATATTGCTGAAATTGATAACATTAGAAGATCTTCTAGACAAAAAGCACCCCCTGCATATCTTAGTATATATAATACCTCATTGCCTAAATCGTTGAAACACAAACCTTCTAGTTCTGCTAATGTGATCACTAGCTCAGTGAGATATCCTATAGCTGATTATTTATCTTTAGATCAACTTTTTGATAATCATAAAACATTCACTACTGCCACATCTCAGATTGTTGAACCAAAGACATATAATCAAGCTAGAAAAGGACACCAATTGGCAACATGCCATGAAATTAGAACTAGAGGCCTTAGAAAGAACAAACACAAATGACACTTGTTGCATTGCCTAAAAATAAACAAACTACAGGTTGCAAATGGGTCTACAAAATAAAGTATAAACCTGATGGTACAATAGAGAGATATAAAGCAAGATTAGTAGCAAAAGGTTACACACAACAAGAGGGATTAGATTACTTCGATACGTTCTCACATGTTGCCAAAATAACTATTGTTAGAATCTTGCTCTCAATAGCTATCTCTTATGATTGGCATATACATCAATGTGATGTAAACAATGCATTTTTGCATGGTGACTTAATTGAGGAGGTCTATATGAAACCACCTCCTGGTTATTGTGAGGATGATGACTCTAGAGTTTGTAAACTTAACAAATCACTCTATGGATTAAAACAAGCATCCAAAGGAGTGGTTTGATAAGTTATCACAAACTCTAGTCAGTTTTGGATACACCCAATCCAAAGTTGATACCTCCCTCTTCACAAAATCAGCAGAACACTCATTCACTGTTATATTGTGTTATGTAGATGATCTCATCTTAACAGGTAACAATCTCGAGGAAATCACCAAGGTAAAATCTCTTTTACATGACAAATTTACAATCAAGGATTTAGGAATACTAAAGAATATCCTTGGCATTGAAGTCGCCAGATCAAAAGCTAGACTTCAATTATGCCAAAGGAAATATACTTTAGATTTGCTAAATGATACTGGATATCTAGGGAGTAGACCTTGTACAACTCCAATGGATTCCAAGCAAGGGTTCACACACAATGATGACACAATACCCACTAATGCATCTGCCTATAGAAAATTGGTGGGAAAACTCTTATATCTTACTGTAACTAGACCAGATTTATCATATGCGGTCCAAACTTTATCTCAGTTTATGAGCAAACCAACAAAAGCACATCTTGCTGGTGTCCATAGGGTCCTAAGATATCTTAAGACTACTATTGGACAAGGTTTATTTTAGGGATAATTACAAAATGGCCGCCGAACTATTAGCACTTTTTCATTTCGGTATATAAACTATTAACATGAACTAAACCGCCGTCAACCTATTTGAATATTACTAGTTGAAAGCTGCCGGCCAGAATACCGCTCAAATTTTGTCCCAAAAGGTGGTTTTGCAAAATTGGGTGTGCAATGAATTTGGGCGGTATTATGGCCGGCAGCTTTCAAGTAGTAATAATTAAATAGGTTGGCGGCGGTTTAGCCAACGTTAATAGTTTATATGCCGAAGTGAAAAAGTGCTAATAGTTCGGCGGCTATTTTGTAATTATCCCTTTATTTTATCCCTCTCAAACTAATGTCAAGTCATAAGCTTTCACAGATTCGGATTGGGAAATGTGTGAGCAAACAAGAAGAAGCATCACAGGTTATGCCATCTACTTAGGAGACTCTCTTATCTCATGGAAGTCAAAGAAGCAATCAACCGTAAGCAAATCTTCAGCAGAGGCCGAATATCGAGCAATGGGTGACACAGCCTCAGAAATTTAGTGGATTACCTACATACTACAAGACTTACAAGTCAGCTTCATCAAACCAGCACTAGTGTATACTGATAGCAAAGCTGCTTTCTGCATTGCACACACCCCCGTCCTCCATGAAAAGACCAAACATATACAAATCGATTACCACTACACAGGAGAGAAGATAAAAGAAGGACTCCTCAAAATCATTCAAATTCCCACAGAGAGAAATCTTGCAGACATACTAACCAAACCATTGGGACCAGCCATGTTTCAAGCCTTCAAGTCCAAAATGGGTCTCCTAAATATCCACTCCCATTTTGAGGGGGGGTATAAAAGGACTTAAGTATAATTACTTAAGTGTTGTTGTGGTAATTATGTAAATAAATGTATTATTGTGGTAGTTATGTAAATAAGCAAAAAGAGGTCAACTAGTATATAACTTAGCTGACTTGTTTATAGAAAATTTAGATCATTCATTCATATACTGTAAAACCGTAATCACCAGGCTTCTTCAATGAATTCATCTATGGTTTGTGGAATTCTACACAAAGGCGGTAGAACTGCACAAAATTTGATTAAATGATGTTATACTTGGAATTCTAATGCCATATAAACAAGAATTGCATTTACGAATATCGCACAAGATCTTCTGATCGATTAAAATAAGAAATTACACAAGATATTTTATTTTTTGACAGTACATTAAGAAAAATTGTATTGTACTACAAATACTGCACAAAATCTTGTGTCTTTTTTGCAAAAATTAAAAAATATATTGCACAACAAATTCCTTGTACAGAAAAAAGAAAAAAAATAATAAGCTTTGCATTTTGATGCACGATAAGCACAGATGTGTTTGTTTAAGAAAATTGCACAATATTTGTCGTGCAAACAAAATATTGCACAAGATCTTATAATTAACTTTGACTGCCAAACGTATGCTCATCCAAGTTTCCTTTTCTATTTTTTTTTTTTTTTTATTTACTCAACCCAAGCCACTTAGACTGTGAGAGTGTGATACCATAAAATTCTAGTAGTATATAATTTCAAGAAACATAGAGGGAAAATGTGTATCTTTTTTATTCATATATCACATATTCATATTGTATCTATCTGGTAAATTTAATTGATTCTCCAACTAAATGTAGATAATAAGATTATATTTTTTAAACATAAAAAGGAAAAAAAACAAAGAAATATTTATATACATTTCTTCTATGGTTGAAACGAAATTAGGGATACGTTTTTGTCGCTTTGATCATTTTGAGTGGATTTATAATTTGTGCTACATTCCTTTTATGTCTCAATTGTAAGCATATTAAGATTTGGTAAACTAAATCTTGCATGTGGGAGCATCACCACAACTTCGATCTCTTACATCAAGAGCACAAATCCAATCACCAATTTTTTGTCGTCATCAAATTTTATACACTAGTTAGACTACTTTTGTTGAAGTAGTGAAATTTGGTATCAAAAAAATCGCAACAAGAACAAATATCGAATAGGATTTGTGAATACGTGTTGTTGTTGTTGTTTAGTTTCATTGTTCTTGTTTCCTTTCTCTTTGTATTTCTCTCTTTCTTTTTCCCCTTCCATTTCGTTAGTTTTGTGCATTATTGTTGGTCTATACAACTATAACTCATACTTTTTCTAAAGAAAGCTTACAATTGATATAACATCAAATAAATGAGTGTAAAATTTTACATGATTCTACATATATGTATGGAAGACGGGCACTATATTGTTTTTTATGTTAATGATAGGGATAACCCGGTCACTTCGGGTCGGGTCAAAACCTGAGCCCACTCACCGGCCCAGCAAACGCACCAGCAAGCGCGAAGGCCCAGGCCCAGCAGGCCCAGCAACACGCGTTCTGTTCAGCGAATCAAGTCTGTTCCACAAATCAAGGCCCATGATCTTCTCCCAACTGCCATGCAGATTTGGTGAGCAAGATTATAGGGATTTAGTTAGGGTTTTGATTTAGTAGTATAAATAGGTGAAAAGAACTCTGAATTAGGGTTCGGAATTCCGCATTCCAAATTAGCACATGTAAACTCAAAACTCTAAGTGAGAGAAACACTCCGGCGATTGCCGTTTTCTGCCCGTGGACGTAGATCTCCGGATCGAACCACGTAATTCTTGTGTGTTTTTATATTTTCTGCGTTAATTTAGGTTGAATTGGGTGGTTACCGGATTGCGCTTTATCAAATTGGCGCCGTCTGTGGGAACGACAGGCAGTTTCTTGAACGAAAAGTAATTTTTGACGTCTCCAGCATACACAAAGATCATGGTGCTTACTCGCTTGAATCAAGCTCGCCGCGGTGATCAATCTGACCAAGATCCACCCGTGGATCGAATCTTGCCGCCAAGGCAGTTGCCGGCCAGGAGCGTATCTCCTCCTCCGCCAAACGTACAAAACCCTAATCCCGCTGCCACCCCACCACCGGATAACATTCAAATTACCCCCGAGTTGCTACAGGCTTTTTTGCAAGAACATGCGCATGTTCTTCAAGATTGGGCGGCTAATCGCCAGCATCCCGCGGGGTCCACCGCGGGACCTGCCCGACAGGATGCCAACCCCGCGGTGCCTCCACCTCGTCAGCACTCGCGAGATCAACAAGACCCGGGGCATCGCGGACGTCAGGATCGGCGAAAAGAACGACCTGGTTCTCCCGAGGACCATGGGAGTTCTAACGAATCAAGACCGCGCCACGACGAACTTACAGACGTCGATCGTCGCCGTCCACTCAACGCGGCTAAAAGAGCCCGTCATGCTAATCCTCATGCTCTAGATCTTCAAGAGTATGAGCGAGTTCAACGTAATGTTGAACTGGACAGAATCATGGGCCTTGATGCCAACGGAAATATCATCACACCGTTCTCCCGAGAAATCATGGCTACCTCCCTTCCCGAAGGGTTCAAACGGCCAGCCATACCACCTTACGATGGCACCGGAGATCCGGCCAATTTCCTTGGAGCTTTCCGGCACAGCATGCTTAGCCATGATAACATCACATCCCTTCAGTACTGCAGGATTTTTCCTGAGTACTTACAGGATGAAGCTCGGGTTTGGTTTGATTCACTCCCACGCAACAGCGTATCCTCCTTCAGAGAACTCGCCGAGCATTTTTGGGCACGGTTCGAAGCACGGGCAAAGCCCATGGCCACCCTGGCCGACCTCATGAATATGGAACAACGGGAAGGCGAAGCTATTACCCAATTCCTTGACCGCTTCACAGCGGAGAGCCTCAAAGTGGGAAACTGCTCAGATGATGTAATCATCAACGCGTTCATGAACGGACTCCGCCCCGGACCACTCTACACCGAGTTGGTTCGAAACACACCAGTCACAACCCGAGCACTGTTCAACACGGTGTGCAAATTTGCTAAGGCCGAGGAGCAGACTCGCCGGAAACGTGAGAAACACGTTAGCAAGCGGCAGCTCGACAAAGCACAAACTGGACCTAGCACACGACCTAGTGTCTTTTCCCGTCTGAACCCGGGGCGTTCAGAACCTCGAGGTGAAATTCCACAATTCACCCCGCTTACAAAATCGCGAGCCGAAATCCTTTCGGTTCATGAGAATGATTTACGGCCGTGTCCGCGGATGACTGCTCCGGCAGGGAAGCGAAACCACAAGAAGTGGTGCGCGTACCACCATGATCACGGACATGAGACAGAGGAGTGCCGAGACCTCGGAAAAGAAATCGAAGACTGTCTAAAGAACGGTCTCCTGCAACAGTACGTTGCTCGAATCGATGACCAGCCCCGGTCAGGATAGAGTGGGGATTCCTTGTAAGCACCTTCGGCCGGCCCCCGGGCCATTACAAACTTTCACCCAGAGTGAAGTTAAGCCACAAGTATTGTTCTTATCTTTACACTCATTGTACCGTTCTTTTTCGTTGTAATTCCTCTCCGGAGTGTTTAGATTGCTCCAGCACTCATCATTCAATGAAAAATTCTTTGTTTATGCATTTTACTATGTTCTATTTTACGTTACGGGGACGCCCTAACGCATTTATGTTATCATTAGTGGTCTCCGGACAACTAAATCACTCCCCCGATCCGTCCGGGGAGAGTCACATTTGGTCTCCGGACTCATATCATTCTCTCCCCCGATCCGTCTGGGGAGAGTCACATTTTGTCTCCGGACTCATATCATTCTCTCCCCCGATCCGTCCGGGGAGAGTCACATTTTGTCTCCGGACTCATATCATTTTCTCCCCCGATCCGTCCGGGGAGAGTCACATTTTGTCTCCGGACTCATATCATTCTCTCCCCCAATCCGTCCGGGGAGAGTCACATTTTGTCTCCGGACTCATATCATTTTCTCCCCCGATCCGTCCGGGGAGAGTCACATTTTGTCTCCGGACTCATATCATTTTCTCCCCCGATCCGTCCGGGGAGAGTCACATTTTGTCTCCGGACTCATATCATTTTCTCCCCCGATCCGTCCGGGGAGATTCATATTTTGTCTCCGGACTCATATCACTCTCTCCCCCGATCCGTCCGGGGAGATTTTAATTGGTTCCGACCATATAGTGTTTCCGAACACCTATTAACCCGATCCGTCCGGGGAAGTCTTTCTTTACAATTATCTGCGGCCTCCGAGCTAGTGTTCGGCGCTCCGGCATTGAGATCTATTCCCGGACCTCCTCCGGGTCCTAAGGGATTATGTTGTTCCCCGGACTTTAGCTCCGGCTTTATCCCCTCCGCGGGCCCTTGGATGTCACGAACTTAGGCCACTTCGGCAGATGTGTTAATCCACCTCGGCCAGGCTATCATATCCTTCCAACGCATTTCTTGCTTCTGGGAGATTTGGTATCTCGCTGCGCGCCCCGTGCACTTCGGCCTAGCTCCGCACCACGTCCGATGACGACTCCGCAGGGTACCCGGGACACAGACATACTCCGTCCTCCATAAACACTTCGTCCCGCCAGCGACCCCGGTACTCCCTGCTTACCATACCACTCCGGTGACAACCGAAGCTCCCTCCTCGCTTCGGCTGGGGGGGGGGCATCTGATAGGGATAACCCGGTCACTTCGGGTCGGGTCAAAACCTGAGCCCACTCACCGGCCCAGCAAACGCACCAGCAAGCGCGAAGGCCCAGGCCCAGCAACACGCGTTCTGTTCAGCGAATCAAGTCTGTTCCACAAATCAAGGCCCATGATCTTCTCCCAACTGCCATGCAGATTTGGTGAGCAAGATTATAGGGATTTAGTTAGGGTTTTGATTTAGTAGTATAAATAGGTGAAAAGAACTCTGAATTAGGGTTCGGAATTCCGCATTCCAAATTAGCACATGTAAACTCAAAACTCTAAGTGAGAGAAACACTCCGGCGATTGCCGTTTTCTGCCCGTGGACGTAGATCTCCGGATCGAACCACGTAATTCTTGTGTGTTTTTATATTTTCTGCGTTAATTTAGGTTAAATTGGGTGGTTACCGGATTGCGCTTTATCAGTTAATTAATGAGAAAAAGAAGGAAAATGAATCCTGAGTAATGCACTAAAATTGCATTGGCTTCGCCGTATTTTTTAATCTTAATGCACTATCATTTTCATTAGTGAAATCACACCATTAAGAATTTTAAAGCCAATCTCATTTCAGTGACTGTAGTGATTTAGAATTAAACATATTGATTTTAAAAGCACAAAATAATCAAGAAATCACATTTTTGTGATGGCAAAAACTTATATATATATTATATGTATGAGTTTTTTATGTTTAATTCCAATATTACTTAACCGAGGGACATAAAAAAAATAAAAAAAAGGCTCAATCCAAAAAAAAATATATATTTAAGTCCACTCATTTGGCTTCCATTTTCCAGGGACTAATAGTTTTCCGCGAGAAAATGATACTTTTTGAGAAGAAAACTAATACTACTTTCATCCCGGCTTAATTTGTCTATTCTGATCAGGCATTGAGGTTAAGAAAAATCAAAGTTTTTGGAATCTATGGTTTTTTTAAGGGTGGAGATTGAGGGTGGAGATTTTAAGGGTAGAGAATGTGAGAGAAATTTTCTTTTTTGGGCTTACAAAGTTATTTGGGACAAACCAAAAAGGCAAGTAGGCAAATTAAGTCGGGACGAGGGAGTACCTGTTTTTAGAAAATGCACTACTTTGTAAAAGGTACTCTCCTCGATCACAAAAGAATGTTATTTTAGACTTTCAAGTGGAAATTAAGAAAATATGAAATGGAAAAAAACACCCCCTAGAGAATCTATTCTTATAATCTTAAATTTCACTTTAAGAGAGGGAAGATAATTAATTTACCAATAGAGAGACCAAATAATTTATGTAATAATTATATTATGAGATTTGTAGGGAGATTTGTTTAGATTTATCAAGGACAATATTGGAAGCAATGGGACAAATTTGCTAGAATGACTTATTTTTATGAAAATTTTGTTTTCTCTAAAATGAGTTTCTTTTGTGAACGAGGGGAGTATTATTAATAAGTAGATGAAAAAATGTCAATATGGAAGTTATAAATTGATATAAACTTGATTGTAAAAACTTATATAAAACTTGATAAGAATACAAAATTATTAAATTTTGTAAAAAAAATATTAGGTCTTACTAAAACAATATTACTATTTTTTAAAAACAGTATTACTATTGGGTAAAAGTAACAAATACTTTTTTCTTAGAAACATAATATATTTTTATGAAAAACGTATTAGTTTTCTCGATGTAATACTTTTAAAGTAATCAAACTAAATAATTATTGTGAATACAATTTGTGAGTTATAAATAGGGAACTTATAAAAATCTTGACATTGAAAACTTATACAACCTTGATAAGAACACATAATTTATTCGAAACCGCATGAATTATTAAGTTTACTAAAAAATATAACATTTTTCTGAGAAAGTATCGCGTTTTCTGAAAAGCGTATCAGTTAACCTGTTTTTTATAATGCCAAAATTTAATTTTTAATCGAGCAAAAATTTAAATTCCAATTAAATCGGATCGACCCATTGTATATAAAAACATTTGTACATAAAAATTCATACACAAGAGATACATAAGTTTATTCTTTTATAATTTAAGACCAGGTTGTTGCAAATTATTTTTAGGAGGGTTGAATATTGCAGAATATATGCTCAACACATTGTACAAAAATTGCACAATATATCTTCTTGACACACTATAGTAATGAAAAATTGGCTTTGGAAGGTTGTGTTGGTCAATCTTTGAGCAATTCTAACTTTGGATTTCATTGGTTGAAAATGAAATTAAGTTGCAAAATCATAATTTACGTTTCGAGTAGATGAATTTAATGTATTTATGTTCTCAACCTCAATTTTGGTTGAATGAGAATTTAATGCCTAAAATGCAACTTAACACATGGAAAGATAGAAGAGTTAAAAGGAAATGTGGAATTTGTCCCACATAGGAGTAATGGAGAGAATTGGAACTTCTTATTAAGAGGACCAATTTGATAACGAATTATCAAGTGTACTCTCTTATGGTGGACCCCACCCTAGTAGGATTTTAGCCTTTAGTTAAATGGACCTAAGGAATGGTGCTTTCAAGCCCAAGCCTAAGCCCGGGTCTGGGCACACATATCGTATTTAGTCACTTTAGAGGCGCACTTCGCACATACGTATCGTCGCGAGGAGCTGGAGGAGCCTTAAAGTTTTGGCAAGTTAGTCCAGATGGGTGGCTCGGCAGGCTCTAGGCTATTCGGGGTGGCAAGCCGGGGTGGGGCGTACTACAGCAACTATAAATGGACTCTCAATTCTGCATTTCACTTCACTTCAACTACAAATCTGCATTAGTATTCTAGCATTTGTAGTCCCTCCCAAATTTGAGTCTAAAGAAAGTCATGAGAATAGAGTAGTTCATCAAAAGTGTTGGTTTTATTGTGCTACGATTCCAAAGTCAAAATTCGTTATCTTGGGAACGATTGTCGAATACTGAGAGCACTAGAATTCGGGGCAATATTGTCTTATGAATAGTGAGTCAAACTCGTGCCTCGACTTATCAAATTGTGTTTATTGAGTCGTTATTTTCAGTACACCTTTCAACTTCCAACAAGTAATATTGCACAATATTTTCTCAAGTCTGTTACAAAACTCCCGACTAGCTCCGATTAATCCCTGCATAAGCCTTAGGCTACCATTGACCGCCTATATTTATTTTTCGATTCCTCCTCCCTAATCATGCCTATACCCTTATGTGACCTGTCTAATTCCCAGCTAATCGCTAGGCTCTTGTCTACCAACTGACTAGCACCTAGCGACTTCTACAACCATGCCTCTCAATATCACACAAGAACTTCCCAAAATAAAACATGAATCATAAAGATTCTTATAATGCAAGAGTTTTCGGTTGATTAGTTATATCTAGGGATGAGCATTATTCGAAGCAGTTCAGAGATACGAAAATCTTCAAAATTGGATCAAGGCTCAAGGATATTCGGAGATTTCCAAAACAAAACCTCCAGAACCACGTCTGCCATGGGTACCCCGACCTGACCTATGCGCTTCGTGACCTGAAGGAATTCGATTTGTCTGAGGCCTCCCACAAGGTCTCGCAACATATGGATTTAGTAAAGGCGTCCCATCAATGGAAATGTTATCAGTGATACAAATTGTGTTGCAATAAGGGCAGAGTCCATTCCAACAATTCACGCTTTATTTAGATACAACGTTGCATAACAAACTCCATTTGGCATCACTCCTCATTGCAACGTCAGTGTACTCTTGAAAACAATGTTCAACTTCCTGAAATTTCTTGTACTCTGATGTCATATGAGGATATCCACCCGCAAAGAATATACCTGAGTGATGTCGATACACATCTTTCCTCCATCGAGTTAGGAGGTACCTTCTGTGGAAAGACTGCATATTTTCCTTTTTCATTACTTTAAAAATATGACAACATAAGAGGCCCTTAAACTCGAAGCACCTACAATTACATTGTAGGTACTCACCAACCGCCTTGTACACAACACTGTAGGTTATGTCTTTAACATATATATCATTCAGATACTAAGATTCGATAACCTTGTAATTTTGTATGCCCGCTATGGCATCGTCTTGTGCGGTTAGTTCCTCGACGGTGTGACAGTACATCATTTTTCTAATTTGTGCATGTAACTTCTTAAATATTTTGTTAGTGTAGGCATCTCGAAATTATCGTTTCCATGGAAGAGTTGTGCTGCAATTAATAACCTTGTACTTAGAGTCAAAATCAGCGAGATATTCTTTGTAAAAATTATCAACGGTTGTTTCGTATTGCTCCACGAATTACTTCAATGTGCAACGCGAATTAATATAATTATCAAAATATGCATTCATCCCCTTGCTCCGTTGAAAAACACGGGAACCAATTTTCTTTCTCTGCTTACAATCCCCTTAGCCAATCATTACTTTCAACACCATACTTCACGACGAATTCAACTCATCCTGACTCAAATGCTTGAATTGTTAGACTTTCGTATATCAACCCCTTAAACTCCTTGGAGGCGCTGTGGTAGTTTGTATTTCTCTTATACTTAACCGAAAGCTTGCATAAAATATGACACAAGCAAAAGTGATGCAGGGTGTTAGGCATAAGTTCTCTAATAGCAATTTTTATGCTCTCACATTCATCATTAATAATGCACGTTGGACGAATACCTCCCATCGCTTCTAGCCAATTTGAGAATAGCCACTTAAAGGATTCAACATCTTCATGCGTCACTAACGCACATCCCAATAATATCGACTGGTCGTGATGGTTCACGTCGACAACGGTTGTGATCGGACGCGTGCTTCTGGACCTTCTGGGCCGGTCAGTGGGCCAAGGTATTAACCCGACCCGAAGTGATCGGGCCATCCCTATCAGGTTGCAAATGGCATCTTATACCTATTAACTAGGTATGTGGTGTCAAAACTAACAACGTCGTGAAAGTCCTCGTAAGCAGCTCTACTATGCGGGTGTATCCACAAGACATTGTGAAGATGTGAATCATCACCAACGTCCATTACGTGCAAAAAATCTCGTTCTTTATTGTGCAACCACAAGAACAATTTGCGCATTGCCTCAGCATCACTGTCAACTAATCTTAACCTGCGTCTGCTGTCGACATAATTTCGACAATCTTTAGGAAGACACCCCAAATTTTGTGGACCACCAACTTGTACTTGGCAAAACGGACAATCTTACATACCCTAATCCCAGCAATATTGTTTGCTTCTAGTTGCCTCTTCAGGTTAATTGACATGCTTCTGTGTATTGGCATAAGGATTGGCATACTAGGACATAACTCATGGTTGTGCTCTTCGATAATTTTTCCAAATTTCCAGCTCCCGTCCTCCTGTCGAATCCCATTAACCCGAGCTTTGCAATTTATCCGTTTTGAGGACTTCTGAGTTACATAAGTGCATCCTCGATTGCACACCCACACTGAGTACTTATACCCATTGGTGGTAAGTACGCGGGGAGCACATTTCACGACACAAAAGCCCTTCATCTTGGCATGAGCCTGGTAAACTTGGAACAATGAATCTTCGTCGTGATACAACGTCCCGGACTGGGGGCACACATCAATATTGCTAGAGTTAACACAATTAATTTCTTAAGGGGTTGGGGGCACAAAGCTCACGGATGGATTGGGGGGGGATGCCGGTACTAGGGACAACGTCTACAAAAGGGAAAGCCACTGAACTAGCATCCATCTCTTCATTGCCGACGTAAGGATTATCCATGCTTTTGCTGGAGCCAAAGAGCTCTTACTCCCAGCCTCGTGAACAACTCATCGAACCAAAAATGAGATAAAGATATTTATTACGGCCTATGCAGATTCAGTACTCACTTTGTTGGCCAACTAATTATTTTGGAGTACGTAATATATTTTGATTTGTATAAAAACTGGAGTTTTCACCCCGAGATGAATTTCTGTGCAAGAATGTTATTTTATCTGTATACTTTAACATAGTTGAGCTTTTATAGATTCAACTACAATATTTAAATAAATAAAATATGGGTGCGGCAGGAATTGGTTACTTCTGGGCAAGGATGAAAAAATCGCGAGAAATCGGCTAAATCTCTCCGATTTCTCGCCAAATCAGAGACACCGAGACGGTATCTCGCGAAATCTCGGCGAGAAATCGTCCACCTTTTACTCTGAGAGCTTGCTGTGCTTTTCTGTCATATTCTGGCGATATTTCGGCGAAATATCGCTAAAATCTCGGCGACTGAATTTTTTTTATTTTTTTTATTTTTGCTGTTCAGATTTCAGATGGGTTTCAGTTTTCATCCTTGGTTTCAGGGGGAGGGACAGAGGCACGAGGCAGTGCAGAAAACGTGGAGGTGAACAGCCTGTAAAGTAGTAAAGAAGAAGTGGAGGTGACAAATGGATTGATTGGTGTGACATTTGGAGTGATAATTTCTTCAGCTTGAGGGTTCCAATATGTGTATAAATGGAGTGCAGAGTTCATTAGTTTATTCTACAAAAATATTGACGTAGTTTACTGAAATTTTTTAGCAAATACCGGGTAGTAGAGAGATCGAGATATAAGTAGGCGCAATAGCGATTTTGCAGTTGAATAAGAATTGTCTATCCAGTCTGAAGGTCGTGAAGAACAACGGTAAATTAATTTATGTTACCAATATTAATTTCAGTCTTGATGTCCAGTTATACATATATTTAGAGTATATTATTTTTTACCGTCTTAATTGGATTTTTTAAATGTGGCAATTGAGATGTAATTTTCCTTTTAAAAAATGTTATGAATTGTGTGGAACGAATTAAAAGTATATTTCCACAAAAAATTATTTTTTGGACCAACCCAAATTCAGCTTTCATATGGAAGAAATGGCTAAAATCAACCTATATGAAATATGTGATTATCTCAATTTACACTATAAATTTTTTGTAAGCATGTTTAACTAAATTTTGTTGGTGGGTTTTTCAACAACTTTGAGTATTAATAGTTTACTTACATATAAATTTAATATTGGAAACTTGTATACAACTTAATAAGAATGCATAAGTATAAATAAAAACATAAGAATCGATAGATAAATTTTAATAGAAACATCACTGTTTTTTGAAGTAGTAATTACTTTTAAAAATATAATAATTTTCGTAAAATATACCCTAAATTACATCACTGTTGATGTATATGATAATTTTTGAAGTAATAGTTTTTGAAGTAGTAATTCCTTTGAAGTAGTAATTCCTTTTAAAAGAAACATCACTGTTGATTTATATGAGATGCTACATTACATGTACCCTAAATTTTAACATTGTTGCCTCATGTTTATTCTACTTAAAGCGGATGAAAACACAAGCTTTAAAGACTCTAATTCGTGGATTACATGAACATGTAGGTGAAAAGGAATGGCGAGCGGAAGCGATGCTGGTGATCGGAGGTCTTCAAGACTTGATTACGCATGGAAGTATGTTATTGTCGTTCCAGGGAATAAAACTACAACTGTTTGTCAGTTTTGTGGAGTCCAAAATTCTGGGGGTATAACTAGGTTCAAATACCACCTGAGTGGTACGGACCCAGAAAAGAACGTTGCATCGTGTAGGAAAGTTCCACCAGATGTGAAGAAAGAGATTCGTCGCTTAATTAATGCAAAAAATATGGCCAAAGGGAAGAAAGCCGAAAAAATAGCGGATATAAGATCAGAATTACGACAGGGACTCTCCCAGGGTTACGAAGACGAAGACGATGACGACGAAGATGATTATATCGCATGTCCGCCGGATCTTACACCGGAAGAGCGTAGCGACTACCGCGCCGCTGTTAGAGCGTCGAAGGCGAGTGAGTGGGAAAGGGAACAGACAAGACAGTTTGGTGGTAGCAGAGGAGGGAGTTCCAGCATGCGAAAAAATCCACAATCTTCCCAATTCCAGCGTTCACAGAGTGGTTGAGCAATCGATTTCGAACCTTGTCCTTCCCCGACATTGTATAAATCCGCTGACGCACGGCAAAAGAGGATCAAAAGTATGTTTTCTGGCACCAACTTAAAGGAAAAGTTGGGCAAGGCCATCAGTAAATTTTTCATTTATGATAATTTACCGCCGAACAAAGCTTCGTCTCATCATTTCAAGAATATGATAGCGTGTGCTCAAGAAGTAGGACCGGCTATTGCAACCCCTACTCCATATGAAATAAAGCACAAGTATCTGGATGCGGAGTATGAGGAAATGCAGGAATACGTCAGAACTCAAAAGAAAAAATGGGAGACGTATGGATGCACAATTATGGCGGATGGATGGACCGGGCCGACAAAGCTGTCCATAATCAATTTTATGGTTTACAGTAAGGGAACAACGGCGTTTCTGAAATCCGTGGATGCATCAAACCGGATAAAGGATCACGAATACATCTATGGGCTGCTCAAGGACATTGTGCGGGAAGTCGGGAAGGACAGGGTTGTGCAAATTGTTACAGATAATGGTTCGGCTTATGTGAAAGCTACAGCAGCGCTACAACTTATACTGGACTCCATGTGCTGCTCATTGTATTGACCTTATCTTGGAAGAGATCGGGAATAGAGATAACGTCAAAGCGGTCATTGTAGCTGCGAGGCAAATAACCAACTTCATATATAACCATGGTTGGTTACTTGCGCGGATGAGGGAGGTATGCCAAGGTGATATTGTTAGACCCGGAGCAACACGTTTTGCGACTAGCTATATCGCCTTGGAGAGTTTGTATAAGAAAAAATCGCCCCTGAAGTAGATCTTCACCAGTGACGAATGGGCAGCCAATAGACTCAGTCTGTGATACCCCGAACCTTTGAAATGCAATAAAATACAATCTTTGCATCTTAAATATTTTTACCAATTTTATTTTAGTCTAAATTGTGAAGTTATTTGATTTATGATTTTATTTTAGAAAATAAGTGTGACCGCGATGTACCAGGTTAACTGCACTCCTAGCACCTAAAAGGTAAGAATTAAAAGTTTACAATATAGAAGCTTAATGATTAACATCGGGTATAAGAAATAAGAAACATGTTTAATTTATAACATATTATATTATATATTAACCTAACTACTACCTAACTAAAGATAATGGTTAAGCAAGCTTATGATGAAAACTTCATCTCATAACAATATTAAATTTATCACTAAGTTTGTCCCACATCATAACAATATTAAATTTATCAAACAAGTCTGTCCCACATCGTAAGTTAGGGAGAGTAATTCGACAATATTAAACTATAAATAACACTACTTCTTTGATTAAATAATAATTACAAAAACAAATATATATTAAAAGGAATTCCTTTAACTAGGAGGTCCTTATAAGTTTATTTTCGACAACGCTCGGACCGGTGTTTTGGGAAGTTGTTGAATAGTGTTAAAATCTTTTGAGGTACGTCTTCTTTAATAGTTTTTTTTTTTTTTTTTCTTGTCATTGTCATTTATAGTTTATATAGATTTAAGAATTTAATTATTTTCTTGATTTAAGTAGATTTATAAATTTAACTATTTTCTTAAGTTTGTATTAAGTGGTTGTTGTTTAAAAATGCATGTTAGGTAGTTTAAAATATTTATCAATGTAGAATTTAATAACATATTAGGCCTTTTTATCTAGGACTATAATTTATAATAAATTGGCTTATATGTTAGATATTGTAAAAGTAGACATAATTCAAGAATGTTGTACCACACTTAATCACTTTGAAAATACTAAACCCGATAAGTAATACTAATTAATTAAACAACATGTGCTAGGTGTAGTGCAGGTTGGGCCTAGGACATACACGACTCAACTATTTTAAAGCAAGCAAAACAAGGTGGGTGACTGGGCTATCTGTGAGTATATTATGCTACTGAACTTGTACTTTATAAATATGTTTGCCTTCGGGCTTATGATATGATACCTCTTAAGTCGTAAGATTGGCTTTTGAGTGGGACTTGGGAGTCGTAAGATTGGCCCCTAGTCTAGCAATATGGCTTTTGAGTTGTAAGATGAACTCCTAAGTCAAGGATGTGTTTATTATTGTGCACCTTCGTTAGTATAATTGCTTACAAAGTTCCCACTGAGTTTATACTCATGCCCATAATTTATTACAAATCTTCAGGTTAATTGAGCAAGGTGGCGGGGCTGTTGCGGCAAAGGTCACCGGGTTCCTTCTTTTACCCGCAACTCAAAGATGTTTTTGCCACTTCTGTGTATATTAATAAGTTTGTGTGTATGCAAATCCGGGATTTGCATTTTCTTAGAAACTTTGGCACCACTAGTGTAAATATGTTTTGACAGTATCATATTGTCAATAAAATTTCTACTTTTATCCAATAAGTATTTTATGTCACGCTTTCGTACATTTTCTGATTTATTATTTAATCAAAAGAAAAGAAAATTTAGTAGCACTTTAATCCCAAGCTAATGGGATTGGGGTGTTACAGAGTGGTATCAGAGCGGGTCTACTTTTCTGTATACTCGATTTATAAAATAAAACCGAGGGGAACCGTGACTTTGCCAACAGACCGACACTCGCTCCAAGGTATGTATATTTTATTATGAGTTTTATATAAGTTTAAAAATGTTTTGTCCTCGAAACTTTTACTACCAATTAAGAAGCCAGATTAGAGATTGATCCATATTTCCTTCTTTATAGGATGGTTCGAGCAAAACAAACTGCTAGAAAAACAGTAGTATATAGACAAAGAATACTCGCTAACAGAGATCTACCGTCCGCAATGTCAGTCTACCGGAGGACCAGACAGGGTGAATATCAGAATATAGGCGAATATATAAATATATTACGGAGACGACGGAACAACGCCATACAAGAAGGACATCACATTACTGAGTACGAGGCTTCTATGCGCTTAGCAGACACTGTCCTCCCAAATTATAGGGATATTGCCCATCGGTTATTGGACGAAATGCTTACGATAGACTCTACGGCTGGACTGACAATTAATTATGAACGTTTTAGTGTCCGCCTCGCTATGGTTATTAGAGAACGTCAAAGGTGCCTCGCAATTGCAGACCAGATGGAAATGGAGGCAGAGGAACAGAGGCAAAGGGCAAATCATTATGACGAGGTTGCCGCCAACAAGCGCTTAGAGGCTATTGCTGACGAACGACTTGCCGAACGCGCTAGGGATCGGGCGGAATACTGTCTCGAGTTCGCAAGATTGCAAAGTGAGGAAGCAGGTGTAGCAGAAGAGGAGGAGGACCCCTCAGAAGATACCGAGCCCAACGAGTCCATAGGATCAGTCCATGATGAGAGCGTACCATTTAGGGGTCGACGTATGCGTACCCCACCAGCAGAGAACCAGGCGGGTCCCAGTAATTGGTTCTGATATAGTTAGAAACCAAGAGGATGTACATATAGTAATAGTAGATAGT
This sequence comes from Ajuga chamaepitys, assembly GCA_958295605.1. Classification (NCBI taxonomy): domain Eukaryota; kingdom Viridiplantae; phylum Streptophyta; class Magnoliopsida; order Lamiales; family Lamiaceae; genus Ajuga; species Ajuga chamaepitys. The sequence goes on from OY282506.1 coordinate 9,451,037, forward strand.
TTTTGTATAATGATGTCTAGATATATAACTAGATCGAAAATATCCTTTTGCAATAGGAATGTATATAAGTCATCCTTTGATCATGCTATCTTTTGCTCGTATAAGCATGATAAACTAATAGACTTTTTGTACAGGTTAGGGTATTAAAAACCAATGTACTTTTTGTATATATATATATGGATTTGTAAACCTAATATCTTTTATGTAAATGTTTTGTTTACAAATTATTCGGTATGTTAAACAAAGGTATACATGCATATAATTAAGTGTTATTTCTCTTTCTCCCAAAAGTATGGCAGCGCGAGGAAGGCCACGTAAGCATGTGCAAAATGAAAATGAGCCATTTGTCGGGCCAGCTGCTGAGGGGCAACCTCCACCTGCTGTTGGAGTACCGGGAGCGGATTTTGCTCGGGAGTTCCTGAACTCTCTGCAGGGACTCATACAACAAATACCAGCTAACCAAAATATACCAAATCCACAAAACCAGGGTATTAATACTAATGTCATTATAGAGCAATTTCGTCGTTTTTCACCACCAAGATTCAGAGGTAGCGAAGGACCTATGGTCGCTGAGGAATGGATTCTTGAGCTTGAAAGAATCTTTGACCATATGGAATCAACTGAAAATCAGAAAGTTTCGTGCGCAATATTCCAACTTGTGGAAGATGCTGGACACTGGTGGAAATCACACGAGCGAACAATGACGAATGAACAAAAGCAAAACATGACCTGGAATGATTTTAAGAACATGATGATGGATCGTTACTTTCCACAGTCTATCCGTGACCAAAAGGAAATTGAGTTTGTCAATCTGAAGCAGGGAGTTCTTCCAGTGATGGAGTATGAAAGACGTTTTAATCAATTATCTAAATATGCCCCACACTTGGTTGATACAGATGAAAGAAAAGCAAGACGTTTTGAAAGAGGTTTGCGTCCAGAGATCGGAGGTATCGTATCGGGTTTGAAACTACCTACGTACCATGAAACGTTTGAACGAGCACATATTGTATCCCTTAGCCAGAATTTAGAATACAACCAGAAACCTCAAGAGCAACCCGGGAAAAGGAAATGGGATTTTAGAGATAAGAATAAGACTAACCACTTTGTGAAGAAGGCAACTCCAAGGGGGGGACCAGGACCAAATGCAGTTCCGATATGTCCTAATTGCAATAAGCACCACTATGGAGAGTGTTTGATGGGAAAGAATGTTTGTTATAAGTATCGTCAACCAGGACATAGGTATTGGGAATGCACTGCCACACAGACCAAGGCACCACAAAATGATAATACACCAGACAAGAAGACAAGGAAGGCACGCGTTTTTGCACTAGGACAAGACAGAGTGACCGAGGAGAATGAAACCATGGCAGGTATACTATTTGTCTACGATCTTCCAGCATATATTTTGTTTGATACTGGTGCATCACATTCTTTTATGTCAGAAGATTTTAAAAGAAAACTGGGTTTGAAAAGTAATACAAATGGAGAAGAATTGACGGTAAGTATTCCCTCAGGAGAAACTATTAGGACTAAGGATATTGTGACTGGTGTTAAGCTTTTAATAGGTGATCAAGAAATGGAAACTGATCTGTATGTATTAGAGATGAAATGTTTCGATATTATTTTAGGTATAGATTGGTTGACCAAGAATAAAGCAACAATCCGATGCTTTGAGCGTGAAATAGATTTTGAAAGACCAATAGGATCCAAATTCACCTTTTACGGAGCCAAAACTAATACCAGACCGCGTATTGTGTCAGCAATGAAGGCTGTAAGAATGTTACGGAAAAAGGGAAGTGAAGGCTACCTTGTGAATATCATGGAAAATAATACTGTTAAGGTTACACCTGCTGATATATCAACGGTGAGAGATTATGTGGACGTATTTCCAGATGAGTTGCCAGGAATACCTCCTGATCGACAGGTTGAATTCACAATAGATTTGGTGCCCGGAGCTGCGCCTGTATCTAAAGCACCTTATCGAATGGCGCCTAAGGAATTACAAGAATTAAAATTACAGCTTCAAGAGTTACTGGACAAGAAGTTCATCAGGCCAAGTGTTTCTCCATGGGGAGCCCCTGTATTGTTTGTCAAGAAGAAAGACGGATCTCTTAGAATGTGCATTGATTATCGGGAACTCAACCGCCTAACAATCAAGAATAAGTATCCCTTGCCTAGAATAGAAGATCTTTTTGACCAACTGAAGGGAGCTAGCGTGTTCTCAAAGATCGATCTCAGATCGGGCTACCACCAACTCAAGGTCAAAGAATGTGATATTTCTAAGACAGCCTTTAGAACACGATATGGTCATTATGAGTTCATAGTAATGCCTTTTGGATTAACAAATGCACCCGCAGTATTCATGGATTTGATGAATAGGGTATTCCATCCTTATCTAGATCAATTTGTCATAGTCTTCATTGATGATATCCTAGTATACTCAAGAGATAAAGAACAACACGAGAAGCATCTTAGAACTATACTAGGTACCTTACGACAGGAGAAGCTTTATGCTAAATTTAGCAAATGTGAATTTTGGCTAGATCGAGTTGTTTTTCTAGGCCATATTATCACGGCTAATGGAATCGAAGTGGATCCCGCGAAGGTTGAAGCAGTAATGAATTGGAAAGCTCCGAAGAATGTGAATGAGGTTCGAAGTTTTCTGGGTCTAGCTGGTTACTACAGAAGATTCATTCAAGATTTCTCAAAGATCGCTAGGCCTTTGACTCAATTGACAAAGAAGAGCAACCAGTTCCACTGGACTGACGAATGCGAAAATAACTTTCAAGAGCTTAAGCAGAGACTCGTAACCGCGCCAGTTCTAACTATCCCTGACGGATCAGAAGGGTTTGTCATTTACACCGATGCCTCAAAGTTAGGACTAGGATGTGTTTTGATGCAGCATGGAAAAGTCGTCGCTTATGCCTCAAGGCAATTGAAACCCCATGAGTTAAACTACCCTACACATGACCTAGAATTGGCTGTTGTTGTTCACGCATTAAAGATATGGCGTCATTACCTCTATGGTGGGAAATGTGAAATTTACACAGACCATAAGAGTTTAAAATACTTTTTCACACAAAAAGAACTCAACATGCGCCAAAGAAGATGGCTGGAGCTAGTAAAGGATTATGATTGCACCATCCTCTATCACCCGGGCAAGGCAAATGTTGTAGCTGATGCACTTAGTAGGAAAAATGAAAGTCATATGGCCAGTCTCCCAACACAACAAGAGCTATTATTAATAGAATTTGCTAAGTTGAATCTAGATTTTGTGAAGTCAGGCCATACTACTGCTATGATCGCAGCATTAACCATACAATCTACTCTAAGAGATCGAATAAAGGTAGCACAAAGGACTGACCAATTCCTCCTCAAGATGAAAGACCGGGCTATTGCAGGAACCATCAAGGGATTCTTTGTAACACCAGATGGAACTTTAACATATAAAGGAAGATTATGTGTACCTAAGGATGATGACGTAAGGAAGGAAATTCTTGAAGAAGCTCACAATACCCCGTACACAGCTCATCCAGGAGGGACGAAAATGTTCAAGGACCTAAAAGAAATCTATTGGTGGAGAAATATGAAGCGATCAATAGGGCAATTTGTTGAAAAATGTTTAACGTGCCAACAGGTTAAAGCAGAGCACCAACGGCCTTCAGGACTCTTACACCCTTTAGAGATTCCCGAATGGAAGTGGGAACACATAGCAATGGACTTTGTTACTGGACTACCACGAACAGCACGAAGGAATGAAGCTATTTGGGTGATCATTGACAGACTTACAAAGACAGCACATTTTATACCAGTAAGAATGACACTTAACATGGATCAACTTGCTCAACGGTACGTGGACGAGATTGTTAGATTACACGGAGTACCAGTGACCATAGTTTCGGACAGAGATACTCGTTTCACCTCTAAATTCTGGAGAAGTCTACAAACGGCCCTTGGAACAAAGCTCAACTTCAGCACATCATATCATCCACAAACTGATGGACAGTCAGAAAGAACAATACAGACACTCGAAGATATGCTCAGAACCTGTGTACTAGACTTTGGAGGAAACTGGGAAACATATTTACCGCTGGTAGAGTTTTCCTATAACAACAGTTACCAGGCGACAATAAAGATGGCACCATATGAAGCACTCTACGGGAGAAGGTGTAGATCGCCGATTTACTGGGATGAAGTTGGAGAACGAAAGATATTAGGGCCTGAAATCATCGAAAGAACCATTGGAGTGGTAACTAAGATTCGAGAAAGAATTAAGGCCGCCCAGGATCGACAAAAATCATACGCTGACACACGAAGGAAGGATCTACAATTCAACACAGGCGATAAGGTTTTTCTCAAAATGGCACCAATGAAAGGAGTAATACGCTTCGGAAAGAGAGGGAAGTTGAAACCAAGATATATTGGCCCATTTGAGATTATAGATAGAATCGGAGACGTCGCCTATAAGTTAGCTCTACCGCCGGGACTTACCAATATCCATAACGTCTTCCATGTATCTGTACTTAGAAAGTATGTCCCAGATACGAATCACGTTATTCATCATGAGAATCTGGAAATCAATAAAAACCTCACTTATGAAGAGAACCCCATTGCTATCCTAGGAAGAAAAGTTCACACTTTGAGGAATAGAGAAGTTCCCTTAGTACTAGTACAGTGGAGTAGACATGGAAAGGAAGAAGCTACTTGGGAACGAGAAGATGAGATTTTAGCAAAATATCCGAACATCCTAAACCAAGTAAGTACAATTTCGAGGACGAAATTTTTTTTAAAAGTAGGGGAGACTGTGATACCCCGAACCTTTGAAATGCAATAAAATACAATCTTTGCATCTTAAATATTTTTACCAATTTTATTTTAGTCTAAATTGTGAAGTTATTTGATTTATGATTTTATTTTAGAAAATAAGTGTGACCGCGATGTACCAGGTTAACTGCACTCCTAGCACCTAAAAGGTAAGAATTAAAAGTTTACAATATAGAAGCTTAATGATTAACATCGGGTATAAGAAATAAGAAACATGTTTAATTTATAACATATTATATTATATATTAACCTAACTACTACCTAACTAAAGATAATGGTTAAGCAAGCTTATGATGAAAACTTCATCTCATAACAATATTAAATTTATCACTAAGTTTGTCCCACATCATAACAATATTAAATTTATCAAACAAGTCTGTCCCACATCGTAAGTTAGGGAGAGTAATTCGACAATATTAAACTATAAATAACACTACTTCTTTGATTAAATAATAATTACAAAAACAAATATATATTAAAAGGAATTCCTTTAACTAGGAGGTCCTTATAAGTTTATTTTCGACAACGCTCGGACCGGTGTTTTGGGAAGTTGTTGAATAGTGTTAAAATCTTTTGAGGTACGTCTTCTTTAATAGTTTTTTTTTTTTTTTTTCTTGTCATTGTCATTTATAGTTTATATAGATTTAAGAATTTAATTATTTTCTTGATTTAAGTAGATTTATAAATTTAACTATTTTCTTAAGTTTGTATTAAGTGGTTGTTGTTTAAAAATGCATGTTAGGTAGTTTAAAATATTTATCAATGTAGAATTTAATAACATATTAGGCCTTTTTATCTAGGACTATAATTTATAATAAATTGGCTTATATGTTAGATATTGTAAAAGTAGACATAATTCAAGAATGTTGTACCACACTTAATCACTTTGAAAATACTAAACCCGATAAGTAATACTAATTAATTAAACAACATGTGCTAGGTGTAGTGCAGGTTGGGCCTAGGACATACACGACTCAACTATTTTAAAGCAAGCAAAACAAGGTGGGTGACTGGGCTATCTGTGAGTATATTATGCTACTGAACTTGTACTTTATAAATATGTTTGCCTTCGGGCTTATGATATGATACCTCTTAAGTCGTAAGATTGGCTTTTGAGTGGGACTTGGGAGTCGTAAGATTGGCCCCTAGTCTAGCAATATGGCTTTTGAGTTGTAAGATGAACTCCTAAGTCAAGGATGTGTTTATTATTGTGCACCTTCGTTAGTATAACTGCTTACAAAGTTCCCACTGAGTTTATACTCATGCCCATAATTTATTACAAATCTTCAGGTTAATTGAGCAAGGTGGCGGGGCTGTTGCGGCAAAGGTCACCGGGTTCCTTCTTTTACCCGCAACTCAAAGATGTTTTTGCCACTTCTGTGTATATTAATAAGTTTGTGTGTATGCAAATCCGGGATTTGCATTTTCTTAGAAACTTTGGCACCACTAGTGTAAATATGTTTTGACAGTATCATATTGTCAATAAAATTTCTACTTTTATCCAATAAGTATTTTATGTCACGCTTTCGTACATTTTCTGATTTATTATTTAATCAAAAGAAAAGAAAATTTAGTAGCACTTTAATCCCAAGCTAATGGGATTGGGGTGTTACACAGTCGTACGAAAGTTGGCATAGAAGTAGAGAAAAACGTGCTTGATCATTCATTTAAGATGGAGTCCAACACGCAGTGTTTTTATTTGAGCCAATATATCAAGTGCTCCGAGTGGTTGACACAGAAGTAGTTCCAACTATGTCAATATTGTATGACTTGATTCGGATAATGAAAGAAAATGTCCAATCACTAAGATCTACGCAGTGGGTGACCAGGATTATTGAGATCAGGTGGGACAAAACACTATCTCACCCACTCCACGCTGCAGGTAATAATGTTCATTACAAATTTTTAGTTTTAATTTTTAACCTTGATTTTGAAAAAATGACTGACATTTCCTAAATAATATTTGTTTAATTTTCGTAGCATACTACCTTGACCCCAAAACCCAGTACCAGGCCGGAGTTGGTGAGGACGCAGACCTTATACAGGCAGTCATTCAGGTTTATGATAAGCTATACCCCGAACCAACGGGGGTTGCCGATTTTGGGAATGAGGTAACGTTAACACAACTGAAAATCAAAATCAAATTAGTTCATTAATCATTCTTGATCATTCATTTTGTGCAGCTAATCTGTTTCCGTGATGCCAAAAAATCATTCGGAAACCGAACCGCTGTAGCTGCTTGGAATACTATGGCGGCAGGTAAGTTTATTTTAAATTTGTTTTTAATTTGGTATAAATCCCATCAACTCGCAACCATTCAATTCATTGACATAAATCCTTATTCGACAGCTGATTGGTGGGTTATGCACGGTAGTTCAACACCAACACTGAGAGGGTTAGCCATTAGAGTATTGGCACAGACTGCATCATCTTCCGCATGTGAGAGAAACTGGAGCACATTTGCCTTGATACACACAAAACAAAGAAATCGTCTTGCTTATCCAAAACTCGAGAAGCTTGTATTTTGCTACTACAACATGAAGTTAAGGATACGAGATTTGGAGGCTGAAGCAGATAAGGTTGCTGAGCAAGAATTTATAGATTTAGTGGACATCACCGGTGAAACCGACAACGAAGAGGGTGATCAGCTCTATCAATGGATTCGACCAGCACACCTGGACGATGAAGAAGGCAATCATGATCCTCAGGTCGCTGAGGCAGCAAGCCAATTCGGAATTGATGTGGATCAGGTAATGCGTGATGAAGTGGGTGTATCAAGTAGTGAGACACAAACGGGGAGCTTTACAGGTGAAGACGGAAGTGATGACGATGGGAGTGGCGGTGGTAGACGTAGTGATAGCCATCAAGATTATAACCCGAGTCCAAGGGAATGAGTCCATTCACTGTTGAGGGGTTGTACACACACACTACACAAGATGCAGATCACGGAAGTAGGGTTGAGGGTCAAGGGATCGGTGCTATTGGAAAATATTTCACGAGCAGACGGGGTCGGAACCGAGGCACGAGCTCAAATGCAGACTTAGCTTCCCTCTCGTCGAATTTTGACTCGATGAGTGTGAGCACCGATCGGGAAGATCTGTATCCTAATTTATTTCCACATAGAATAGCAGACAGATCACGAGATCCAGCCTGGACTGATCGTAGCCCCCTTGAGGACACAGCCCCTCACGTGATTTATGAAGAACAACAGTACAATTCTTGGGTAAATCCAAATTATCCGGTATATGGACAGACGGTTGGACGAGACGCTTCAACATATTTATATTATCTTGATGATTATCTTCAAAATTACGCTACCTCGGTTAGCTGGTACCAATATTGTAATTACATCGATAACCAATACTCTCAGGTTGAGCCTCACCGGAATTCATTTTGGTGCTAGGAGGTAGTATTGTATGATGAAAATAGATCATAATGGTTATCCCATCAGCGGACAGTGTATGTAATGTTTCTTCTTTATCGAATAGGTGTAAATGTGTGTATTTTGATCTATGTTACTCCATTAGAAACTAGAATTAAGCCATTTTATTGACAATCTAACAAATATCGTGATAAATTAAGTGTTTTAATACATTTTACGCTAATTTTCAAAAAAATTCACCGATATTCCGATATTAATCGATATCTCCGTAAATTGAAACACCGATATCTCTGCGAATATCGATATTTTCATGCTTGCTCTGGGCGGGAATAAATGATAAAATTTAGAGCCAAAAACGAAGAGGGGCAAAATGGTGATGTACTATATATTCTTTTGTTTTTGAATTATTTTAAGTGAATGGGGCCAGCCACATTAGCAAAGCCAAAAAGATAAAGGGCTAAAAATGCTGATACCAAATATCTTTATAGCGATTATTACCATAAGGGCTTCGACCCCTAGGAAACGGGTCCTAAGGATTTGTTGAAGTCAAGTCAAACCTGATCAGGGTTTAACGGAGGTTTTACATTATTCGTTGGCCAGAATATTCTTCTTCGTTTTCTTTTCTTTCTTCTTCTCAAGCTGTGATTCCGTGCAGTCTTTATCAGTTGGGCTCCATTGTAATGGCTTCAATTTCTCTCCAGCTGCCCTAATTTAAACTTACCCTTGAAAAATCTGGTTGGTTCTCGATCGTCTTTATCGTGAGCGGCTTAGCCTGCTTGCTTCTGGAAATGCAATAACCTAGAAGCTGTGCTCGAATTTTGTTTTCCTGTTGATTGAACAACTAATAAAATTTTGGGGAATTGATAATTTGATTTTCTTTGGTTGTGGTTGTTAGAAATTAAAGCACGTAAATCATTTACACACGTATAAGGGAATCGGTATATCTCAGTTGATTTGCAGCGGAATGTATTCGGTTGATTCCCTAAATTGAAGGATCGTGCACTGATTCGTCTACAAGCCCGTCTGGACGAATACTACTAGAGCATTCGCCGTCTACTTCACACCCTAGACTCTTGGAGGACTCCGGTGATTCTCCAAGACAGAGAATTAGAGAGAAAGGGGAGAAATATGTATTCTGTGGATTATTTTCCGTAGTCTACGAATACCAGTATATTCGTATATTTATTAGTATGGGAGAGATCTATCTCCTATTATGGATAAGATATCCATCCCTATTGGGAATATATCTAATAAGATATTAAATATCTCGTCAGATATATATCCCAACCATATTGGGATCCATCAGATATGGATGCAACCAACATCTCCCACTCATACAAATCTGATCCGACTTACTCGAATCTGAAAGACTCCACAATTCTCATCATCATATCTCTTCTTTCATACAGAGACTAAGGCGTGCGACCGAGCGAGAACTGAATGGAACAAAGTGAGGAGAGTTATATTAAGTTATCACCCAACTAACATAACTCATCAACTCAGGAGACTCGCTGTGTACCCCAAACTACGTGGTTGCACTAGACCAAACATCTCTGACCCCTCGTATTCATGTAGAGCATGTTTGACCCCTTAATTTGTATCTATGCTCATGACTATGTCAAAACTAATTCGACTTAGTCGGCCGGCCTATGAGCCATAGTACACAAGTGCATTACCAGCTTAGTTTTTCCTTGGCCTCTAATGTCAATCTGCTTGGACTTGACAGCTTTCTTAGTCATGCTCCGACAGACCGTATCAACCATGGCCATTGAACACATGCTAAAGTAGCGTCATCAAGCTTACACTTCATGACAAAGTCCAAAGTCCCAAAGGGCACAAGAAACACTATAAGAGCTCACACAGTGACGAAGCAGGGATCTATTCGGTCACTCCTCTTACTAAGGTCGTCATTAAGCACATGTAGTATGAATACATGCTATGATGGAGCTCCCACTCAAATTTGGGCATGTCACGCTCTGAACATCATACGAGTCTTAGTCCAGTCGCTCTTCTAGCGTCTGACCTGTGGACCACTTAGGAATTTGTCTCCAACACAACTCCTAATGATTCGCACACTCGGCTTATTAAGAAGCTTTTATGAAGTTAGGACATTTTTCATAATCGATCAAGTATGATCTCATCTTGGCCTCTTGCCAAGGCGACTATAGGCAACAACCTTTCGTGTTGTTCCTTTCACGAAGGTGATCAGTCAAGTGTTTGATCCGCCAGTCTCATCCCGCTGGCTCACCAAAGCGCCAGGGCGATTTCCCGTGTGAGTGGGACAATCCAAGCCTTGTGACATATCACACATAATAGACACATTACTTCTAACATATAATAAGGGCACATTTTATTGATAAAATTGTTCATACAGGCTAAAAGAATTTTAAATTCTACGAAGTCCCATGCTCCTAACATGCCTTTGAAATACATCTCTACTCAAAGGCTTGGTGAAAGGATCAGCTATCATTTCACCAGTGGGAACGTGCCTGAGAACCACTTGCCCCTGCGCAAATCACTTGTCCCCTTTAGATATCTAAGTATCCTTTTGACTGCAGCCCAATGAGCGCGTCCGGGATTACCTTGATACCTACTCACCATCCCTACTGCAAAGCACAAGTCTGGTCGAGTACACATCATTGCGTACATCAAACTCCCTACCGCGCTTGCATAAGGAACCTTAGCCATGCTTTCCTTTTCATCATCTGTTTTTGGGCATAGATCTTTGCTAAGAATACAATGTTTTTCCATAGGCGTGTCAACGGGTTTAGCATTATGCATACGAAATCGCTCCAGAACCATCTTAATATAAGTCTCTTGAGACAAAGTTAAGAGTCTCTTTGAGCGATCTCGGTGTGTCTTAACACCAAGTATGTATTCTGCTTCTCCCATGTCTTTCATCTCAAAAGTAGATGATAGCCACTGCTGAGTGGCGACAATCATCTCCGTATCATTTCCAGCCAGCAAAATGTCATCCACATATAATGAGAGAATTGTGAAATTCTTCTCATCCCTTTTGACATACACACAGTGATCTTCCTCAACCATCGTAAAGCCTATCGAAGTGATAGCTCGATGAAATCGAAGGTACCACTGTCTGGATGATTGTTTCAGTCCATAAATGGAACGTTTTAAGCGGCACACTTTGCGCTCTTGTCCCATTACCTGAAAACCCTTAGGTTGATCCATATAGATCTCATCACCCAGTTCTCCATTGAGAAATGTTGTCTTCACATCCATTTGGAACAGTTCCAAATCAAGATGGGCGACAATTGCTAAAATGAGACGGATAGAGGCGAACCTCACCACCGGGGAGAATGTCTCTTCATAGTCCACACCTTCTCTTTGGGTAAAGCCTTTCGCCACTAGGCGAGCCTTATACTTGTCTATCGAGCCATCTGCTTTTCGCTTGACTTTGAGAATCCACTTGTTCCCAATTGTCTTGCGTCCAGACGGTAGATCGACTAGCTCCCAAACTTGGTTCTTAGCCATCGAACTCATCTCTTCCTCCATAGCACTTATCCACTCTGTAGCATTTGGAGAAGTTACAGCCTCTTCATAAGTGGCTGGCTCATCAACATCCATTGTTGCGCACATGAAAGATTCCCCTTCGAGTTCAAAACGTCTTCGGGGAACCGTTCCACGCTTGCTCCTGCGCAACTCTAGATCTTGAGAGTCTTCATGCAATGGAATTCTCCCACTGACTCTAAGATCGCTCTCATTATTCCCGTCGATTGCTGGATTTAGTTGTAAAACCGCATCCTCGCCAGGAATTCCAGCGTTGTCTTCAGGATCTTGTAACTCATAAAGTTTAAGATCTCCTTTAACTTCTCCAATTGTTGGAAATTCCTCCTCGAGGAAATTGACATCGCGCGACTCAATTTCTGTCATTCCTCCGTCAGGATGTTCACCATACATCACATAGCCTTTCGAGTGATCACAATATCTTATAAAGATATGTTTAACTGCTCTAGGACCAAGTTTCCCATGCTTATGGGAAGTATTATGAACAAACCCTGCTGACCCCCAAGGGCGCAAACCTTCTAAGTTGGGCTTTCTCTCATGCCACAACTCATACGGCGTCGAAGGAACTGATTTAGACGGCACACGGTTCAATATGTAGGCAGCAGTTAAGATTGCATCTCCCCAAAAGGATATTGGTAGATTTGCTTGCGCCATCATTGATCTGGCCATGTCCAGAAGTGTCCTATTCCTCCTCTCTGCAACACCATTTTGTTGCGGAGTGTAAGGAATTGACAGTTGCCTTATAATCCCTTTTTCCTCACAGTATTGCCTGAACTGATCAGACAAGTATTCTCGCCCTCTATCAGTGCGTAACGTTTTAAGTTTCCTATCTCTTTGGTTCTCAACCTCCGCTAAGAATCGCTTAAAACAATCAAGCGCTTCCGAGCGGTGAGACAGGAGATACACTGAACCATAGCGCGAATAATCATCAATAAATGTGAGGAAATAGGATGCACCGTGTCGTACCTTCACATTTACGGGTCCTCATATGTCTGAGTGAACTAACTCTAGAGGTTGAGTAGCTCTTTTTGCCTTTCCAAAAGGCTTCCGGCAGGCTTTTCCTGCCAGACATGGTTCGCACACAGGAAGGTTGACTTTAGCGAGATTCCCTAAAAGGCCTTCTCGAGCTAACCTAGTCATCCTTTCACGCCCTATGTGTCCTAACCTTGCATGCCATTTATTTGAATCATTCAAAATATCAACAGATGAAGAAATAAAAGTAGTGCATTCAATAGATAAATCTAACATGAAAAATCCATTGTTCATATGTCCTACGCCATAAAGGTTGTTGCCGAGAAAAATAGATAACATGGTCTTTTCAAACAGGAAAGAAAAATTTTGACTCAAAAGTGCTGAAACTGAAAGTAAATTACATCGAATACTAGGCGCATAAAGCACATCACTAAGGAGCAGCTCGCGCCCAGTGCTAAGTGTAAGCTGGTATGCACCAACTCCCACCACCTCTTCTTGCGCGCCATTTCCCATAGCAATGTAGTGGCTGCCTGCTGGTACTCGACGATAATCTACAAATCCTACTCTATCTCTTGTCACGTGTTTGGTTGCTCCTGAGTCTACAATCCAACCATGGAGAGAATTAGCAACTAACACATGTGAACAGACAAATGAATCAGTAGAGCTAGGAGCGGGTCTTACCTTCTTTGGCTCAGTACAACTACGAGCAAAGTGACCCGTCTTTCCACAGTTATAGCAGGTGTCTTTTTTCTTTCCGCCCCTTTTTCCACGGTGACGCTTTTTAGCCTTTTCACCTTGCGGGCCCAAGTTTTGGTTTTTGGCGTTGCTTTGTCCTGCATTCTTTTGTTTTTTCCAACGGTTGCCTGTGTTAGGCTTGCGTTGGCCAGCATGTGCGACGAAAGCAGCCGCTTGTGCTCTTTCCGCCTCTCGACGGTCAGCCTCGAGTCTAAGATGACTGGCGACGCTGTCAAAGGTCTGGATTTGCTCATTGTGTGTGAGCACAAGTTTAACTTGTCCCCAAGTCTGCTCAGGTAGCGACCTTAGGACTGCCAAAACTTGTTGTTCGTTGGTGAGTTCATTTCCAGCATTTTGAAGATCTCGAATCATGTCTTTCATGATATCAAGATGCTGGCCCATGGTGTGCTTAGGGTCAAGTACGTACTGATTGAATTTAAGGGTTAAAGCCCTTAGTCTCGTTGCCGAGGTAGTGTCGTACGTGACCTTTAAGCTGTCCCACAGCTCTTTAGCTGTGGCAAACGTCTCGAACTCACGAATCAGATGATCCTGCATGCAGCTAAGCATAGTATAGCACGCAGATCGATCTTGATTCGCCCACTTATTGTACGCGTCTAATTCGCGACGATATTGGGCATTTTGACCGTTCTCTGGCTCAACCGGTGCGGCCATAGTCTCGGTGAGATGGTCAAGGACCTTCATATTATGTAGCAGAAATTTGATCTTACGGTGCCACATGGCATAGTTCTGGCCATCTAGTTTGCCAGAACCGTAAAGATCAGAAAAAGCTATTTGGGCATCCATTTCTGTTAATATTTGCGCAAACTATGTTAGAAGGTTGTCTATTTAATATTTTTTATTCGGGTCCAAATAAAATTTTATTATTTCACACAAGTGAATGAGATCGAAAAATTCATCGCATTGGCTCATAATCATCTCCCACTCAATTGAAGACGATAATAAAAATTAAATGACCGCGAATAAAAATTGTCCATCGCAAGAACATTCATTAAAAATAATAATAAAGTGAGATGTTACCGACCTATGGTGGTAAATACGAAACAACAAAAAATACATGGCCTTAAAAAAAATTGGCCCCTCTAATACATGTGTCCTAGTGAGAAACGAAAAATAAATAAATAAATAATTACAATTTTCGTTCCTACTACATGATTCTAAAAAAAATTACATCGTAATATCGTATAACCACCATTGTCATCAACCATCCCACACATACATCAATCACATCACGTAATAAAAATACGCAAATAATGAAATTAAATCACATAATTAAATTGGCCAAATAGATCCTAAATTATTTAGCCCAAATTAATTATGGCTCAAAAAATCTTTTATTAAGGCCCAGCCATATTATAAAAACAGCCCATTCAAAAATCAGCCATTTTAGAAAAAAACTGACCTAGCCTAAAAATGAAATGAGCAGCCCATTAACACGGGCCCAAACAAAATATATCCTAGTCCAGCCCAAAACCAAAAAAAAAAAACCCTAGTCTGACCCGCCTCCGCCCGCCGCCGTCGTCCCGCCGCCCCCCGCCGCCCGCCGCCGCAGCAGCGGCGCGAAGAAGCAGAGCAGTAGCAGCAGCGTCGCGCATGAAGCGGCGACAGCAGCGGAGCAGCGGCGGAGAAGCGCGCGCTCGCGCCACCGTCGCGCGCCGGAAAAAGCATGAGGCACCAGCGCAGCCGCCGCAGCAGGCCGCAGCGCCGCGCGCAGGCGGAGCAGCAGTGAGCAAGAGGCGGAGTTACGCAGAGGCAGCAGTGGCCGCAGCTCGGCCGGGCAGCCGCGTGCAGGGCAGCGGCAGCACCGCGCGCCGGGCAGCGGCCCTGGCAACCCCACAACCGCGCGCAGGGTGGCGACGGCGTCGTGCCCCGGGCGGCGGCGATACGGAACAGTAACAGCAGCGGCCGCGCCGCCGTCGCACGGTCGCGCCGACGCGATTTCTCAATTCCAATTTGAAACAGATTTCGTTAATATCAATTCTTGATTTAACAGATTCCAAAAAAGAATATGGAACCTTGCTTTGCTTGTTTTTTTTTTTTTTTTAAAAACCCCAGCTTGAAAAAAAACGAAACTGCTTCTATTAATTAAAAAATTGACGGAATTTTAATTCAGGCGATGACAAATCAATTGACCGCTCTGATACCACTGTTAGAAATTAAAGCACGTAAATCATTTACACACGTATAAGGGAATCGGTATACCTCAGTTGATTTGCAGCGGAATGTATTCGGTTGATTCCCTAAACTGAAGGATCGTGCACTGATTCGTCTACAAGCCCGTCTGGACGAATACTACTAGAGCATTCGCCGTCTACTTCACACCCTAGACTCTTGGAGGACTCCGGTGATTCTCCAAGACAGAGAATTAGAGAGAAAGGGGAGAAATATGTATTCTGTGGATTATTTTCCGTAGTCTACGAATACCAGTATATTCGTATATTTATTAGTATGGGAGAGATCTATCTCCTATTATGGATAAGATCTCCATCCCTATTGGAAATATATCTAATAAGATATTAAATATCTCGTCAGATATATATCCCAACCATATTGGGATCCATCAGATATGGATGCAACCAACAGTGGTGATAATATTGAGAAAGGGTGTAGTGAAAATGAAAAATGGCAACAGGAAGAATAGTGTCACGTATTTGCATCCCAGGGGAGTGAAAAACTCTGGAATCAACGGAATTGCACAGGTCAGTGCCATAGCTGGAGTGATGCAGCTTATATAGTTTGGATTTCGAGCTTTCCAATTGTCTTCATCTGATGCCCTCGCTGATATGTGGTCCTGATTATATTATATTATATCTAATAGACTCTGATGCCGATGTTCCTGAGATGTTCGTTAGTTTACAAGCGGGGAACTTAAAATACTCAGAGACGGTTGCATTGCAGAGGATCCGCCGGTTGATTGCAGCAGAGGAAGGTGGAGGGGTCATTGCAGAATCTCAATGTGTATGAAACAAGGGTAGCTTTTCGTCAAAAGGACACTGCAAAGGCACAAAGCAACCCATTTCATACACATCCTCGTCGATATGAGGACAAGGAATAGTCTGCCTGTTTTTCATGCTAAACATTTGCATGAGATTGAGGGGTATGATTGTAGCTCAGGGTTTCTATGTGTTTGATCTATTTTTCCTGCCACAATTGCTGCAGTAAATGGTCTACGTTAAACCTGAGAGAGGAGAAATGTTCAGAGTCTGGGAGGGTTATTGCACATTTTAAATTTGGGCATTTTATGAATTCTTTATGCATGGGTTGAGCCCCAAGAAGTCGAAGGCAAAATCTTTCTCTGGTTTTGGTGAAAACAAATGGAAATAAGAGGGACGAGCAAATTCTTTGCAGAGATGAATGAATATCCACAAGCTTCTACATGAGGGGTATCTGGTTAGATCTGTAACATAGTCAAGGGGGCAAGACTTTCTCTATATGGTTAGTCTTAGGCTTCTAATTGTGAATGATTACGCTTTCAGTGAGTTCTAGGTATGTTGTCTTCAGTTTACTATCATGAATCCATATTCTCTAATTTGTATATGTATGTAGCTTGAGAAAATAAATCATCGCGTTATAATAATTAAATTTACATATTTCCTTTTTGTGTTATCATAACACATATTGGTATGTTGATTTAGAACATTCAGCTGAACCATTCTCGCATTTGATAATCAGGCCCTGTAACGAAACAGGCTGCCTCTGTTACAAGGAAATGAAAGAAGATAATGGGTGCAACCTATTTTGCACATCCTAGAATACATTAATCTTTGCTTTATGGTTTGGGGAATTTTAAGCAATATTATACTATTATTCATACTTTTTGAATCACAACTACAAGTTTAACTTTGAATGATGGTGAAAATTCAAACCTGGTAAAATGATTCGGTTTTGTGGTATATTATTCTTTTTTTCTCTTTATCTTTTTTTTTCTCTTCTCTTTTGGGTTCCTGACCACTTTTAGATCCCTCACAAGGGATCACGTGATTTCTTATATGATGAAGGCTATGTCACTTACCTGTGTTAGTTCGTGATGCTTATTAGTGATGTTGCTTTGCGTTATTGAAATATTAAGTTGGATATCTATGCTCAGAGGAATCTGTAGCCATGACCCGAATTCAGGAATATGCCAACCTGATATTACAACTTCTTACTGATTTGCCTTCACCATTTTAGTCTATTTTCTTTGTTTTAAATATTTGAGTGGATCTTCCAGGCGGGACCATTTAAAGGATATTCATATGAGTACATTTAAGTTTGTTATATTTATTACAGCATGAGAACTGCTCAGCTTCTATGGCATATTTACAGACTACATGTGAAACCTTACTGAAGTTTTAGCTGGCATCCACAAAGATTGTAAGATCTGAGACATAGGATGGGATTGCATTTCTTGTATAAAGGTCCTTACCTATATGTAAATTAACATTTGTAAATTCTGCTACTATTTCCAATGTACCTCCAGTAACTGATAAATCCGACAATGAACAAAAAACTCCAACTTCATGGCCTTACATACTGCAAAATGTGCAGCACAGTGAATTTCAGCATTATATTGTTCTGAGTCTCTTTTTTGGTTAACTTTGGAAGTTATGTCCAAATGATCCTGTTATTTAAGTTTTTATGGATTGAGGCAGCAAATGAAAGAAATTGAAATATTTGAATGCAGATTAGTAATTCAATAACAAATTGAAGTTAACATTCAATTTTGTATTGAATATAAACGCTGGTTTATCAACAATACACAAGAAAAGCACTTCGAATTGTTGATTAAACGTCAGAGATGGTTAAATTGTAGCAGCAAATGAAGAGTTAGAAAATACTTAAAAGTGTAAATCAGTTTACTCTAAATTCTAGAGGTGTTATATTTCTATACATGAACATATGACATAGTTTCTAGCAGATCGAAGGAGGAAAAAACATACATCTTTATATGACAAGGAAGATGGAGGCAGGGAGAAAATCTAGTTGCTAAACAGTTTCCTGCAATGGCTCTTTGGCCAATCACGAGGATCCATAACTTCACCCGTGACTACCTCATTGATCAGGTCTTTGAAGATCATGCGTTCAATGTCCAGCACCAAAGCTGGAATCTCCCCGCTGTGACTTACCCAATCTTTTGACTGATATGCCATATCTTCACTTATGAGTCCTCTGATCTCATCTAGCTCATTCAGATTGCAATCTGTTATCCTGCACACACGGTCCATCTCCGAATGTACTTCTTTAAACAGCCCATGTGCACTTATCTGTTCTTTTTCCACTGTAAATAATCTGCTTGAAGTAAATTTGCGAACTAGTATTTCGTCTACCATATCAAAAATCATCTTTCTCTGGATTCTTTTATTCTGATTCATCCTATCATTCTTAACTGTGGCTCCTCCATTCGCTGCTTCCCTGATTTCCTCTGTTAGTTCGAGAACATGGAACATTTCGGGATTGATGAGATGCTTTGAGGAAAAGGGCTGATCAGTTATTTTGATGAAGCTTGAGTCTTTGAGGAGTCCAGATGTCAGGAGTATCTTATTGATGTATCTGTGATCAGGATCGAGGCTACCATTATTATCTGCAGCAGTTTCATCAGGTTCGTTGTGCAACAGAGTAAGTGAATGAACTGAGTTTTTCATGCCGTCCGACTTCTGATCATACTTGCAATTATCGCTGGGTCTTGTGCAGTCTCTTAGATGAGTTAGAGTCTCCAAATGCCATTCTGCCTCATCAGGACTCGGGCTATCATCTTTTATCCAGATCAAGGCCAACCAAACAAAATATATCAGTCAGATGATGCAATCACGATTCTTGTGTAAAATAATGAATTGTACAATGCGTAACTCTTTTGCTCTTTGATACTCCATATATATGCTCTTGCCTGGTGACTTTAGCTTTATGATTTGGGGCAACATTTGACATTGCTAAGTTACTACGCTTCAAAGTAGGGACTTTACCCATGTTACTTATTGTTTCAATTATTACTCCCAAAACTGAATTTTATAATGACATGATATTTTTTGTCCTCACCGAGTTGTTTTGAGTTGAAGCAAAAGTGAGCGTGTATCTTAGTTTTCTTAAGCACCACTAACATTAGCATGTCTTGCTGCTTGATACTTATTACAGTTCATTTATATTCTATCGAAATGGTTTAGAACTGATATCAGTGAAAATGATTCCTAGCTATCAGTGTCAGAGTGTATACTAAATCGGAACATGCAGTTCTAAGTGCTCGATACTGTGTGTGGATATACATGAAATATGTCATCATTCAATATCCCTGGTTTTAGTATTCAGGAAAGCAGTTGTAAATTGCTTATGATTTGTTGAAGACATGCAAATAATAATTGCATTTTATAAAAATTATAGTTTGGAATAGATTGATACTCGAGCACCTGAGGAATACCTTGAAAAACTATTGATATCTTCTTTACTGGAGATAATGTATCTTCACAATAAAATGAACTATCAAGAACTGAAATTGGGCTTGGTTGTTCCAACATGGTTACCGCACTTTCAACTGCTGGCATGTATTTTCCAGTCGTTGACACAGAATTCTGGAGGTATAAAAGGAAACCTGTTAGCTATGGAAAGTTAATTAAGCATACAAGCATAACATACTTAACGTACCTCCTTTGATCGAATATCCGTTTTAATTGAATGAGCCATGCTATATATCTCTGTTTCTGTCTGCGAGAGTAGGCTATTGTTGCTTTCTGATTTCACAGAAGCTGTGTCACCCTGATAACTTGAGTACCTTGTCTCCCAACTAATCTCACTCAATTGGTCATCACTTAACTGCTGATCCGTTACTTTCACTATGGTTCTTCTGTTCTGGGAACCTTTTTCTGTGACTTTCTTACTGCATTGCTTTTTTATCCGACCCGAGTCTGATGATGGAGTAGTGGAACGAGATTGCCCTTCTATCCTGATTAGATTATGTCGTAATCTTGGACTAGATTGTTCTGAAGTGCTCCAAGAAGTCTTCTTGTCAGTGGAAGAAGGGAGATGCCGCAAATTGTGGTATTTGACATCATCATTCTCTGGTGTGAGATTGTTTCCCTTTTGACTCTGAGCTGAACTTCCCTGTTTGTATCTAGGGCTCCGAGTTTGAATTCTCTGCAAATGTGATGTTTCTGCTATTGGGACCCGAGTGGAAACTGCACGTTTGACTTTGTCTGTCACTTTGGCTGGTTTCATGATCGCAACAGTGCCTGATTGCTTAGGAGTGCAGGACCCCTTGATGGTAGGAACTTGTTGGCAAGTCTTTCTGTTCTGTTCCTCCAAACTGTGTCGTCTTTGCAATGTGAATTCTGCAGGTTCTCCTCTTCGGTCTTCTAGCTGCTCTCTTGTTTTCTGCATGGCTTCGAGTATCTGTTTGAGAGCTCTGAGATCCTTACCCGACTTCTTGAATTCAAGTTCTGTTATCCTCTTCTCAATTTCACCATAAACTGAAGACTTCTGAAGTAGGGTATTTGTCGCAGGTTTCCTCATCTTGGAAGCCATCTTTGGAGAACCATGACTGGAATCATGTTGTCTCCATGGAGCTGGTTCTACAGGAAACCTTGAAGATGTAATCGATTTCCTGACCAAATTGGTACTCTGCATCTTTGGCGATGGTGAAGCAGGACTGTTTTGCAAAACACGTGGAGAATAATTAACTTGATTATGCTTGCTTTCTTCGGGTTTTGAGGTTGACTGTGGACGGAAAGCTTCTTTAGGAATCGACTTTATTGTTGGAGTCATACTCTCGTCTATGGAAACGGTATGTGAGAAAGCATTCAAACCCATCAGCTTTGCTACAATATTGGATGTTTTGTTGTGGCTTTCATGTTCTTGGTTCAAAGGGACAACTTTGCTAGACGTATTGTTCTCCAGATGCAGGTCCCGACCAAGAAAACTCAATCTCGACTCAAGGGCCTTCATTGAACCAGTTTTGCTGTCTAATGATAGCCTTGGCTGTTCTTTGTGCTTCATGGCTGACTTGGACATCTCACGTGATTCCCTTCCATCATAGGAGTAGCGAGGAAGTGCCAGCCTCTCATCTTTGGAGTTTTTCGTACGTTCTTGGACCTTGGCAAGAACTCGAGGTGAGCCCGTATAGCCTGTGGATTTGGGCTTTCCGGGTTTGGGCTGCTGCAAAGGCCTGGGGGAGTCAATGTGCTTCATCACAGTTCCTCTTCTGTCATCATTGCTCTGGGATTTGATGGACAAGCTACGGACTTCTCTGTACATCGAATCTTTCACTATATCTCGAAGATCATGGGACTGCGCATCCTTAGTCGGTGAAGGCTGCCGTTGTTTTGTGGCTATGGTTTGTGAATGGTTTTCCAGAACATTGCTTTGTCTCAGTGGAAATGTTTCTGGTAGAGCTGCTTTATTATAATCGAGAGATGAGAATGTTGACGAACAAGAAGCCGATGAAGTCGAAGCTTGCGATGATTCGGTGGAGATTCTGGGTTTGTCCTTCTGCACCTCCACACTTTTTTCCTGAAAATGTAAGTCATTATTAATTATTTGCATCTTGGGAAATTTTATAAATTGTTTAGGAATGCAATTCTTCTTTCCTTTTTGTGGTAAACAGAAATGAACAAAAATGAACATTCATAGAATCTTACCCTGACAGCTGCATATTTCTGGTCCAGTTGGCGTTGCGAACCTTAAAGACAAAAAAATATTTGCAAGAAATAAATTAGCAATATAATTGATTTAATCATTAATATACATTATGTTTGATATACATGGAATTTCCTGCTAAAACAAAACTATTTGATAATCATAATATTTTGAAGTCATTGTATGTTTTTTTAAATTCCCATTAACTTTACTGCTTAATTCTTCTGTCTTACAAACAATTTCGTACAATGCAGCATTTTCTCGTCTTATAATAAAATTTAGATAGCTTTGTTCTGTTCCATATGTTGCAGATAGCAAATGTAATTATTTCATATTTTCATGTAATGTTTTTCCAGAAACACCGTTAACATAAGAATTTACTAATATTTTTCATATGAACAATTACACAAATTTTGAGTATTCCCAGATAATCTGTTAGGAATGGCATCTCTGTTTTTCGCTTAAAAAATAATAATTACTTAAACTAACCACATTTAGCCTAGAAAATGAACTCATAATTCTTTGAACCATGAATCAGGTTTCAAGAATTACCTTGAAGCAGCAGCTTTTTGTTGGTGTTGCTGCTAACACGGCGGCCTGTGAGGAAATGGTGACGGTCGAAGATTTGGAACAAGCCATTCATGCAACCAATCTGCTTCCGAATATCTCGATTCTCATCTGCTAAAGAAGACATTGTCTTTGCAGACATGTTCCTATTTTCTTCCCTTAAATGTTAAGTCAGAGGAAAATTCAGTCTCTACGTTGCT
Source organism: Ajuga chamaepitys (assembly GCA_958295605.1). Lineage (NCBI taxonomy): Eukaryota > Viridiplantae > Streptophyta > Magnoliopsida > Lamiales > Lamiaceae > Ajuga > Ajuga chamaepitys. Next base: position 9,473,858 of record OY282506.1, read on the forward strand.
TCTTTGCCTCTTCAATAACCGAATCCAGCCTGGTTTGATAATTCAAGAAAATAAAATCATGCACTGTACATGCAGAGGTAATCTTCTAACACAGTCTTCATCAACAGTCATTTCAGTATGTTTTTTTGTCAAGAAAAAGGTTGTAGGAACTAAGTATTTTCCTGCCACTTAGAACATGTTAGTCTTGTCAAATAGTTTTCTTTTTTTTTTTCTTTCTTTTTTTTTTTTTGGGAGCAAAAGTAGAGAAGACAGAACACTTACATGGAAGCTGCAAACTGGTCTATAATTGATCACTTTTTTGTGATGACAGAAAATTTTCTGTGAATTAGAAGAAAATAAGAAACTGGCATTGGACCCAGATCCCAATTCTGCAGTGCTATAACCCCACCTTGAATGTATAAATGCACAACAGTAGTAAAGTTCAAGATTCAAGAAGATTTTGGGTTTTCTCACAGAAAAATAGGGGGAAAATGAGTTTTCTTTGGATAGTAGATGCTATAGTTTTTTAGAGGGAATGTATCATTTATAAAGGCAACTACTTTATTTATTTGTTTAAGGTGAGAATGTGGGTCAGATCTAGTGTGAATGTGGGGCACAGTTTTTCTGTGGTTATTTTCTTACATGGCCCCTCAGATCTTGCATCTGGTTTACTCTTTCCGTTCCAAAATGAGTGTTGTTTTAGCACAAATCTTTAACTAAAATTAGTGGTGTTTACCAATTCAAAAGCTTCCAAAATTGCTTGTATAATAAAAATTAAGTCTTGGAAATGGAAAAAGAGGTTGTTAAGAAGATAGAGAAATGAACTATTTTTCTTTTCTTCCAAAAAAGACGATATAATAACTAAAATTAAATAAGAATATATGTGTCATTTTACGAGGCTCCTTAATATGAGTGAAATTTTGTTAACAATGCTTATCTTGGATGGATGAAGTAGTAGTCATGAATGAATTATATGTATGCAGGTGGGTGAAACTAATGATGTGGAATTGGGATACACCTTTCACGTATGTATTTTTGAAGTTGGTCTATGTATATTGATATAATGATGGATATTACTGAGGGTGAAAGATAAAATACAAATTTCTAACACTTCCATGTGGACAATGTAATGTGGGTGGGTCTGAATTCTGGAATGAGGACCTCTCTACATGGGCATGTGGGCTCTGTCAGATAATGCAAGAAAGTGGATTGGTGCACTGGCAGTCCCTTTGAGACTCAACCACTTTTCAAACCAGTTTTTTTTCAGTCCAATCATCCAGAAAGCAACATCAAATTTTAACTGAAACAACTAGTTTACATTTTAATCATTAAGGTTCAGAAATTGCGCGGAATGGATGTTCTATATTTCTTTTTTTTTCTGGATTTTGGAAAGAGAGTGACAATTACGCTCGATTCATTTTTCCTATTATTCTCTTTTGTATCGCTCTCTTCAAGATTTAATATATTTCAAATTTTATTCTTAATTTCAGCTTTATATTCATGTCTTGGTATTTCACATATATGTACATCAATTCTATTAGTTGTGAAGGGGTTAAGAGAATTAGATTGGTGGGATTAGTGGTAATCAAAATTAACCATCACCATTATCAGCTGGCAGTAATGAATTCTGTTTCAAAAACTTCCAAAGAGGGTTTGCTAAGAGTTATAATTAGGTGGTTGAAATTTAATCTGTTGTCTCACAATTGCTTCTGCTGCCATAAAAAAGATTAAGAGTCTTGGTACAATGTTTGTTGAAACTATTCAATGCTTCATTTTCTTAGAATGTTAAAAACAACGAGTTCCATAGCATCGATGATGATTATATGTTTGTCATTTCCCAAAAGATAGGTCAACGATTCGTTGTTGTAGAAACAAAACTCTTATTAAGGACCAAAACTGCAATAATCTTAAAAGGTAAATATATGAATTTAGCAAGATGGTTGAGGGTAAATAAATAGTGGGATGATATATGTAATGTTTGTGAGTGTATGGCATACACTGTCCTTGCAGTTTGGCATCTTGTTTGTGTAAGTCTGTAAGATATGTGTCAGTTGTAAGCCTTTATTAATGACTCCAATTTCCTTGCATATGATTCAAATATGTGTGGTCCGATAATTAGGTACCATCAATTCAATGTAGGTACAAAACCATAAAATTATGTCCGGGTGAAAATTGAAAAACATCAACAACATTTTCCATATCAAGAAAAAATAAATGGCATCATTTTGTTTAACAAGCCTCCAAAGACATGGAGTAAAGGTAGTAAAAGCTCAAAATAAATTAATTGTCTGAGTTTTATTTGAGATGGATCATTGAAAGCTTATTTCATCAATACTACTCCCTCCGTCCCGGCTTAACCTGCCTAGGTTGACCGGGCACGGGGATTAAGAAAAAGCAGATTTTGTGGAATCTTTGACTTTTTTAAAGATGGAGATTGAGAATAAAGATTTTGAGGGTGGAGATTGTGAGAGAAATTTGCTATTTTTGGGGTAGGTAGGTTAAAGTGAGACAAACTAAAATGGCAAGTAGACAGGTTAAGCTGGGACAGAGGTAGTATTACATTTTGGTGAAATTTGTGTACTCCAAACTTGAGGTCATAATGAAAGAAAAAAAAATGAAATCTAAGTACTCGAGTAATTAACATTATGTTTGGACCAACTAAAACTCAAATAAGTTGAATTCCCATGGAATTGAAATTAACAAGCTTAGACATATGTCTGAAAGCTCTTTAAAAGCTCAGTAAACTTTAAGAATAATACTCGACTCGTTTCGATTCATCTGAAGTTCTACTTAGTAGATAGAAAAAAGACAAATAATGAAGTAATATAATATGTTTTTGAATATTAAATTCATATCTTCTACTATCAGTGTTGCAACAACACAAACATTTGACATATAATCACGAATAATGTGCTAACGATGTCATATTATACACATATCCTTACAATGGAAGATGATGCACCATTTAGAGACGCAAGGAATAAAAGAAATAAATAAATTTGTAACATGAAATTGATGAAAAGAAAAAGAAGGTATAGATGATAACGATATAGCTAGCTGTGTTTCAGGGTTGTGTCTTAACAGACTATGGGACACCATGGTTCCCCACCTTAATTAAATTTATTCAAGAATTGCCTACTTCTTGCCCTTCACCAATTAATGCTTTTGTGCCTTTGTCTTCTTTTTCTTTTCAAACTCACCAGCTACCATGTTTCATCTTGTAGATTGTTTTCAGAAAGAGAACTTCTCTAGTACGCAAGTTGTAAGAATTTTAGATCCGTGTAATTTAAGTTGTTGGCGGTTTTGCGAATTGTGTTCAATTTTTCATGAAAAAAGAATTGATATTTATGCTTAAAGATATTATTTATTCTGAAAAAAAAAATATTATATCGAAAACGTATTATTGTTTTTGTTGAAATGTATTACTTATTCTGAAAAAATATGTATTATGCTCAAACGTGACCTTTCTTCACAACTAGCAATACATTTCAATATAAAAAATGATATATTTTCATTAAAAAAACTCCACACAACTTACGAATCCTCCCACAATCGGAATTGCACGGGATTTTAGATCCACACAAGTGGTGAATATAAGAATTTTTGTTTGAGAAATGGATAATGCATTTTTTATTAGGTAAGTTAGTGTAAGTAGTAGATAATTGGCTAAATTTGCAGCTTATGATGGGTTGACAGCTTAACCAAACAAAAAATTGCAGGATAACATGGATACACGTTCTCTTGCAAGCCAAGTTGATTATTAGTGCCAAAAATTTGCACTTTTAAGGCAACTTTGCCCACCTAATTTTTTATGTAGGTCTATTTCACCTTGTTACATTGGGTAAATCCGTCATTTACAAATGTACACACCCGTGTAAGAAATGAACAATACATGTTTGGATGACCGATACCATAAACTACATGATGTAAATTTTGTAGACAATACATTGGATGGGTTATAAAGATTGCTATATTTGGACTTGGGATCCTAATAATATTTTCATGAATTTTCCCTTTTGCTGGGACGTGACCATCTAATACAAATAATTTTATAACATATTTTAATATTTTTTAAGGATGATAGGACAATATCTAATAAATTTTACCACGTTTCCAAAACAAACAGTAGATCTAAAATTCATACAATCAAAATTTCTACGTCCAGCTCCATCCCTATATAAAATTTTTAGAATATGTAGTATTAACACAATATATAAAAATGAAATACTTATTTTTCCCCACTTTCTAAAACAAATAAATAAAAGATGTCTGTCTCTCTCTCTCATTTTTTTATTTTTTCTGTTTACTGCATGTTAAAATGCTTAGCTTCTAGCAACTTTTATTGTTCCGCTAGTTTTTTTCACTAGTCTGATAGTGTTATTTATTTATTTTGTATTTTTTTGTCTATTTTTTGACAACATTAATTGCATGAGACAAAGTTGAGGAACAACTCATTTTTCTTAAATGTTTCAACATGAGAATTTAATAGAATTTAATTTTTATTAATTACTCAATTATTATACTAAATTTGTTATATACTTCGTAGGAATTTGTATTATGTTATTACAATGAATTTTTTGCATCAAGGTTTTTTCCTCTGCTTTCAAATAAAAACTTCTTCTTTTGTTTAGGGGGAAAAATGCCCTTTTTTAAATAAGAGTGAGGTCTCGTTTTCTTGTTGACCTAAGGCTTAGACAAGACACTGCAACTATAGTACGCTGCTTTCTACTTCATCCGTCTTATAAAGATATTAAAATTCTAGATAGATTAAGAAATTCATTTAAACACGTCAAAATTCATGCAACGCCATTAATTCATATGATATCTATAAAGAAAAATAAGACATTTTTAATGGATCCATATTGTCTGTAGCATTGATATCACGCTACATTTAATAAATCTAAGAGTTTGAATTGAGAACTATATATAAAAACAAATAAAATCCATGAATTATACGTCCCACTTGAACTTGATTAAAGAATAAATAAATAGCAGCGTTAGATGAATAGTTGCTTAACGTGTGAATTGGTTCATCTGCATGTATCTTCACTACGCGTTGACCTCAAAACTAAGATTCACGAACAAATTACCCAAATTTATTTACTTCCCAAAATGTGCAGTAACTGCACCGAATCCATCCAGTACAAGAGTGTGTGTGAGAGAAAAATGTATAGTGTAGGTGAGAAGTAGAGAGCCCAAAAGGAAAGAAGTAGCCACTGCAGGTGTCAGCTGGTTAAATGGAGTGACCCACGTCTTCTGAAAATAAATAAAATGTAAGTTGCTAAAATTTGAAATAGGGATAACCCGGTCACTTCGGGTCGGGTCAAAACCTGAGCCCACTCACCGGCCCAGCAAACGCACCAGCAAGCGCGAAGGCCCAGGCCCAGCAGGCCCAGCAACTCGCGTTCTGTTCAGCGAATCAAGTCTGTTCCACAAATCAAGGCCCATGATCTTCTCCCAACTGCCATGCAGATTTGGTGAGCAAGATTATAGGGATTTAGTTAGGGTTTTGATTTAGTAGTATAAATAGGTGAAAAGAACTCTGAATTAGGGTTCGGAATTCCGCATTCCAAATTAGCACATGTAAACTCAAAACTCTAAGTGAGAGAAACACTCCGGCGATTGCCGTTTTCTGCCCGTGGACGTAGATCTCCGGATCGAACCACGTAATTCTTGTGTGTTTTTATATTTTCTGCGTTAATTTAGGTTGAATTGGGTGGTTACCGGATTGCGCTTTATCAAATTGGCGCCGTCTGTGGGAACGACAGGCAGTTTCTTGAACGAAAAGTAATTTTTGACGTCTCCAGCATACACAAAGATCATGGTGCTTACTCGCTTGAATCAAGCTCGCCGCGGTGATCAATCTGACCAAGATCCACCCGTGGATCGAATCTTGCCGCCAAGGCAGTTGCCGGCCAGGAGCGTATCTCCTCCTCCGCCAAACGTACAAAACCCTAATCCCGCTGCCACCCCACCACCGGATAACATTCAAATTACCCCCGAGTTGCTACAGGCTTTCTTGCAAGAACATGCGCATGTTCTTCAAGATTGGGCGGCTAATCGCCAGCATCCCGCGGGGTCCACCGCGGGACCTGCCCGACAGGATGCCAACCCCGCGGTGCCTCCACCTCGTCAGCACTCGCGAGATCAACAAGACCCGGGGCATCGCGGACGTCAGGATCGGCGACAAGAACGACCTGGTTCTCCCGAGGACCATGGGAGTTCTAACGAATCAAGACCGCGCCACGACGAACTTACAGACGTCGATCGTCGCCGTCCACTCAACGCGGCTAAAAGAGCCCGTCATGCTAATCCTCATGCTCTAGATCTTCAAGAGTATGAGCGAGTTCAACGCAATGTTGAACTGGACAGAATCCTGGGCCTTGATGCCAACGGAAATATCATCACACCGTTCTCCCGAGAAATCATGGCTACCTCCCTTCCCGAAGGGTTCAAACGGCCAGCCATACCACCTTACGATGGCACCGGAGATCCGGCCAATTTCCTTGGAGCTTTCCGGCACAGCATGCTTAGCCATGATAACATCACATCCCTTCAGTACTGCAGGATTTTTCCTGAGTACTTACAGGATGAAGCTCGGGTTTGGTTTGATTCACTCCCACGCAACAGCGTATCCTCCTTCAGAGAACTCGCCGAGCATTTTTGGGCACGGTTCGAAGCACGGGCAAAGCCCATGGCCACCCTGGCCGACCTCATGAATATGGAACAACGGGAAGGCGAAGCTATTACCCAATTCCTTGACCGCTTCACAGCGGAGAGCCTCAAAGTGGGAAACTGCTCAGATGATGTAATCATCAACGCGTTCATGAACGGACTCCGCCCCGGACCACTCTACACCGAGTTGGTTCGAAACACACCAGTCACAACCCGAGCACTGTTCAACACGGTGTGCAAATTTGCTAAGGCCGAGGAGCAGACTCGCCGGAAACGTGAGAAACACGTTAGCAAGCGGCAGCTCGACAAAGCACAAACTGGACCTAGCACACGACCTAGTGTCTTTTCCCGTCTGAACCCGGGGCGTTCAGAACCTCGAGGTGAAATTCCACAATTCACCCCGCTTACAAAATCGCGAGCCGAAATCCTTTCGGTTCATGAGAATGATTTACGGCCGTGTCCGCGGATGACTGCTCCGGCAGGGAAGCGAAACCACAAGAAGTGGTGCGCGTACCACCATGATCACGGACATGAGACAGAGGAGTGCCGAGACCTCGGAAAAGAAATCGAAGACTGTCTAAAGAACGGTCTCCTGCAACAGTACGTTGCTCGAATCGATGACCAGCCCCGGTCAGGATAGAGTGGGGATTCCTTGTAAGCACCTTCGGCCGGCCCCCGGGCCATTACAAACTTTCACCCAGAGTGAAGTTAAGCCACAAGTATTGTTCTTATCTTTACACTCATTGTACCGTTCTTTTTCGTTGTAATTCCTCTCCGGAGTGTTTAGATTGCTCCAGCACTCATCATTCAATGAAAAATTCTTTGTTTATGCATTTTACTATGTTCTATTTTATGTTACGGGGACGCCCTAACGCATTTATGTTATCATTAGTGGTCTCCGGACTCATATCATTTTCTCCCCCGATCCGTCCGGGGAGAGTCACATTTTGTCTCCGGACTCATATCATTCTCTCCCCCGATCCGTCCGGGGAGATTCACATTTTGTCTCCGGACTCATATCATTTTCTCCCCCGATCCGTCCGGGGAGAGTCACATTTTGTCTCCGGACTCATATCATTCTCTCCCCCGATCCGTCCGGGGAGAGTCACATTTTGTCTCCGGACTCATATCATTCTCTCCCCCGATCCGTCCGGGGAGAGTCACATTTTGTCTCCGTACTCATATCATTTTCTCCCCCGATCCGTCCGGGGAGAGTCACATTTTGTCTCCGGACTCATATCATTTTCTCCCCCGATCCGTCCGGGGAGAGTCACATTTTGTCTCCGGACTCATATCATTCTCTCCCCCGATCCGTCCGGGGAGAGTCACATTTTGTCTCCGGACTCATATCATTTTCTCCCCCGATCCGTCCGGGGAGAGTCACATTTTGTCTCCGGACTCATATCATTTTCTCCCCCGATCCGTCCGGGGAGAGTCACATTTTGTCTCCGGACTCATATCATTCTCTCCCTCGATCCGTCCGGGGAGAGTCACATTTTGTCTCCGGACTCATATCATTTTCTCCCCCCGATCCGTCCGGGGAGATTTTAATTGGTTCCGACCATATAGTGTTTCCGAACACCTATTAACCCGATCCGTCCGGGGAAGTCTTTCTTTACAATTATCTGCGGCCTCCGAGCTAGTGTTCGGCGCTCCAGCATTGAGATCTATTCCCGGACCTCCTCCGGGTCCTAAGGGATTCTGTTGTTCCCCGGACTTTAGCTCCGGCTTTATCCCCTCCGCGGGCCCTTGGATGTCACGAACTTAGGCCACTTCGGCAGATGTGTTAATCCACCTCGGCCAGGCTATCATATCCTTCCAACGCATTTCTTGCTTCTGGGAGATTTGGTATCTCGCTGCGCGCCCCGTGCACTTCGGCCTAGCTCCGCACCACGTCCGATGACGACTCCGCAGGGTACCCGGGACACAGACATACTCCGTCCTCCATAAACACTTCGTCCCGCCAGCGACCCCGGTACTCCCTGCTTACCATACCACTCCGGTGACAACCGAAGCTCCCTCCTCGCTTCGGCTGGGGGGGGGGGGGCATCTGATAGGGATAACCCGGTCACTTCGGGTCGGGTCAAAACCTGAGCCCACTCACCGGCCCAGCAAACGCACAAGCAAGCGCGAAGGCCCAGGCCCAGCAGGCCCAGCAACACGCGTTCTGTTCAGTGAATCAAGTCTGTTCCACAAATCAAGGCCCATGATCTTCTCCCAACTGCCATGCAGATTTGGTGAGCAAGATTATAGGGATTTAGTTAGGGTTTTGATTTAGTAGTATAAATAGGTGAAAAGAACTGTGAATTAGGGTTCGGAATTCCGCATTCCAAATTAGCACATGTAAACTCAAAACTCTAAGTGAGAGAAACACTCCGGCGATTACCGTTTTCTGCCCGTGGACGTAGATCTCCGGATCGAACCACGTAATTTTTGTGTGTTTTTATATTTTCTGCGTTAATTTAGGTTGAATTGGGTGGTTACCGGATTGCGCTTTATCAGAAATATAGGTTAATTCAATAGATATATTTTACACAAGTATTATCGTAAAGAGCTATCATCACATTTAAAAGAAATGATTAAATGCTTAGGATATATTTGTTATAATGTTCAGTGATATTACCGGTGTGTACATAATATTAAGTTGTGAAAATGAAAACATTATAAACGTCAGATTCTACTTTTATTTAATCAATTATTCAAAAGTAGAATAATTAAGTTGGAGAAAAAACATATCCATAGTTTTGATCTTATCCGTGAATAATAAGAAAAAGTAGCTAGGCATATAATTGGAATATCGGAGCTAGGAAGATGGGACCACTTCCCGAAAAAAATCTCGTATTCCTTTTGCTGTGATCCTCTAACAATATTTTTATTTAATCAGTAAATGAGTTAGGGCTAGTACTAGTATAGGTACAATATGACATCATCGCCGTATATGGTATTCGTACACTCATCAACCAAAATACAATATATAAACGAAGAATTTCAAACAATATTGCAATTCATAATTAATAGTTTAACAATTCAAAACAAACCCCCAAATAGATTCAAAAATTAACGGGAAGCAATTTTTAAATTAACTTGAGACATGAATATATAGTTTTAAGGCAAAAATAAACGAATTTTTGTGTTAGATGGTTGGCAAAAACTTGTGTGCATGTGATGTACAATAGCTTATTGTACATCACTCCAAATTAAAGCATGGAACTCAAAAACCCACTCAATTATGATTAATAGTGATTTTCGCGTCCGTCAAATAGCTCTCGCTCGCGACCCAGCGAACGTATAATATTAGGCAACATAGTATATACTATTAGACAACATAATATATTATTCAAAAAAATTTATTGTACCTGTAACTCATAAACGTATACTATTAGGCAACATAATATATACTATTAGAGCAAAAAAAAAAAAAATGAAAACCGCGCGCGGGTCGGGCCAATAGCAATTAGTCGCGCCCGAATTTCAATGTGAACTGGTGTACAATAAACCTATGATGCATCATATGCCCTCAAATGTTACTCTAGATATTTTTTCTTAAAATAGAAAACTTATATTGTAAGTTATAATGGCAAACCAAAAAAAATATTCTCATACCAATTTTTCATTTTATCTTGTACTAATCACTACAACAAAATATATTTTTGTCACCCATTCTTTTAGAAGACAAATGTTATATCTATTAATAGTTATATATAATTACATCCTCTCGTATAAATAATTTAATGTTATTTTAGATTTTTTAGGATAACTAGTTGTTCCAAAAAATATTTATACATATTTGAGACGAAATTTTGTCATCCCAAATACTCCCTCCGTCCCAGTTAAAGTTGCCACTTTGACCGGGCACGATGTTAAGAAAAAACAGCTCTTTGATTTTTTTAAAGGTGGAGATTGAGGATTGAGATTTTGAAGGTGAGGATTGTGGGATTAGTTTTTTTTTTTTTTTTTGGGTGACAACTTTAGTAAGGACGAACCGAAAAGGCAAGTAGACAGCTTTAAGTGGGACGAATGGAGTATATTATTTGCAACCTAGTTATTACGATGACTGATTAATGACAACGTGCTACCTCTAGTAATAAAGTTGTGATAATATTTATTATTCGATACAAATTTTTATTATCTTAAAAGATAATTTTTCTTATATTGAATCCCCTGCGATGACTTGTGTATCTTATCGGTATCACATATCAAGAATGGTATGTGAGGTGCACCTAGGTAGGACAGGCTCCCCAGCAGAGAAGAAATGTCCAACTCTACGAATCAGGTGAGTTACATTTGGGTAGGGCTAGCAGACTCCAGCGATGAGCAGGCACGGCTAGTCGATTAGACGGAGCAAGTATCTTCCAGAAAAAGAGAGAGATGGTGATTGTCATTTGAGGAGAGGTTCGATGGTGATTGTCGTTTGAGAGGAGGTTTTGTGGTCCTTTGTTTGAAGGGGAGGATTGTTAGGATTGTCAATAAAGTCCACATCGGATATACATGGAAGCTCGTGAGATTTATTAGGATTGAAGTATTTCTATTAGTATAAGGTATTTTAGGGGTTAGCCAAAAAACAAATTCGTGCGTGCTTGGCTTGAAGCGGATAATATCATATAAATGTAGAGATCAGGGACTTAACAAATATGAGTGTTTCGCCAAAGCGCATATAATGATAGTGTCAATACAATTAGATGTCAAAATATATAATCAGTATTGTAATTAAAACATATTTATAGTTATCACTGAAATTAAAACATATTTATAGTTATCACTGAAATTGATAAGTATAGAAGTCATATTCCAATTGAAATTTGAATTTTTTACAATTAACCCTATTTATAAATATCTACTATAATTGTACAATATCTTAGTACACAAACTGACCTTTGATACCCCAATGCATAGTTTTGAAGTTACTTGACTTAATATATGAATAGTTAGAAAAATTGAATGAATTGATAGTTGAGGGGTTGAAAATGCATGATCACATGGGATAAATTAAAGTGAAGAAATGGCATGAGGGCTGCCTCAAATTCACAAGGCAAGAGCCAACTATACTATCTTAATCACCCAATAGCTAATACTATGTTCCAAGAACCCCCTACCCCATATGATTGCCACATGACCCTTTTCCCCACCAAATCAACCATCATCATGCCAACTTAAATTATTGGGTTTTTTCAGTTGGTCAAGATTGGGATTATTTCCTAAATTTTTTTTATTATAATCATGTTTTAATGTCTATATTTATTAAACTTATCTAGATAGATTATGGGAAATTAATTTTGATCATGTTCTATGATGAGGGTTGAGCAAGAAAGGTATTTGTGGTAGAGTGGCCACAAAAAAAGGGCCCATTCTTGTATCACATGTCAAAGCTGCAATTTGGGGTTGAAGTAATTAATCTATTTGTAGTAATGTATCAATTGATTTCACAAGTGTCTAAATTGTAATTCCATTTTGATTTGGATTTAATTACTCAAAACATTTTCTTTAGTATAAAATGTGACAACAATTATTACAACAGACTTAACTCATGAGGTACAGTTAAAACTATTCTTTTGACCAATTTATAGGAGTATATTTAACTGCAAAAAGAAAAGGTAAAATTTTGAGGCCGCAATAGTTGTCTTTACTATTAATTAAGTTTATGTGACAACTTATCATCACAAAATGCTCTAAAGTTTGTTTAAGATCATTTTCAGATTTTTTTAAGAGAAGTTGTTGCAAAAAAATATTTGATATGTATTTGAAAAGACTTTTGTCATCTCAAATAATATTTTGCATCTAGGTTATTGAGATGATTAATTAGTGACGACTTAATATATAATGACAAATACTTATTATTTGTGACAACATTTTATCATCTCAAAATATTTTTTTTTCTTATAGTGTTTACATTGAAATTGCATAAATCTTGAGGTACGTTCAAAAATTATCCTATTCAATGAACATTATTTATGAAATATTTTTTTAAAATGTTTTCATATAAGTAGTGAATTATTTCATAATTTAAAAAAAAAACGATTTTATTCAATTGATGAATATATTTATTTGTTTAAATAATAGATCTTACGACAATTTATAAATAGTGAAATCTTGTCATTTTCAGTTTTCAAATATCTTAGAAATAGGCAGTGGAGGAATAGGTGCATTAAGGATTGAGAGTTTTAGAAATTTATCTGTTTTGTCGACTTTCCTTTCTTTTCTAATCCTTTCAATGAAATCTTTCTCCAAAATCTTAAAGGAACAATATATAATATTTTTGTTTCTAATTCAATTTTACTTGCAAAAGTTTAAAAATATCACATTTCCTCAATCTTAATGCAATACTCACACACTACAATACAAGAGGTCTTTTGTATAACATTTTTTTAGACCACAATTGTGGCCACAAATAATAAATTATTTGTGACACACTTGTTGTCACAAATCCCTGTACAAATTATTTGAAATCATTTTAAGACTACTTTTAGAGACAACTAGTTGTTACAAAAAATAATATTTGGGAAGCATTTGAGACAACTTTTGCCTTCAGAAATATATTATTTGTGTCCGAGTTATTGAGACGACTAATTAGTGACGACATGTTGTCTCTAATAATAAAGTTGTGTCAAATACTCATAAATTGTGAAACCACTTTTTGTTGTCTCAAAAAACCATTTTTTTTTTGTAATGACATTTAAAAATTAATTAAATATATTTTTATAAAATAAAATAAAGTTATTGGATAGTTGTAAAGTTTTTATTCCGAAAAATTGAATTAACTCCTTTGACTATTTGATTTTAATTTCTATAAATACATGTAGTTAAAAATGAGAATTTATAATCTACTTTCTGCTTCTATTATAAAAGTGTGAGTTGTTTCTTACAAAATTTGATTCGCCTATTGTATTCTCAATGAATTTGAATTTTTAAGGTTAGTTTGGTAACTATATTTTAAAGTTTTATTTATAAACTATATCTTTGAATCTTTTTTATATATAGTTAGACAAAATTTGATTTGCCTATTATTATTAATGAATTTTAGTTTTTAAGGTTAGTTTATTAACTATATTCTCAAAGTTTTATTTATTTGGTTAGAGCCCTACATAGTTCATCTATCAATTCATAGATATGATATCCTAAAAAATTCATGGATATGATATGTAATTCATCTAATGGCATAAGTTAAACCTACATATTGATCATATTCTATATATATTTTTTTATTTTTAATAATATATATAATATTATCATTATTATTATTATTATTATTATTATTATTATTATTATTATTATTATTATTATTATTATTATTATTATTATTAAGTTTTCTTTATAAATTTCTTATCTCTTTTATAATGAGATTCGTTTATATAATTGTCAAAAAAATAAAAAACTATAGAAAAAGAAAAAAACCATTAATTAGCAAAATTTTAAGGCTAATTCAGTAACTTTATTTTTTTAAGTTTTATTTATTTAGTAAGATTCATTTTATAATTGAAATTCATCTCTCAAGTCTCAACTTATGAAATTTTCTATCACATTTAATATAATATATAGTTCGACTGATGATATAAGCTGAACCTAAATATTCATAATATATTATTATTTATTTGTGGTAAAAATACATTATATTCTTTTTATTTGTTTATATTTTATTCGATCCTTTATAAATTTCTAATAATTTTTCTAATTGGTTTCTTCTATAATTGAAGAGAAATGAGAAAGGCCGATTAGCACAAAGGTACTTACAATAAGTAAAATTACTTTAGTATATGATTCTTAGGATATTGAATAATTGAAGTTACACAAAAGATATTTATGTATTTATAAGAAAATTATAGAAATTTAAACATATTATAGGACTTTAGTAACTTCAAAGTTTGACTTTTTAACTAGGATAATGATTCCAAGACTTTTAATTTCGAATAATGGTACTTTAGAGTTATTTAGATATTAAATGTTTGCAAAACTATTAAGTTTTTGTGTTTTCATGGTGAAAAAAAATACTAAAAGGTTTTACGATCAGCAACAATAAGAAAAAAAACTATACACATAAAAATTAGAACAATTGAATAATAGTGAAAGCTCTTATTTATCATTTTTCATTTTGGAGATATTTTTTTATTTTTAGTTTTCTTTTTAATTTAGGTACATAGTTATAATATATATACCAATTCTACTAACCATAACCAAAAAAAAAAAAAAAGGAATTGACAGGACAACTATAGTGTATCATATTCCTTTTATTTACTCTTAAATTTTGGTGAATCGATCTTTCTCATTTCTCTACAATTGTAAAAGATATAATTAGAAGAACTATATGAAATTTATGAAGAGTGAAAAAAGTATATTAAAAAATTAAAAAATAATATAATGTATATTACTAAAAAGGAATAAGAATATAAGATATTATGAATATTAAAGTACTTTAGTTTATGGTTCTCAAAATATTAAATAATTGAAATGTACACAAAAAGATATTTATATATGTATAAAAAATTATAGAAAATTAAGCATAGTTTAATAGCTCCAAACTTTGACTTCTTTGTTAGGATGATAACCACAAGATTAATCTTAACTTGCAATAGTGGTATACAATAAAGATATTTAGGTACTGAATGTTATATTAAGTTTTTTGTGTATTCATGGCGAAAAAGTACTATTAGATTTTAAGATTAGCAACAAGAAGAAAAAATCATATACATAAAAATCAGAACAATGAATAATATTGAAAACTCTTATTGATTTAATTTAAGGTTAATTACCAAAAAAATCACGACATTTGGTCAAATTTTCAATTGCAACATGACTTTTAAAACTTATCAATGTTGATCACCAACTATAACTATTTTTCAATTTCAACATCGGCTAAAAAAATTGAAACCTGATTGTGTCGCCATCACCACCGTTAGATGCACCCGGACAAGACCGTTATTTACCCTCGATCAATTTCACATTTCGTCATTTATTTTTTTCGTTAATCGGTGATTGAAGTTATTATGTCACTTCTTAGACTCTCAATTAACGACAGAGGAATTGACGGATTGTGAAATTGATCGAGAGTAAATGAAGATCTTGTCCAGACGCATCTAATGGTGGTGATGGAGACACAATCAAGTGTCAAAAAATTTAGTCGATGTTGTAATTGAAAAAGAATTATAGTTGGTGATCAACATTGATAAGTTTTAAAAGTCATGTTGCAATTGAAAATTGGACCAAAGGTCATGATTTTTTTGGTAATTAACCCTTTAATTTATCATCTTTAATTTTTTGGAGATAATTTTTTAGTTTACTTTTTTTTTTTAATTTAAGTACGGTACATAGCTATAACATATATATACTCGTTCCAATAACTACAATAAAAATGAATCAACGGCTCATCAGTCTCCTCTTTTCCTCATTAACTGAAGAAGCTATGGCTGCTGTCGTCGGTTGCACCTCTTCTCGTGCTGTCTGGCTCGGCCCGGAGAGTGCCTTTAGTCATAGTTCCAAGGCACGAGAGCTTCGTATCGAGGACGAACTTCAGCTGATGAAAAAGGGCACTCGTTCTGTCAGCGAATTTGGTCGTCAATTTAAGTCCATTTGCGATCAACTTTCAGCAATAGGACGTCCCGTTGATGACACCGACAAAGTTCACTGGTTTTTACGGGTCTCGTGCGTCTTTTGTTGGGTTTTCAGCAGCCCAAATGGCTATCACTCCATTACCAACCTTTCATGATTTAGTTGCCAAAGCAGAGAGCTTTGCTCTTTTTCAAGACTCCCTGGAATCATCTTCTTCCACTGTCGCTGCTTTTTCTGCCCAAACCATACCTCCCTCATCTCATCCCTCATCTCGTGGTCGCGGCAAACAAGGTGGCAAGGCACGTGGTTCAGGACAGCGACGCCCCCCACACTGCCAGATATGTCGAACAGATGGCCATTACGTTGATGTGTGTCAGGACAGATTCACACGAAACTCGACAGCTGCAAGTGCTAATCTTGCCGAAGCCTTCTCTGCCGGTTGCCAGATTTCAGATTCCGCCGCCTCCGATTGGTATCTCGACACGGGGGCTTCTGCTCACATGACTCCTAATGTTGCTCAGATGGAGTCTTCCACATCTTATACAGGTTCTGATACTGTTATAGTAGGTAATGGTGCATGTTTATCCATATCTCGTGTTGGTACTTGTTCTGTCTCTGATAAAATACGTTTATCTGATGTGTTGGTTGTTCCGGGCATTACTAAAAATTTGCTTTCCGTAAGCAAATTAACCGCTGATTCTCCTGTCGATGTGGTATTCACTAATAATTCTTTTACTATTCAGAATCGGGCAACACAGGAACCTCTAGCTCGCGGCCGACGTGAGCGTGGGCTTTATGTTTTGAATGGTGGCCAATCCGCGTTGGTTGCCGCTCGACGTCCAAAAGCATCCTTTTGAACTATGGCATTCACGGCTTGGACATGTTTCCTTTGATGTTATTACTTTTTTGAATAAACTTGGGTGTATTTCTGTTACGTCATTATTACCCAAACTTATAGTTTGTGATTCGTGTGAAAAAGCCAAAAGCAAGCGTTTGCCTTTTGCTTTGGATGCTAAACGATCAACTAATGTCTTGGATTTAATTCACTGTGACTTGTGGGGGCCTACACCTGTTTCTTCCACTTCTGGTTTTCGGTATTATGTTATATTTGTGGATGATTTTTCCAGATTCACTTGGCTTTATCCCTTACGACATAAATCTGATTTTTATGATGTGTTGCTTCAATTTCATGCTTTTGTGGAAAATCAATTTTCTTGCCGAATAAAAGTCTTTCATAGTGACGGGGGCACTGAATTCACAAATCATAAAGTTCAGAATTTTTTTCGGGACCATGGAATCCGTCATATTTTTTCTTGTCCTTATACACCTTCTCAAAATGGTCGAGCTGAAAGAAAACACCGACATGTCACTGAAACTGGTCTTGCCATGCTGTTTCACTCGCATGTTCCCTTAAAGTTTTTGGTGGAAGCATTTAGTAGCGCTGTATATGTCATAAACGGTCTTCCATCCAAAGTTCATCATGGAAAATCGCCATTTGAATTGTTGTTTTCTACTACTCCCAACTATGAAAATTTTCATCCTTTTGGGTGCCGCGTGTATCCATGTCTTCGCGATTATACTACAAACAAGTTTGAGCCATGAAGTGCGCCATGTATTTTTATGGGTTACAGCAGCTCTCATAAGGGATTTCGATGTCTTGATCCTTCTATCTTTCGCATATATATTTCCCGTCATGCTAAGTTTGATGAACTGCATTTTCCCTTCTCTGATTCTCCTGGCAGGCATAATTCATCTTCATTCCCTATCTCGGAGTTTTGGGAACCTCCTCGTCTACACGTTCAGTCCAAGGACATCGTCTCTGTCTCTCAGCCTCCAACTCCTGTTGGTCCTTGCACTATTTGTGACGCCTCTCTACCTCATAATCACCCCGAGCCTTCACGCTTGGTTTCCCCTCTCCCGCCGGCACTCTCACCACCTCCGCCATCTCATCATGCTCCTTTAACACCGTCTGAACTTCCTGTTGAGGCCACCTCACCAGCCCCAGTACCTTCTCATCACATGCAGACTCAATCCAAATCCGGTATTTTCAAGCCTCGGTATGTTACTGATTATGCTCAAACACCTCTGTTCGATGCTCTTGTTGCAGTGAGTGAGCCTCGTGGAATAAAATCAGCTTTGAAACGACCTGAATGGACTGCGGCTATGGATGAGGAGTTGATCGCTTTGCATTCGAATGATACATGGGATCTCGGGCCTCGTCCACCGGGCACAAACATTGTCGGCTCTAAGTGGGTTTTTCGCACTAAGTTTTTGGCCGATGGTTCTATTGATCGACATAAAGCTCGCCTGGTAGCTCAAGGCTTCACTCAGCTCCCTGGTTTAGACTATACCCATACATTCAGTCCCGATGTACGTGCCTCCACAGTTCGAGTTGTTCTCTCCCTTGCTGTCTTAAACCGCTGGCCACTTCATCAATTAGATGTTAAAAATGCTTTTTTACATGGTGTTTTGCCCAAGTCGGTTTATATGGAACAACCCCCTGGATATGTCGATCCTCGTTTTCCACATCATGTGTGCCGCCTTAAAAAGGCGTTATATGGACTAAAACAGGCTCCCCGCGCCTGGTTCCAGCGTCTTAATGACTTTCTTCTCAGCATTGGTTTCATTTGCAGTCGCTCGGATTCATCTCTATTTATTTTTTGTCGTGAGGCTTCTATTTTGTATCTGCTTGTATATGTTGATGATTTTATCCTCACAGGAAATTCTGCAGAACTCTTGTCCTCTTTCATTACCCGTTTGCATCGCGAATTTGCCATTAAGGATCTTGGCAAATTGAGCTACTTCTTGGGGCTTGAAGTTACATATACCTCAGACGGCATATTTTTAAATCAAGCAAAGTATGCTCGAGACATTCTTCATCGTGCAACTCTCGAGGACTCCAAGCCTGTTCACACGCCCCTGGCTGCTAGTTGTCAGCTTTCCTCCACTGGCACTTTGTTCAAAGATCCTACACTTTATCGATCTTTAGTAGGAGCTCTGCAATATCTTACACTCACTTGACCCGATCTATCATTTGCTGTCAATCTTGTGAGTCAGCATCTACAACAACCTACCACCGAGCATTTTCAGGCCGTCAAACGCATTCTTCGCTATGTCAAAAACACTCCTTCCTATGGTCTTACCTTCTCTTATGGTTCTGCACCATCTCTCGTTGGATATTCTGATGCTGATTGGGCTCGTTGTGTGGAAACGCGACGCTCCACTTATGGCTACTCTATTTTTCTTGGAGGCAATCTTGTGTCCTGGAGCGCTAAGAAGCAGCCTACTGTCTCTCGATCAAGTTGTGAGTCTGAATATCGTGCTCTTGCCAATGCTGCTTCAGAATTTGTTTGGTTAACTCAGCTTCTTCAGGAACTTCGTATTGTATCTCCGGCCCGTCCTCTTCTTTACTGTGATAATAACAGTGCTATTTTTCTTAGTCAAAATCCGAGTGCTCACAAGCGTGCCAAGCACATTGACATCGACTACCACTTCGTTCGTGAACTGGTTTCCAGTGGAAAACTTGACACTCGATTCATTTCCTCTGAATTGCAAATTGCCGATATTTTCACCAAGGCTCTCTCACGACCCTTATTCGAATTCTTTCGTGGCAAGCTACGCGTTGGTCCACATCCCACGTCTTGCTTGAGGGGGGATAATAGCAAGAGATAATCTTGCACCTTAATCTTAGGGATTTGACAGATTCTCTAATTACATTTCCTTAAATAGAAGATTAGGCAATCATTAAACTCTTGTATAAATATTTGATTGTAACATGTAAATCAGCAACGTGAATAAAGAAATTCCTTCATGAATGACTCAAGATTAGTAATACTTATATGATAAAATATTTAAAATATGTAAAATGTAATAGTTTAATATGATTTCAATAGTTATAAGTTTGACATTATAGTCGAATAATAGACACAAGATTGTTGACATATGATCGTACTTATATTTTTTTATTATATAAAAATGATTGAAAGTTAAATTAAGCAAATGTCATTAAAGAACTTTTGGAAAAAATAGATGAAATTAAATTAAATCTTTTAGTCTATTTAAAAAATGTAAACGTTATATGTCAGAACAATATGTAAATGATTCACAATGATTTATATTACTGTGTTATATGTCAGAACAATATGTAAATGATTCACAATGATTTATATTACTGTGTATAAATTATTAACAAATTCTTACATAGTGTTTGGTCATAAATAAAACAGTCAACTCTTATTAAAAATATAAATTAGAATAATACTTATCTTATAGTAACAATTTATTTGTCTAAATTTGAATATTATAAATTTGCTACTTGCAATAATCTCCCTAAATTTCTAAATTATTGAAGTATCAATATTATAACACTGGGAAACAATAATAGAATTTATATAAGTTATCTAATGAAAAATAAGATTTGAATATGTAATATTTAGACTAAAGTGTAAACTATTGAATTGATCAAGTGTTAGAGCATAGTATTTAAACTTCATTATAATATAAACTTGAAGCAAGTACTAAAATGAAAGAATAAAAAGACTTTGCATGTGAAATTGCTAAGTTATATTTTAAAATTGACTTTTGAGTAAGTTAAAGGACATGTTAGAAAATTGTATGTATTTTTGTGTATACCACTTTATCAAAGTCCAACAATAGAAAATAATGTCAAAACAATTGAATAAGAACTATATGATGATAAAATGAATAGAAGTGAGAAAATGAATTGTGAAGAAAGATAACACAAACTTATGAATAGACTTTATTATTAGTAGATATAACTTTATTAACATAATAAACAAAATTATAAAAAAAAACTAGCGTAAAATTATGAATATTAAAGGGTCTAAGTAAATTTTCATTATGAAAAAAATTATAATAGACGAGTCTAGATAATATAATAGAAAAATCAAAGGATAAATTAATATGATAGAGTTAGACATATTATACTATGAGAAAAGTATACAAAAACAAAAATTAAATATCTATATTATAGGTAGATGTACATACAAGTTAATTATTACAATGTAGTATTTCAAAATTTGGATTAAACTAGGCATACATTTAGCCTTACTGTTTAAATTTAGATTAAACTAGCAATATATATGTTAACAAGCTAAATTTCTTTGTATGAGCATTACTAAGTAAATATTAATCGAATTATTATACTTGTAGGAAATGAGATTATATATTATATTTATTTTCAATGATTTAGAAGAATGAAATCGATATATTTCATAAGTAACATTTATAAACATTACAACAAGAGAAAATAATAATTGATTTACGAATTTTATTGAATTTAAAAAGTATACGATAAAGTCATTTATATATGTGTATATATATATATATATATATAAGATGAAAAAGATGGAGGAAAACGATAAAAGTAGCTTATATATGAAATCAGTAATAGAGATATACGAAGATATAAAAACTATAAATGCATTGGTAGTGATATTGTGTAAATTTAAGTACTATTGGTCTATACAGTGGATCGATTTTATTCAAATAAGTCTATAAGTTGAACATCATTTTTAATCACACTAGTATCGTACCCGTGCGATGCACGGGAAGATCTTTAACATGGTATCATTAAAAGAGTTTGTACGACGATTTATGTTTTTATCGTTCTTAATTGTGATGCAAGCATTTAATAAAAGTATGAAATAACTAAATGTAAACTACATTGATGATCCGACAAAATATCAAAATATTAAAAATAACAAATGAAATACTCATCAACCTAAATAAATATTAAAATGTAACATATATAAACAAAATCACGCTTGCATCTACAAATTTTGAAAGACTTCCTTATACACAACATTGGTGGTAGTTTTTCTTTCTGGATCTTCGTCATCACAAATCAAAATCTTCAAACCTTTTCTATTCGTCACGCGAGATACGGCAACATATAACTGACCATGACTGAAAACAGGTTTTTTCAAGAATAAACCAACATGGTTAAGTGATTGTCCTTGACTCTTATTTATTGTCATCGCATAAGAAATAATAAATGGAAACTGCGCCTCTGAAATCGAAAAGGCATTCTCTTGTCCGAAGGAGTCACAGAAAGCCGAGGGATTAGAACAGTTACACCAGCATTATCCCCTGATATGACCTTTGCCTCGACCACGTGATCACCAAGTTTTGTAATCACTAATCGAGTACAATTGCACAATCCTTGTGAGTGATCTATATTTCGCAACAACATCACTGGAGTACCAATTTTAATCTTTAGCTCGTGATTAGGTACTCCAGAACATTTTATCGAATTCAGAAACTCCGGAGTGTGAAGATCATTCAAAAGGTCAACATTCGCATCGGATTTACACGGCGTATCTGAGCTCAAGTATGTTCTACCCTCCGAAGTGTTCAAAGAAGTCATATACTCGTTAATAGAATCAACAACACTTAGAGTAGGTGCCAGTATGGCTCTGCCATGTAGATAAGAGGTGTCATCACCTACTTTTCCAAAATTTGGATACGTACTCTCAACAATCGTTGCAATTGGATTTTCACCTCTTTCTAGAAAAATGTCTTCAGGAATATCAATCTCCACTTCTCCATCATTCGGTCCACCAATAACACCGTCTCCAATACTTGCTATCCAATCTGAAAACTTTCTCAACTCTTGACGCTCAGCATCATCAGGAAGATTTTGCAAACGCATGTTCTTTGTCAAACGTAATACCTTAAAATGACGCCACAAATATGAAGAATTAATGGTCGCGTACACTATGTCCTGTCTAGTTCCTTTAGGTACTACAGGTAGGATGTCTAAAATCTCCTCCCAACACAACACTCTTTCCACCGAACGGGGCATCCTTTTTAGTGATATCATGAAGCAACTTATCAAGAGTTTCAAAATAATTCTTGTGCATCATTGGAGCCTCGTCCCAAATAATGAGCTTAGACATCCCTATCATCTCAGCCAATGGACTCCCTAATGTTATGCTAGACGAAGAATCCTCATGAACATTGAGTGAAATTTTAAATCGGGAGTGTGCAGTCCTTCCACCGGGCAACAATAATGATGCTACGCCACTCGATGCAACATTTAGAACTATATCACCTCTACTCCTCAAAGCAGCAGACAATGTCCTCCAAACAAATGTTTTACCCGTCCCACCATAACCATATACAAAGAAAGCCCCACCATTACCATTGTTTAAAGAGTCCATGATTGACGAATACACAAACTCCTGTTCATCGGTCATATCGGCCAATAGTTTATCGCGTTCAACACCTAAAGCCTCACGATCGTACAAAAGTTCATCAGCAACGAATCGATTTTCAGATCCTGGTTGGTTCATGAAATCCGCAACAGGCATCTGATCATAATCTGAAAGACTCTTTCCACGACTCCGTAACATTTTCTCTATCTCCACCAGAGTAAAATTCTTTATTTCTTCATCGGTCATCGTCAAGGCTACAAATAAAGAAACAATTTTTTTTTTAGGAATTAATAATTGAAATATATATTTAATTAAAATAATAAAATCAATTTATACCTTGATTCTTTCTCTGAATACGCTGTCTGTACAAAATGTCATCAGACAGATGCGTCCAACATTGTTCCCAAACATGCTCAGGTCGTCCAATTGAGTTAGAAAACAAAAGTGTGACAAACAACACTCTCAAGTGCTGTGCAGAGGCCCAATGGCTGGCCTCCTCAATAGCATCTATGTATTCTCTATCATCCTCCAATAACGCTCTAGCATAGCAAGCATCTCGATATGTTTCATACTGAACAACACCAACTTTTCTAATATCAGCGTAACATTTGCAACCCTTCACAATGTTCAAAAGACATCTAACGTAATACGGGTCACCACATCCAGGTGGTACATAATGAAGTCTACCAATCGCTTTACCCTTTTCTCTTTTGACCCACTCCCTACCCTTCTGCTTCCACACAAATTTTTGAGGAAACTCAGCGTACGTAAGATTATTTGCCTCGGGATATTTCTTATTTGCCTCAAACCATCCCAAAAACATGCTTTGACTAACACTTTGACGATCTAGAATATTTTCCAAGTGATCGCCTTCAGAAAAGACCACAGATTGTTGATTTTCAAGATGAAAACTCAGGCGCTCAACAGGGGGGTACCGATATTGAATTTCAAAACCAAATATCCTCCAAGCAGCTTCACAGGGGGATATGTAACGACAATCATAGTACATACGAATCTCGTCTACATTGTCTCCATTATTATTGTCAGCACTCGCCTTATAAAACCCAGCTGTAACACGATCATGACCTTTGTTTATATACTTAAATAAATACTTTATACTCTGAGACTGATTACACCACTCAACATTTATATGTGCTCCATACTTTAGAAGAAGATATCTATTGTGGGGCACTACATATCCATTATTCAAAGGGACACCACTTTTCATAATTGTCCTACCATCATTTCTGCGTCTATACACCGGATAACCATCATCATCAATAACAGTTGTTTCAACAAACCTCTTCGGAAAGTGCTCC
This sequence comes from Ajuga chamaepitys, assembly GCA_958295605.1. NCBI lineage: Eukaryota > Viridiplantae > Streptophyta > Magnoliopsida > Lamiales > Lamiaceae > Ajuga > Ajuga chamaepitys. The sequence continues at coordinate 9,498,546 of OY282506.1, forward strand.
GTACATTTGCCATCCTCATCCATACACGGAGAATTGGGACGTGCTAATCCGCACGGACCATGAATCATGAACTCCTGCACAGCTGAATAGTACTTCGGGTCATCTTTTTCTTCTGGTATTTCAGCAGATATTATTCGATCAATGTCTGACCCATTTGGATACTTATCTTCTTTTGCAAGGAACAGAAGGATATGAGCATGCGGAAGGCCTCGTTTCTGAAATTCAATGGTATATACAACTACAAATAATTTGTAAAAAAATTAAGCTTAAATAATTTTTGTTAATAATACATTTGCAATAAGAATCATCAATTATATGAAAAATACCTGCAATAACATTGCCAAAAATCTGCTTGCACCTTAGCTCATTTATTAGAGCATCGAGTTTAATCTTGAATACCCTAACAACAATGTCAGGACGATCTTCCGGTCTAAGATTTCTTGGTGCCATAAATCTTACAATTTCTGGCCACTTTGGATTACACGTGAATGTAATAAACAAATCCGGATAATCAGCCCATCTGCAAATAGCCATCGTGTCCTGATAACTCTGAATCATATACCGTGGTCCACCAGTGTAAGATGATGGTAAGACAATCCTCATACCCATATAAGTAATATCAGTCTCTCCTCGTAATAGAGCATCACTGAGACCACTATACAACTCTACCCTCAAGGCTTTTTGATTAAGCCTTATGAACAAAAGTCGTATAGATTCAATTATTGTATAAAGATCCACCACAATTTGTTGCGTTAGTCTTCGGCTATAGAGAACAGTTGCCCTTTCGTTCGGCCTCTCTTGCAAACGAAAAGCAGCAAACTCACGCATGCTAACCTTTTTTCGACCACCGCCGGTTGACTCACGACCAGAAGCGAATGGTATGTTATCACTATATCCATCTTCACCATAAGGGAACAAAAGGGGATATTGCAAACTAAGATAAGAAGAATGCATCTCATTAATGCGTTTCAATGATCCACTACGTGTTTCGACAATTATGTCACGGTCTCCTAGTGCACGATCTAGATCACCGACTACCAAAGCTGCTACTTCTGAAACAGCTGGCAAATTATACCTCCTACGATCGGTTGTCCTATCATTCACCAGCTTAATTTTGACATCAACACGTCCTTCGGCTGCTATCTTCTGAGCGACCATCCTAAACGATTTTACCAGTACATTGTGTTGATCAAGCATTGATTTCAATTCCGCAACTAACTCAGTATGAAGAGCTTCCCTTCCCGTATTTTTTCTATCAAAGTAAAAATGTGATGGGCTTTAGTGAAAGATAAAATCATAATATCAACATTGATTAAAGAAATTATTGTTATATAAATTTAATTAAAAATATAAAAAGTGTAATGCATTATATTATTACCTCACTGCATTTAGTCTGTTTGTAATCTCATTATCAGTATCGTAAATATACAGTTGCGCAAATTTGGGATTTGATCCCTCGGATGGAAGGAGACTTCCAATTAGATGATAATTCTGACCATGTAACTGAAACACAGGAGGTCCACCGCCTGTGTTCATGCTTGAATCTATTCTTGCTCCCATTGAGGTGAATGAGAACATGTTATTGTAAGTCCTTACATTTTCTAAATACTGCTTGCTTTTTGCACTGTCGCCAGCAAGAAGTTCAACTAAAAGTTGTGGAGGTTGTGGAAGTAATGGAAGTTGAATCTTTCCTTTCATACAGCAAAGACTATAGACGGGATAAACAGACTTTGGGAAAGACGCCAAACGCTCTTCGTACCAAAAACTTGCACCGCAGTGACTACAACTATAAGTAGTGTCGCCAAAGTCCATGTAGTCTAATCACATAGAATAAAAAATCCATATTAACTCCAAAATACGTATCACATATAATATTTTTAATATTTTAATACAAATAGTTTAACATTTTAAAAAATCGTTATTTCAAATTATTACCTACAACAGAAGTATTATTGATATGTGTCTTCCTTGTTCCAGCCGCTTCTATAATAAATCAATAATAAAAATAATGAATAATTTTTATTGACCTTCATGTACATTTCAATAATATTTAACAAACGACACAATCAATATTAAAAAATTCAAAATTCTTACGTCTCCGTGGTGGTTTCCTGATTATGACTGGATGACTATTAGACGACGATGGAATAGATGAAACAACAGTAGGATTATTGACAGTTGATCCAGTCCTCATGCTTGTATTGATATTATTATTCTTTATGATACCTAATTTCATGAATTTAGAAAAGATTATAATTATATATATGTCAATATATATATTCATATATATAGTTTTTTTAAAATATAACTAATGATGTGTTTAGATAGATATGTACTCGTAGACGAATACGATGTTGCATTTTGAGAATTGAGAGACTCTCGTTCATTCGACTCATTGCAACTTCTTAAATAGACATGATTATTTGCAGTACAATTCGTAATAATATCCGAAACACTCTTGTCTTCGATAGAGGATGACTTTTTTACACCTTGTTGAATACACCCTGTGACTTCAAAATGTAGATACATATCCAATAACAACGCAATGTCACGCAAATGAAAATATCTAAAAACATTAATATATTATATTATAGTACATATATATACTCATATCTATATATACATATGTGTATATTTACATTAAAAAAAAAATTGCTCGATTACCATTAGTGATATTTGAAAGTGGACTTCTCTGGAAAGGATATGTAACATTGCTAGAACCGACAACTTCGCCAGATACATTAACCTTGGTGAATTTTGAAGAATGTCCGCTAGTATTCGTGTTGCACGGAGTTGAATTCTCTAATAATGTCCTCGGAATATTATTCAAATTATCAATTAATCGAGAAAAATAAAAGACAAGTTAAAGAGACATAAACGATTATATTCCTAAAAAATTAATCCAACATGTATTCACGGCTAAACAAATATTACTATTTAATTATTACGTGAACAAATGTTTATAGATATATTATGCCGTAAAAAAATGAAAATTTTAGTATGTCAAATAATAATTGTCCTTAAATATTAATAAATTATTTATAAAGCCCAACATATATTAATATTTTACTATTTTCTCAACTTCAAACTAAAACAAACAGATTCTTAACAATTTTAAAAAATAAGAATCAGCTTAAAAATAATCCATCTAAAGAACTATAACTAATTTAAATGTATATATATAAACAAAAATATCAAATAAATATATACCAATGTATTACACAAATGCTAGCCCACGAATAAATTATCAAAATTATTATTACTATAATTTAACTACAAAACAATCCTGAATTTTGCAACCCAAATAACAAATTTTTGAAAACAAAAAATAAAAAATCGAGAAGCCCAAAATTTTGGGCTGGAATATATAGCAGATCATATATATACAAATGAATTGGGCTCAGACAATTAAGCTGAGCCCATTATAATAATAAATCACAACAGCCCACGATTTGGATTGTTGTGCCATTATTTTTAACGTGCAGCAGTAAACATCCACTCCCCAATGTGGAACTCTATCTAGAGTGTTCCACACTCTTCTTTCCCACTATGTCTGCATCCAACGTTTCATTTTCACCGTTTAGTTTCCCCTCTCTACTTTCTCTCTCTACTCAAACGAAACCCTTCCCAGATTCCTCTCTACTTTCTTTCTGTAAATCAGGAAGATCAAACCCCATATCCCGTCTAAATCTCTTATTCTTACCAATCTTAGATTCAGAACAGGTTGGTGAACACTGTTGAAATCGTTTGAAATGACGATTTTTCTTATTTTTATTTGATTTTCTCTCATTTACTAAAAGTATGGAATCTTGGGTTACTAATTGGTCGAATAGCGGGCAATCCGAAATTTTTTTGAATGATATTCAAGAAAAAAGTTCAACTGTGAATCATATTTTTTCTTATATGCTGAAACATCTTCTGATTCAAATGAAGCATGCAGTGTATTTACCGTTGTTTATCTAGATTTTGGATTTGAGATTTAGCCGGGAACATTACCGATGACGAAGGGGTTTTCTTGTTCTTTTGATGAACAAATGAAAAAAGCTCTTTTCCGAGGTCAAATTTTAAATTGTTTCTCTGTTCACCGATTCAAACCCTGAAATTTTCTGTATGCTTTGGATTTGAGTCAAAGTCCGGAAAAATATGCGATGAGGAAGGAATTTGATAAAAAAATTCGAAAAAATGAAAGTAACTACACTTTTTTCTGTTGAGTGAGGAAATCTGAACCTGTTTAACATTTTAAATGACAGAAATGCTCTCTTTTCTGTCATTAAAGTGTCCAGATGAAAAATCACTTACAGATCTGGAATTTTTAAGAACATCCGTACCCTATTTTTTAGTAATCTGGACCATGCAGTGTTTTGGTTGTGTATTTTTCCAGATTTAACATTTTTTCCAGCTTTGGTTAATAAAAATTTTTGAAAAAATGAAAGAAACTACACTTTTTTCTGTTGAGTGAGGAAATCTGACCCTGTTTAACATTCTAAATGACAGAAATGCTCTCTTTTCTGTCATTCAAGGGTCCAGATGAAAAATCACTTACAAATCTGGATTTTTTAAGAACATCCGTACCCTATTTTTTAGTAATCTGGACCATGCAGTGTTTTGGTTGTGTATTTTTCCAGATTTAAACACTCTTTGTAAAGAAGGATGTGAGTTTTCTTTTAAATATCCTTTTCTTAAGGATTAAAAACTTTGCATACTTAATTTTTTACAGATCTGCTAAAATGATACTCTTACTGCAAAACAATGAGGAAATCTGAATATATTGACCATTCGAAAAAGATTTTACTTATTATCTGTATTTATTGGTAACTTTGACATCTATTAGAGAAAAAAGATACGATGATGAAGGGTTTTTATTAAAAATTTCGTGAATTTAGGGAAAATAAACATAGTCAGTATTTGAATGAGGAAAACTGACCATGTTTAACCTTCATCATTCTCTAATATTCTTTTTCTGGTATAATAAGCCTAACCTAAAAAGAAAAAAAAACTTGAAGGTCTGAAAAGCTTAACAACATCCGAATTCTATTTCTTAGTGATTTGTATCATGCAGTGTATTGGTGGTGTATTTTTTCAAATGCTAACACTATTTGTTTACCCTCCGACTCAAGATTTTACTTTGTATGTTTTAGAATTGAGATTTACAGGAGAATTTTGATGAGATGATGAAGGAGTTCTTTTCAAAATATCAAAAATGAATGAAAAATACACTTTTCTGTAAGGATGAATTAGGAAATCTTTCTATTTTTATCATTCAAAATATATTACTATTATACATCTCTATTATTTCAAAGATTTTTAACAACACCCTCAGTCCAAATTACTGAAATGTATCATGCAGAACTTTGTGATGTATTTAATACGATTTCATGTTAAATAATCGGGAAGGAAAGACATGTCTTCTTAATAACATAATGTGAATGGATTAAAATCTATTCTGAGTTATTTTTTTGCAGATATGATGTACTCTGTAACAAATTAAAAGCGAGACTAATGTTTTGCGTCATTCTATATTTTACGTCAGAATTATGATAGTATATATTTACACATTGACTATTCATGATTGTTTTATATAGATTTTATTGTTCTGAATATATATTTTATATAGATCCTTACATTCAATTAGATACTATAGATTTTTTACTGATTTATTCACAAATTTTATATAGATCCTTACATGCAATTGGATACTATAAGTTGAACATCATTTTTAATCACATACCTTATACACCTACATAAATATATACTCATTGATGTAATACTTTTAATAGTTGATGTAATTTTAGTAGACCAAAGAAAAAACTGTTATGGTAGAAAATTGGAGAGAGGCATAAAAATCACAAGGTTTATAATAATTGGAGTTTAGACCGAGGTGTGAAATTTTATTGAGAAATAATAAAATGGCAAACGAAAAAATTAGTGGACATGAATAGTTGCAATTCTTTTAAATATTTAAGATCTAACATTAAACAAATTATTAAATCGATAAAAATATTATATATATATATATATATATATATATTTTTTTTTAAGCATATGTAATAACTTGATAGATGAATGTACTATGCTATATAAATTATAGGGTACAATAAAGAATAAAATGAACGATAAAGAAATAATGAACTAAGTTGTACTATGAATGATTCAATTGTACTATGTAAATAAGTATCACATAATTAAATTAAAACATGCTGAAAAATAAAGAAAATTGAAATGTGAATGTTAATATTAATTTGACAATAGATTAGAAAAATAATTACGTCGAATAAAGTACGGTATAGTTTAAATAAAAAATAAAATGAGAAAAATAAAATTGGAATGCGTGGTTTAATCATTTATATATAAGACTTTTAAATGGATGTGCAATGTTTGAAAAAATTAGGAGTTTTCACTATAACTAAATAAGGAATTAAAGACATTACAAATTATGTAAAACATTTATTATATTTTATATAGATTGTAGCATGTGTCTTGATTGAAGATTGTGAGATACTAGGTACATAGTCAATCTTCCATAAAAAATATTATTTATTTTGTAATTATACTATAGTATGATTTTTATTGTAAGTCACACATAATTTTTAAATTTCGACGTTGCATTGAGAAAATAATTAAGGAAAATTGAAATAAGCAACCTTAAATCAATAAGTACATTATATTAAAGAGGGTTATACTTAATCATTAAAAAAAAAAATTAGAAAATAGCTTCCATGACAAAAGTTGGATGTTGGACCTTGATACTAAGTTGCTGGAAGTTTTTCCTCACATTAAAATATGTAAAGAATTTCATGTGCAAATGTATATTGAAATCGAAATTATTTATTAGAGAATTATAGAAAAGTACGTTAGACCTAATATTTTGTGTGTATATAAACAAATAATTGACTTATGAATGTCAGTTGATGATATAATGAGACAATTAAAAATGTGTTTTTCTTCAAATGTCAGTGATTTGGTACAAAACATAAAAATATATGCCTCATTATTCCGTTATTTATATGTTTTTCAATCATCGTATAACTTTATTTAAGATATATTAATGATGATCGAGTCTGTGTATAATGAGAAGTAAACAATAGTTTGAATAAATCAAACTTTACATGTATAATAAAAAATTTTGTAAGACTAAATATCTCTACAATATATTATGGTATGTCGTTTTTTACGAATCTTTTAACATTAATTATTATAAATTATTTTATTAAGACTAACGTTATTTAACTTTTCTATTTCTCTTTTGTGATTCTTTTAGTTCTTAGTTGATTCAAAATTATGTTTGTTCAATGCATTAATTAAATTACATTGATCTATGAAATTATGTATATATATTACAGTGATCACAATGTACAATTATTTTATGTTCAAATTAATTTTTTTTATTAATAATAATAAAAATTTATAAGCACGTGCAACGCACGTGAGTAGTGCTAGTTTCATAAATATACAGCATATGAGTAAAGTGGGGAACATGATCCGCATATTAACGTGAAACTACTTTTGTGGCAATTGATTGAGTGAGTTAAAAAAACAACTAAAAATTATAAAATATGAATATAAGAAGATGAAAACATGGAAGAAGAATTGGAGAGCAAGGTGCTTGATGAGCAAGAATTGGTAAAAAGGTCTCATAGAATTAAATAATGATTTGGAAAAGTCAAAAACAATTTTATAGTATATGCACATGCCAATCCATTGCCAACCTATACACTAGTGTAATCCCATTGGGATCTGCAAACCCACAATGAAAAACAATTAACACCTCAGATCATATCACTTCTAACTTTTCTTTGATATGAAAATCCATTTAGCCAGTGGCAGTGGGTGAAAACAAATATTGCAATTTCAAAAAGGGCCAATTGTATGGGATACTCATGCTGCAGATTCCCAAGATTCAATTTTTTTAAATCTTCTTTTTTTGCTTCTTAATTGAATAATTCTGTATGTGATCTTTCCTACCCAACAGATATCAACTTTAATTAATACAAAATACGAGTATAATTAACTTAGTAATCACACTCAACTTGTCAAAGATAGTTACGTACACTAGAATATTCTCATCGTGGATATGACTTATGAGGAAGTCGATCATCTATATTATTTCTGGTGAACTTTCAGGGAATTTCGAAGACAGAAATATCCACAATGATATGAAGTGTTAGGAAATGGATCATTTGCAGGGCGTCCGCCCCCTGCACAGCATGCTAGGCATCAAAACAACGTTTCAATGAGACAACGTCGTTTTGGTATCTAGCACGCGGTGCAAATACGTGCACCCTATAGAATGTTAGGAATTAACTCATACACGATCACAAAATTGAAAATAACAAGAACGAGAAAATAACACACAATATTGGTTACCTAGTTCGTTATGATGTGTAACTACGTCTAGGAACGATACTAAGCCATGAAATTCAGTATATCAACCAACTTAAACCATAATGAGAAAACAACTATTTATAATAGCTAATGGGCCAAAAACTTGAAGCCCAAGTAAAAATCTACGCCTCAACTGTCACGGCCGCGTTACGTCAAACTTCACGCCTGCTTAACAAAGCACATTTTGTCGCGGCCATAATACCTTCACAGCACCAAATTCTTAAACACGGGCACTTCTGTCGTGGCCGCAACTTACACCTGTCATGGCTGCAATACTAACGACGAAATTCAGGTTCCAACTCAACAATCTCCCACTTGGAGACTGAACACTCTCAAAATCATGATCACCATGTCTTCTTGTTCTCAAACTTCCCCGATATCCGCTTAGTATCGCCTAGCCTCCACTTCACGTTCCAAGGCCAATTGAAGTTAATTTCTCTAAGGTCACCACCTTAGTAAACATATCAGCTGTATTCTCACTTCCAAGTATCTTCAACAGCCGCAAAGTCTTCACCTCCAGTAGATGTCGAATATAATGATATTTCAACTCTACATGTTTTGTCCTCGAAAGAAATGTCGGATTATTCACCAAGAAAATTGCACTTTGACTATCACTGTAAAGAATGTTATTTCCATGTTTCTTTCCCCAGTTCACCAAAGAAACATTGCAACCAAACCATTTCCTTGCTCGCTTCCGTCATAGCCACATACTCGGCTTCCGTGATGGATAAAGCAACAATATTTTGCAACTTGGAAGTCCAGGAGATCGCAGTACCCCCATAAGTAAACACATACCCGATAGTACTTCTTCTCTCATCCAGATCATTTGATGCCAAATCCGCATCAACATAACCAAGCAACTAGGCACTCTCGCCACTAAAACAAAACATCTTTTCCATGGTACCTTTCAAGTATTACAAAATCTATTTCACTGCTTCCCAATGCTGCTTACCCGGATCACTCATGAACCGGATCACTACTCTCACTACATGCGCAATATCTGGCCTAGTATATACCATAGCATACATTATGCTGTCAATTACAGAAGCATAAGGTGTCTTCATCATTTGGGTACATTCCTCCTTAGTACTTGGCGACTCCTTCTTCGACAACTTGAAGTGACTTCCCAACGGGACACTGACACGTCGGTTTCTAACCTAGTGTTCCACAAGTGTACGGATGTAGGTGTAGTAGCGATAATCAAGGTCGATCCCACAAGGAATAGTTTTAGGTAATTTGATACCTCAATACTCTAAGAATGTCCTAACTAGATACTAGGTTGTAAAAATGTTGATTTTAACAAAAACTGAGGAATTTAACGAATAACTATGTTACTTTTGACTTGGCAAACAAAAAGAACTAACAATCAATGAGAAAGGGTATCCTAGGGCCTCGGTTTCAGGATATTACTTCAATGTTGAATATGATTAACCTATTGATTTACCAATTCTAGTGTTTATTAGGCGGCACGACAATAATCTAACCCTTCTCTCGAAGCGATTAAACTGTTGATTAATTAAGCTAATTACCCTCTCGAATCAATTAAACCTAATAACTCCCAAATGTTCCTAAGCCACGACCTACACAGTCATAGACAATTGTGCTCTATATCATAAGTCTGATAACGATTCCCTCCTCTCGAAGCGGAATTGCTAAACTAAATTACTAAATCTAGGTGATCAAGCTAAATCTAGTTATAAGAACAAACATAGAGATAAACACATAAATAACGGAATTAATAAATTAAATCATAATCAAAACTTGTCATAATAATCCCTACTCTCTAACCCTAGGACACGGATAGCTTAACTACTCATGCCTAGCAATAATTCAATACAAAAGTCTATGGAAAACATTGTAAAAGATTAAACTAGGAAAGAACGACTAAACCCGGATGAATCCATCTCGATGATCTTCGTCTTCGTTGTCCTCCAAGACTTCTTCTAGGTAGAATGATGATGTAACTAATGTTCTTGATGTTTTCTATCTGATTCCCTGATTTCTAGAGCTTGGGGTCCTATTTATAGAGTTGGGGATGTATCTTTGGGAAGATAGGATCAAAATCCTACTAAAACAAGGAAACTTCCGTGGAATGACACGGCCGTCTTGGCATTGTGACGCGGCCGCGTTCTTTTTGCTCAGACAGGTTTTCAGGTCTGACTTCTAAGCCTTTTTTTTGGGTCTTCCGGTCATTTTTGGGATTTGTCCCTTTCAGACAAAGTTGTATCCCTTTGAATCAGCTTTCTAACGCCACCAAGTGCACCTCTATCGGAGTTGTAGATCTCAAGATATAGCCAAAATACTAGAGGTGTGTCAAGCTGACAGAAAACTTCACTTTTCGGGACACATTTTGAGGCGGCCGTGTTGGTTGGCAATGCATTTTTCCATGTTCTAGGCCACTTTTGACGCGGTCATGTTCATATTTGACGCAACCGTGTTGGTCCTTTTGCTCCTTTAACTCCCTTTTCATCCGTTTTAACCCTATTTGACTTGTTTCTTCTTCGAACTTCATCCAAATGGAATAAAATTACCTAATTAACTTCAAAATAAGTCGAAACACATCAAATGACCCAAATATGATAAATATAAATAAATGCCGGTCAAATATGCACGTAAATGATATAAAATATGATCCTAAATCGACCTAAATACATGCATAAGTAACGTGTATCAGACACTCACAAACTTCGAATTTTCTATGTTGAATCTTTCCAGGACCTTCTGGATGTAATCCGCCTGCGAAAGATACAATCTTCTTGCATCTCTATTCCTTTCGATTCTCATACCCAAAATCTGTTTGACTTCTCCAAGATCCTTCATGGAGAATCGGTTGGATAATTGTCTCTTCAGCTTATCCGTCTCACTTGGATCAGCTCCTGCAATCAACATATTATCAGCATATAAAAGTAGGATGAGATAACTCTTGTAGTAACAACAGTGGTCTGCATAGCATCTGCTATAACCACTTTCCAGCATGAAATTGTCAAACTTCTCGTACCACTACTTCGGAGCTTACTTCAACCCATACAAGATCTTTCTCAACTTGCACACAAGTTCTTCCTTTTCTTCGGCTACGAATCCCTCCGGTTGTACCATGTAAAGATCCTCCACTAAATCATTGTAAAGAAATATTGTCTTTACATCCATCTGATGTAACAACATGTTTTATGCAACAACCATACTCAACACCATAAGAATAGTCGTCAATTTCACAACAGGAGTAAATATATCAGTATAATTAATACCAAAACGCTGCTCAAACCCCTTCACAACCAGCCTAGCCTTGTAGCACTTGCTACCATCAGTTTCACTCTTAATTATGTAGACCCACTTGCAGTGCAGTGCTTTCTTGCCTTTTGGGAGCTTAAGCAGTTCCCAAGTGCCATTCTGGTTAAGAGATGTCAATTCATCATCCATGGCATCTTTCCATCTTCGCCTTTCATCAACTTGTTCTGCTTCTGCATAGCTCTCAAGTTCACCACGTTAGTAAGCAATAAATGAAAGTTAGACGGCGAATACCTATCAGGTGTACGTCGCTCTCTAGTCGGTCTCTGCAGTGGAACAACATTCTGAGGTGGTGGTGGAGTTCTTGGCTCATCCTTAAGAACCTCCTCTTCATTCTGACCATCCTTACTCCCACTCGAGTTTGAGATGTCTAACTCGACTACCTTAGGTTTAGAGCTGTCAGAACTCGATGCCTCTAATCTATCCTTGTACATCACCTGTTCATTGAAAACCACATCTCTATTGTGAATCATCTTTCGGTTCTACTCATCCCAGAGCCTATAACCAAACCCATCGCCATCACAATCAATGAACGTACATTTAATAGATTTAGCATCTAACTTACTTCTATCAACATAACTAATATGAGCATATGCAACACAACAAAAGATATGTAGAAAGGACATGTTTACCTCCTTTCCCGTTCATACCTCCTCCGATATCCGATTCTCCGATAGAGTCGATAGGCCTCTATTGATCAGGAACGCAACTATGTTTACAGCATCCGTCCAAAACATCTTTGGCAACCCAATTTTCAACCTCATGGATCTAGCTCGCTCATTCAGCATTCTGTTCATCCTTTATGCTACTTCGTTCTGCTGGGGAGTTCCTCGCACTGTCTTCTCCATGTGAATCCCGTTCTCAGCACAGTAGTCATTAAACTCCTTGAGGTCATACTCACCTCCATTATCATACCTCAGACACTTCACCCTCAGCCTTGTCTCAGTTTCAACCATGGCTTTCTACTTCCTGAAAGTATAAAAAACATTAGATTTATTTTTCAGAAAATAAACTTATACCTTTCTTGTGGAATCGTCGATGAATATCATATAGTATGATAATCCACCAAGGGACGTCACAGACGCCGGTCTCCATAGATCACTATGGACCAACTCCAACTTTTCAGTCTTTCAGGTTCTGTCGACCTTGAGAAATTCACTCGCCTCTGTTTCCCAAACACATAGTCTTCACACAAGCCAACTTCCACACTCTTCAGGTCAGGCAGTCTACCTTTCGAATACATCACCTTCATCCTCTTCTCACTCATGTGGCCCAACCGATAGCCACAAATTCACCTCACTTGCTACGTCTGCAAGATCAATGCAATCTCTGGAATTCGTTGTCATATACAACGTATCTTCCTTCTTACCTCATGCCACTATCATAGCTCCTCTTGTACTCTTCCAATTGCTACAGTCGAATGTTACCACGTAACCCTCCTTATCAAGCTACCCAACTGAAAGTAGATTCCTCTTCGTTCCGGAATGTATCGGACTCCATTCGGCACCAAAGTGGATCCGTTTGAGGTTGCAACTTGTACGTTTCCTTTTCCCATAATTTTCAGGGGTTCATTATCTACAAGATACACCTATCCAAAATTTCCAGAAACATAATCATTCATAATTTCATAAACGCTCCGGAATCCAGCGTCCAGGACTCCATGGGACTAGACACGCTCAAGACCAACTCATCACCATCATCTCCTTCAGTGGTTGTGTTTCGCTGTCTTCTTGTCTGCTTGATCCCTTTTGTTCTTTTTTGGTGCCTTACACTTATTTCTAAAGTGATCGAACTCGTCACAATTCCAGCACTTGATCGAGCTTGTATCCTTCTTAGATTGGCTCTTTCATCTGGATTTAGACCTTCCCCGATTTTGCCTTCCCTTCGGCCTGCCTCTGTTCTCGGTATTCAATGCTGACCTGATCCTGATTCTTTCCTACGAATCTCTTCAGTAACCATCAGATCCTTACCTTGTCAAACTTCAGCTTAGCTTCCGCAGCGCTAACTGTTGTCATTGTACCGGCCCAACTGTAGAGCAGAGATGACAACATAATAAGGGCACGTAGTTCGTCGTCAAATTTAATTTCCACCAAGTTCAACTGCGAGTTAATCATGTTGAACTCGTTCAGGTGCTGCTGCACCAATGTACCCTCCGTCATCCTTGGTTGAACAATCTCCTAATGAGATGTACCTTGTTCGTCGTAGATGGATTATGATACATCTCCTACAAAGACGTCAACATCTCATTTGTCGACTTCGCTGCAGTCGTGTGATAAGCGACTTCCTTAGACAGCGATAAACGTATCGCGCCCATCGACTTCCTGTCCAATAATGCCCACTCCTTTGCGTCCATCTTCTCGGGTTTTGCTTTGAGAGGCAAGTGCAGATCTTTACCGTAAATGTAATCCTCCATCTGCATCTTCCAGAAACCGTAGTCAGAACCATCAAACTTCTCGATCGACACCTTTCCTTCCATCGCGATGCTCCCTTCGAACTCGGAGTTCTGATACCAGTTGTTCGGAATTAACTCACACGATCACAAAATTGAAGAAAACAAGAATGCGAAAATAACACACGATGTTGGTTACCCAATTCGTTACGATGTGTAACTACGTCTGGGGACGATACCAAGCTAGGGACTTCACTATATCAACCAACACAAACAATAATGAGAGAAGAACTATTTATAATAGTAAATGGGGCCAAAAACTTGAAGCCCAAGTAAAAACTTAGACCTCAACTGTCGCATCCACGACCTACCCTGTCGTGGTCACGTTCCGTCAAACTTCACGCTTGCTTAACACAGCACCTTTTGTCGCGGCCGTGATACCTTCACAGCGCCAAACTCTTAAACGCGGACACTTCTGTCGGGGCCGTGATAGGTATAAATCGTTGCTGCGATACTAACGACGAAATTCAGGCTCCAACTCAATATAGAACATTTGGATCCGAGGTGTTAAAAGTATATGAGATCTACTTTCCCTATTTGTACAATTTCCTTTTGGAAATTTATGATGTGCAGAAGTAGAAGATCCAAATGAAAAGTCGAGAGTGAGCAGTTGCATTACCATAGAAGACGAAAACAAATAATGATGACAATTCATAATCATGGCAACTCTTGTACACGGGCCAGTACATACTTCACCAAGTCAATGCATACTCATGAAATTTACATGTACTCCATTAAGAAAATATAAAAATCATGTTTTAAAAAGGTTTATTTTATATAAATATATATATATATATATATATTATCAATTTGATGACACTACATATAAAAAATAGTTTCTTATTTATATGACATATATATTATATTATTTTATTTGACCAGCTCAATGAAATTATTTATGAAATTAAAATTCTAAATTTATACTTTAAAGTAAAACAAGACAGTCGCTTTGAAACATGTTTCTTTTTGTGTGACAAAAAATATTTTCAAATATCTACTATAATAAAAAATATCTTTGTGATATATTTTTTGAGATGACAGATGTTGTTTGTAATAAGAAGTTTATGCGACAACTTGTGGTCACAAAATGGTCTATAAATTATATAAAGACATTTTGTAGTCTGGTTTAAGAGACAAGTAGAAGTTTATTCATGATAATGCCTTAATTTTGATGATGAGAAATCGAAGACAGTCCTTACAATTGAGTTGAGTTGTTATCTGTTGGCATGTGATGTTTGCTTATCATCTTTTTTCTTCTTCCTGTGTTTGTGTTTGCACAGCAAAAATAAAGTAAAGGTGCACTTCCAACAGTTTATATACAATCCAACTACTAGTGTACTGTAAACCACATTTCTCTTACATTTTGTAAAATAGTAATATCATATGATTACTCCACATGTACGATATGCGTCCAATTATTAAATCATAGATGCTCAAAATATTAAATAATTGAACTTCTCTTTTTTACCTCCAAATAGCCCATTAAACTCTGCAAAATCGACCAAATCACTCCTTCAATTTCTGAAGCTTCTAAATGCCACACCATTTCCCCATTCCGCGTTCAACCATTCAAAATATATTTATTTCGTTTACAACTAAGATTCAAAATAAATGGTTCAATTTACAATACTTATTCAATAACCAACTAACAAATCATTGTTTATTTTAATTTAGTTTATATATCAAACTATTCAACAAGGTTATAAAAGTCGTTAGGCGCTAGTTAGGCGGTGAACTGGGGCCTAGCGACTAGTTGGGGTCTGGACGGGACTAATCGGGACATAGACGTAATTAGATGGGGAGAAATCGAGAAATAAACATAGACAGTCAATGGGAACCTAACGCCTAGGCGGGGATTAATCGGAGCTAGTCGGAGATTTTTAGCTATTCAATATAAGGGCATCTCCAATGCTAAAACTAAACTAGTGCAGATTCTGCAGTACTTTAGTGCAACATCTGCACTTCATCTCTAACTATGTGCTCTATTTTTTGCACTAAAAAATAATATTCATTATAATTTATTGGTTTTCTCTTTACTTTTATTTTTTTTTAATATAAATCGCAATATATGTATAAGATCACATGGAATATAATATTTTCATACTAATATTTTAGTTTTTATTTTAATATAAATAAAATTTGAACAAAACATGTAAATAAGAATAAGATTAATGCAAAATTAAAATTGAAATTATTTTAATACTTTAGTACATTAATTGTTTGATATATTTAAAGTATTTTTTTTGTTGTGAATTAGTAGATGCATTAATTTTAAGAATAAAAGAAAAAATTGAGGGGAAGAGAAACAGCTGAAATGATTAATAATGTTTGAGTCGTCGTTTTCTGTCCGTCGGTCCAAAGATAAAAGGACATTCATTTCCATGATAAACGAATCATTGCTTCTCTCGTTCAACATACATAATACACAAATTGGACTTAATTGCTATTTTAATTTATCAACCCTACCTCTAAATTAAGAGCCAACTTCAATAACACTGTGATATCGATATCACTGTTAGAGAATAATATATATATATTTAAATGTTGCAATATGATGCAAAGAAACACAACCTCAAAAAAAGAGACCCCCTCAACTCACACAAACAATTCTACAATCACCTTTAATGCACACTATGAATTATACACTCTAAATCTGGAAATGAACTTAAACACACAAGAATTAACGTGGTTCGGCAAATGCCTACATCCACGGATCAAGGAGAGAAAGGATTTCACTAGAGAGATCAAAGAGTTACAAGTTACAATCAATTCCAAGAACTTGAACTATCTTTATAAGCTCTAATCTCTTGTAACTACCTTCTAGAGAGAGAGCTAATCCTAATCACGTGCTAAACTGTCAGTTACAACAGAATTTCCCACTTGCTGGATCAGAAAATAGAAGTTACAACCGTAATCTCCACAAAATCACAACTAAACCACCTTTCTGTCAAAGCTAAACAACAACACAAGATAGACAACGGTTATCTTCCTAATAGACAACGGTTTTGACAGTTAAGTTAGTTAAAACCGTTGTCTTATTGCTGAAAACAGCTTTACAGAATGATAACTGCTTCTTGAGCTGAATTTCTTGTGCTTCTGACCTCGA
The DNA here is from genome assembly GCA_958295605.1 of Ajuga chamaepitys. NCBI lineage: Eukaryota > Viridiplantae > Streptophyta > Magnoliopsida > Lamiales > Lamiaceae > Ajuga > Ajuga chamaepitys. The sequence continues at coordinate 9,515,768 of OY282506.1, forward strand.
TCAGCTTCTAGACACCTTCCAAGTTTATCTTTATGATTGTTGAAGACACATCCACACACTTCATATTCTCCACCTTGTCTGAAACAAACTATCTCTCACCAAACAACATAATCTCAATCCATAGCAATCCATCCTTTCCCTCCTCAACCAATCACAGCCTTCTCAGGCTGTTCTTTGTTCAAACCTGCTCCACTTGAACCAACTGCTGACAGTATTGAAACTTACCAGCACTCAAAGCTTTTGTTAGCATGTCAGAAGCATTCTTTTCTGTCTTTACCTTCACCAGCTTTACCAAACCTTTATCAGTGATGTCTCTTATAAAATGTAATCTGACATCAATATGTTTGCTTCTTTCATGAAATACCTGATGCTTTGCTAAGTGTAAAGCACCTGGGAATCACACAAGACCTCTACAGACTTCTGTCCAAGACCAAATTCAGTAAGAATTCCTTTAAGCCACATTGCTTCCTTCACTGATTCTGTTAATGCCAAATATTCTGCCTCTGTTGTTGATAATGCCACAACCTGCTGCAGCATAGACTTCCAACTCACAGCTGTCCCATACATGGTGAAAATGTAACCGGACTGAGATTTTCTTGAATCCAGATTAGAAGCATAATCTGAATCAACATATCCTTGTAAAATCTTTTCATCAGAGTTCTCAATCCTTTTGAATACTAAACCCATACTGCTAGTTCCATTTAGATATCTAAGTACCCATTTTAATGCTTCCCAATGAAACTTTCTAGGATTGGCTATATACCTACTAACTACACTAACTGCATGAGCAAGATCTGGCCTGGTGCATATCATTGTATACATAACTGAACCAACAGCATTTGCATAAGGAATTCTCTCCATTTCTTCAGATTCTGCCTTTGTTTTTGGCTTCTGTTGTTCTGATAGTTTGAACTGATGCCCTAATGGAATTGACACTCTTCTTGACTCATGCATGTTGAACCTTCTGAGTACCTTCCTTATATAATCTGTCTGATGTAAGCAAAGTACTCCAGCTGTCCTTCTTCTGTCAATGTCCATCCCTAATATTCTTCTAGCATTTCCAAGTAACTTCATGTCAAACACCCTCTGTAGCTCAAACTTGAGCTGCTTGATCTCTTCTTTATCCTTGCTTGCTACTAACATATCATCAACATACAGAAGTAGAAACACCACTACCTGTTTGCCAGAGAATTTTAGGTACACACAACTATCATACTTGGACCTTTCATATCCAATAGCCTTCATGTGTGTATCAAACTTAATGTACCGCTGCCTAGGACTTTGTTTGAGTCCATATAGAGATTTCTTTAACAAACACACTTTCTCTTCATGTCCTGGCATCTCAAAACCCTCTGGCTGTCTCATATATATCTGTTCATTCAGATCACCATGGAGAAAAGCAGTCTTTACATCTAACTGTTCTAACTCCATGTCAAATTGATTAACTATTGCAAGGAGAATCCTTATGGAGCAGTGTTTTACCACTGGTGAGAAGATCTCATCATAATCTATTCCTTCCCTTTGTGTGAATCCTCTTGCAACCAACCTGGCTTTGAATCTAATGTACTCAGTGTGTGTTACCTCCACCTTCTTCTTATATATCCATTTGCAGCTCACTAGTTTCTGCTTGTGAGGTTTATCCACTAACACCCATGTTTTATTCTTTTCTAGAGACTCAATCTCTTCCTTCATAGCTATTAACCACTTATCTTTGTCAAGACTGTTAATTGCTTCCTTAAAATTTCTTGGCTCAGGGAATGCAACCTCTTCAGCTGTGACTAATGCATAAGCTGTAAGATAATCTTCAGAATATCTGGTAGATGGTTTTATTATCCTTTTCTCTCTGTCTCTTGCCAGTTGGTAGTCATGTAGTTCATCTTCTTCTTCTGTTTCCTCAACATCTGAGTCTTCTGTTTCATCAGTATGATCCTCATTTCCAGGCTCCACCTTGACTTGTGACCCCTTTGAACTAGATTCTGTGACCACCTTCTGTTCGTATGATTCATTGAATGGCATTATGTCTTCTGCAAACACTACATCTCTACTGATGAGAATCCTGCCTTTTCCAGGTTCAGTGCACCATAATCTGTAGCCTTTAACCCCTGCAGGATATCCCAACATAATACATTTCAATGCTCTAGGTTCTAACTTGTCTTGTTTGATGTGCACATAAGCTCTACACCCAAAAGTTTTTAGGTGAGAGTAATTTGGTGGTTTCCCAGACCATTTCTCTTCAGGTGATACTCCATTATTAGCCGTTGAAGGAAATCTATTTATCAGGTATGCTGCAGTGGAAGCTGCTTCCCCCCAAAACCTTTTATCTAATCCAGAGCTGGACAACATACACCCAACTCTTTCCAATATGGTCCTATTCATCCTCTCAATAACACCATTTTGTTGGGGATTTGCTGGAACTGTTTTATGTCTTTTAATGCCCTTATTCTTACAGAAATTGTTGAACTCTTCAGATAAGAATTCTAAACCATTATCTGTTCTTAGGCATTTCAGAGTTATCTGTTTCTCATTTTCCACTTCCTTGCACCAATGCTGGAATTTATCAAACACTTCTGTTTTTGACTTTATAACATAGAGCCAAACTTTCTTTGATAAATCATCCATCAGGCTTAAGTAGTATCTGCCTCCACCAAGTGTTTGGACCCTCGAAGGGCCCCATAGATCTGCATGAACATAGTCTAATAATGCTTGTGAGTTTGTTTTCCCTGTTGGATATGGTAGCTTCTTGGATTTTCCAAGAATGCAATCTTCACAGCTTGAGAGATTTTCTGTGATGCCTTGACACTGAATTGCTTTATTCTGGATCGGCTGTTGTATTCCAGATTCACTCACATGGCCCAATCTTGCATGCCAAAGATGCTTATCTTCAGAAACTGTAACATCAGCTTCTCCTTCAATTACAGATCCATCCAGATAGTATAAGCTGGCCCTTCTGATTCCTCTGAGGACCACCTTGTTATCCTTCATTACATTCAGATAACCTTCTCCAGATTTGAATATGCATCCTCTGGTTTCAAGTGTCCCTAGGCTTATCAGATTTCTTTTCAGTTGGGGTATATATCTCACATCCTTGAGTATCTTCACAGATCCATCATGAGTTTTCAGTCTAATGGACCCTATTCCTCTTACAGGGCACACATGATCATTTCCCAGCATAACATTTCCAGTTTGAAGTTCTTTGAATTCATAAAACCAGTGAATATTTGGACTCATGTGAAAACTGCAACCTGAGTCCAAGATCCAGCTACCCTCTCCCTTAGTTTCTGATACATTTAGGATTTGTGGATCTTCCTCCTTGGATTCTGCAATTTCTGCAGAGCTTGATGCCTTGTTGTTCTTTTGAGACATCCTCTTCTTCCATTCGAAGCAATCTTTCTTGAAATGGCCAGGTTTCTTACACCAGAAACATTTCTTGGATTCTTTATCCTCTGCAGCCTTGCCTTTCCCATTTGCCTTTTTCTTTGATGACTCAAAATTTCCTGGTTTCCTTGATTTCCAGTTCTTTCCAGCTTTGATGCTCAGGCTCTCAGAATTTCCTTCTGATTTGTCCAGATGCACTCTCTGCATTTCCTTTGATCTTAGTGCAGATTGAACCTGTAGTAGAGTCACAGTAGACTCTTTCCCATATAACATAGCATCCTTCAACTGATCATAGGATTTAGGGAGAGAGTTTAACAGTAAGATAGCCTTATCTTCATCACTCATTGTAACCTCTACAGATTCTAAATCATCAAGGGTCTTATTGAAATCATCTAACTGATCTTCTACTCCTTTTTCATCAGAGAATTTAAATGAGAAGAGTTTTTGCTTAAGGAATAACCTGTTAGCAGTTGATTTTGCCATGTACATCTTATCCAGTGCTTGAATGATTCCTGCTGCATCCTCTTCCTTGGATACTTCCCTGAGGACTTTATCAGAGAGGCACAAGACCACTAGGCTGTGAGCCTTTTCCATGATTTCTTGTTTCTGAGTCAGAGCCATATCCTTTGGGAATGCATCTTCACCCTTCAGTGCAGCAGCTAAACCTTGTTGGACCAGGAGTGCTTTAACCTTGATTTTCCACAATCCATAGTCGTTCTTGCCATTGAACTTCTCGGTTTCCATCTTTGTGATTGACATGTTTGAGTTTAGGATCTTCTTCTTCGCACCTCTTCCCACAGACGGCGCCACTTGTTGCAATATGATGCAAAGAAACACAACCTCAAAAAAAAAGACCCCCTCAACTCACACAAACAATTCTACAATCACCTTTAATGCACACTATGAATTATACACTCTAAATCTGGAAATGAACTTAAACACACAAGAATTAACGTGGTTCGGCAAATGCCTACATCCACGAATCAAGGAGAGAAAGGATTTCACTAGAGAGATCAAAGAGTTACAAGTTACAATCAATTCCAAGAACTTGAACTATCTTTATAAGCTCTAATCTCTTGTAACTACCTTCTAGAGAGAGAGCTAATCCTAATCACGTGCTAAACTGTCAGTTACAACAGAATTTCCCACTTGCTGGATCAGAAAATAGAAGTTACAACCGTAATCTCCACAAAATCACAACTAAACCACCTTTCTGTCAAAGCTAAACAACAACACAAGATAGACAAAGGTTATCTTCCTAATAGACAACGGTTTTGACAGTTAAGTTAGTTAAAACCGTTGTCTTATTGCTGAAAACAGCTTTACAGAATGATAACTGCTTCTTGAGTTGAATTTCTTGTGCTTCTGACCTCGATCAGCTTCTAGACACCTTCCAAGTTTATCTTTATGATTGTTGAAGACACATCCACACACTTCACATTAAAGATGAGGGATTCACTAAATTATATAATTTTATTTTTATCTCACAATGGTACCATAGAATCACCCGTAAATTAATATATGGTTTTGTTTGCTTGTAAGTGCAATTTTTGAGATACCAACTGAAGTGCATGGCTTATTCTATACAGTTTAACTCTTTGTGATTATGTTTTCATTTCCTAACTACATTCATTTTCTAAATTATAAAAATTACACTACCTTTTCAAAATTATATTGTATCAAAATGAGAATCATGTTTTACAACTCAATCTCTTCTTTGATTTGTCCGATTAAAAAAACTGAAACTTTTAATTTTATAAAAAATGTAATATATGATTCAATAAGTTAAATCAATATATAAAATAATCTTTTTTAGAACAATATATAAAAATAAACTATATGAATGTGAATTGACGATTTTGAACGAATGTTGATATTCATCTAATTGACTAAAAACAAAAAGTTCTAACTTATGAAACATGATTCTTTTTTAAGGTAAATATATTTTTCCGTCCACTAACTTTCACCAGTTTTGATTTCAAACCATTATGTTTTTCCCAAATTGATTTTAGCCTAGAACTTATAACAATTTAACTTTTTTATCCTCCTACTACCTGCAACCTGCTATGGTTATAATCTTATTTGATTAATTAATTTCAGATTACAAAAGCATGGCACTTTTCAATATTTTTTTAAATAATTATTTTACAAAAAAACTAATTAAAAAATATTACTTTTTAAAATCTGAAATTTTATAAATAAATTGTAAAATTATTTTTGAAAAATGGGAAATTATTTTAATATCCTTAAAATGAATAGAAACTGAAAATGACTTCAGAAAATCGTAAATGACTCTGAAATATAATAATCACTTAAAAGTCTAAAACTGGTTTTAAAAAGTCCAGAAATAATTTTAGAAATTTGAAATTTTGTATCAGGAAGTCTAAAAAATATTGAAATAACTTAAATTATTTAAAAACCTTGCAAATAATTTTAAGATATGAATTTTGAATAATTTTTATGTATTTCTCAAATAATATTTTCTAAATTAACCTTATAAAACAATTCTTACATTTAAAAAATAATTCCAGTTATATTTAAATAATTTATTTAATTTTATAAATGAAGTTCAAGATATTACAATGATATGAGATTTTTTTAATATATTCATTTTGAAATTCTCAAATAATATTTCTTAGATTTCAAAATATGTTCCGAATCTTGACATTATTAAATTAATTGTAAAACGTTTTTTAGTTTTATCTTTCTAATCATTTCTGGGTTTTTGAATGTTTGTCTTGTTTTCTAAAATAATTTAAAGATTATAAAATTAATGTGAATACTTGAAAATTATAAATGTGATGCTAGGTTACATGATTTACAAGTTAGAGAATAACTGTCTGAAATTAAAATAGGGGATAGTTAATTGATGAAAAATCTATCTAGCCTTTTTTAATTTAAGTAGACTTGAGTGTATATCGGGTGAAATATGGATTGAAATTAAATTACGTACCTGAAATCAACTTTGTTAAGGCAGCTATAAACAGAAAAAAAAGAGGAAAAAGAACAGCTAATTAGAGGCTAATACCCATATGATGAGAAGAAAGTAATTTGAATAATTGTGGCAAAACACCATATCCCCCCACTTGCCTAAATCATGAAACCAACTTTGGTTTTATTCTAGTAGTGGGTAACCACTCTGGAAATACAAGAAAACTACACCTTAATAATCTTTTGTGTTACATTGCAATCAAACACTGTGTACGTAGATCACTCTTTTCTGATGCCTTTGTACTACCATCGATCCGAATTGTCAATTTTTTCCTAGTGCTTTCTGGGGGCATTAATATACACTATACACTAACACACCAATTTAGTTACACCACTTATTCGGTTATACATTTTAATATTAGCTTCGTTTACATCTATGCATGTGAGATGCATATTCATGACAAAATCATTGTACGGGTGACACGATGGTACTGACTTAAGACTTAACCTAGTATGGGTTGAGAATCACCAAGGGAAATCACATGGATCCCAAAACAAAAGATTTTGGACAAAAGCCTCTTGTCATCGCTCTTCTGCCAATAACACTTGGTAACAAGTGCACTCGACTCTGTCACAAATCAACGGTCTACGAGATCTCCAAGCAAAAACAAAACAAAAGGGGAAGAGACAAGACAAAAAGAGAGGAACACTGTTCAATTCTGGAATCATATTGTAGTTAGGCAACTAGGAGTATCGTTTTGCAACCGGTTCGACATATTTCGAAGAACCCCCAAGTAGAAGTCCCAAGACAAGTTAGTTTCATTTATAGCGCCTTGACCAAACGGATGTTGCTCTACATATTCCTGAACATTTCCAGACGTCAACAAGCCTTCCAAATAAACTCGAAGATCACCTCCAGGGCCTGCAATGAGATTGATGATCAGCCTCTCATTAATCACCGAAAAGAAAAAGTGACTGCTTTGATGAATGAATAGATGAAGGATATTACATCTATCACCATGCTGTAACCTACTCCGTCCATCTTTAATAATTTCAAATACCTGATGTTTCAATTTACAGACGTTTACTAAACATCCTCTAAACTTGCCACCCATCTGTTTTGCTCCCAACCAATTGTCCATATATTTTATTGACCAAAATGTCACATGATAAGATTTGGAACTTAAGAGAGTTTATATATGACGAGAAGAATTAAAATGTAAAGAAACAATATTCCTAAAATGTAACTTGTCCAAGGCTAACTAATGGATATATTTCGATCCTCCCAAATATACAATAGAGAAGCATATAAGCCTTGTTCTTCCTTTTGCAAATAAAGATACCACCCATTTATGATGTACACTTGGAAGAACTAAATCATAGATGAACTTATTGCAACTTTACATATACCGGTGGTAACATATATTTACTCATTCCCCAAACATCAAGTGATCTACATCCATGCAACAAACAGGTATTAGGAACTAAATTTGAATCTGCAATTTAAGCGACAAAACCCAACAGAATAAACAGAAACAGGAAGGGGAACAAAATGCATATAGATCTTCTCTTCGGTGCTGGGTATATTAAAATAGTACTACTAAAGCAAAATAGAAAGAGAGAGAAATGGATGTCAGCAAATAGATGTTGTCAATTTGAGGTGATGCGTGGGAAAGGAGACGCACAAGACTTACCTAATGAATTGTCCTTTCTATTCTTGTAGTCGAACGAAGTCGGAAATATTGCAGTATGCAACTAGAAAACAATCAAGAAATACAATTAGAGAACATAACAAATGCTGGAAAAGAGAAAAGACATGATTGACCAGTATAGTACGGTGCAAAATCTTACAGGATTGAGTAAGGCCTTGTAAGGAGAATCATCCAACAATAATGTATTTGATTCATTATAATCTACGCTCTTCCAAGGCAAATTAGGATCGTCATTTTCCCAAATTCTCCTTAGCTCCTTTAAAACTAAGGGCTTGTGAATGTTTTCAAGCGTATTGAACCCTGTTTGAGTGCTATGAGACATATCCTGCATTACATTGCAAATTCTAGAAAATCTTAGATTTGTTTTGGGAATAAATTCAAGTTTCAAACTTGAAAATACATAAATTTGATATTGCATACACCGAGCTATGCACGTACAAATTGGATAAACCACTAATATGAATTGATTGATCTTTTGGTATGCATTAGTTAATATAGTATACATTGCGTTAAAAGAGGAAAATCTCAGTTTAATTGCCCACCATGCATGCATAGATTCATGGCATGTGTCATGTGGATTAGCCACGAGCCAACTTTATAAACTTGCCATTATAACACATGGTCTAAGCTAGATGCTGAAAATGCATCAAGAAACAAATTGACGGATCAACACTGATAATATGACCATATCCAAGTATCTAAAGACGCTCAACATTAATTATGTAAAGGGGTTGGTATAGTATGCTGCGCAGAACACTTACCCAACAAAATAGCAACTTGCCTTTCAAATCTCCAAATAAATATTCAACAACTCTATCAATAATTTTCCTACATAATGTAAACACGTTAAAATTAATGTGAAAAGAAAGAAGCACAGACGTCAGGAAAATCCACGAAAGACAACCAACGCTTTGAACTTTGAACCAAGAGAGAGAGAGAGAGAGAGAGAGAGAGAGATCAAATAAATAGATCGCCATTTGTGTTTTAATATATATATCCGGAAGCAGCATGAGAAACAAAGCATCAATGTTTGAGAAGTACTTGGATCTTGACGACCATACTCCCACATCAAAGTTTTGAAAGCAGAACTTCAGAAAATCGTCACAGAAAGGTCTCTTGAAAACTGAAAAGGAGGAAGTAATGATTCGGTCAAAATTGATCAACTGATCAGACATTTCGATGAAAATACAAGATCTTATCCAAATTATATAGCAATTATTGAATCTTACTTGCCCGTCCTAATATGTGTACATCTCCCCTACAACCCTTTGGTGCAGGCATTACTATATTTGCAAGCAAACCATTTACATCAAGGACAATAAGCTTCCTCTTAATAGAAGGAATCAGAGGTATTCTTGACAAATATTCTGCTTCACCCATACTAAAAGTAGAAATTTGCCTGGCCACCTCAACACCGCCAGTGAAGAAGATACTCCTTCGTTGAGCAGAATACCGTCCCTCATAAACAATAATTTCATCGTTTGCCACATCTAACCCATCCATAGGCTTTGGATTGTCTGTGGCTATCTGATTAGGATGGTTACTAAGTTGCCTTTCAGTGGCCAAGATACTCTTCCTGCCTTGAACAGAACACTGTCCCTCATAAACAATAATTTCATCACTTACCTCATGTAGCCCATTCTCAGGCATCAGATTCTCTGTAGCCATCTGGTTATGTTGGTTGCTGAGTTGGCCTTGACATGGAATAAATCTCAGACCCACCTCCATGGGACTTGGCACATCAATCCCTTCACCAAAGTTTCCATCTGATAAGTGCAAGTTTAAGATGCCATCCACCTGGCCCATGTTTTGGGTTTCATCATTAGCTTTTGCCGCCTTCTTTTTCCTTCTTCTTTTCCTTATTCTTTTCCTTTTCTTATTCACTTTCTTTGCAGCAAGATTTTCTGTTCCTATATCAAGCTTAGTATGGTCTACATTTTGGATTTCAGCCTCGATCTTTGTCTCCTCGGATGTTTTCTCTTGGGTGCTGGTGTTCACTTCAGAAATGTTCTCTTTTGACCCAGCAACTGCTTTAGAACATTCCTCCAGAGGTTCTACAGTGGAATCTTTTTCAAGAAGATTCTTTTCCACGTCATTATTGACTAATGTACTATCCCTTATACTATCTGAAGCTTCGAAATTACAATCAATATTGTCCATGGCTTGTGGTCCACTTTTCTCTACAGCCTTCTTGTACGTCGCTCTTTTGAATTTCTCTTAGAACTGTGTCCAGCAGGATAGTGCCTTAACTCTGTACCCACCGCAAGATCATTATTGTAATCTGCTCATGCGGTAAAATAAAGTTTGTGCTAGAAAACACCTTCCAAATTCTTCTAGGCTATTACAAGTTTTACAACAATGAATTGTCAGAACCATCCAGAGTTAAGGTTTTCCTTCCCACAGTGCTTTTTATACTTGCACAGATTAACCTGAATCACAAGGGGAAAAAGAAACGGTAAAAACTCGAAAACTAAAGAACAAAATGTAGTTAACGATATATCTGGAAGAATGACCAAGATAAAGAGGCTAATAAGATAGTACATTTCTTACTTTTGATACAAGTATCAATGAATTAAACAGAACAGGCGTAATCTAAAATGAGACACATAGATTAGAAGTGACATAATTCATATGTTCAAACATCATTCCTTTACGTTCATAAGCAGTTACCCATAGATACCACCTTTTTCGGCAGACAGAACTATATAGGAAGACCTAACACAACCATAAAAAGATTGTATTTGTCACTCCTTCAAAGCAAATTCCCCTCAGTTGGAGCAAGATTACAATTAAATTAACAGATTATTCTTTTATGTAAAATGAAAAAACTCATGCCCTTGGCAACACACCATATGGAAGCAGGAAAGGATACTGGAGTTATTGAAAGGCCAAACTGCTTAGGAAAGGAAAAAAGAAAACATGACTTCAGTGGTCTTTTGAAATTTTACACGAGTTTCGATTTTGGGAGCCACTTTTACACTTTGTGGCCGTTCACATTCTGTATAAAAACCGGTGAACAAATGCAATTGTATTCGGCTACAAGTAGGCGCCGCAATGTGAAGCACAAAACGACAATATGTTGACTCAAGTCTCCAGCCAAACAAAATTACCTTGTATTACATGGGCGACAAAACCATCAAAAATCATTCTTTTTTGGCAATTAGACCTTATTAAAACACTCATCGGTATTACACCAATAAAAATTTCAAAAGATCTATCAGCCTACTTTAGTTAGTTTCTGAAAAGAAAAAATTACACAATATTGTTTCTGTTATATTAAAACAAACAGCAGTTTACAAATACCGTTACCTCATAAAAATAAATCTGATTCCTTTACATGAAAAAGAAGAAAGCAAAAGAAAAGCACTGCATCACCTAATTCATCAGGCATAACAACATCATCAACAAAATCTAGGATTCAGAATAGGACAATAAATCAAATATACAGCTTGACATAGAAAATCATGTGCGCACACATAATTCGGTTGAAATCCACAATCGACAAAGAGGAATTAAGAGTGTAGACGAGAGAAAAAGGGCGTGAATTCAGAGATTGTAAGTATAGGTGTATGAAGAGATAGATTCAGAAGTAAAGTTAGTGAAACACAAACAGGCAGAGAAGGGTTACCTGAACCTGACGATGAGCATGAGCAGACGACGATGCGTTAGCGTTGATTTATCGTCGACTTGGTCGATCCAAATTCCGAAGCTACGTGATTAACTTATTTGCCGTTTCCTCCTCTGATTCCCGCTTTTTCAACTGCGATGTTAGATTTGGATACCACAGCTAAGCTTTAGGTTTATCTTTTATTTAATTTACATATTTATATTTACGGGTCCTCATACTATACAACTATTGCATTGATACAATTTGTGATAATAATCATTAGACCATGTTCTTTTAATCTTGACCATTAAATATAGTAACATGCTAAACCATTAACCAAAACACTTTTCCTTTTCTCTTTGTATTCTCATTCTCCCTGATTTGATTCTTATTTATTTTTATTGAAAAACTTTAGATTAATTAGAACCTTAATTATAACAATCTACATATAAATATACATATGATGAAATACTAATTAATAAAATGGACATAGGATCTATGCCACAATAGAAATCAATAAATTCTTACTAAAAAAATAGATGTCAAATCCGACTTTTTTATTGACTTTTCACAATCAATAATTTTACGACATATGTATAGTTAATTCCTAATTCATTCTTAACACATAATATATCATAGTAATTATTTTTGCAAGATCTTTAATTTCATACCGTTATTTACATTACATTAAGAATTTCTTTATCCTAAGTAACAGTTTGTTATAATCAAACCGGAGATCAAACCGATATCACCACCGATTGACAGTTCAACCGGTAGGATCGGTTGTATTGGCGGTCTAATTGAAAATTAGTTGTCATTATTTCTTTATTTTCTTAATATAGTTGTACACATTACCACCCACAAAGAATAAATATTTAAATAGAAAATTATTTAATTAAAATTTAAATTTCAAATAATTAAAGATAATTATAACCTAACATACTACCCAAGAACATGTATTTCTTTAATAAATTTTAATGATCTATAGTTGCATATTATTTTTTTATATTCAATATCTCTTTGCAAATTAACATGATAAATATGGTAAATAATGATTAGTTTATTTAAATTCTATAAGCTTATAATAAAAGTAAAGAGGAAATTTATAAGTGAAATAAGCACAACAGTATTATAAAAAGGAAGAAAGAAACCTACAAACACAAACACAAAAACAAAAATCAAAACACAAAAACACATAAAATGAAAATAACTGATTTTTCGGTTCCCCGATTTTTTCCGGTTCAACCCAGTGTTTTTCCTTTTAAACCACAAAAACAGTTCTATGAGAAACCTCAGATCAGTCCAAGGACCGGTTCCCGGTTCAACCAGTCGGTCTGATTCGATTCTGAAAATATTGCTCAATAATCATTCATGATATTCCTCACACGCACATAATGGAATTTCTTATAATATATAAATTATCTACAAAATATTGAATATTTATTATCGATTATCATTTTAAATAAATAACATATGCACATGAAAGTTGAGAAATATGCAAATGAATATAATTTATTTGAAGAAGTTAAGCTAGTTAGAGATGTCAAATTAAAATATTGCAAAAAAATGATTATATTTATATTTAACACATCTATCTATGTATGGAAAATAGGGAAACCGTTTATTTGGTAATAATAATAATAATAACAATTTTTTTTTCTTGCCCATTCAAGTGGTTTAACAACAAAATTCAGCATGCATACAAACTTTCAATCTCATTTAGTGAATAAAAAGACTAATAAAAGAAAAAAAGGTAATAATAATTACAACAACAACAACAACAACAATAATAATAATAATAATAATCATAAATTCATTCGCTCATGCTTTGAAATGGAAATTTGGAAAACTTGATCCAATTATTTCCTTAGTTCTTAGGGGGTAAGAAAAGTAGTTTATATATATATATATATATATATATATATATATATATATGTGTGTATATATGTATATATATATGAAAATTTATGAAACCGTCTAAATATTACAATGGAGTTATTTCTCTTCCATTTAAATGCAAAATCTGGCATGCTAAAAAGCTTCCGCCGCATAACATTTAAAAGACTGATAATATATTTCATAGCTTACTAATACTTAGCATTGGTTTATAAAGTTGTTAATATTTTTATTCTTTTGACAAAAGCTATATATAGTTTTCTATCTCTTATTATATACTAATTTCCATCTTTTATTATATTTTCAGTCATATACACAATCTTTCAATTCTGATATGCTCATTCAATATTTTCAAACCATGCATTGCACGGGATCATTCAATAAATTATTATATATTATCTATAAAATATATAGAGAGAGGAGTGAGTAATTGTTCAAAATAATTTGAATATTTTTGTTAGGTTTTATTGTTAATGGATAAAAAAATGTGTGGTGAACCTATGTTGCAGAATATATAATTAATTAATTATTCTTTTCAATAAAAAAATGAGTTTATGTGAATAAGAAAATTAACCAATATATTTTGTTTATTATTTTATCTTAATTTCTTTATCTGCTATGTGTTATTTAAATATACGTGTTGGTTTAAATATTTATAATCAATTGAATCATTTATTGTTGTTCATATAGGAAAACAATTATACAGGTCCATCATATGGTGATTTTCAGTTTTTAAACCTAACTAAAATTCTTTGATCATGCGATGCAAATGTAAATGATATATCTATATAATTATATTGTTATATAATAAAATATGTAAATTTATATTGATATATTTATAATAAAAGGAAAGAGCTATAAAAAAATTATACATAAGTATGAATAAGTTATGAGATAATCATATTCACTGGTTTAGAGTGTGAATGTCTTTGTTATCCTTGCATAAAGATAATCTTCTTATATTGTTCACAATTTATTGAGCATTACTCAAATTAATTTTTGAGAATAACTTAATTTTCATTATGTATAAAATATTATATATTACCAATATATATCAAAATTTAACCAGATAAAAAATTACATTAAAAATTTGGTAAACCTATTTATTTTTTTTCAATATTTTCTCAGCATACATCAGTATTTGGAATACAAAATCTTCAGCTAATCAGTTGATATTTAGAAAATATTCTCCCAACATATATCGCCAGAATTCATGGTAAGATTCTGTAAATCACAAATTTCGGCTAATTGAATATATCAATATTTGGAATAAAATCTTTTGCTAATTGGAATATGAAATTTTATGGTAAGAATCTGTTAACTACAAATTTTGGTGGATTTTCGGGTTGTAATTGCAGTGTAATTTTACCATGAAATTATTGATCATTATAGTCTTACCATAAAATTGCTATTTCTACATTAAGTAAATATATTTGGGCGAAAAAAATACTCAAATTACTGTTTATAGAGGGTTCCATTTTATTATATAGTAGGATTAATCAATTTTTAATAGTAATTAACCAATTTTCATGGTAGCAATACTAGGATATATAAGGGAAACTTTCATATATCGTCCCATAACTATGGTGACTTCCGCTAAATACTCCATAATTTTTTGCTTTTTCAATTCGTCCCATATGTCCTGAGATTATCCATTTTGGTCCCAATTCGAATTTTCGCTGGAAAACGCACGTACGTAATTGTATTCACAAAAAGATCTTGTAGGATTTTTCTCTAACTAGGTAAAACCTTAACCCTGAACTTTTATCATATGCAATTTTCTACATGCAAACACACGAATCTCTCTCTATATGCAATATTATAGTTCTATTTTTTTCTTACTCATTTTTATTATTATATTTATCTCATAAATGCACATTCACAATCATAATGTTGGGTACATAAAATAGCAATTCGTCCCATATGTCGAGAGAAGTGATTAATAATAAGTATCAACTTGATGCTTGCAGAAGAGTTGTTACTTAGATCAAAAGATAATGAAAGACTTTTGATAAAGCCAGCTACCATGCTTAGGCTTAAGTAACTAGCACGTACGTAGGCAAGGAGCATGGGGCATTAATTTGTTAGTGATGGTATCAATAAAAATGCTCCATACCTTTTGCGGACACATGTTAGATGTGTAAAGATTTCATCCATCATTTTTGGATGAGATAATCAAGTCCATTTTATGAGATTTTAACGAGAATTTAGCACTTTTGGTCTCACTGGACACACATTTGTTGCGATTTGTCCCAACACTCGCATTGGCCCCATTGGACTGAAAAGTTGCTACTTCAGTCCTTCTGTTACATTAATCGTTAATTTTTTTGCATTTTTTGTCCCAGCCGTTTTGCAGTTTTAGCCCCAGATTTTTTCGCACTTTTGGTCCCATTTTGGGTGTAGGCTGTTGGAGGGAAAATTATCTTTTTGGAGCCAAAAACATGTCTTACATGTAGGCCCCTCAGTGAATAAGTCCTCACATTCATAAAACAACAATAGGTCGATTAATTCATCGGCGTCCTTATACACCAAAGTAGGGCCCTCAGAAGTGGATGAGTAGAAACACTTTTGCTCCGCTGTAGATTCTACTGTTTTATTGACCTCCATCGCAGCTTCGGAAGAAACCCCTTGGAATAAATTAGTTGTGTTGGTCACGTTTTGAGATTTCGCTAGAAAAGGAGGCTGCTTCGAATCTTCAGTGATCTGGACCACCGGAGTGGGAAAATTTGTCAGGGCATCGGACCCTTGTACAGCTGCTCAGTCGTACACTCTAGCTGCCTCTTCCGCCGTATCAAAGGTCCCTAGCCATAGTCGTTTCTTAGTTGTTGGATCCCGAATTTTTTGCCACCCACTTCCCCCATTGCCTCTGTCGAATTCCACGAAACCTTCTTACCCCACTGCCCGTTGGAATCCTCCTACAAGATCCTTTAGAGACCGTTTTCTTGCGCTTTATATCATTCGATTTATCGACACTCATCCTGTCAAAGCAGTTACCCAATCCATTAGCACCTACATTCTCGTAAACACCCAACGACACTTTTCTGCAACGTGCATTGTCAATTTGATGGACAGAAATGAGATTTTTAGCAGCACCGGGCACACATAATACATCAGATAATAAATAAGAGCGTGAGGGTGTATGAATATGAGAAATACCAGTATGGGAAATAGGAAGGCCTGTTCCGTCAGCAATTTAAATTTCGTCTGTGCCATCATATTCAAAATGAATCGAGAGATTACCGAGATCACCGGTAAATTGTGAGAAGCACCTGAATTTATAAGCCAAGCGGGCGGATTAGAGTTTCTCGAGGAATGAGCCGCATAGCCAGACGGTGGTGGTTTGTTGCAATAAGGGGCAATGTGACCCTTAAAGCCACACAATTGGCAAGTGACAGGTTCGGCATAGGTTGGATTATAGTGGCCTCGACTACTACCATGACCGCCACGACTTTGACTTCCACGGGCTCGATTACCACCACGACCACATCCACGATTAATGGAGAAGGAACCATGGCCAGTCCCAGAGGTTTTGGAGTAACCACGCTATTGCAAACCGAAGTGAGCAACATTGGTTGTGGCGACAAGATCGGATGCCCCAGACTCGTTTTGTTTGAGATAAAGTTCCTGCTCGATCAACCGATCACGTAGCTATTCAAAGCGAAAGGTTGTTTCATGAGTTCGAATAGAACTCACAAGTTCTCGATAGTCAGGACCAAGACCGTTAATTATATAAAGCGTGAGATCGTCATCATTGATTGTAGCATCAATAAGGCCAAGTTCGTCAGTGAGGGCCTTGATGTAGTTGACATATTCAATGATCGATCGATTTCCGATGATTACTTTAGTCAATACCGTCTTTAGTTGCATGACATGACCTCTGGAGGTACTTGCAAAAGCCCGAGTCAGGGTATCATAGGCAGCAGCCGCTATTGTAGCAGACGATAATAGAGGAAGGATATTTGACGAAATCGATCCCAAAATTGCCGTGAGGAAAAGTTGATCTTGTTTGAACCAATGAGATGCAGCATCAGATTGAGTTTTGGCATCGATTTGGGAGACGTGCCATCAATATGACCGATCGATGAGAAACCGTTCAGGAGGGCACACAAGTGCGTGCACCATGAAGGGAAGTTGGTGGTGGTGAGTTTGATCGGTAGATGATGATGTGCGGAGAAAGGAATGACCTGCAATGAAGATGATAGAGAACCAGTGTTTTCGATGGTGGTGGTGATGTCAGCCAACATGACGAAAGGTGGAGAAGATGATGGATATTGGATAAGAGTCTCGTGGGAGAGATGCTCATAATGATACCATATAAGAGAAGATTAATTCTGAGATAATAAAAGCTTGTTCATTCATGCAATCCCGTCTGTACAAGGATTTACATAATCACAAGAGTATATTTTACAACAAATAAGGAGATATGCAAATCCTTTATTTATGGAGATGACAACAATTAATCCTTATCTGTTTTGACTCTAGAATGTTCCTTTATAATTAATATTTCAAAATGAAAGTTATCAACTATATAAATGAAGGTAGAATGAAATGGAAAAGATTAATGCGACATGAATATGATTTTTGATTGGTAAAATTAATACATTTGTAACTCACTCACTTTTTTTTTTGAGTTAATATTTAAGAGACTTGTGAATTTTTTTCACAGGTACTATACAAGTATATCTATAAAACTAGATAAGAAGGCTCATGCATTACACATATTCAAAATCTGTTTCGACCATAGATATAATAAGTACGAATTAGAGAAATATAAGTTCTTAGGACGTGGCGATATATGAGAGGCACAAAAATCTGACGTGTCACATCTGGAGAGTAGCAACTCTCATTTTTAATATATGGATTTTCTTTCATGAACTTCAATTCTTTAGAGTATGTTTATTTACGGATTTGAATTGTCTGGATAGAGGACGGGTCGCTGTAGACTTACATGGGGCTGCGACTTAAAATTAGGACAACTTAGTCCACTTAAATACATGTCTCTCTCTCTCTCTCTCTCTCTCTCTCTCTCTCTCTCTCTCTCTCTCTCTCTCTCTCTCTCTCTCTCTCTCTCTCTCTCCATGTTGGGGTGCTTATGGTGCGATTTTTTAGTTTTATTCAATAAATTTAAATCGCATCGCAATATGCGGTTCGATTTATTATTTAAAATTAAACCACGGGTTATGTGAAAAAATGTACGCGGTTATGTGCGGGTCCGGTCGTTTTGTAACGGTCTTGTGGTTTCAATCAAATGCAAAAGTATGAGTATATAATTATACATCTAACTAATGTAAAGTTGAAAAACACCAAACAACCTAGGACTATAAAGAAGTTGTTGTTCTAAGATGTGGCGTAAAGAAAATACAATTATACAAGTATATATGCTAACACGCTAATTTATGGAGTACTAACTACTAAACTCATACCTCATTGACTATTGTGGGTCTAATTTGCCAATTAATATGATACGAGTCAGAACCGATATAATTTAGATAGATACTAAACATATTAACATATAATATGCAGTGCGGTTATTGAGCAAAAAATTATATTACACAGCGTATGCGGCGCAATTTTTTTGTTAAAAAATTTAACCGCGGGTTATCTATAAAAATTATAGGTAGTAGCGTAGTGCGGTTTGGTTCGGGTAGTTTCATAAATTTCTGATCAGGCATTCAACCTTATATGCACTCATTACTGAAGAAAATTTTAATTTTTTATTTTTATTTTTCAGAATAATGATTGCACCTTTACAAATCCTACCCCATTGACTATTGCATCCTAAAAGCACAAGATTTATACCATCATTTGGTGGCATACCCTTCATACTATTATTGTTGTTGTTGTTGTTGTTGCTGCTTTTGTTATTGTTGATGTTGTTGTTGTAATTATTATTATTATTGCTAATTGGAGGTGATATGAATCCATTGACTATCCTTTTTGGTTGAATCTAAACATAAAGGAAACTATAACTACTACTCAAGTAAAGTACTACAAAGTACACTCCTTGCTAATTGTAAATAGGACTTTTTATTATTATCCATAAATAACTAGATCATATATGACAGATAGTGTCTCGCAGCCTGTATTTAGGGAGCACTTCAATTTTGTTTCTAATTCTGACTTTAATCAAAGATAAATAAATATAGTTGAAGTCTCCTCTTCTTTACTTGATCATAAGTAGATTAATCAGTTTATGCAAAAGGAAAAGACAGAGGTTCCTCCAGTGTACACTTCAGATCCCAGGTTTACAGCATATCCACTTCCAACATATACACACCCTTTGCTCACAGACAACCCCCCATACACAGAGGCTCCAGTTTCATACGACCATAGTATTTCACCGTTCTCCGCATCAATCGCGTATACAGGCCCTGTTCGGTCTGTTGAGCCCCCAAAAAGAACACCATTCGCAATTGTCACCGGATTAGATAGTGCTTCATTTGGAACGGCAGTCGACCATAGAATTCGGCCTGTTTTAGCATCCATCGCAACCCAACCACCCCCATTAGTAACGTTGTTAGATGGCAAAAGGGTGAAGTTCTGCCCATTACTATTGGCTATGTTGGTGTAGACTTTTCTTGTGTCGGTGGCTGCCCCCCACGTGCCTCCGCCAGCATAACCTCCAGGCCCGGCCTCCTGACATTATATAGTGATAAGCTAGAAGAATATGATTTCGATTATTGAGATAGAGGAGCTGTGTGGTGAATGAATTAAGTTGAGCTTGGAGTTTGTCCTTTTTTAAGAAATGATAGATGATCTTCATAGATACTCCAAAATTCAAAATATTACAATAAGAACAAACTAGTTGATTGGCTGTTACCAATCAATTTGAACTTGAAAGAGGTTTAGATCTTATATTTCAATGGAAATTATGTTTGATCAAACGTACTTTCTTTGGTTATTTAGCTTTTTTTTTTTTTTTTTTTGTCACACAATAAATTTGAAATGGGGAAGGTCGTCTATTAAGAAAAGAAAGAGCTAATTTTATCATACTTAAATGAGGTTTACACTATTGGATTTGTGTTTAGATATAAATACATTCACCTTTGATTTCGTTTCTTCACATCCACTTCAGTGTTGCATAATCCACTCAATATTATCTAAGGGAAGTACCACAAAGAAAGCCAAAAAATAATATATAATCATTTTGCCTCCTAAAAAGATAAAATATCCTAAATGAGTTTTTTTATTGTCTTTTTTAATGACATAAGTTTTGTTAATCTCGGTCCTAAAATATTTGAAATCTTGATCTTCAATTGCTCTCAAGATCTCTATTGGCTCTAAATATTGTGAAGATCTTAGGAAACTTGGAAGAAAAATTATTGTCTTAAAAAACATAGAATAATATTCTCAAATGTCAAAAGCAAGCTCAAATAAGCTTCCGCCAATAATTGAGCAATAAGCAATATGTACCATTTTCTAGCCAGAAAGAGAGGAGTAAAACTTACAGTAGACCAGACAAGGCTTCCATTACTTCGATCCAGCGCCCAAGCAAAACCACTTTTCTGAACAGCCACAACTATATCTTTTGTAGTACCATTAACATCTACACTCAGCATCATCGGTGCCTCGCCGAAATCAGCATCGGGGTTCGGGCCAGGAGGACAGTTCGGAGTAGATAAATTTAAGCAAGCAAAGAACCAAACATCGTATCCACCAAGCTGTCTATACCACTCGATCTCTCCAGAGTCCATATCCAATGCCACGAAGGAGTCAAAATGGACATCAGGCCCAATGCACTCCTCTGGATGAGTTGGGACCATCTGATTATTTTGTGTTTCCTGGCATTGTTCGACACTCTTAGGTACGGAGTAGAGGTTTCCGGTTGCTATATAAACATGGTTTCTCTGTGCATCAATGGAGGGGCTACTTCCCCAAATCGCCCCTCCGGCGTAGCCTCCAGTGGTGTCGTTGTTATCAGGAACCATATGGGTTTGCCATAAAATAGCCCCTGTTTGAATGTCTAACTTGACGAAGCTACCGCGGAATATGCAACAACTTTCAATGCTTGCAGCTTCTTCTAATGAAGACACTCCAATGTAGTAAGCTCTGTGTGGGCACTAACAACAATTGGTATTTGAAAATATGTTTCACTAATACGCTTCGAGTGTGTACTGTGATAGTGCATTATTCCCGGTTTGGATGGGAGCTTTTTAAAACTTGATAGTTTGGGAATAAAGAAAATTATGTCTCAAATTCTTGTTTGGTAATAATTTTTATTTGTTGTGAAATTGTGGGAGTTGAAACTGTGGATTTAAGCGAAGAATTTTTTACTACATATAGTGTTACATCTTCGAATACAATTACATCAATACAAAATACATGTGTATTAGTTATGTAATGATGATGTTAATTTTTATACATGTCATGTAAGGGATAACCACATCACGGATGTTACACATTTTCTAGCAAGAGATCTATTGCAACAGAAATGGCTGTGAAAGTTGAGGTCTAGTAAAAAACCCTTATTGATTGTGGGACCATTGTAGGGCCTGCACTATTAATAGATTATATTTTCTCCAAAAAATTGCCTTGTACAATAAGGTGTGGTCTTCGTAGAAATTATTTAAAAGTATAAGCAATATGTAATTTCTCTTAATTAGCACATGTTACATGTAAGAGAGCATAAATGCGACTCAAGTAGCAGTATATATAAGAAAGATTAGCATACAAATTTTTAAAAGGGGATTAATTCTATATTATTCACTTGGATTAGCGTACTGAATTGTTACAAGGGAGTCGGCTAATTCACCATACAAATGTCAAAATATATAGATTAAATGATTAATATTTTTTTGATCTTCATGTACTTGTCAAGTGTATGATGGACACTTAATTACCGATTATGGCATACCATTTAGGTAGTACAATTTTTTCCTAGAAAGGATAGGCGTTTTGGATCATTGACTTCAACTTTGTGTATAAAAATAGAAAGAATTTCTTGTCAAGGAAGTAATATTTTGTCTAATAAGATAAGATCTTTGATTTCAATTACATAAGAAGAATGTTTCCAGTCAAACAAGTAACTGGAATTTGATAATTTCTTTGAAGAAAAAATTAGCAGGAGAAGATTGACTTTGATTAAAGAAGAAAACCCAATATAGCATAATTAATCAGTATTTAGTTATGTACTTGTATATGTTAAATAAATACCAGATTATGGCTTAAATCTTTGCCTTAACAAAAATATATCTAGCATGCTCAAGGAAGAAAATTTCGATGTTGATGATATAAATATATATATATATATATATATAATTTTTACGTGAATATTGCTAGATATATCAATATCGACAGAAATATTAGTGAACATTCAAGAAAATATTAGAAATTATTTAAAAAAATCTTAAAATTTAACAAAATACTTTAAACATATATATTATAACTAATTTTAATACATAAATTCATCTAAAATGTTTAACTAAACAAAATATTCACAAGCAATACACAAATAAAAATCACATTAACATTG
The DNA here is from genome assembly GCA_958295605.1 of Ajuga chamaepitys. Taxonomy (NCBI): domain Eukaryota; kingdom Viridiplantae; phylum Streptophyta; class Magnoliopsida; order Lamiales; family Lamiaceae; genus Ajuga; species Ajuga chamaepitys. The sequence goes on from OY282506.1 coordinate 9,538,761, forward strand.
TTGATTTTATAAAATAAATTCAGAATGTGTACTACAAAATTTGATATTTAAGTGTATAAAAGATGAAATATTAGGAACACATAAAAGGTTTTTTTTCTAAAAAGTTAAAGCATTGGAATGAAGACTTTGAAGAATACACTTGAATGGGCCTCACCAACACCTGGATACTCCAATGCAGTAACACCAAAAAAGAAAGAGAAGAAGAAAAAAAAAAAAAAAAAAGCACACACACATGAAGTACATTTCTAAAACTATCCGCGAGATTTTATAGATTACGACAAAAAAGATTTGAAGTAAAAGGAAACAAAACCAAAATGTCCTAGAAATCACCCAACTCTAAAGACGGTGATTATTCGTAACACAAAAAAAAAAAAATTAGGAGACTATTTGCGATCCACTAAATTTTTAAATGCAATGCATTTCTTAATGTAGTCTACTTTTATTTAAAATATGAGTAAAAAATTTTCAATACAACCCACTTAATACCAATTTTATCTTTTTTATCAAATCCAATTAATTAAAGCAAAGTTAACAAAATAAAACAATTAAATCATAAAAAGAATCAAATAAAAAAAGAAAAAGATAATATAACATAAACTTTCAGTTCCCTGCTTCAAACCAAACCCATGGATTCGATTGAAAAACTACATGTGTGCATCTTTTCTTTATTATTCATTTATGTAGCTTTCAAATTACAAACTAAACATCACTTTATCTGTAAATAAATGGCGGCAATCGAAATTCAGGTTCTTCTCGTTCTTATCTACTATCACTCTTATTCTTGAAACTCGAATTAGACATTTTAGACCGAACTAATCTATCCACTTTAGTTTGGGGACTGTCTTTTTAGGCGTTGATCGAATGAACTGAACGGTGTTCAACCACTACGACCGAATAAAATGAGTATCTTTCGAACTTTTGGACTCTTGATTGTTTTTTAGGTCCTCCATTAATGAAAGCTTGAAGAAGTTAGGGTTTATGAAATTTTGGAAAAAGTTACGGTTTGGAAAAATATTCACGGAGAAAAATAAATTTCTTAATTCTGTTTTAAAATTTACATATTTGTTGTTTTAAAGTATTTGTGTTTTGTTATCATTAAGGGTGTTATAGTCATTTTATAATAATTTTTAAATAATTAAATTAGTGGGTTGCATTAAGAAATTTAGTGGGTTGCGAATAGCCACCGCCAAATTCTTAACGCAGTTCATTTTTTTATGTAGCCCACTTTTCTGCAAAATAAGTACTAATTTCTTAATACAATTCACTTAATATCGATTTTATCTTTATTTATTAAATTAAATTATTTTAAATAAAATGATTAAAATGTGAAAAAAAAAAGAAAAAGGAAAAGAAAGAAGAAAATTAAACCTATTATTCTAGATAATAGAACGGTTAACAATTACTCTTAGTATCTTCTTTCTGTTCTTTGAATCCCCAAACCAGAAAAACACAATTCTTTGTTTTAATGTGCTCTAGAATTGCATTCTTTAAGCTTATGTAATGTTTGATTAAACGTTGTGTAGAAATGTATCTAATTGTTGGTGTTTTGTAGAATTTTGTGCATCTGTATCTACAAATTAGAATATGGTTAAACGATCTTATGTAGTTGAACAACTATGAGCAACAGGTTTTTCAGTTCAAAATACAGAAAAAAAAAAGAAAAAGCGAGATAAAAATACATAATAACCGTAAAAGTGACGAAAATAAATAATCATTGATGAAACTTTGAAGAAACGAAAATAAAATAATTATTGATAAAATCTTAAAGAAACTAGGGCTTATGAAGGACTAGGAAAGAGAGTCCGATTAATTTAGAAGAAGAAATAATAGTTTTAATTTTATGTTTTGTTATCATTGAATGTATTTTAGACATTCTATAATAGTGTTTTAATTTATTAAATTAGTGGATTATATTAAGAAATTTAATGGATCGTACGTAGATAATCGCCGTCAAAAAAAAAAAAACTATCCTTGTCTTCATGCCTCTGTATTGAAATTTCACCAAATTAATGGGGATATTTTTCTGAAATTTTCATTCCTGGCATGACAATAAAAGTATATATGATGAACAATCCTAGAGCATGATGAGGGATCTGATTAGTTTGCTTAATATAACAAGCATCAATAATAATTCTTAATTGCAACTTCATAGCCACCAATTTATGTATGTGAGCAAACGGCAGCTAATGAAATACTTCCTATCTATCGTGGAAATACCTTTTATTAATTTACCCTATTTTAATGGTATCCCATTCTAAAATTGAGTTCATTAAAATTTATATTTTGGCAATTTATAAATTTAAAGTTCATGATTTAGGTTCTGAATTCATGTTTAGATTCCATTTTTAAGGTTTAAGGTTCGCCTATGGATTAAGATATAAGTATTTTTTATTCTATAATTACGATTTTACGATTTAATGGTTTAGCGTTTATAATTCATAATTTAGAGATCATGATTCATGCATTTAAATTCACGATTCATATTGTGAGACTCGATTTCAAAATAAAACATGATTGAAATAGGATAAATGTGGGATAAAGAATCTGAAATGGTTGGGAAGCGGGACTATTAAAAGCTGACCTGTTGTAATAGGTGCCGGACAACGTAATAAGAGCAGACGGATGAAAGTCGAGCTGCCTGCTCCAAACAAGCTCCCCTGTCTCACGTCGGAGAGCAACAACGTAAGCGGGTCCGTAAATCGGAACCATGAGTTTATCATCAGCTACAGTCGGAGTAGTTCTTGAAACAATTACTGTATCTGTAAGATTTCTGATCGAAAAGGTCCGATTAAGGCCTGTTAGCTGTTGCAGATTCTGTCTCCAAATAAGGGTTCCGTCGGCTTGTTTTACGGCGTAGATGTATCCGTTCCAGCTCGGAAAATACACAACCCCGTCGGATATTGCAGGAGTTGCCGTGACGTCACCCCCTGCGTTGAATTCCCAGTTTAGTTTCAGCGTTGAAGCCGTCGTCGGGCTTATTTTGGTTTCGGCGGCGGCGTATCTGCGGTTGTAGATGTCGCCGCCGTGGTTCGGCCATTCCGTTAAGGCTTTATGTTTACTTTTGTGCTCCTGGATTGGTCATGTTTAATAGTCATTGTTGAATTGTTTCACACGCGCGCAAAGAGAGAGATATGGACTTACATGGGGGAATGGTGTAGCTAAGTAAGCCCGGCAAAATACGGAGATGAGCGCGAGGAGAATAATAGGGCTTTGGAAATTCGCCATGGATGTAGAAGCAAACCAGCTGCACAGGGCAACGGAGATTTATAAAATAATAAGTCAACCAATTTGAAGTGTTGTACTCTCCCTGACCGTCTTATTTTGCGCACTTTTCGTTTTCGGTCGTTCCAATTTATTTTGCACATCCCTAAAGCGAAAATTAATTTTCACAATCTTTATCCTTAAAATCAGAAATAAAATCTAATTTTTCTTAACGTCCAGTGAACTGTGCCAATTATTAATAAATTACTTAGTAGATAATGTTTAAAAACTAGTAAGTAATTCTCATGAAAATTCTAGAAGGAAATGTTTATTTGAAAAATAATAAGTACTTAATTATTTGGTTTTACCAACTAACCCAAAAAGTACATTCAAAGCGTTGGATTTAACCAAAGGAAGTGTGGTCAAAAAGTAAAACAAAATCCGTAATCTAAAAATATTTTCAAGTATGATGGAAGGAGCTTTTTCAGATTTTTCGCTTTAAATTTATTAATTTAATTCAGAAGTAAAATATAAAATGTAACAGTCCTTCAAACAATGAAAATAAATGAACAAGAAAATCAATCTATGGGTAGACTTCGATCTCAAACGCAATAAAGGAAAAGTAAGAAGAAAATGATCTACAAGTTTTGCAGGGGTGTAAAGGGTCAAGATTTTTGTTGAACAACTTATAACGAGCTCATTTATTGAAATGAATGAACAAAATTTTAAGCTCGTTATAGAAACCAACAATGCTTGAAATGATTGACTCGTTCATTATAAGCTCGCAAATAAATTGTTCGAAACCTTATTGTTAGGTATCGCCCGTTATCCCTTCGATTGGCTCAGACAGCCTGAGCTCGCTTCGATTGATCACAATATCAGTATAGGTAATGGAAGGGCTTCCAGTTGGAGTCACAAAGACTCACACCTAAACCCAAATCCGGTAACACTCGCTCAAGTACTCTCACACTCAGACCTAAATTTCAGACTATCACAAATATAATCACTATTTGGAGAAGAGAAGGGAAGAAGACACTCTAATTTTGATTCTAACTTTCATATTCTGTTTTAATGAATGGAATGAGACAACCTATTCTTAAATAAGCAAAAAATAGGAACTGAAGAGTCAGGAGATCAAAAGTCATAGAGAGAGAAAAGGGACTGTCAAGGGTTTGGGCTTGGGTAAGTGGGTTTCAGGTAAAAATATAATAAGGCCAACAAATAACCCAACACTTATTAATAATGACAATAGCAATAATAAAAATGACAACAAAAACAACAATATTCATACTGCATATCTACTTCTATTATAAAAGTGTGAGTTGTTTCTTACAAAATTTGATTTGCCTATTATATCCTTAATGAATTTGAATTTTTAAGGTTAGTTTGGTAACTATATTTTAAAGTTTTATTTATAAACTTATATCTTTGAATCTTTTTTATATATAGTTAGACAAAATTTGATTTGCCTATTATATTATTAATGAATTTTAGTTTTTAAGGTTAGTTTATTAACTATACTAGCAGTATTCCCCGTGCGATGCACGATTTATAAATTTAAATGAATAAATAATAAGAATTTTAATATAACAATATTATATTAATGTATGATAAGAGATGAAAAGTTGTATGTTAATAAAAGAAGAGTTAATGAAAAATATTAAAAATTTGAGTAAGTTAGATAATATCATAGTAGTATTTGTTTTCATTAATGTAATAATATCTCTATCATCCATGTATATAGGTCATATTGACAATCTTGTACAAAGAATGAGTGTATATATATTTATATTTATAATTTTATGAGAAACTTTTATATTTATCCAAAGTATCTAATTTTTTTTTAAATATAATTCAAAAGTTTTTAGTGAGTAACAATAAAACTACATTCTAAGTTTATTAATTTTAATTTGTAGCACAAACACACTAATAATTAATCCACATAAATAACAAACAAACAATTATTTATCTTTAATTTCATTTATTTATACAATATGCTGTCAAACTATAGATCGATAATAGATGACTAATTTAATTTATTATACAAAAAAATTATAAATGAAAGAAAAAGATATTATCTATTTCAAAAAATAATTTTTTTTGCAAAAAAATATATTTAAATTATAAACTAAAATTATAAAATATTTACTAAATAATTTAATTTTTATATTTATATATGATTAAAAAAATTAATAGAAAGAGGAAAACAAAATCCAAATTAAGTTATTTCCAAATAAACTGCTTTATACAAAAAATAATGTTTTCCATATAAAATGTTTTATACCAAAAATAATGTCATCCAAAAATGGCAAAAATAATACTATTTATTGGATATGATATATTTTCTAAAATAACAATGTGGTATTAATTGCATAAAATCGTGGCATTTATTGAATTGGATTTATTTTCTAAAAGGTCTCTTACTAAAAGTGGATTGTTATGTGGGCGGGAAAATGGATGTTTTTTCCGGATATAGACTTAATTGTTGTTATATATAAGAAGATTCTCAAAGTTTTATTTATTTGGTTAGAGCCCTATATAGTTCATCTATCAATTCATAGATATGATACCCTAAAAAATTCATGGATATGATATGTAATTCATCTAATGGCATAAGTTAAACCTACATATTGATCATATTCTATATATATATATATATATATATATTTTAATAATATATTATTATTATTATTATTATTATTATTATTATTATTATTATTATTATTATTATTATTATTATTATTATTATTATTATTATTATTAAGTTTTCTTTATAAATTTCTTATCTCTTTTATGATGAGATTCGTTTATATAATTGTCAAAAAAAAAAAACTATAGAAAAAGAAAAAAAACCATTAATTAGCAAAATTTTAAGGCTAATTTAGTAACTTTATTTTTTTAAGTTTTATTTATTTAGTAAGATTCATTTTATAATTGAAATTCATCTCTCAAGTCTCAACTTATGAAATTTTCTATCACATTCAATATAATATATAGTTCGACTGATGATATAAGCTGAACCTAAATATTCATAATATATTATTATTTATTTGTGGTAAAAATACATTATATTCTTTTTATTTGTTTATATTTTATTTTATCCTTCATAAATTTCTAATAATTTTTCTAATTGGTTTCTTCTATAATTGAAGAGAAATGAGAAAGGCCGATTAGCTCAAAGGTACTTACAATAAGTAAAATTACTTTAGTATATGATTCTTAGGATATTGAATAATTGAAGTTACACAAAAGATATTTATGTATTTATAAGAAAATTATAGAAATTTAAACATATTATAGGACTTTAGTAACTTCAAAGTTTGACTTTTTAACTAGGATAATGATTCCAAGACTTTTAATTTCGAATAATGGTACTTTAGAGTTATTTAGATATTAAATATTTGCAAAACTATTAAGTTTTTGTGTTTTCATGGTGAAAAAAATACTAAAAGGTTTTACGATTAGCAACAATAAGAAAAAAAACTATACACATAAAAATTAGAACAATTGAATAATAGTGAAAGCTCTTATTTATCATTTTTCATTTTGGAGAATTTTTTTTTTTAATTTACTTTTTTCTTTTTAATTTAGGTACGTAGTTATAATATATATACCAATTCTACTAACCATAACAAAAAAAAAAAAAAAAAAAAAAAAAAAAAAAAAAAATTGACAGGACAACTATAGTGTATCATATTCCTTTTATTTACTCTTAAATTTTGTGAATCGATCTTTCTCATTTCTCTACAATTGTAAAAGACCCAATTAGAAGAACTATATGAAATTTATGAAGAACTGAAAAAAGTATATTAAAAAATTAAAAAATAATATAATGTATAATACTAAAAAGGAATAAGAATATAAGATATTATGAATATTAAAGTACTTTAGTTTATGGTTCTCAAAATATTAAATAATTGAAATTTACACAAAAGATATTTATATATGTATAAAAAATTGTAGAAAATTAAGCATAGTTTAATATGAGTTTAATAGCTCCAAACTTTGACTTCTTTGTTAGGATGATAACCACAAGAATCTTAACTTGCAATAGTGGTATACAATAAAGATATTTAGGTACTAAATGTTATATTAAGTTTTTTGTGTATTCATGGCGAAAAAATACTATTAGATTTTAGGATTAGCAACAAGAAGAAAAAATCATATACATAAAAATCAGAACAATGAATAATATTGAAAACTCTTATTGATTTAATTTATCATCTTTAATTTTTTGGAGATAATTTTTTAGTTTACTTTTTTTTTTTTTAATTTAGGTATGGTACATAGCTATAACATATATATACTCATTCCAATAACTACAACAAAAAATATGTTGACAAGACGACGATAGTGTATTATATAATATTTAATTTGCCACAATATATGAATGACTCAAGATTAATAATACTTATATGATAAAATATTTAAAATATGTAAAATTTAATAGTTTAATATGATTTCAATAGTTATAAGTTTGACTTCATAGTCGAATAATAGACACAAGATTGTTGACATATGATAGTACTTATATTTTTTTATTATATAAAAATGATTGAAAGTTAAATTAAACAAATGTCATTAAAGAATTTTTGGAAAAAATAGATGAAATTAAATTAAATCTTTTAGTCTAAAAAATGTAAACGTTATATGTCAGAACAATATGTAAATGATTCACATTGATTTATATTACTATGTATAAATTATTAATAAATTCTTACATAGTGTTTGGTCATAAATAAAACAGTCAACTCTTATTATAAATATAAACTAGAATAATACTATCTAATAGTAACAATTTATTTGTCTAAATTTGAATATTATAAATTTGCTACTTGCAATAATCTCCCTAAATTTCTAAATTATTGAAGTATCAATATTATAACAATGGGAAACAATAATAGAAGTTATATAAGTTATCTAATGAAAAATAAGATTTGAATATGTAATATTTAGACTAAAGTGTAAACTATTGAATTGATCAAGTGTTAGAGCATAGTATTTAAACTTCATTATAATATAAACTTGAAGCAAGTACTAAAATGAAAGAATAAAATGACTTTGCATGTGAAATTGCTAAGTTATAATTTAAAATTGACTTTTGAGTAAGTAAAAGGACATGTTAGAAAATTGTATGTATTTTTGTGTATACCACTTTATCAAAGTCCAACAATAGAAAATAATGTCAAAACAATTGAATAAGAACTATATGATGATAAAATTAATAGAAGTGAGAAAATGAATTTTGAAGAAAGATAACACAAACTTATGAATAGACTTTATTATTAGTAGATATAACTTTATTAACATAATAAACAAAATTATAAAAAAAAAACTAGCGTAAAAATTATGAATATTAAAGGGACTAAGTAAATTTTCATTATGAAAAAAATTATAATAGACGAGTCTAGATAATATAATAGAAAAATCAAAGGATAAATTAATATGATAGAGTTAGACATATTATACTATGAGAAAAGTATACAAAAACAAAAATTAAATATCTATATTATAGGTAGATGTACATACAAGTTAATTATTACAATGTAGTATTTCAAAATTTGGATTAAACTAGGCATACATTTAGACTTACTGTTTAAATTTAGATTAAACTAGCAATATATATGTTAACAAGCTAAATTTCTTTGTATGAGCATTACTAAGTAAATATAAATCGAATTATTATACTTGTAGGAAATGAGATTATATATTATATTTATTTTCAATGATTTAGAATAATGAGATCGATATATTTCATAAGTAACATTTATAGACATTACAACAAGAGAAAATAATAATTGATTTACGAATTTTATTGAATTTATAAAGTATACGATAAAGTCATTTATATATGTGTATATATATATATATAAGATGAAAAAGATGGAGGAAAACGATAAAAGTAGCTTATATATGAAATCAGTAATAGAGATATACGAAGACATAAAAACTATAAATGCATTGGTAGTGATATTGTGTAAATTTAAGTACTATTGGTCTATACAATGGATCGATTTTATTCAAATAAGTCTATAAGTTGAACATAATTTTTAATCACATACCTTACACATCTACATAAATATATACTCACTGATGTTATACTTTTGATAGTTGATGTAATTTTAGTAGACCAAAGAAAAAACTGTTATAGTAGAAAATTGGAGAGAGACATAAAAATCACAAGGTTTATAATAATTGGAGTTTAGACCGAGATGTGAAATTTTATTGAGAAATAATAAAATGGCAAACGAAAAAATTAGTGCACATGAATAGTTGCAATTCTTTTAAATATTTAAGATCTAACATTAAACAAATTATTAAATCGATAAAAATATTATATATATATATATATATATATATTTTAAGCATATGTAATAACTTGATAGATGAATGTACTATGCTATATAAATTATAGGGTAGAATAAAGAATAAAATAAACGATAAAGAAATAATGAACTAAGTTGTACTATGAATGATTCAATTATACTATGTGAATAAGTATCACATAATTAAATTAGAACATGCTGAAAAATAAAGAAAAGTGAAATGTGAATGTTAATATTAACTTGACAATAGATTAGAAAATTAATTACGTCGAATAAAGTACGGTATAGTTTAAATAAAAAATGAAATGAGAAAAATAAAAGCGGAATGCGTGGTTTAATCATGTATATATAAGACTTTTAAATGGATGTGCAATGTTTGAAAATATTAGGAGTTTTCACTATAACTAAATAAGGAATTAAAGACATTACAAATTATGTAAAACATTTATTATATTTTATATAGATTGTAGCATGCATGTGTCTTGATTGAAGATTGTGAGATACTATGTACATAGTCAATCTTCCATAAAAAATATTATTTATTTTGTAATTATACTATAGTATGATTTTTATTGTAAGTCACACATAATTTTTAAATTTCGACGTTGCATTGAGAGAATAATTAAGGAAAATTGAAATAAGCAATCTTAAATCAATAAGTACATTATATTAAAGAGGGTTATACTTAATAATTAAAAAAAAAAAAATTAGAAAATAGCTTTCATGACAAAAGTTGGATGTTGGACTTTGATACTAAGTTGTTGGAAGTTTTTCCTCACATTAAAATATGTAAAGAATTTCATGTGCAAATGTATATTGAAATCGAAATTATTTATTAGAGAATTATAGAAAAGTACGTTAGACCTAATATTTTGTGTGTATATAAACAAATAATTGACTTATGAATGTCAGTTGATGATATAATTAATGAGACAATTAAAAATGTGTTTTTCTTCAAATGTCAATGATTTGGTGCAAAACATAAAAATATATGCCTCATTATTCCGTATATAGTTTTTCAATCATCGTATAACTTTATTCAAGATATATTAATGATGATCGAGTTTGTGTATAATAAGAAGTAAACAATTGTTTGAATAAATCAAACTTTACGTGTATAATAGAAAATTTTGTAAGACTAAATATTTCTACAATATATCATGATATGTCGTTTTTTACGAATCTTTTAACATTAATTATTATAACTTATTTAATTGAGACTAACGTTATTTAACTTTTCTATTTCTCTTTTGTGATTCTTTTAGTTCTTAGTTGATTCAAAATTATGTTTGTTCAATGGATTAATTTTTATTACATTGATCTATGAAATTATGTATATATATTACAGTGATCACAATGTACAATTATTTTATGTTCAAATTAATTTTTTTTATTAAATAATAATAAAAAATTATAACCACGTGCAACGCACGTGCGTAGTGCTAGTAATATTATATACTTATATTACCTCTTATTATAATGAGCATTAAGTTTAATTTATTTGTTTGTATGAAAATTTAGGAAAATGTTTGTTTAACTGATATTCATGAGAAAAATATTTAGTTGTGCACGAGCACAATTATTCATAATATAGTCAAATACGTTTATGAATATAATTAAACACTCCCTGATACAGCTAGTCTCAAGCTCGATTGAAAATAAAGGCAAAGTCTCATGTGCACCAATTGCATGGTACAATTGAGTTGGGTATCACGATTTATACTTAATTTTATTACTTCTTCTGGGTAAAGATATTAGCTAGAACAAATAATACATTTAAGCATGATACCTTTTCATCATGTTACTTTTCCCCGGAATATGTAATATTTTTTTAGCATACATATTAATATATTTTGGCCATGACTCAAATTGTACGGATCTGAAAAGTAAACACAAGAAGCAACTACGAACACCAACCAGTTGGATGTAGCTCGAATCGTTTATAGCCTTAGGCACGCTCTCCCGCCTTTATTTTATCTATTACTCCCTCCGTCCCGATTAAAGCTGCCTACTTGCCTTTTCGGTCCGTCCCAACTAAAGTTGTCACCCCAAAAAAGGAAACTAATCCCACAATCCTCACCCTCAAAATCTTAACCACTCAATCTCCATCTTTAAAAAAGTTAAATAACTATTTTTTTTAATATCCGTGCCTGGTCAAAGTGGAAGCTTTAACCGGGCCGGATGGAGTAATACTTAACTAGTCCTTTCTCTTCGCTTGGAGCTCTGTAAAGTCCAATTATCTCTTACGGCCCAGTTTGCAACAAAATCCATGAGATTGCTTTTTATAAGCCTAAAATCCAAAATAATAATCAAATGCCAACAATACCATATAACAACATTGAGTAATTGGACCTGCTTAGCCCACATGGGCAGGCCTTCCATAACAGAATTGGGCCATCAAATAAAACTTGCTTTCGCTACATATAAGGCCCAAGGCTTTTGCTTTATTATTTTGGGAGTGGAGTCTTGATTCTTCTGTGATTCATCAACTTTTAATTATATCTATACTCTTGTATTATCAGTGATGTCGATTTGCTATTTTTTAAATTAGGTTGAATAAGGATTAGTAATTCAGGATAATTCAACATGTATTTCGTTGGTATTGTAAAGTCGGGTTATCTCGAATATTCGGGATAACATACTTTTCGAGGCATTTTTATCTTCATTGATTATCCCACCTATTGAGGTGGGTTTATTAATCCCATGTTTGAGATTGAGTTCAGTTACCCTATATACCAGTGTTCTAAAAATCGTTAGTCGCTAGTCGGTCGGTTCACTGAGGCCTAGCGCCTAGGCGGCACCACCTTACACGAATAATTAAATTAATTAATAAATACATAATATATAAAGATTTTAGGTTAATCGGCTCGGCCTAGGGGCGCCTAGTGCCTAGGCGGTCGCCTAGACTGAGTTTTAGAACACTGCTATATACCCAAAATAAGCCCTACTTTTTTGAAAATATTCAGATCTTTATCTCACTCTATTTACGAAACCCTTCAAAACTAAAGAAAAACAGTCTCTTCAAGCCCTAAAACCCAGAAGCCGAAGAACACGTTCAAGTTGTCTTGTATAAATAATAGAACATAATCAGTTGTAGTAAACATTGGATGAGATAGTCCAATTTATCTCAATCCCTCATTCTAATACCTCATAATCTTATATAACCTATTATCCACAACTCAAAGTAAACGAGCCCTAAGTGTATATTAAGTGGTATTGGTAACTAATATTGACGGTTTTGAAAATATTAGAAAAGAAAATTAAGTTGTTATTAAGTTCATAAGTTTTAATAAATTAATGGCTAATATATTATGAATGAATTAGTTGAAACAAATGCAACCGGTTGAAGAATTAAATTAAACAAATTTCAAATACAAAGGGATATCGACCAAACACACCATAATAATAATTTAAAAGTAGAAATTCTTAAATATATACTATTATAACATCCATTGTCGTGTTACGTGGCTACTTTCCTTAACACATTTAGAGTCATTAATCTATAGCGATTTGTAAATGTTGAGACAACATTTATAATTGACTATGATTCGAAACCCAGTTTCTTGTTTCCTTGGGAAAAAAAAAAAAAAAATAGACATGACACACTGATTAATCTTGACTCGTGATTATTATCATAGGAGTGCGTCTATGTTTTGCTTTACGAATATGATATTTTTGGGCCCTTTTTTTCCAAATAATCAATGATTCTTTAGAAAATAAAAGAAATATTGTTTGTAAAAAAAAAAAAGAAACCTGCGACTTTATTTCATCCCCAAGAAACGTAGAAGTCTTAAAAGGACTGGAGCAAGTAGAGGACTTACAAAAACGTCACACTGTAAAAGAATGTTTTGCTTCCCTCTTCTCTTATGAGAATAAGGAAAGATTTTCTAATGGATTCGTAATGAATTCACAACACTCACATCGACGGGAAGGTTTGGCACCTCGATGTCGGCTCTTCGCCACCTGGGCCTGTAGTATGTTCCAAGGGCGGGGGAGCGGATCAACCCGGCCTAAGTTCCGGCCGGCTTTAAGGAAAGGGTTGAATCAAAGCATGGTTGAGAAGGTTGGAGTGCAATATTGGTTCACGAATTGGTCTTTTTATTTTACTGATAGAAAGTCTCTCTCTTTTCTCCCTCCTGACCGAACTCGCCAAAAAAAGAGTAACGACAGCAAGTGATTGAGTTCAGCAGTTCCTCATATAAAATTATTGACTCTATAGATGCAGTGCCTTTCTACTTTTATGTATATAAGGGTTCTTAGCTTGCTCCTCGCTTCCTGAAAATGCTTATTTAAGTACTTGACTGGTCTTAAAAGGGCTTTTGATCTCAGAATGAGGTGTTGCGGTCTCTCCCGCTCCTACAATGATCTCAGAATGAGGTGCTGCAGTCTCTCCCGCTCCTACTGCGTGTACATTTCCATAATGATGGTGTTTTTCCAAAACTAAACTTTGTTGTTCAGTCCACGCCTTTCTCGTTCACATCTTCGACCCATCCTTTCCCCGATCAGATCCACCAGACGGAGAAAGTTCAATTCCGTCGCGCCTACTCGGACTGGCATCGAGGATTCTTAACTTCGACTCCGAAGAGAACGCTGATCTCACTTGCCATGAGCTCTTGCCTTGCTCTTAGGTGGCGCCGGCGCTTTCTCTATGATAGTACAGTCTCAAAAGTGGAACTTGTGTTTTCAAACAGGGCCATAACTGAATGTCTCACCTGGCAACTCCAGACGCATTTGATCATAATAGTAAAACGAAGTGGGGCGGGGTGTAGATGGAGATTGAGTCATCGTTTTCCTTATTTATTACCGATCTTGATTGAGCACCCGTGCCGACCTCCGGTTTGCGGTATCGACGACCTGACTTCCCAAGGCTGAACCGTTTCATACTGATGATCTCTCTTTGTCGTCGCACTGCTGTTGTTGTAGTTCAGCGGCACTTCCTGCGAATAGGAAGGGAATAAACACTGCTGACTTCTCTTATGATATTTCACGTGCAAGGCAAGGGGCGACAAAATAGAATGAAGAGTCCCGCACGAAGGGAGCTGGTAGTAAGGAAGACCGTCAGCTTGGGCGGCCTCGTTCTTCGTTCGATATGCAGGCTACCATAGAATCGAAATCTTTTACAGTCCCCTTTAGTAAGAGGGGAGGCATAAGTCATAGAGAACCAAAAAGTCAAACTGGTGCTGGAAATCCACCTCATTCAATGAGGATTCCATCCTATCTTCTAGGCCTAGCCTACTCTTTTTGTTTTTTTTCGTTTTCTCCGGTCCTAACCAAATCCAATTCTCTCTCGATACGTTCCTAAAAAAATTCGATTCGTGCGAGTTCAATTGCATCTTCTTTCCTAATATAGAGTATACTCACCATAAATGCATGTACTAGGGATAAGTACTGAAAGGGATTTTTTGCTCCCAAAGCGGCCTTTTTAATGAATTCTTTATGTATAGGATTATATAAAAAAAAAAAAAAAAATGATAAGAAAGTGCTTCTTCGATTAGGTGTCTTGTGGCAGGGGCTGTTTCAACAGCAATAGCAGGAATAGGCATCGAATCACCGGCAATGTTTGCTTTTATTGTTGAAATTCCATTTTCTCTACAATTACTATCTTGTCTAGAGGGGAAAAAGAAGAGAATCGCAGCAGCTGGATCAAATGGTTGAGAGCATTGGTCTGCAATATTCACCCGGCCCACAAGCACAAATCCTTGGCACGGAATATCGAGGAAATCATGCATTTTCTAGGATATTATTATTCAGGATCTCATCGAAAACCATCTGCACAGATGAGGCTACCAATCGACCAGAAGGAAAGAGGAAGGATAATTACACTACGCCACCCAGAAGCACTAAGTGCGGGAGGGCTTGATCGTGACTCAAGGGGGATCTCTCCGCATTGATCTTGTCTATTCTCTTCTGGATCTCTTCTATGCTCCTCATCCCTTCTTCCTGCCCCTCCATAGCATCGGGCAACCACACATGAAGAGGAAATTGTGCAGATTTACCCAGCGCTCCAACTTCATATGAATAAACCTCTCTTAAGAAGGTCCTTGCTGCTATTCTATGCATTTGTGCTTTAAGTTCGAAGAAGGTAACGGCGACCGAAAGTAGTGTACGACATTGAGCTGAGCGGTAGTTAGCGGGGCGAAAGTCGCCAAAAAGTGGCGGAATGCTCTCAATGTTCCATACTAACGGATTCGGGTCCATAACCATGGGTTAAACAATAAACCATTGATAGGAATGCGTTTGGCGACCTCTGTAGGTCTTTATCGAGGAGGTCGCAAGCTTTTTTCCTTTTAGGGGGAAATCAAGCGTCCATTGAAAATGGATCAATTCACCCCCTTCTCCATCTTCCGTTAGTTCCTCTACCGCTTGCTAAATTGCTGCCAATGGCTGAGATGTTCATTCGTGCTGGCGAATCAACGAGAGCGCCGACAATCATTCATTCATTCCCTCGAAACTTCATGTTCCCTTAAACAAAAAAAAAAAAAAAAAAAAAAAAGTGGAACCCTTCCCCTATTTATTTTATGCATTTCTTTTGTAGCCAATCATTTATTAAAAGAAATTGATAAACTTAATATAAAAAAGCTCCTTCTAACATTCTAAGTTTCAAAAGATGAAGAACGATGGTGGAGTGAAAAAGAAAAGGCTAAGCCAGGACAAAAGCCCCGAGTAGTGAAATAGAATTGTAAGGCCTGAATGCATACGATCGAGAAAGGCATGGCAGAACGAAGTTGGGTGACAGGAGACGCCCATCACCTCTCCTCGTAGGGAGGATCTAGAGCTCCCACGAAGAAAACCTGGTTGGTGAGAAAGCAGATACGCCTGTCAAGGGTTCAAAGCTAACACCTCATTCAAGAATGTTGGTTTTTCCATATGGAAAGAAGGTTTTTTTATGCTCCCTTTTCACTACAGGGTTTCTATTTTGGGTGTCGAATGCCACTATTTCTTCGTACGTATTCTTTTCGAACATATGCACGTTTTTTCTTTTCACTTGAAGGATAAGGTTTTCAGAAGATGACGATCACATCAGAGTTGCTTTTCCGGCTTAATGACCTCATCTCGCTTCGTTAGCTTTCTTTCAGCTGCATGTAGTCGGTCTTACAGTCAGGCAAGCTTATACCATTATGCTCACCTCGCGTATGTATAAGACCGAATCTATTCGATTTCTAAATAAGATTACGAATCCTTAACTTTTCGAGGTTCACCGGGAGGATCGCCCTCCCAATTTGAAGTTTTTTCCTGGAAGTTCCACCTTGTTGACTATGACTTTAGAACTCTGCGGAGAGTGACTTAGCCAAACCACTCGCCAGCGCAGAAATAGAAAGAGTCGTGCTTTAAAATGGAATTCTTCTAAGATCCATTGCAACGAACGATCGGCTTATTCCCAGGGCGGGAGTGCCAATTCATTTGCAGCCAATGACGCAATCAAAGGAATAATTGGAACAAGGGTATCGAACTTCTTAATAGCATTATTGATTAGAAATGAATTTTCTAGAATTTGACTTCTATTGAAGTTTTTCATCCTCCTCTTTGTTGAAGTGCGCCGACTTTCACTAGTTCACTTCGGTGGTTAAATGGCTTTGTCGCTGGGCTGTTTCCCTCTCAACTTTGGTTGTGGGAGAATGAAGTAGAGAACCAAACAGGGGGAAAGGTAAAGTGTTTAAGATCAGACAATGAGACTGAGTACACGGATATTCGAATCAAGACATTATGTGAAGAGCATGGTATCTTAAAGCACTAAACAATTCCCAAGACACCACAACAAAATGGTGTGACAAAGAGGATGAATATGTCTCTAGCTGAATGTGCGAGATGTCTTAGATTGAAGGGTTAGCAAAGAATTTTGGGCCGATGTAGTGAGTATGACGTGTTACTTGATTAACAACTCACAAAAGTTAGCACTAGATGGAAAATTTACGGAGGAACTGTGGACTGGAAAAAAGGAAGACCACTCTGGTTTGAGAGTGTTTCATTGTCCAGACTTTGCGCTTGATGAGTAGTCTAAGCTTGATTTTAAGTCTAGGTAATGCATCTCTATTGAGTGTGAAAAAAGGGTGAAGGGGTATAAGCTTTGGGGTCCAAAGGCACACAAGGTGGTGATTTGTAAAAATGTGGTTTTGACAATTCATCAATATTGAAAAGTACTCAGGGTGAAGAAACATAACAACCAGAAAGAGAAAATAGCAATGAGCAGTTTATTGAGGTGGAGTTGGATACTTCAGTACAAGAAGACCTTGATCCTACTGAAGTATCCGACTCCAACTCAATAAGAAAGTAACAAGTAGAAATATCATGTGAAACGATATTTAATATACATGCATGGTGTGTAAGAAAATGAAATTGCAAGAGAGAAAATTGAGTGTGAGAATTTGTGTGTTATAGGTGATATGTAGAGGGCAGAGAAATAAATAGTTGTTTAGGGTTGGGGTAAGTAGGCATGATCTGGAAGCACGAGGAACCCATTTTTTGTTGAACAGCATCAGCAATCAGCATGAATGAATAATGATGTATAGATATGCATATTAATGTATGATGTTGGACCACATATCCTATATATGGATCGATCATCAATCTTAACGTTTCATGTTTTAGTGTCGCGCATGTGTGCCTTATTATTATTATTATTATTATAAAATTTGTTGTTAAACTATTGTTTGCTCAAACCTCTATCTTTATTTTAATTTTAAGTGACTGATAAATTTGTATAAATTTGATACTTAAGAAATGATGTTATCTATAAGAGAAGGTCTCTTGTGCACCAGTTGTACGGATCTTGTATTCGTGCAATTCAGGTCATGGGTAAAAATGTATTAGTATTTATGTCTAAAGGTATTGCATATTCTTGTTAAAAGTATCATGGTGAAAAATGTATTAATGTTTATGCTTAATTAATGTTACACTTGTTCTGAGTAAACATATTATAGTACATTTACCAGAAAAGTGACACATTTAAGCATAAATTGTGATACTCACTTCGCATGAAACTTTGTCTATCTTTAAAGTTATTAATTTCTCACTATGGTGGAAATTGTTCACGAGGAATTAACCTTCTCGGATATAAATCTATACCCGTATAATACCTTTAAAGGTAACAACAATGTTTACGGCCTAACCGGCCATATAAATCTACACATGTATAATACCTTTAAAGACAACATTATTTTTAATGTGGATAGCCCATATAAATTTATACCTACAAAAGAATGTTAGAGATTTCAATATGAAAAAATAACAAATTTAAGGAGTCGAAAAGTAATTGAACTATCCATTCTATCTCTGTGAGTTTAAGTTTTTCTTTTTAGTTTTATTAAATTTACAATTACATAAAATAAGCATTAAATAATAATAATAATAATAATAATAATAATAATAATAATTATTATTATTATTATTATTATTATTATTATTATTGGAGTATTATATTACTATGATTGAGCTCAACTTATTTACTAATTAAACCAAGTGCAACGTGTTATTACTTGGATAATGCTCTTCGCTACTGTTTACCTCATACCCAAATCTTCGCCTTTAGTTTCCATTAAACCAAATAATCCCTCTCTATTTTTATTTATATATATTTGAGGGAATCCCTCTTTATTAGAACAAATCAAAACAATACTTCTATTTCTATCAATATTGTAAAACATCCTAGAGTAAAAGATTGGGGCTTAGGCACAATTAAGTAGTGAATTGGGAAAAAATATAACTAGTCAATTGCAGCCCAACGTCTAGACGGAATAAGGCAGAGTTTTTTGCAACACAATTTTTGTAGAGTAGGATAATGTTGTGATTTTATATCTATAATATAGGCTATTAAATGAGTAGTATTCAAAAACAAATCAAGAAGAAGAAATTACATTTAGTAAATTTTTATTAACAAAATACTCATTATAAGTGGCATGATACATCTTTCAAATGAGAATGAGGTGAGTATTAAAAGCTGAAAAAGTTTAGTAATGCAGGCAGGTTTGCATTTAATTTACAAACTGAAAACCACTACTTTCCACCTCCCTTATTTCAGGGAGAAAAAGTAGAGTACAGGGGCATTTATCAAACACAACTAAAACAAAAATAAGGAAACCTCCATACCTTACTAAATTAAAACTATCCAAGTATATAAAATTGTTTACCTACCATGCAATCAAATTCAAATCTCATTTCTTTTTTGTCTTCTCTTTTTGTATTTAAATATTTTCGGGGGCATGTGATGTAGCAAAATTGCATCCATTTATGATCGGATTTGTTGGACCTACAAAAATAGGAAAGGCTCCCGCTCGAGCACTCCAAAATTCAAGTCAGAGGGCATATAATCTTATAATTGAGTAATCAAGCATGATCCCATGCTATCAAGAAAGAGATCATTAATTATGAAAGAGATCAATATACCTCCCTTTACTTTGTAAATATGAGGTTGGTTTTTATGTGTGTTCATTACCTAAGATAGAATAGTCCTTTTAATAAGATTTTTGGCTCCAATGACTATATACTCCATCCGTTTCAAAATAAGTGTCGTCTAAAAGAAGTTAAATTTTTTTAAAATAAATACCGTTTTAATATTAAAAAAAGAAAAAAATGAAAAACCACAATCCTTCCAATTTCACCCTAAACAACCAACTTAATTTAATTGATTATTTCCTTACTGCGCAAAATATACCAAATTAAGGATCTGAGTATTGCAAGTACTTCCCTAAACTAGTAGCAAGTCCTAATAGATTCATATTACATGAAAAGTTGGCAAACACTACCGGCGTATTGTAGAAGGCCACACACAACGCCGTCGGCCTAAAATTGTTCATAACCTAGCAAATATCGTAACCAAATATATCACGACTCATACAACCCTTTTAAGTTCTTACTAAATAGCTAAAATACTAGATAAAAGTATGCGGATAGTAACTCCGTCGTACTATTTCGGAAATGGTTCGCGGACAGACGTTGCCTCAAAAGAGTCATTGTTGGGGGCAACTGTTGGTAGGGGTGGGAATCTGGCTTCAGGTTTCGGATACTCGACCCGACTCGCGCGAATTTTACCCGATAGGATCGGGTTTTTTTAGTGCATCAGGTATCGGGTTAAGGTCGGGTTGGGTTGGGGTCGGGTTATATCGGGTCGGTTTTTGGTAGGGTCGGGTTTTGTAGGGTCGAATTTTTTCGGGTACACAAAATTAATTATAAGTTTCCACCTCCTTCAACAACCTTAAAGAGACAAAAAATGATTAAACATAAAAATCAACTTTAAAAAAAAAAAATCTGACCGACGGGTACCGGCCGGGGTCGGGTACCCGCAAAATCGGGTTGAAAAATAGGGTTCTTTTATCAGGTAACCGACCCAAAAAACCCGAAACCCAAAAAACCAGACTCGATTCCACCCCTAGCTGTTGGACTTTTGGAAAACGCGGTTCCGTGAACACTAGCACTTGTAGAGAACTCAGTCCCTATTTCAGACTCAAGATACGTTATGTCATCCCAGAATGTGTAGCTGTCGTAGATAGGGAAGTGCACCTGCTGCTCTACGCTTGAACCTGGCATTTGCGTTGTTATATTTGTTATGTCGGAAAGGTCGAAGTACCCAATGGTGTCCCCCCCTCCCAATCATGAAAAAGCTGACAGATTGAATCATAGTCCGCCTCAGATTTCTCTTGGTAGACAATAACAAGGGGATCCAACTATCGAAAAAAATTACTCAAAATTAGTATTATACGTAACATAAATAAGATTTAATCAACAACAATTTGGTAGAACATTTATAATGGTGTAGAAATCGATATTGTGGAACATACCCTTCCTATTCTCTCCCACACGGCCTGCTCCAAATATATCTTTTGTTGAATCTCATCCACCATAACACCAGGAAGATTTAGTATACCAGTACACCTTGTAGCGCTTTCGCAGTCGCCTAACTCGCTCGAAATAATAGTGCTAAATGAAATCAGTCCCGAAAGAATTGTTTACTTCTCTCATGGGTTTGGTAATTGCGGTCGTGTTGTTACTACTATAGTGGAACTGACCAGCAGCTACTTCTTGGACGAGGCACCTCACAAAAGTAGAATCCACCTCTTTCGTCCAATCTTTGCTGTAGAAAAATTTATCAAACCTCAGTGGAAACATCGTCGCTTTGAAATACAAAGATGGAGGACTGTTTTATATGAGCTTGTTGCTCTTACCAGGACCAGACTATTAGCCTGCCATGTTAGGAATAATAATTTATAGTAGAACTCATTATTTATAGATAAATAAGGGCAACAGGGTAGATTTGCAAATCATCTTGAAAATATACTTTAGATTTTATTTCCAACTGAGCTATCACTTGGCAGCTTTCGGCTATGGCTATGAGACAAGTTCTATTCGATACTTTTCCCATGCAGTAACATCGTCCAATGAATTGAACCACATGAGTGTATCCCTTAACGAGAATGGGAACAACCTCAACTTGACTTGCTCGTGTGGCACATGATTGATCTTTATCATCTCAGACAGTCTGCGAAATTTATTCACATGAACATTGGGGTCCTCCAGTGTTGTTCAACATTAGTGGCTTGAGTATTTCTTCCAGGCTTCACCTCAAGCTGAGTCTTTCCCATTCATTGACTTGAATTATTTACTGCCTCCGGCTTCTTCAGAGGCATTATGCTTTCTTCAAATACCACAACCCTGCTAATAATGCATTTCTGGTTTCTAGGCTTTGTACACTATAATTTGTAACCTTTAACTCACTTAGGATAGCCTAAGAAGATGCATTTCATAGCTCTTATCTTATGTGAGCAAAAGCAAGACATCCAAACACTTTCAATTCAGAGTAATTAGCAGGAGAACCATTCCATATTTCTTCCGGGGTTTTGAAATTTAAAGTTATTGAAGGTGCTCTAATTATAAGATGAGTTACTGTTATGATTACTTCTCCCAAGAAATTCTTAGTCACTCCAGAGCTAGAAATCATACATCTAACCTTTCAAGTATAGTTATGTTCATTCTTTCTACTAATCCATTTTGTTGAGGTGTTTCAGCTACGGTCTTATGTCTCACAATACCTCTGTCTTTACAGAACTGATTGAACTCATCATATACATATTCTAATCCATTATCAGTTCTAAGATGCTTTACTTTCTTTCCGGATAAGTTTTCAGTCTCAACAAGCTACTCTTTGAACTTTGAGAATGCCTCACTTTTGGCCTTGAGAATATACACCCAAAGTTTTCTAGAGTATTCATCTATTATAGATAAGAAGTACTTGTCACCACTCATTGTTTGCACTTTACAGGGACCCTACAGATCTGAGTGTATATAATCCAACTTGTCTTGTGCAGTGTATACTGATTTAGCAAACTTCAACCTCTTAGCTTTTCCATACACACAATGTTCACACAACTCCATATGTGAGATGTTGTCACCACATAATAACCCTTGCTTGCTTAGCTCAAGCAATCCATTTTCACTGATGTGAGCTAATCTCTTATGCCACAAGGTTGTCTTGTTTGTGTTTACAGTACTAGATACCTCCCCTATTACGGTGCTTCCAATAAGAATGTATAGTTCATTCTTCTTTCTAGCCTTGATGATTGTATGAGACCCTTTAGAAACTGACAGATTCCCACCTTCTGAGTGAAACTTATATCCCATGGTATCCAACATACCAAGAGATATAAGATTTATCTTCATCTGAGGAACACAAGTAACATTACCTAATATTCTTACAATTCCATCATACATTCTGATTTTAATGGAACCTGTTCCTCTCATTTTACATTCCAGATCATTTCCCAACAAAACTGATCCACCATTTTAATATTTCAATTGGACAAACCAATTTTTGTTTAGATAAATATGGAAAAAAAACACCCTGAATCTAAAATCCATTCAGAAGTCGTAACAGTTGAAGATATGTTTAGTACTTCACCTGATTTATATCCTTTGTTGCTTCAGCTATTAGGGTTACAATGTTGCTATAAGTGATTCTTCCTTTGAGGTTGTTTTCCCTTCTTTGGACAGTCTTTAGCCAAATGACCAACAAGATGACACTTGAAACATTTTCTTGTCTCAGTCTCTGCAAGATGATTTTGATCTGTTTTCTTCTACTGGTGTTTGTTCTTCTGATTGTCGAACTTCTTAGGATTAGATTTCTTAATCATCAATCCTTCACGATGATTCTCTACATGGCCAGCATCAACTATCTTCTGCAACTCTTTAGACTTTAGTGCAGATTCTACTTCACCCAAAGTGATCTTGGTTTCTCTTCCAAAAAAGATGCATCCTTGAAGTTTTCATATACCTTTTGAAGAGCACTTAATAGGATCAATGCCTTATCTTCATCTTCCATTTTAACATCAATATTCTCCAGATCATTTAGGATCTTATTGAATTCATCAATTTGCTATGTAATAGACTTGTCTTCAAGCATCTTGAATGCATACAATCTTTGCTTCAGATACAACTTGTTTACACCAGATTTTTTACCATATATATCTTCTTCAGTTTTGACCACACATCTTTTTCAGTGTTTTCCTCTGCCACTTATCTTAATACCTTATCTCCAAGACAAAGTATTATGGTGTTGTGAGCCTTTTCAAGAAATTATAGTTTCTCCTCTGCCTTCATTGTAGATGACAGCTTATCTTCTCCTTCGAGTGCCATGACTAGTCCCCGTTGGACCAATAGTGCCTTCGTCTTGATTCGCCATAGTCCAAAGTCAGATTTTCCTGCAAACTTCTCTACATCAAAACGTGTTGATCCCATGATAGATTCCTACAGACGATGTCAATTGTTATGGATTCGATAGTGATTTACTCAGCAATCACTCAAGAATAAACACACACACACCTTGACCTCTCAAGAACTTGATGAATGCAAAAGGAAAAATTGAAACACAATAACACATAAATAATTATGTGGTTCGAATCTGAATATCAAATTCTACGTCCACGAATAACCAACAATCATCTATTCCTTTTCACCAGAAAATCTGTTACAAGAAGAACAATAATTTACATGAGATTTCTACAACTCCAAATGTATCACAACCTCATTCTTGTTTCTGTCTCTCTTCTACAGTTTCTCAGGCCCAATCTTGATTGGTCAACTATGCAACATCCAGTTGTCTTTGTACAACTGATTTCGGCCACATAAAACGGCTCTTAAACTTGCCCTTTGCTAACCTCCTTTCTCTGCCTAAATGAGAAGCGATTTTTTCTGTTAAGAAATTTGCTTTCAAAAGTTAACTACCAATCTAATCGGAAACGACAACTTTACCCTTCAGTTGATTAATAAAATGATTGTCATCATTTTTAAGCTAGTTACTTTACAAATGTATATTTAATTATTATTACACCCTTAAAGCGTTAGTTTGTTAAGTTCATGTTCTTTATGTGACACATTAAGTCATTGAATATTTGTACGTACATATCCAGTATCTTTAATGGTCCATCAAAATGTGCAACTATTCTTTTACTTAATTGTGGGTGTATTTGCTTATGATTTTTTTAATGGATTTAGGGGACCAAATTTCAATAAAAAACACTCATTAACCCTCTCAATCAAATTCGACTCAGCATTCTCCAATCTTAACAAACACATTTTATTATGGTATTTGAATATGAGATTACCCATGACAATTCCAACAATTGCACTGATAATGCATGTAAGAATTGTTCACAGTTTTTCTTCTCTTTTTATTTTATTTAATGGAGTACTCGTTATTAGCTTTTCTAATTTTTCATATTTTCATAAAGATGCTCCCCGCTTGATAAAAATGTACGTGAAAGAAAAAATCAAAATTAAGAGTTCAATACAATTAAATAAAAATATTAGGTGCTTACATTACAATTTAGGGTCTCGATAATACATTTCGACTTATTCTTTTTGTGAACAAATAGAACATGAATGGAAGAAAAATTTATCTTTTGCCACCTACAATATTCTTTCATAAATTACTCTGCTCTTCCTTTATTTCAACATTTTATTGAATAAATTCTGTGCAAAGGAGTAATGTCTATTAATTTTTTGGGCAACCTAAGTATAGACCAGCCTGGGCCACTCAAAGTGTGCACCCTTATTGGGGAATTTAAAGCCCGGTAGTTTAGTTGCTCATCTGAGGGATGATAATTTTCGACACAATACGTAAAATCTGATATAACCGAACTCAAAATTTTAGGATTATATTTGATTCTAAACGGATCCGAATAAAAAACGGATGAGCCCCGAACGACCCACAAAAAAATGACATGCGTCGCATTCTTATTGGTCCTTATTGGCATGTGCTGAGCACATGGCCTATACATGCCGGAATATATAGTCGGAGGTTGTAGAAGTAAAATCTCGGATTATACACGTTGTGATCGAAAAAATAATTACTTTAGGTTGCAAAGTGAAAAATCTTTGAAAGTACAGGCTGCATTATGTAATTAACCCTTTAAAATAACATGATAAAAGTTTATTTTGCTACGGGGTTGAAATTGAGAGGTTTGATGATATTGAGAGTTTTGGTAATCTTCAGAATTTATAAAAGATTCAAAGTTTGTATAATCTTGGGAGTTTGGATAATTTTTTAGAGTAGGAAAAATAATTTGGATGGTCTGGATCCATGATATGAAATGATAGAAACTATGTGAGGAAATAGAAGACATTAGGCTCTATTTATAGAGGTGGCGATTCGGGAGGCCTGGCTCGGTCAGGTAGGGCCTGTTGGGCTAATGTCATATTTCGGGTTGAGCGCGCCAAAATTTGGTCAGGCCTAGATATAGTCAGTCCGGCCCGTAGTATTCCCTTATAATATACTAAGATTATCGGGTCGACCTGGGGTCCGTTGGGCTTTTGGCCCATTGGACCGGTCCTAACGAGCCAACTAGTACTTCGGGTCTATATTTCTAAGGTCTAGCCAATCTAAAATATCGGACCAGCCATCTATTTATAAAGAGAAAAGAATAAAGAGCTTCAAATTTTAATTCAAAATATGTCAACATTAGACTCTACTTGCAGAGGGAAAAAAAAAAGAATTTTAATAATTTTTTTAAAATAATATTATATTATTTATTTATCATCAAAATTATATCCAATAAATAATTTAATACAACAAATGAAGTATCGACATGTAGCAGGTTATAGAATGAGGTTGCGTTAACCAACCCATTCCACCACCGAAGTCATGGAAGTGATGATCATTCTCATTTTTTTTTTAATTAAAAAATTATCTATTAGTGGACGACCTTAACCAAAGGTCATTGATAAGTTCAGTGTAATAGGGGAATCTATAAGATTTATTTGTACAACCACAATCCTTTTATCGATCCCCAGAACGAGGCTATTAGGAATTAGGAATTAGGGGATTGCATATATAAATGCAATGACAATATGACATTGTATAGTCAGTACAAGTAGTAGTTCAAATTCAGCAAAAATGTGAATTTTAAATAATTCATGATTCAATCAATAAAGGGAATAGAAATAAGAAGCAAGAATATAATATTTTTGTGTTTTGTATTTTTACTCTCTTCTTCCACAAAATCGAGTTTGATGTTGATAATGCGTAATCCGGAAACCACCCAATTAAACAGTAATCAATGCAAATAGAATGTAAAAACACACAATATACGTGGTTCGATCCGGAGATCTACGTCCACGGGCAGAAAACGGCAATCGCCGAGGTGTTTCTTTTACTCGAATGTTGAGTTTACAGTGCGTATTACAGAACACAAAATGCGAATCCTAATTCAGAGTTCTTTTCATCTATTTATACTACTAAACCAAAACCCTAACTAAATCCCTATAATCTTGCCCACCAAATCTGCATGGCAGTTGAGAAAAGATCATGGGCCTTGATTCACGGAACAGATTTGATTCGCTGGACTGAATGCGCGTTGCTGGGCCTGTTGGGCCTGGGCCTTCGCGCTTGCTTGGCGTGTTCGCTGAGCTGGTAAGTGGGCTCAGGATTAACCCGGCCCGAGATAACCGGGTCATCCCTATCAGATGTAAAACACAAAAATTGGAGAAACGTGTTTGATGTTAGAGTTCTGATAATTAAATTTATTATTTTTTAAATTCTGATCATGTGATGAAAATACTTATATATGTTACTGTAGCCCAATTTATATTGTGTATTACTCCATGACAGAGCATGTACATATGCCATTGCCATCTAAATATAATTTTCAAAATGCCCTACATAGCACAAATTAACTATAAAAAGTTTCTCAATGTTTCATTACTTAAAATTCCAAAAGATTACATTATAAGATCTTTAAAACATCTTATAAGATATTCAAGAGCTTATAAGCTCTCAAAGTTTGTTTACATAATTTTTTTAATAGGAGCTTATAAAATGTATAATTAAACTCCTTAACACCTTATAAGCTCTTTTAGAAAAAAGTACAATGCTCCCACTTTTTTTCATAAGCTCTTTTTAAATACACATTTTTTAATAATTATAATTACAAAAAGATCTTAGTTACCAAACACATCAAAATCTTATAAGATTAAGAGACCTTATAAGTTAATTGATCCAAACATTTCTACAATTTATTTTAAAATAAGACCATATAATTTATAAGTTCTAAAAACAATCTTATAAGATGTAAGAACTTATGAAATGTTTTAAATAAGCAATTGAGGAAAAAAAAAGTGTTTAGTGAGAATAAACATTATGAGTTTGTAAGTTTAATTACAGGTCCCTGGACGAGAGGGTAGCCGTTAATATTCCTTCACGTATACTACAATTTTTATTTTTACTAAGTCAACTCATGCGGCAGATCCACAAAAGATTACGATTAATTACAATTAACTCATGTCAAACAAATGTAGATGTGATAGTGTCGTTGATTCCCAAGTTTTAGCCTTCCAATCAATTCTTGAACTCGATACCTACTTATTTCAACCATTTTTACCAAAACTATCACATTTTTAGTAGGTATTTTGTATACCAATTACACAAATTTTAGGTCCGTATAATTAAATTTATGGATAAAATATTAGTATTATGTCTAAATGTAATATTATTACATGTTCTGGATAAATGTATTAAACTTAAAAAATATTAGTGTTTTTGGATTATACATATACTTTTACCCAGAATAATTATACCTTTATCTTTTCACCGTAATACATCTACTCAAAATATGTAATACATTTAGATATAAATACTAATATATTTTTGTTCATTATTTAGATTGCATGGAACTAAAATCTGTTCAACTGTGTACAAGAGACCTACTCTATAGCAATTAACTCTAGGATCTTCTACTTCCTTTTCCACTGAAATTCAATTTTAATAACTTAGGGATGTTTGAATTAGGCTGTGTCCAGAAGATATTAATCTAGGGCATTAAGCATACAACCATTTGAATTGTGAAAATTGATATTTATATGAAGTTACGGTATGGCAAAAGGTGTAAATTAATAATTGTAATTGTATACTGCTCTAGTGTCGAAATAAAAATTTATATACTTTGTGTTCGGCAAAGTAGGGAGAGAGATCTAGTAGACGCAGTTTTGGTAACAAATGGTAGTTCCGTAGCCATAAAAATATAGAAAAGCATTTAGCTTGCTCCAAATATGTAAAGGAAGAAAGCAGAAGGGCCAAATTGAAAATAATCGCAAAAGTCACGCCCACGTTCATAACCCTTTAGCGGCCGAGCCAGTTCTATGTAAGTGGCTTAGCCTCATCGTCCCCATTCAGTAAAGTGCCATTCCCACTCTCTTTTTCCTCTGTAACTGCGTATTTTCAACCGATATTTCCACGCGCATACACGTACATTTCAACGACGCTATATACTCACGCATTTACTTGCATGCGATTCGATGATTCAATAGGAGCACCACTCGATTTCGTCTATCACAACTATGGGTTCATGTTTCTCTCATGATGACAGATCACCGCCCAAGAGAAGAGGATCTAAGCGAATCACTAACGCCGCTGATGGAGGCGTCGGCAGCAACCGGTGGACGAGGATGCGCTCCTCGAGGAAGGAAGAGAGTATGATGCACGAACGAGCGCTGGCGGCGGCGATTCTCTTCCAGCAGCAGCTGCAGAACGGCGGCGGAACGGTGCCGTTTGATCGGTCGGCATCGTTGAGGTATCCGAATGGAAACTCAAAGAGAAATCAAGCCTTGCCTCGCAGTTCGAGCTCCAGAGCGCGCTCTCTTACTGATCCCCTGCTTCAGCCTCACCAGCTCGTTAATCAGGTATAATTTGGAAATTACTGTTTTTTGGTAATTTCGATTCTTCTGTTGCAGTTTGTGAGATTTAACGTAGTATCTTTTAAAAATTTGCAAATGGTCAAGTTTGGTTAAAATTGAAATTCATTTGTTAATTAAAGAGGCTTCGAGTTGTGTTTCATTATGATTACTCTTTTTTCCCATTAACGTTTCTATGTACAGCTATAATGATACTATGCTGTGAACTTTATTAAAGCTAGTTTTTCATAGATATGTTAAAATATTTGGTTGGTGTAGAAGATAATAGGGGATTACTGAGCCGGAAAAAGGAAGGTTATCTTTAAGTTTGGTCTGAATTTATTACTACCATTAAAATTCTACCTGCATTGACTGACTCAATCTTGAATGATTTTTAATCTACTTTTTTTTCTAGTTGATTACAAAGAGTTTTTCTGTATTAGCTTTTTGGTGTTTCATGTTTGCAAGGTAAAATAAAACTCCTTCAGTTTCTCTTAAAATTTTGTTTTGCAATTACCTTTTTGTTAGCAAGTAATAAATGATCAATGAGCAGCATTCCCAATATTTCTGTTGTTTCGGTAATTTTTTTCCTTTTCAAGGACAAAACATAATCTATGTCTTTTTAAGAAAAGAACAAACATGATCTATATGTGCTATCATTTGATTTGTACTTGTTTGCTGTCTCCAACTTACCATTCAGAACCTGCATCTATTCTATCATCTGGATTGTCGTTTAATTTGTTTTCTTACTGGCAGGAGATCAAGCTTGACAATCTAGAGACCAACCACTTTGTACTTGTTCATGGTGGTGGTTTTGGTGCCTGGTGCTGGTATAAAACTATTGCACTATTAGAAGAAGGTGGTTACAAAGTCACAGCAGTAGATTTGACTGGTTCTGGGATTCATTCATTTGACACAAACAGTATCACAAGTCTATCCCAGTACGTAAAGCCACTGAGCAATGTTATGGAGAAGCTTCCCGATGGGGAGAAGGTTATGTTTCCAGATCTTTCTAGTAATGCATATCGACAGCTATTCTGTGCTTTTGCTCAAATAAGTTTTCTGAAAACTAAAATGGTAAAGAATGAAATGCTTGTGAGCTCTAATAGATTTTTTTATTTTAGTTTTTTTGGGTAAAACATGGTGCAATATTCATGATATAAACAGTTAGGTTATCGTCTTGCTTGAAATTTCTTGCTCTTTCTACGTGCTCAATAAACTGTCTTGCTCCTCACATTGGATTGATGCAATAATCAGAATCTTAATGCTATATGCATGTCTCCTGCGAATGCACTCTCATATGAGGATGTCACGATTGCTTTATGTTCTCACTCAAGTCCTTGATTCGTGCAGGTAATTTTAGTCGGGCATGATTTTGGTGGGGCATGTATATCATATGCTATGGAGCTGTTTCCCTCTAAAGTTTCAAAAGCTGTTTTTCTTGCTGCTGCTATGTTGACAACCGGGCAAAGTGCCCTTGATATATTCTCCGAAAAGGTTGGCCTTCTAACTGATTGTATCAAATAAATATGGCATGAAAAGAATATAAAGAATTCATAAAAAAAGTGATCTGATACAGCATATCAATCTTTAAACCAACATATTGTAGTGCCTCCAATCTTCATTTCTTTTAGTATGTACCATGATCCTGTGCTTTCTGGGATAACGAAAAGATAATGTTACCTCGAGCGAGTCTTTGATGTGTTACTTTTAGAGGCTTCTTGAATTCTATCCGTCATCTCTGTCTATGGTATGACTTGAATCTCGACCCAAAGCATCAGCATGTTTAACTTCTCCAGTCAAAATTTTAGTCTGGATATAGTATGTTTCCATTTGAACTTATTGTAGTTGCAGGATAAAAGTGATTTTGTTCAGGCTAAGACCTGATCCTTTCACCTATGATTAATTCTGATTTAACGTTCAACTGTAAAGACACAACTGTGCTCTATATATGCTGATATTGAACCGGAATATGTATATTTCAGGTTGAATCAAATGACTTGATGCGACAGGCTCAGGTTTTTCTTTATGCCAACGGGAAAGATCAGCCTCCAACTGCCATTGATTTGGACAAGTCCCTTTTGAGGGACTTGCTATTCAATCAGAGTCCCTCCAAGGTAATGTGTCATATTCTGTGCCGAAAGAGAAATGATCTCATTCATAGCTGAGATTGACGACACTACTTGCGTAATCAAATATGACATGGATTGCTAACAAAAAAGTGAGGTTTCCACTTATTGAAGGAGCTTCAACTGTAATCCAACTGTAAAATCTGGCATTTAATGTTCCATCATTCAAGATGATCAACACATGTGATGGGTACTTTATTAAAAATCAGTTCAATTTAATGCTCAAAGGCTGCATTTGGAATAAAGGATCTGAAGATTTCCAATCCGTCCGATTCCTAAAATACTAGTTGAAAATGGAAGTAATGGGTTTCAAACTTTTATCAATCCAGTATGGCTTTTAAATCTACCATCAAATCCTAAAATTTGACCTTTGAGAACCGTTAATTGAACTGAATTCTTGGACCATTAAACTCAACTCTTGAGTAATCACTTGTTCAAATCCCTTTCCAGGATGTTGCACTGGCATCAGTCTCAATGAGGCCAATCCCCTTCCCTCCTGTGCTGGAAAAGCTCTCTCTTTCCGAGACAAACCACGGGTCCGTGAGAAGGTTCTACGTCGAGACACTGGAAGACAACGCCATACCTGTTGATGTACAGGAAAGTATGGTGAACAGAAGCCCTCCAGAGCGAGTATTCCGTCTTAAAGGTTCTGATCACTCACCATTCTTCTCAAAGCCTCAAGCCTTGCATAAACATTTAGTTGAAATATCGAGGATCCCATGAACTATATTTTGTGGTGCACGTCAATGAAATATTGTGGTCGACAGTTCAAGCATAATGAGTTTTTTACTGACATCAGCGATGCAGATGCTGATGATTTGACTTTTATTTCTTAGCTGCCGCTCAGATTTCATCATTTTTAGTAAACATACTAATACTAATATTTTTGGTTTATAAATACCCCAAATGTTTATATCAATAGCTGTGATAGAATCATGCATTCAATGTATCCATGAGTGGGGTTGAAAGATTTGGAACATCTCGTTTCTGAGCAGAAGAGCTGTTTTCAAATAGTATTCGATTGATTCACACGGGATTCAACGTCTTTCTTGCTACTCGAGTGTGTTTATATTTTGTTCCTTTTATTACACCCTCTGTCAAAAGGTGTATGTCTCTGACTGTGTGAGGTCCTGTTTTCGTCACTCAGAGTACTTTCACTAGGTAGCCAGGTGATACGCAATTAATGTCCAAGTGAAAAGCAGAAAACGAAACAACTAGCGTTTTATATGGTTTCAGTCCTTTATTAGCTCTTAGAGTCCCTTCGGGGACATCCGATAAAATTGGAACGTGACAAGAGTAGCATGGCCCCTGTGCAAGGATGACACGCATAAATCGAGATATTGTCCTTTATTAGCTCTTAGAATTTCATGACAGGAAAAATAAATTGTTGTGAGCTCCTTTTATTCATGTATTCATATTCATTTATTTGTTGTCGCTAGATCATCATACGTATAAGGATTACTACATTCTCAACAGCTGGGTGGAAGGTGTAGACTTTGCTTATCGAAATTATGAGGACCAAAAAACAATCATTTCATCCTTCAGTGCAACCATTCATGCACCGAAAAGTTCAAAAGGAGAAATAAAATAAGTCAGGGGATTCATTTATTCATAATTAAAGAACTATCCATATCTGTAAAGAACATGTGATGTTTGTGAGCCAACCGTTCGGCAAGTAAGCAGTTTGGTTGGTAGAGAAGCCAGAATTCACGAGTTAAAATGAAAGCTTTGTTGGGTTTCAGGTTCAGACAGTTTAACCTGTACACTGGAGTAACCAAATTCTAGGAAACTCCTTACTCAGACAAAATAGCATGCTACAAGTGCAAAGTAGAAAGTAACAACTTAGAGCAGCTCCAACGGTGCTTTAGAATAAAAATGGTGCAACCAACTTTGACTCCAGCATTCCGGATAATTGTTGCTGGATTTTAACGCCCCTCACCAATTGATGTATTAGTGGTGTGCCCCTTGCACTGTGCTACTGTCTTTTTTTTTTTTAATCTTTTATATTGTATTTAATTATGATGTACTATATTTCTATCTTTTTTTCTATTTATAATTTATCTAATAAAGAATTAATTATATAAAAAATATAAAATGTATAATACTATTTATTAAAATAAATGACATGAAATTACAACACATCAAATAAAATTACACAGAATATGAACATAACATAAAAGTAACTTTGATTTCTATAAAAGTAAAAATATAAATATAACATTTTATATGTAATAATATTGTATGCATACTATAATTCATAAATAAAGTAATATAATTAATTGTAAAAAAAAATGAATTTTAAGGAATATTTTAGTGCAAACTATCGAAGAAGTGTGAATTTTACTGTACATTTGAGCAAATCTACTGGAGATGCTCTTAGCGATCCTACTTGTATCTTATTGCCATTGCATCTGTTGTCAAGAGGACGAGAAATTCTGGTTTGGAAGCACAGATTATGATCATTATTGACAAGATATGTAATGTAAATTCAATAGATAAATAACATTCATTCTGATTCTGGTAGATGTTCATGGTGACTATTAAACATACCAAGTTTCGTGTTCTGATTGTGATACGATCATGCAAACAAAACATGAGATGACAAATTTTGGCAAATATTTGACACACAATAGCAAGATGCCAATTTCGTGTTGCCCATCGTAATTATGTTTTATTGTGTCAACCTGTTAAATAAATGACAATATTACCATCGTGCAATGTTCAGCTTAGACAATTAACAGAAAAGAAACATCTCTACCCAAACAGAAACTAGCATGACCTCGTACAATGTTACAGACCATAACAAGAAAAACAAAAGGAATGTGCAACAATAGCTTGTGAAATGGCATACTACAGATGTTCCAATCAGTGTTTGTGGGAGGGGATCGGTGACCAAAAAGAACAAGCCACCTGGTCAAGGTTAGACCGGTTCAACCAGGCAACCACTGACTTTTTGGATTTCCATAGCTGTTTATGTGTAATGAAAATTATGCAATATATTTGGATACTTGATAATTGGCGTTTAACTTGCAATTTGCAAAAACACAGAAGTCTTACATATGTCAATGTCAATTAATCTAAGAACACTTCTAACTCTAGTTTTCAATATACTGTCTGCTTCACACACACAAAGCCATCAATATATAATTATATATACAACAGAAAGCCCATAAACAAACTATATAACCAACAAAAGCAGTAAGAACAGGCGAAAATTGTTCTTCTAGTTCGAATAGAAGTGCAGCAAAAATAAGTAACCAAAACCAAACCACTTCCCAAATTTTATAGGAGAAAACCATATGAGAAACCAAATTTTGCAGACAACAAAAATGGAGATGTGAACCCTAGTTTTGAGAAGGGGGCGGCTACAATTGGTAAATAAAGTGAAAATGTGAAAACTGATTACTAATGTTAAAACTTGAAATCAGCGTTTCTTTCCTACCACTGTAGCGCAGCTAATTAATTTTAAAAAAATAGAAAAGATAGAAAACAACTGCTTTCAGCAGTCGCCAGTTGAACCGGTTTTCAATGGTTTTATGCCATTTCCGGTCTTAACTCTAACAGACCGGACCCAAGCCTGGTTCCCGGTCGAACAAGCCGGCCCGATCCCACAAACCTTGGTTCCAATCACCACTTGAACCAGGGAAATTCTAAGAGCGTATAGGACCATGGTTTAAATATAAACAACAGGGTCAAACAATATGTATAAATCAAATGCTTCTCATTTCCAAACTATGTGACATCAAGATGTCAACAATCAAATCAATAACATTATAATTGGAATTTGAGTGCTAGACAGCTTCTGCTATATATGATTAGTCTCCTTAAAATGACAATACTTTGTCCTCTCTTGTGATACCTCAAACTTTTTAAGACAGAATTTTTTTAAGAACACAGACAGCTCTACTCAGTTGAATTTTACACTACTATGTAGGCTCTACTTCCACCACACATATATGCTACCAGACATTGCTATCCACAATCCCCTAAATACCAAGTATACGCAACGATTACACAATAGGCAGGGTATCTTACTAATATGCCAAATATAAACTGACCAAAACCACGGAAAACTAAGAAAAACATAGTGAAGATTTAGCAGTTCAACACACACCATTATTGAGAACAAATTTACACAAGACGTGAAGCTGTTTTATAGCTCAACCAACCAAATTCACAGTCTGATAATTGGTTTAATACAATCGTGCATCCTAACTGCTCGGTGTAAGCCATAACACACATGTATATTTTTAAATATCATATTTGATTTTCAAATAAAAAACAAACTTCAACCAAAATGTATATCCATTTCCAATCCATCAGGATTAGAACAGCTAAACAGTCTTATTAACCCATTAGCTGAAATAACAAAGTTAACATTCACAGCTCACAGCTACCAAAGATGAATCCTAAAAGTTACATTCCACAAAAGTACAGAAACAAATTGCAATTTCATGACTCCAAAGCAAAACCATATAAATAGAAGACGAATTAAGAAAAATAACCTTGGCCTAAATTGTGCTCAGTATAGCATTAATAAAACCCTACAAAAGTCTTACTTCATAATAAGCATTACACTCACTATGTAATTCATAACAAAACTCATCAGTTCCAATGAAAACAAAACATGATATAAAAGAAAGGACAAAAAGGAAACCGAGCAGAATTAGAAGCCGAGCTTGGTGCGGCGCCAGTGGCGGCGCTTGGCGTTGTAGCGGATGGTGTTATCGGTGCGCATGCGGATCCAGTAGGGAATAGGCCTGTTCTGCCTCTGCTTCTTCGCGAGCTTCTTCTTAATCATGAAAGTCTTGTGGGAAGGCTGTACATTCAACAATGACCCAGCTATTAAACCAGAAGATCAAACTTTAACAGGATAAATCAAGGAGAAGAGGAAGAGAAAGAAGAGAACCATGGTTGAACTCCGGCAGCGGCTAAGGGGTCTCCTAGTCTAGGGTTTGCAGCGGCGGGGAGTGTCTACCTTGCAGAGCGCCAGCAATATAAACCCTTAAAACGGCATCGTGCTATTCTATTTATATGGGACAACCAACGCCCGTATAATAAATTAAATAAATCCGGAAAGTGTGAAAAGGTAAAAACCTAAATTACAACTATTTTCTTTACGAAATTACCAAATATTCCCATTTTCTGTAAAACATTTTTACTTTAAAAGTCAATATCTTATTTTATTAATCAAATTAAAAATTAACAACTTGTTAAAATAATTAAATATGTCAAATAAATAAAATTTATAAATTTTAAAAGATTGTTCCTTATCTAATAACAAAATGAAAGGTTAAAAAAATAAGTGACTTACTTTGAGATTGAGGATTAAAGATGGGAAAAGGGCCACGGCCCAATGTGCTGAATGGTTTGGCCCAAGGAATTGCCGAGTTAGCTTATTCTGAATAGTAGGGAGTGTTTTCTGCTTTCAAACAACTAATTAAAACTGGTATTTATGTGAAAATCACTTATGCTTAAAGTAAATGGTGTTCGAGAATTAAGTAATTTTAATAAAAATTTTACAATTAATAAATTGAAGTGTTTGTTAAAAAAATACTTCCAACCTCTTAAGAAAATAAAAAATAAGCAGA
Organism: Ajuga chamaepitys; assembly: GCA_958295605.1. Taxonomy (NCBI): domain Eukaryota; kingdom Viridiplantae; phylum Streptophyta; class Magnoliopsida; order Lamiales; family Lamiaceae; genus Ajuga; species Ajuga chamaepitys. The sequence goes on from OY282506.1 coordinate 9,576,156, forward strand.
AGTAGAATTGTGGCTGCTTATAGCTTATGGCTAAAACCTGATTTATTTAAGCAGAAGCTATAAATTAAAAACACTTAAAATTTACTTAAATTTGAAGAAGTTGAAAAGTGATCAAGTAAAGTAATGGAAAACACTCCCTGAGACACTCTAATTCTAAGTTTTCACTTGCGAAATTAAGCTTATACTCAATCTGTACTTCTAATAAACTTATACTCAATCTGTGCTTCTAACTTAAGTAATCAGATGTTCTCAAAAAAACTTGGATAACCAGATAATTTAAGTCCGTCCATACAATACACATGATATAATATAATCTACTACACTAATAAGACATGATGAAATTCTATTTTACGACCAGGAATTAATGACCTTTTATAAGATTAATGTTATAAGTATCATGATATTAAGGAAAAAAAGGACTATAAAATCTGTAATAATATACGAAAGGCCAAAGCTAGATCATTAAATACGATTGTTAATCACATATATGTTGTGTTTGAATGGAGGATTTAAAATAATGAATCTATGATAAATAAATTTTAAATTCACTCTAGATAGTAGGATTTTTGAAATCTATTCAAATCCTTAAAAAAAAGCTCAAAATGAAATTATCAATTTTCAAATCTATGATAATCCACACAACAATAAATTTGTAATTATAAATTTCAAATACATCCTCAAATCCTTCGAAACACATGCAAACCTAAATAAACTTGAATAGTCTAAGCTGTTCAGAAAATTAAAAAAATCATTAGCCCTGAATATAATTGGTAAAACAAGTTTGGATTCGACTCAGTAATGAACAACAAATTCAAACTATCAGCTCCACAATATATACACACATTACATCTACATACATATGTTTGTTTAATATAATTCATTGGAATACCTATTCTGTGTTCACAAAAATTCTTGGAAATTCCTTAGCAATTAAAAATAAATCACTAGCATGGAACCTTCACAAATGATAAGCAAATTACTGAGGGGGGTCAACAAAATCATAATAATTTAAAAATGAAAACAAGGCTCGTCAACTTCATGTATAGTATTTTAATTACATGGCAGGTAGGCGTGGACTATGAACCAGCACCCATTTACAACACCAACACATACCCAACCATGAATCTCTTTTCATTTTCAATTTCTCTGCCATTTCTCTGCTTCATCATCACACTAACACATGCTGCTAATAATCCAACTCACTTCACAGCTGATGTTTCAATTAACTGTGGCTCAACTGGACCTTCTATGGCGCGTAATGGAAGAGAATGGCTCGGAGATGTTCATCCAAGATTAGCTTCCTTGCTCAACGGCGTATCGACCTCCTCAACCGTCATCTATAAGCAGACCTCGGCCGATCCAGTTCCCCACAACACCGCCAGAATCTCTCGTTCCCGATTCTCCTATGCATTTCAAGTGAATCCAGGTCAGAAGATTATCCGCCTTCACTTTAATCCCTCTCCTTACAAAGGCTTTAAAGGGTTTAAAGACTTCTTCACTGTTGGAGCTGGTCCGTTTACCTTGCTTGGTAACTTCAGTGCTTCACTCAATGCTGATGTTCTTGGTGTGAATATTTTCACCAAGGAATTCTGTTTAAACATACAAGAGAATCAACAACTCAACATCACATTCACACCTGAAACCAGTCAATCATTAGAAACATATGCTTTCATAAATGGCATTGAGATTATCTCTGTGCCTGCTAGTCTTTCTTACTTTCATGGTGTGGATACTGGACTCCAAATGGTTGGTCAGAAGTCTCTGATCTATGTTGATAACAGCACTGCACTAGAGATAATTCAACGACTAAATATCAAGCAGGATCACGTTCCATCTGCTGGAGATTTCAATGACTTGTTTCCAAAGTGGGCAGTCAAAGAAGCAGACAAGATAAAAAATAACACCTGGAAAATACCGGTAGAAGTGGGATTTAGGTACTTGATCAGACTTCATTTCTCGGAAATGGGGCACAAGATTGGAGGGAGTGGTGATATAATATTTAAAATCCTCATCAATGAAGTAATTGCTCACACTAAGAAAGACATACTGAAAGAAAAGGATGACAACAGTAATGTCCTGTATAGGGACTACCTGGTGCTGATGAGAGGGCTCAAAGAAGAAGGCAAACGTGATGTCCTGATCTCTCTCCAATTGTATGATGAACTTACAGATGGACATGAAGTTCTTGCAGGATTCGAGGTAGTTAAGTTGAGCAACCCCGACAATAGTCTAGCCAGTCCAAATCCCCAGCATCAATCTCAAGATTCACCAAGCAAGATCATCCAAATATTGCTCCTAGTTCTTGATCATAGAAATGTAACTGCAACTGTATCAATACTTATAATTTCAGTATTAAATATCATTGTTCATAAGCTACGAGAAATTTATGAAAGTAGCAGCAGCGAGGAAGAAAATACGCCATCAATCAAGGCTGAACGACTTTGTCGCCTTTTTTCATTATTTGAGATCCAATTAGCAACAAACACTTTCAGTGACGGGCTTGTAATTGGGCGGGGTGGATTTGGGAAGGTGTACAAGGGCCTCATTGATAGACGGAAAAAGACTGTTGCAATAAAGAGGTTAAAGTCGAACTCCAGGCAAGGGGCGCATGAGTTCCTGACAGAGATTGAAACGCTTTCTGAGCTTCGACATATTAATCTTGTCTCTTTGATTGGCTATTGCAGAGAGCACAGAGAGATGATTCTTGTCTATGAGTACATGGCTAACGGAACATTAGCTGACCACCTCTACAGACATGCAAGGAAAAGCAATAACTGTTCTTCCCTGACCTGGACACAACGCCTGAATATCTGCATTGGAGCCGCTCGAGGCCTAGAATATCTTCATACAGGCCACAGAGTCATACATCGTGATGTAAAGACCTCGAATATCTTGCTAGATGAAAACTTTGTAGCTAAGGTCTCAGATTTTGGCTTGGCCAAACCTGAAGACAGAAGCAAGTTACAGAGCCATGTTAGCACTAAGGTTAAGGGCACATTCGGTTACTTTGACCCATATTATCTCACCACCCAGAAACTAACCAGGAAAAGTGACACGTATGCCTTCGGTGTGGTGTTGTTGGAAACATTATGTGGGAGACCAGCATTAGATCCAGTTGTTGCAGAGGATGAGCGACTTCTGACCAAGTGGGCTCAGGATAAGATTAGACAGGGAGAAGTTGATCAGATTGTAGCTTTAAGTCTGAGGGGGGAAATTTCGGTAGACAGCTTTAAGACATATGTAGGGGTTGCTGAAAGATGCCTGAGTGACGAACCAAAGAATCGGCCAACAATGTCTCAGGTTGTGGTGCAACTTGAGTTGGCACTGGAGCAGGAGGAGAACAAATCTTTTTCTGTGCCAAATCACACAGCTCCAAATGCTAATGATGCCAGTCCAGCAAATGAAGACACTATATCATCTGAAACCGCTGAGCAAACAACAGAAGTCTTGACGTATGTGCAGACTGTTACTTCTCCTGGCAACCAAACAAATTCACATTTCTCTCCAACTGAAAGAAGAGAAGGCAAAAAAATGAAAACGCACATAGGGGTTCGGGCATGGGATGCCTTCTGGAACAGAATAAAACCATCAAAGAAAAAAGAATTCAGCATAATATCAGGTATATGCTCGACCTATCACAATTAAGTTTAAACATCTTGCATCATATTCCGATATTCAAACTATTAATTAACCCATTGAGTACATACTCCAAGTCTATTAAATTTATGGAATTATGTTGCATTGCAGAAATTCGTGAAGCAGACATAAAATTGCCAAAGTTTGATTTCACCACAATTGCTACTGCTACCAATCAATTCTCCAATTTACGGAAGATTGGACAAGGTGGATCTAGTTCTGTGTATAAGGTGACTAGTCTAGACTGACAATTTCTATCTTTTTCATTTTACAAGATATTATGGTGAAGCTAGTTCCTCCATATATCGTTATACTAATCATACAATTGCTTTTGTATAGGCTGTATTACCCACAGGAAAAATAGTTGCTGCTAAAAGGTATGTTTTTCCATCGCAGACCCACGGTGAGTTCAGAAATGAGATTCTTTCAGTTTCTGGTCTTCATCATCGGAACATCATTAAACTGCTTGGATACTGCGTTCATGAACAAGGAGAGAGGATCTTAATTTATGAGTACATGCTGCATGGCCAGTTATCCTACCATCTGCATCACTCAGAGAATTCCCCTTTAACATGGAAGCAACGCCTCCAAATTTGTATAGGTACTGCCAAAGGATTGCACTATCTTCACGCTGGAGCTGACTATCCCACCATCCACCGTGATGTCAAGTCCGCCAACATCCTACTGGATGAAAAGTGGGTGCCCAAGATATCAGATTTTGGCAACACGAGATTACTAGGGCAAAACGGAGGGACTGACACCCATGTCAGCACCTTGGTGTGCGGCACAATAGGTTACTTGGATCCGGAGTACTTCCATACCAGCCAGTTGACCTACAAATCTGATGTATACTCATTCGGTGTGGTATTGTTTGAAGTTTTAAGTGGAAAGCCAGCAATATTTCGCCTAGAAGAAGAGCACAGGACCTTGGCACAGTGGGTTAACATTTGTTACGAGGAAGGAACGCTTGAACAGATTATTGATCCTAATCTTAAGGGTCAAATTGCCCCTGCATGCTTCAACACATTTTCTGAAACAGCCATTTCATGCCTCAGTGTCAGAGCAACAGAGAGGCCAGATATGAGCGACATTGTTTGGAGCCTGGAGTCCGCGATGCAGCTCCAAATAGTGGCAGAGAGTAAAGACAGCAGCGTGGTGGATGAAGAAATATTTTCTGGGTGTAGTGAGGCTGCTGGATCAAGCAACAATGTATCTGCTGCCAGCAGTGAAATATTGAAGCCAGAAGATGTTTTCCCTATGAGAAGAACCTATTAGGACGTTGAGGTCATTATTTTCCATCTCTATTATTGCATGCTTGCGCTTACTTTAATTTTTTTCCTCGGACAATTCAGGTAGTTATAATGTGATGGCTTATTCTTGGTATTGTGGTGATCTTTTGGATATTAAAATACATACTAATGCTTAAAGATCCAGCCGAGTTTGAGCTTTCGTTGGTTGTAAAACTAAATGCTCCAAAAATGATATATCATACTAACAAAAGATGATAACAGCAACCCGAATGCTGCCTAAGAAAATGCATAGAAAATATCCAAGGAAATGGTAAATTCCTTTTCCAGAATCCATTTTAAATCCTTCTCACAGAAGCTGGTGTAGGTTTGGGAATGGAAATGTGAGGATAAATATGTTGAAAACTGGAAAGAATGTGTATGAGCAAGCCTATTCGACAATCTCCTAAATATACATTTTCCTAAATCCCCAAAATATTCACCCATTGACAACCCCAATTTTCGCTATACAACTTCATTTACCTCATGCATAAGCTATAGCATGCAGCTATATGCGCATGAAGCTATTGAAGTCAGCGACAGAGGTATTTGTTTCTTTAGCTTCATGCGTATATAGCTTCCTCTAAACATTTTACAGGCTAAAATGCTTTTAATCATAGGATCTGTTAGAAATAAAAGTTTTTTTAATCTTTTGTGATAAATTATATTCCATCATCCTAATTTTAATCCAGACATCACATATTAGGTCATGTAAGTATCATTTCTGCTTAAGGATTTATTTGCTAGATTCTTCAGTAACACATAAATGTTATTCTCAACAGCTACAATTCCTCAACAAAGTTCCTACCGTGGGACTGCTTCTCAAGGATTAATTCTCACTTATCAGAAACGGACATTTAAATTACAGAGGTCCAGCGGCAAGAGATGTTGCTCTCAGATACATACAACATGTAGTATAATGTAGTGGATATGGATTATTTATGAGATCAAATAAGCCCAAGAAAGAAGAAAAGAAAAAAAAGAAAGTTAAAGCAAGATAATACATATTATACATAAAATAGCATGAACACCTACCAAAAATATGGAGGTGCAGAGACGTATAAGGCAATGAGTGAGAGACGTACAGCTAGAGGAATGGAGATATACAAGATGAAAATTGGCGAGGGGAGAAGTGTAAGGCTGCAGCGGAGATATAGAAGAAGAACGGAGCCGTAGGAGCTGTGGCGTACTTTGGGACGAATTCACCGGTCACATCGTCTGCAGCGGCTCCCATGAACAGGTTCCTGCCACGGTCTTCGCTTCCGACGCACCATTGGCCGGACGGCGCCACTGTGATTGCAGCATAGCTTTCAAGCTGCTTCCCTGTTTTATATCTGAGTTGCGACTCTGTGCTCCAAATTTCTGTTATTTTATTTGACTTTTTTATGGAACAAATTTATGGTCATATTTGCTTGGGTTGACTCAAACCCAAATGGGTTTGGGCCAATCTACTACCTATTTTTGTTTAAGGCATTGTTCCAACCCCTTTAAATTTGGGGGTTTGGGGCACACTTTCCCGAATTTCGGCGCCTGACACTCTCTTTAAGGAGGAGTCATGTCTCCTTTATCGTCTTCACTCCTCCTCCCTCTCTTTTTCTTCTCCTTCTCGGTTTCTATCGCTTCTTTCAGGTTTATTTTTAGGGATTCGGTTTCATGCGACACCGCCAGAGTGGTGGCGAGTGGCTGCGATACTGCGGCCGCGACGGTGGCAGTCTCCGTCGCTAGCGGCTCTAGTGGAGCTCTTTCTCTACAACAGTGACAAGTTCGCTCAGCTTTTCTTCAACGGCGGACGGTGGCTCAGTACTCTGCAAGTCTAGAGCGACGGAATCTAAGGGCGGTTCGGGAACTGGCTCCGGTTGTTGTGGCAGTGGCGCATATGTTTCCTCCGCTGACGACAACGGCGGTTGTGCCACTGTCAGTGGAGGAGTTTGGTGCGTTTCATCCGTCGTTTTCAGAATCGTTGATTCGGGGGGGAGAGAAAGGATAGTATCTTGCCAAAATGGAAAGATAGTACTCCCTCCGTCCCGGTCTAACTTTCCTACGTTGATCGGGCATGGAGGTTAAGAAAAAGCAATTGACTAGTACTTTTGGCTGACTTTTTGCTTTTTCAGCCTTTTAATCAGGCGAGGGATTGGTGTGATCATATTCTCTCCATTTTCCTAATTTTCAATGTGCAAAACAGTAAAAATAAATTCAAACAGAATGGGAATTTTAAACCCAAAACTAGTAAACCTGAACAGTAAAATTCGAAAACAGTATAAGTACAAATCTGTTCAAAATCCTTACAAAACAGGGGAACTTCCCACCAAAATGCCAAAACATCAGATTTCCTTCTCCAAAATTTTGGAGAGTTACATTCAAATTCTTTCACACTTAAACCTGTTTACAAGGTTGGTACAGCATACTAATCCTATAAATATGACAAAAAATGCATTGAATGCATTTTCAACAACATTTGTCAAAAGTTTCAGAAATTAAAGTTACAAAATAAAAGACACTAAACAAGGGAAGAATCTCTAACGGCGTCACTAAGGAGATCGTAACATCATTTGGAGTTTCGACTCGGATAATTCGGTACATATGGCAAGCTGCAAAAAACACAGATTTCAGAGGGGCTGTCCGTTTCTTTTCCAGAGGTAAGGCCTCGACCACCTTCATCTCATGTTCAAATTTTGGATGAAGAAACCATGAAGGCTATACCTTTCAATAGAGAGGCATAATTAGGAGACTAGCTAAAGAGTTAGAGGTTAGCAAATCCCAAGTGGGAAGATGGGTCAAAAAAGGTAAAAAATTAAAGCTCACACAAATGCAATCAAGCCTGCATTAACAGATTCAAACAAACTGCACAGGTTGAAATATAGCCTGTCTTACTTGCACTAAACATCAACAATAACAAAATCAGTTTTGCAAGCATGCATATCGTTATCCACATAGATGAGAAGGTTTTTTACATGCAAAGAGCATCATACAAGCTCGATTCTGAAGATGGCCTATACAGGGCATGCAAGAGTAAGAGGTTCATCACCAAAGTCATGTTCATGTGTGTTGTGGCAAGGCCACAATACACGGATGCAGGGGATGTGCTTTTTGATGGAAAAATTAACATTTTTTCTTTCATAATACAAGCAACCAACCATCAGAAACAGTGCAAACAGATCAAGAGGAACGTTGGTTACTAAACCAATTGATTCAATAAACAAAGAAGTGATTAAGAACTGTCTTTTGGAGAAGGTGACGAATTAACTATCAGAAAATTTTCATCATTTAATTAGTGGTGTTAGTAAGGCTCCTAAAATTGACCCAATGTTTTTAAAAACAATCGGACTGATTTGGTGACATTACTAACACCATTTTATGTTCAATTTTTACTGTTTGTTTCATCACATGGCACCAAAAACCAGATTATTCCAGCAATCAAGGCAAAGTGACCCATCAAATGTAAGTAAACAAATTATTATTCAGCAAGAGAATGCAAGACCACATTTAAGCAACTTAGATGCAAATTTCCGAAGGGTTATCACATCAGATAGGTTTGATATTAGGCTAATGTGCCAACCACCTAATTCACCGGACACAAATATTTTGGATTTAGGCTACTTCAGATCCATTCAATCCTTGCAAGTGGAAACAAGAAGCTACAACGTTGATGATTTGGAAGTCAATGTTCTCCAATCATTTGAAGAACTTGAACATGCAAAGTTAAACAACATTTCTTAGTTTACAAACATGCATGGTTGAAATTATGAAAGTGAAGAGTGGGAACAACCATAAGCTGCCTTACATAGGGAAGACATCACTAGCTAGAATAGACACACTACCTACAGTTATTGAAGTTGAAGAGCAGCTTGTAAGGGAAACAATTGAGTTTTTGATTGAAAATGAAGAAACAATAGAACACTAGGACATAGGAGGGATTTTGACAGATTTAGAGTACATTTGAAATTATTTTAGAAAGACCATGCATTTTATTTTATTGTTTGTCGTGTAAACACATGTGAAGTATTCATTTTGCTTAAACTGCAAACAGTCTGAAAACATAACGGTTTAGAAATTTCATCATTTTGTGTTTGATTTATTTCTATCCCTCAGAAAACTATCATCACTGGGATTAAGCTTATACCAACCAGGTTAAGATGACAGCATTAACTAACCTTAAAGGACTAGTTTAAGCTACTTCAGTCTTAACCTTATCAACCCAATCTAAGTATGGAGTTGATAAAAAAGATTATGTTGGGCAGCTTCATGTTCAATCAGCACATACACCACATCATTTTGAAAGGCTACCAATTCAACAGAATCACCATTCACATAACACAATTCAATCACACAAAAAAAGATGATCACATTGGAGTCGCACATAATCCAAACTGGGTAGCAACATTCAATCAGGGACAAATAAAAAAATCATCACTTTGAACAAGCCACCTCCAGTGTATCAAATTCCAGATCTATCAAATTACTGACCCAGAAATTAGGGCTTGCAAACAAATTCAGACCAGAAGCTCAATTAAATATTGAAGAATCATGCAAATGGTCATAGGAACTGATTCACGCAGAAGGGAATTCAAACCCTAACTATTCCAAACGGGAATTTTGGGGATTTCACAATTAGGGTTTCCAGAGACATAGCAGCAGACTACTGAACAACCAAAACATATGGCAAACATCCAGAAATTAAGGCTTTCAAAAAAAATTCAAAGAATCATGCCCAAATTAGGGGGTCCAGAAACAGATCAGACTATTGAACAACCAAAGCATATATGACACACTTGTAGAAATTAGGGCTTTCAGAAAATTTCGAAGAATCATCCCCAGATTAGGGTTTTGAGAAACAGATCAACCTACAATCAACAGTCAGCGAGCAACGAAACATTAACATCAGGTAATCAACAAACATCAGATCCATAGATCTACAAAAACCCACAACATATAAATCGAAATAAGGATCCGGATGCACATAACATTTTAATCAATGGAACCCAAACGGCCAGACAATCGAATAAATGACTTCGCATTTTTTAGTTGTACAGCAAATCGGAAGTGATGGAGGAAACCTCGATCCCAGTTGGGAGAGCACCCTCTTCCACTTCATCCAGATCCAATTTCGCAACAAAGGACTCCTCGGAGTGAAACACAAAACCCTCTTCAGAGTTAGAGAATACAATTTCCATCCCAACGGATAAATCTTCCGATTCACCAACACGAAGGATAAAAGAAGGACTATTATCGCAAGAATCAACCAGATCTGGTAGAAACGGCGAGATGAAAGAGTGAGAAAGAGAGAAACGACGCGATGAATTAGAGTTTGTAGAGTGAGAAAGTGTGTTCGTGGGGATGAGAGAATAATCCAGAAATGAAATGGGGAGGATTGGGTTAATTTGGGTTGGGCTCCTGATATTGGGGTGGGGTGGGGGCAGTATTTGTTTAGGTGGGTTAATTATGTTTAGGGAATTTAGTTAAGTTAAGAAAAATTAAAATCAGATTTTATAATGACATTTTGTAATATGAGTAAAAAGTAGGGATTTTTATGTTTGACTTTTTTGCTATTTATGGGCTGATAAGTTAAATTGGGATGTCCCGAGAAAGAAAGTAGGCAAGTTAGAGCGGGACAGGGGGAGTATCTCATAGTAATCTACCCTCGTAAAGAGCGAATTTTTCTCTCATTTTAGTTAAGAACCGACCACCTTTTTAAAATATGCAACTGTTTGTATTAGCAATCTTTTATTTTTTATTTATTAATTTAAAGAACACTTCAATGCACTACTTACATTATTTATACAAAGTCTAAAAATTCTAACTACTTGATAGATGATAAAGGTTAAAAAAACTAAACAGACCAAACTCCAATAATCCTAAATCGTTGTTTAATGAGCAAACAAATTAAAAAATAATAATAAGAAAGAGGTCGAACAGATAGTTCTGCCTATAAAGCCTCCAAATTACCCCTCTTCTTTTTCATCGATTCATATATCTACGTTCTTATGTACTAAAATACAATAATTTTATAGTCTCGCAGGGAGACAAGGATAAATAAGCAGATAAAATAATCATTCAGAATTTTAAAAATATTAACGGATCACATTTGCTAATGTTGTTATCTTTTTTTTATTATTATTTATTTAATGAGTGATGCTAATTAATTAATACTCCTATTATTTATATAAAGCAATAAGAATAATTAAATGGTTGTATATAAGGTTAATGGGCGATTACCAACTTGTAACCAAAAAGGATTTACCAACTTACTGCTAATATTTAAATTTGATTGTGGAAATTAATTTCATAGAATATGGATTCTGAAAATTAAGAAAGTGGATGTATAAGTTTAGTGGGTTATTAGCAAATTAAAGTTACCACCAAACAAGATTGTCTAGAAAATAAATAAATAATAACAATAACAATAATAATAATAATAATAATAATAATAATAATTCGAGGCCGAAGATAGAAATTGGTAAAGAAAATAACCGCGACTTTGCTCTGTTACTATTTGATAAGAATTTGTTGTGAGGAAGATTTAAATATTATCTATTAATCCCGCGTACCTATGCAATATATTGTCGGTAGAGTCGTCGGAATGGATTTCGATAGTCTTCAGTTCGTGGATATGGAATGAGCAGCTACAACAAGCTCTTTCTTACTCTGCAAGTATAGGAGAGAAGAAGATGAGAAATCCTAATTTCAATTTTTTAGGAGGGTCCAATTGTCCAAATACTGCTTTATCTGAGTCTAACACTATTTAATATGGACTATCAAGCACTCGATAATAAATAATCATATCACATTACATCCCTTATTAAATGAATGACTTATTATACTACACTGTCTAAACATGCTAAACTATCTCATGATAGCTAATACTCATTTATCCTACACCCACTCAGAATGAGCTGCAACTGTAGTATATTCAGTGTGTGAGAGAGAGAGTTGTGAGTGCAGTGTGTGTTCAGTATTACCTAGTATTTCAACTTTCTGAGTTAACGATAACAAAAAGCGGCGAAATTACCTATTTTTTGTAATTTGTTTGAACACAATTTTTTCCTTTTTTTTTTTCCTTCCAAAAGACTTGGGTTTGCGTTTGGCTTCAAAGAAGAAAAGCTTCCCCATCAATGTCTCAGGCACCAATGTTTCTCATTTTTCGATTTCCAACTAAATTGAACAAAAGAGAAAATTCATTTCAAAAAAAAAAAGAAAAAGGAATTTTTCTTTATTGCCCACGGAATTAGAAAATAAAAATGTAATTTAATAATTACAAAATTATTTTTATTTTACAACGAAAATGTTGCAACAATTAAAAATGAAAATTAGTTTTTTTTAATTAATTTCCAATGGAAAATAAAAAAATAATATAATACTAATAATTATTTAAATATTTATTATTAATATCCGAAAATGTTAAATAATTAAAGCAATAATTAGATTTAATTATTTTTTGTCCAAGGAAAATATTAAATAGAGGAATAAATGTAATTAATTAAATTTTACCTCCATATTTACAACAAAATATATACTTAATATAATAACAAAATCCGCCGGAAATAGAAACTAAGGAATTTTTTCGCCCAAGTAAACATTACTCTTAGTGGAAACCACGATTTTTAGTTTTAATAGGCCAATTTATTAAATAAAACGCGTTTGCTGCTTATTCACTAATTAAGGAATATATAACTGTTGTGCTTAAATCAGGAAAATTATGGATCATCATTATATAGTAAAAACATTATTTTGTGTAAGAAAATCTTCCCCTATATATGGTAAATATATAGATGATTGTATTATATACTACTAATCTTCCCTGGATTTATAAATTAAACAAGAAAATGATTAGTGAATTAATTTTCCTATCTGTAAATAATGAATATTGTCTGCATTTAAATTTGAATATTGTCTGAATCTTTGGTGCGTGTGCGCTCACGTGTTTATCTGTTTCACGCAAACAATTGATAAAATTCAAATAATTTATTTATGATTCAATTCTTTCAGAACGAAGGTGATGGGATGTGAGATTTCTTTGAGTTGTGTTTTCAAACTGAATGGATATCATTTAAGTCATCCAATATTATTTCTTATGATTGATGCAACCTTTTGTGATTTTAGAATTGCAAAAACATTCATTCAAACAACTTTTCTGTATTATCATCTCTACACCTTAGATGCTATTGGTGGCATTGTTTAAATTTTTTCCTATATATAACTAAAGTTATATGGCAATGTCTCATGTGCACCAATTTCACGGTGTAATTTATGATGGATATCACGATTTATATTTAAAGATATCACATGTTCTGGGTAAATGTATTATAATACATTTATTCAAGACAGGTGATACATTTTAATCATGATACATTTACACACATTATATAATACTTTTTGACATAAACAATAATATATTTTGACCCATGACTCGAATTGCACGGATCTTGTACAAGAGACCTCCCCAAGTTACACATTTTATCTGAAGATTGCTTAGATTACTAATGGGGTGGCTGGGCTTGGGGAAGTGGCTGGAGTTAGTGGCTGAGAGTGTTAGAGAGTGATGTTTGGTTGGGTGGCTGGGGTTGTGGTTGAAGTGTGAAATTTAATTATTAATTGTAAAATGTGATGTGATATGTGTAAGAGATAGTTATTAATGATTGAGAGAATGATTAAAGTAGTGTTTGGATTTGTGATTGATGTCCCCCACCAAACTCTAATACTCCGACTTGGCCAAACCAGTCCAAAGAAACATGATGTTGGGTTGGCCAAATTGATGAGAGATTGGGCCAGCCCCAATCAAACATGCCCTAAGTTTGTAATGTTATTTTCCTTAAAATATTACTTCCCATTTAGAAGATGTATAATATTATAAACTTCTTAAGTAGGGATGACAATATAGTGAAATACAATTTACATCCTGATACAACGATAAAATCACACAATAAAACACGACATGATTAGCATGATCCAATATTATAACCTCATAATCCAATTTTTCAATCAAGTTAAAATGATTCCTATTTTTATGTAAATACTAGAAATTGAATACATAATACCAAAGTACAAATATCATTATTCTAAATCGATACGGTGGACTTCCATCCTCTTTTAGCAGACTAAATATGATTTCTGTTACTACAATGTTCTGGAAAATCGGGTAAGAAACAGAAAACAAAAAGAATAAACCGAGACGTGGAAGACCACTTTCCTTAGGACAAATTACTTCCCGGCTAGTGCTCACGGAATGAAGTAATAGACCCCAAAGATATAACGGTTTACGTCCTTTTCTGTAGTAGCACCACTAACAGAAAAGGCTCCGGCGAACTTTAGATGTTCGAGTTCTGAAACGGGAGAAAAGATGAAATGCAGAGAATGAGGAAGATGAAGACTCAGGTGAAAATATCAGTGTCTGTTTGCATGCAGGAAGCATGTATTTATAGGGAGAACAAAATTAATTATGTCATTGAATTGTTGGCTGTTACGGGCTTAGTAACGGCCCAATTGTTTAATGCTCTTAACAGCCCATTATGCTATGCTGTTACAGGTTTGAATTTAAATTCAAACCCATTCTCATTTTTGGGCTCCTGAAGCTCATCCGTCAGCCCAATTGATTTTGGGCTTCCAAAAAGTTACTTGGGCCTCGGCCGAGGCATTCCCCAAAGCCCAAGGCCCAAGGCGAGGCGAGGCGTGGCGTGCCGTGCCGTGCCGAGCCGAGCGAGCGAGCGTGTGGGTTTCCATTGGATTCCCTCACATGTATAATTGATATACCTTAATAATGAGCTTTCATATATATACACTTACTTAAAGAGCATTTAAACCAATGTGGGATAATAACTACTCTTAGTTATTAATCCTACACTTAATACATAATCAAGTGGTAAACTTTATGTATTAATTTCTCACTCACCACATATCGGTTTTGAGTAAATTAAAACCCTACAATCATCTACTTTCTCCATAGATTAATCGTGTGAAGTTTAATTCCTACAAAATTAAACTTCCGACCACTTAATTATATCATTAAAGTGTCTTATCTACACTTTAATTATTACTAATTTCCAACAATCCCCCACATGAGTGAAAATTAATGCATGTATGAATGCAATCTCCAGTCTAAACTCTTAGTGATCAGTACTGCCTAAGGAAAAGTAGTTTTTGACTTTGAATCTTCCATAGTATTTCATTTGTCGGATACACCGGTGGTTTGGTAGATTTCTTAATCTTTGAACCAATCCTCCTTAGTGTGTACCTAGTCAACAATGAATACACAATACTGATCAGAACATCTTTGTTCTCACGTTTTGGTCCGTTTCGGCCATGGACCCTCTTTGGATTCATAAGTGTTTCAATTGAAGCGGCCCTTTACTTCACACTTACATAGGTGACTTCTTTATCGAATATCCTGTACTATTCTACCTCCAAGAGGTTTCTCGAAGTCATTAAAAGTCATAAGACTTATCCTCTACCACCGTTTACAGGCTTTACGCACTTATCTTGCGTTCTAGGGATGGATTTTGAAGACATATTCTTCCAAGTGCCTCCTCTGAACTTTCAAAACTTAGTTGTCCCATTGAACCAAGTTTGTGGGATCTCCACTCATTATGGTTGGGTATCCATTTTGATTGTTCTTTAGTTGGTGGATTTTACTCCCATTCCCTCTCGCAATTTGAACAACTGATCTCGGTTTAAACCTTTGGTCAACGGATCCGCTAAGTTATCTTTAGACTTTATATAGTCTATTGTGATAACCCCACTAGAGATCAACTGTCTTACGGTGTTGTGTCTACGGCGTATATGCCTAGACTTACCGTTATACGTATTGTTCAATGCTCTTCCTATAGCGGCTTGACAGTCACAATGAACCATTATGGCCGGTACAGGTTTGCTCCAACATGGAATGTCTTCTAAAAAGTTTCGAAGCCATTCTGCTTCCTCACCAGCTTTATCCAAAGCTATGAATTCTGATTCCATGGTGGATCTGGCTATACACGTTTGTTTCGTAGATTTCTATGACACTGCTCCACCTCCAATAGTGAATACGTATCCACTAGTGGAAAATGAGTCTTTTGTGTCCGAAATCCAATTCGCATCACTGTATCCTTCAATAACTGGAGGATATCTCGTGTAATGAAGCCCATGATTAAGAGTATACTTTAAGTATCTCAGAATCCTTGTCAATGCTTTCCAATGCTCTTGGCTTGGATTGCTTGTAAACCTGCTCATTTTGTTAACCGAACATGCAAGATCCGGTCTAGTACAGTTTGTTATGTACATAAGACTCCCTATCACTTTTGCATATTCAACTTGAGCTACAGGTTCACCCATGTTCTTCTTAAGATGATCATTCAATTCTAATGGTGTCTTGGCAGGTGGTCCATCAAAGGCATTGAATTTTCTGAGTACTTTCTCTACATAGTGAGATTGTGTCAGAACAATTCCCTCTGATGTCCTAACTATTTTGATTCCTAGAATCACATCAGCCAATCCCATATCCTTCATGTCGAAATTCCTTTTCAACATTCTTTTAGTATCCATGATTATCTCATGATTACTACCCATGATTAACATATCGTCTACGTACAGACATACTATGACATATGATTCTGATGTACCTTTTATGTACACACATTTGTCACATTCGTTGTTCCTGAAACCATTTGACAACATTGTAGTGTCAAATTTCAAGTGCCATTGTTTTGGCGCTTGTTTGAGACCATATAACGACTTTACTAGTCTACATACCTTATTTTCTTGTCCCGGTACCACAAACCCTTCGGGTTGGTGCATATAGATCTCTTCTTCTAACTCTCCATTTAAAAATGCAGTCTTCACATCCATTTGATGAATCTCAAGATTATGTATTGCAGCAATCGAGAGAAGCACTCGAATAGATGTGATTCTTGTCACAGGGGAGTAAGTATCAATGAAGTCATCACCTTCTTTCTGTTTGAAGCCTTTAGCTACCAAACGAGCTTTGTATTTATCTATTGAACCATCTGCTTTGTACTTTTTCTTTAGGATCCATTTGCATCCTAAAGGTTTACACCCTGACGGAAGGTCAGTTAATTCCCACATGTGATTTTGCATGATGGATTCAATTTCACTGTTGATTGCTTCTTTCCAGTATGGTGCATCTGGACTAGACAGAGCTTCTTTTGTTGATCTCGGTTCACCATCTAACATATATATGATAAAATCAGGACCGAATGACTTTGCAGTCTTTGCTCTTTTGCTACGTCTCGTTTCGTCTTCTTCTAAGGTCCGAGAACTACTTGTAGCTTCAACAGTTCTTTTTAGATTTGAACTACTTCCTTTTTCCAAAGTAATTCCTTGATTTTCATTTTCTATCAATCTTTCTCTACAAGGAAAGATATTTTCAAAGAATACTGCGTTCCTTGATTCCATGACTGTTCCAACAGTCATATCTGGTATTTCAGATTTATGAATCTGAAATCTATACGCACTGCTATTGAGTGCATACCCAACAAATATACAATCAACCGTTTTAGGGTCAATTCTCACTTGTTTAGGTAACGGCACCTCAACCTTAGCCAAACACCCCCACACTTTGAGATATTTGTAAGATGGCTTACGCCCTTTCCACATTTAGTAAGGAGTTTTGTCAACTCTTTTTAGTGGAATTTTATTCAATATATAATTAGCTGTAAGAACAGCTTCCCCCCACATGTTCTGGGGTAATCCTGAGCTAATCAACAAAGTTCATCATCTCCTTAAGAGTACGATTTTTGCATTCTGCAACACCGTTGGATTGTGGAGAATACGGAGCTGTAGTTTGATGAATTATGCCATTTTGAGCACATAACTCTTCAAACGGAGCCACATATTCACCACCTCTATCACTTCGGATTATTTTTATTCGAGTGCTTAGTTGATTTTCAGCTTCGGCTTTGTAGTGTTTAAACGCATCTATTGCTTCATCTTTACTTCTTAGAAGATAAAGATAGCAATATCTTGTGCAATCATCTATAAAAGTTATGAAAAACTTTTTACCCCCTCTAGTCTGCACAAATTTCAAGTCACACACATCAGTATGTATTAATTCTAGAGGTATTGTGCTCCTTTCTACTGAATGAAAAGGTAATTTAGCCATCTTAGCTTCAACACATACCTCACATTTTCCATGTGATTTAATTTCATTCAGTTTTAGCAAATCTAAATTTATTAAGCGTTTTATAGTATTAAGATTAACATGTCCTAATCTAGAATGCCATAAAGAGGAACACTCAAGCAAGTAAGAAGAAGTTGATGCTTTTTCATTCATAGCAGAAGTTACATTATTCATTTGGCGCTTGGCCATTACATTCATTTTGAACAATCCATTCACTACAAAGCCCTTCCTATGAATACTCCTTGCTTGCTTAGTATGAACTTGTCAGCTTCAAAAACTAGACGAAACCCATGCTTTACCAGCAAAGAACCAGAAACCAAATTTTTCCGGATGTCTGGGACATGCAGCACATCCTTTAGAGTGAGCTCTTTTCCAGAAGTTAACTTCAGAACTACGTTGCCCACTCCGGCCACCTCTGAAGAGGCTTGGTTTCCCATATGAAGCTTCCTCCCGGAAGAAGCCTTATAACTCGAGAAGACCTCTCTGTCAGAACATACATGACAAGAGGCTCCTGTATCAACAAACCATTCTCTTGGATTGTCCACAACGTTGGCCTCAAAGATTACCGCAGTGAGATCCAACTCATTCTCTTCAACAACGTTAGCAGTCACTTTCTTCTTTTTCTGCTTCGGCAGATTACAGTTTTTCGCCATGTGGTTAGGCTTTCCACAGTTGTAACAATTACCTGCAAATCTAGTCATGTTAGCAGGTTGTTTACCTTTGTTATTTGGCGCACAGTTTGCTTGATTGTTGTTGTCATTGGGGCGTTTCCTCTTGTTATCACTCGAAGAACCCCTCTCCATCAGATTTGCCCTTGCATCAACATGAGCCCGAAATCTGGACTCATTCTTCCGGTTGTCCTCTTCAATCCTCAGCTTAAGGATTAAATCTTCTACCGTCATTTCCTTTCGTTTATGCTTCAAATAGTTCTTGAAGTCACTCCAACTTTGAGGTAGTTTTTCTATCAAACTTGCCACTACAAATGACACTGGAAGTTTCATATCTTCAGCCGAAGCTTCATGAACTATGAGCTGAAAGTCTTGGGCTTGTTCCACAACCGAACGGTTGTCAACCATTTTGAAGTCTAAAAACCGAGCCACCACAAATTTCTTTGTGCCAGCATCATCTGTCTTATGCTTCTTTTCCAAAGCATCCCACAGCTCTTTTGTAGACTTGATATCTTGATACACGTTGTATAGTGGATCAGCAAGTCCATTCATCACATAGTTTCTACAAAGGTAGTCACCATGTGACCATGAATCAAAGGCAACTCGCCTTTGTTGATCGGTGTCTGTTTCTGCAGGAGCAGCCGGAGGATCTTCCTTCACAAACGAAGCAAATCCTAAGGTAGTGATGTAAAACAGCATCTTTGCTGCCATCTCTTGAAATTGTCACCGGAAAATTTTTCCGGTTTTTCAACTGAGTTAGCCGGTGGAGTAGGGATAACTCTTGCTGGAACAGGAGGAATATTCTGATTGTTTGACATTTTCCAGAAATCGAAAATATAATTTGTCCTAAGATTGTTACTACAATGTTCTGGAAAATCGGGTAAGAAACAGAAAACAAAAAGAATAAACCGAGACGTGGAAGACCACTGTCCTTAGGACAAATTACTTCCCGGCTACTGCTCACGGAATGAAGTAATAGACCCCAAAGATATAATGGTTTACGTCCTTTTCTGTAGTAGCACCACTAACAGAAAAGGCTCCGGCGAACTTTAGATGTTCGAGTTCTGAAACGGGAGAAAAGATGAAATGCAGAGAATGAGGAAGATGAAGACTCAGGTGAAAATATCAGTGTCTGTTTGCATGCAGGAAGCATGTATTTATAGGGAGAACAGAATTAATTCTGTCATTGAATTGTTGGCTGTTACGGGCTTAGTAACGGCCCAATTGTTTAATGCTCTTAACAGCCCATTATGCTATGCTGTTACAGGTTTGAATTTAAATTCAAACCTATTCTCATTTTTGGGCTCCTGAAGCTCATCCGTCAGCCCAATTGATTTTGGGCTTCCAAAAAGTTACTTGGGCCTCGGCCGAGGCAAAGCCCAAGGCCCGAGCCCGAGGCGAAGCGTGGCGTGGCCGTGGCCGTGCCGTGCCGAGCGAGCGAGCGAGCGCGCGTGTGGGTTTCCATTGGATTCCCTCACATGTATAATTGATATACCTTAATAATGAGCTTTCATATATATACACTTACTTAAAGAGCATTTAAACCAATGTGGGATAATAACTACTCTTAGTTATTAATCCTACACTTAATACATAATCAAGTGGTAAACTTTATGTATTAATTTCTCACTCACCACATATCGGTTTTGAGTAAATTAAAACCCTACGATCATCTACTTTCTCCATAGATTAATCGTGTGAAGTTTAATTCCTACAAAATTAAACTTCCGACCACTTAATTATATCATTAAAGTGTCTTATCTACACTTTAATTATTACTAATTTCCAACAATTTCATTGTCCATTATAATGTTATTTTTTTTAGAACCGCCCACTAGAATATTATTAATATAAGTGACTTAATATAATTTAAATGTGGTTTTCTTCCTCCTTAAATATCATTTTTTACATGTGATTTTTTACATCTAATACTTTCCATTATCACAAATTAAAACTACCGGTTAAATTATTCATAAATTTTGACTATTTAATTTTTTTTTTATGTTTTTACTTTTAATACCTTTCATTATCACAAATTAAAACTACCAATTATATTTTCATAAATTTTGTTCATTCAGTTATTTGAATGCATGATCTGATGATGATGATGAATATTTTAAGTAAAATTTTAAATACAAATTTGAAATTTGATTTATTTTTCTTCCTATTATGTCAGTAGTGCATTGCACAGATTGTAATAATTACATTACATATGCATATAACGACAAAACAAGGTCAAATGTTTTGAATAATTATCGTTTGAAAGCCACATACATTATATAACATAATGTTAGTATAAGAAGCCACAAACATATTAGTTATTTAAGTATATGAGTAGTAAAACTATATATCATGTCATATTGAAATTTAAAAAAAAAATTGACTTATTATTTTCGTAGGTAACATGGCAATTTTAACAATTTGACGTACTGTTCATGTTGAGATTAAAATTATACGTGCTCTTTATTGGTATTTAGTAAAGTAAGTGAACTCGCCTGTGCCACAGGCGAGTTCACTTTGCACTGACAGGTAAACAGTGATCTCGCCCCTGCCAGGGGCGAGATCAATTAGGATTTTTTTAGGATTTTTTTTTTTATTTTCTTAATCTCGCCTGTGGTACAGGCGATATACAGTATGTGTGCCGTATCCATATGGTATGTCGCCCCTGGCAGGGGCGAAGTCTCGTATATTTTTTTTTTTTTTCCGCCATACGTGAGTGAGTTCAATCCCATTTCAGCTTTCCATGCATGCATATTTTTGTGTATGGTTTTAACTAATTATTTTTTGTGTATGGTTTTAACTAATTATTTTAAGTGTGTATATATATTACCTAAAAAAGAATAGTTTATTTTTTTACCTCGCATCCAACTTTCTTTTTATGTAAGATTAAGATTATCGTATAGTCGATGCAATAAATTCGATTAGTTAAAATTTATAATATTTAGTTTAATTACAAATATTTAAAATATCAATTAATTTTTTACGCAATTATTACAAATAACTTGGAAAAGACAAAATCTAATATATTTTTTATGTAAGACAAAATCTAATATATCAACTCAACTTTATGCAACTATTACAAATAATAAGAAAAAGACAAAATCTAATATTCATGACCAGTCCCACATCTAGTTTTTTTTCTGTTTCGTTTTGTTCTCCCCCTCCGTTCCTCGATAGGGGCATCGCATTCCGTGTCCTGGGCTCGTTGTGATTGAACATCATCTTGTGTGCTGATATTTAAACTGAATGTTGGATGACCAGATGAAGACGATGTTTGATCTAAATATGGAATCGGCGACGTATTGAACTGTCCTGAATAACCACCCAAATTTGCATGTTGTGGATAAAGTGATTCAGGCGTCGTATAGTTGCCGACATCCAGGAGCGAAGTGAAGGACTGATCAAACCGCATTGAATCACGATGAGGAGTGATAAAGTCTTGTTCGTTCACCATCGATGGCACATAGTAGCCCGACTGCACGTCCACACTATGATGCTCATGAACTCTAGAACGGGAAGACCCAGGGACATCGCCTGAATCATACCTAAATGGATGGGTACCACGCGAGGTAGTACCACTAGCTCGATGTCCGGAGTTAGCACGTGTAGATGTACTACGTCTCCTTCCTTGTTGAGGGGCGTCCTGTGGCATGGGTATCCCAGCTGCTGGTTGTTGTGCGGTCGGCCTTGGCTGATGGTAGGATGCACGATGATCATGAAAATTCTGTTGTGCTTCCTGGTATAACTCCTCAAATTATCTTCGGAATGACTCTCTCATATAGTCCCGCTCTCCGATAGCTAGTTGATTTATTCTACCAAGAATTCTTTCCTGAAAATAAAGGTTACAAATTAACATATATGATTTGAATTTTAAATATTTAAGTGTGAAGTCAATAAGAAGTTGTTTACCCACCAAATTTTCGATATATGCATGAGTTGACGGTTGAGATCCCTCTTGCACACCTATTCCAGGAGTTATCAACCTACGGGTGATCTCTTGATACCAACCCATGTAGCCAGCGTCCACTTCGTCACCTTGTGCCCCGATCTGGGGAACTGTAACAATATACTGAGCTCTGGTGTTCCAACGCTCCACATACTGTGCGTGTGTCTCAAGCCAATTTTGACTTGAACGTCCGCATCGATCTGTTCTTCCATGCAAATTTCTGTGTTCAGCTAAAATCGACGTAGGGATTGATTGTCGCATACCGAATTGTTGAAACACCCGGTCAGGATAATACAACTCGACAATGTAGTGATGGATAAGTGGACACTTCGATATCTATGAGTACGTCACGTTAATGAGATTGTCATCAAGATATGATTGGATTGTTTGTGGGATTGGTTCATAGGGTCTCCAAATAAACTGTAAAGCTACATAAATTTAACGTTAAATTAGTGCACTAGTTTAGGTTTAGGGATATATAGAAGAAAAGGTAGATTATACCTCCTCCGTTGTTTGTCTATCCAAGTACTCTCGGATAGTCTTCACGTTGTTATTAAGACTGTGCGTGAAAGTGTGATATTGCAACCATTCAGCTCCATAGGGTGCAATAGGGAGCTCTCCGTCCACACCATCGATTGGGCCTAAATCGAATCGTCTCCCCACATTTCTGGGACTCAGAAATGTTATTCGCGTCCATGCCCAAATCTGAACGATATATCGTAACATAATTGTAAGTATATAATGCAATAAATAGGATCTTACAAGGCAAATATAAAAAGAAGTTTAGGATGTACCTGAAGTAACTGCATTGCCCCTCCAATGGACTTTCTATCTCTTCGTGCTGCACAACATAATTGGTGGTACAGAAATCCAAGTACAGCACTTCCCCAACTATATTCATCGCATTGTGAGACATCTTCCATTTCTACCAGGTATTGTAATGATCCCATATTTCCTGACGTGTCGGGACACATAATGGATCCCAACATAATCAATGCTATGCCACGCGAGTACTGCTCAACTTCGATGTCCTCCGTTTCATCATCGACTGGGTTATCCCTCAAATGTCGTCCAAGGGCTGTCAATGAGAATCTAGAGCCCACAATTTCATTATTGTCTGGACTCCAGCCTAATAGAGCCTCGCATCTACCTCTCCAATAGTCAGACGTGGAATCTGTAACTTCGTTAATCACCGGTCTTCCATCCACCCTCAGTCCCCAAATAAAGGCTACATCCTGTAGTGTGACAGTGGCCTCCCCAACTCTAAAATGAAATGTATGTGTCTCTGGCCTCCATCGTTCCACCAAGGCTGTGATGATAGCTGTGTTGATGACGTAATCACCACAACGATATACTCCATAGAATCCCATTTCATGTAACATCGCTATAACTCGGTAATGCAACCTCTGATTACGCTTCAATTTTCCATTACTATCATCGTCGTCGTACTCGTCAGCGTAGTCATCGATTCTCCAAAAAATTCCACTACCATGCCGACATTTCAAAGTCTTACTAATCTCTCCCTCGAATACCTCTGCAGAACGGTGTGTTTCTTGCTCCGTCAATACCCTGTTATCGATGGGACTACAGTGTCCAAGGTGGTCCATGCTATGACTATAGAGATCAACCAAAATAGGGGATTAGTAGCAATGATTTAATCAATTCAAAGCTTAAAGAGCAATGTAATAGATGCATCTAAATGTAACACATAATATTTCTAAGATCATGCTGACAAAATTATAATGGGCCTAAATGATGGTTTATGCAACAAATGTGCCATTCAATATTACATTATGCCTTAAAAATAAAACAAATAAGCATATGTTAATAACCAACCCTAACAATATTAATCCTCTCTCCTTCATTGTCTTCGGGTTGTAGAAGGTCCCGCTTGATCAGTAGCAGCCGATGCTGCCTGATATTGTTGTCTTGCCCGAACCTGTGGCCAATCCATTTCATTCTGATATCTTGTGCTCTTAAGTCTTCCACGACGTCACTGATCGCATCTTCTTGAGCGTCAGGGTCAATGGGAATTGCAGTAGAAGTCCCTTGTGTTTCGAAAAGACGACTGGCTGGACGGTCACCACTTAGATATGCCGCGTATTGGTAGTAGTCATCCGTCAATGGTACATTTTGTTCGGTAATCGTCTGGAGTAGAACACTTTCGATGTGAATGTGAACGAAACGATTTCCAACGTCCGGATCAAAGAAAAACCATAGATCTTCGTCACTATTGATCGGTATTAATTGTAATATATTATCCTCACAAAAGGCTGCACATACTTTCAATATATGTCGTCCAGCATCAATTTCCAACATTTGGTATAATAGCGAAATTAGTCCATGGTAGCCAATTGAACGATACACCCTGCGACCACCAATAGGTGGTCCTTCGGTACCACTTCCGCGGTGCACGATTATTCCCACCTTTTCTGGTGGCGCCATTTTCTTCAAATTTAAGCATTTTAACGTACATAGAGTTAATTTTTTTTTTGGTCGCATAATAGGATAATAATAATAATAATAATTATCATTATTAATAACAATATTTATATGTCCACAATACTGTTGATAATAATAATACTACTAATAATCCACATAATAATAATAATAATAATAATAACAATATTAATATTAATAATAATAATAATAATAATAATAATAATAATAATAATAATAATAATAATAATAATAGTAATAATAATATTAATATTTATAATAAGTTTCATAATAATTATAATATTTCTAGAAAAAATATAGTTAATAATAATAATAAAATTATTAATAATAATAGACCATAATATTATTAATAACAATATTTACATGTCCACAATACCGTCGATAATAATAATACTACTAATAATCCACATAATAATAATAATAATAATAATAATAATAATAATAATAATAATAGTAATAATAATATTGAAATTTATAATAAGTTTCATAATAATTATAATATTTCTAGGAAAAATATCGTTAATAATGATAATAATAATAATAATATATTTAAATAAATAAAATTACCAATAATAATATTGATAATCATAATATGGATAATAATAAATATGATATTTCTAAAAAAATTATTATATATCGTTTAGAATAATAATAATAATAATTAATAACAATATTTACATGTCCACAATACCGTTGATAATAATAATACTACTAATAATCCACATAATAATAATAATAATAATAATAATAATAATAATAATAATAATAATAATAATAATATTGATATTTATAATAAGTTTCATAATAATTATAATATTTCTAGAAAAAATATCGTTAATAATAATAATAATAACAACAACAACAATAATAATAATAATAATATATTTAAATAAATAAAATTATCAATATTATAATATTGAAAATTATAATATGAATAATAATAAATATAATATTTCTAAAAAATAATGATGTAGCGTTTAAAATAATAATAATTATTATTAATAACAATATTGATACTAATAATACCGTTGGTAATAATAGTAATACTAATAATCCACATAATAACAATACTAATAATAAAAACCCTAAAAAAAGAACTATATATATAAAAAAACAGTAAGCATCATAATAATAATACCCTAAAATATCACTAACACAAACCTAAACATGTGTAACATAATTTGCACATTCGAGATATGCTTGACAAGATAAACTACAGTAAAACTAAGAGCAACAATGAAATATATGTTTTGTCAACTGCACATACATAAATTTTGAACATGATTTTTTATAATGAATATCCATCGGCTAAAATAAATAGAATTACATATGTAATTTTGATACCTTAATGAAGTTTGGTACTAGCTGTATATCTAATCCTTTCTCCGGGGCAAACGAGAGGGCACACCGTGACCACTGAAGAAATTGTTACCGAATTTTTGACAACCTTCAAAATTATTATACAGTAATTACAAAAATTAAATCACCGATATACCAATCGAAATTAAATTTAAACATTAGAAAAGCCCCAAATATAAAAATTTGTACCTTATCAAATAATCTTCAATTTCTTTTGAGTAGTATGCACAAAAACTGTAATGCTTAGTAAGGAAAAAAGAAGAAAAAATTTGGAGAGAAATTTTTTAGCTCCATATCTGCATTCTGTTCAATTTTTGGCTGGAATGAATGAGGTAAGAAGATGAGTGTTGGCTGGAATGAATGAGGTAAGAAGATGGGTGGGGAGCTGATATATAATCTCCCCCGGTCAAAATTTTCCCCCAAGGTATTCAATTTGACAATGACAACACACTGCCACCACCCCCACCCACCACCACTCACGCTGCACTGTCAAGCTCTCTACTGAACACTGAACATCTGCACGCTGCATGCATGTAAAGCTGAAATGGGATTGAACTCGCCCCTGCCATGGGCGAGTTCACGTATGGCGGAAAAAAAAAAAAAAAAAAATACGAGACTTCGCCCCTGCCAGGGGCGACATACCGTATGGATACGGCACACATACTGTATATCGCCTATACCACAGGCGAGATTAAGAAAAAAAAAAAAAAAAAAAATCCTAATTGATCTCGCCTCACTGTTTACCTGTCAGTCCAAATTGAACTCGCCTGTGGCACAGGCGAGTTCACTTACTTTACTAAATACCACAAAAGAGCACGTATAATTTTAATCCCAACATGAACAGTACGTCAAATTGTTAAAATTGCCTAGGTAACATAATTTTTCTTTTCATAAAATAGAAAGAAAAAAAATAATAAGCAAACTAATTCAATCAACAAATCACTATAGCAAATATATTTAAGCTTTTTTCTATTGTAAACTGTAAACCTAACAATTTTTTTTTTTTAACCAAATAATTTCGACAATCCAAAAATTATAAGATAAAAAAGGTAAAATTAAAGTAAATAATTTTAATCCGTTAAAAAATATTATTTTTGAAATTATATCACATTTTAATTTTATAATAAAAATGTTTAGAAATCAAAATACATCATTATCATCCTAAAGAGGTATTTTACACTTAAATATCACTATTTTAATTCTAATATATGCATTATGGATGTTAAATCGAAGATCGTTAAAGACGAAAAAAGTTAAAAGACCTTGAAATTTCGACGGGAAAAGATAAAAAAAAATGAAATAAAATTGATTAGAGAAGAATCCACAAAAGAAGGTGGATGAGATACACGTCTCCTCCTTTTTAGGGGCTCACTTTTAATATAGGCAAAAACTTATATGAGACCGTCCTACGGTCGTCACACGGTGTGATGGAAAAAAAGTATTACTTGTTGTAGTAAAAGTATCACGTTTATCTGTAAAAGTATTACTACCTATGTTCCACCTAAATTTGCACACTTGTCTTTTCCATCCGTCCCACTTAACTTTGTACACCCTTAAAAAGAATTTTTTTCTCACAATCTCCACCCTCAAAATCTCCAACCTCAATCTACACATTTGATAAAGTCAACTTAAAAGCAAAAATAATTTTTCCTTAATATCCGTGTCCGATCAGCCCCGCAAAATTAAGGGGGACGAAGTGAGTACTTTTTTTGAACAAAAAAAGGTATCACTTTTCGTAGGAAAAGTAACACTTTTATCTGTAAAAGTATCACTGTAGCAAAACTATTACTTTTATCTGTAAAAGTATCACTTTTTTTCCTGAAGTCATTTTTTCTTGTAAAAGTATATTCTGTCACACGTGAGACCGTCACACACAAGACTCACTTTTTAATATATAGTAAGGATAAATAGGAAAAAAATAGCATAATTTAAGAGGAGAAGACACGTGTTTTTCCTACTTTCTTGCAACCCTCTTTTAATATTAAAGATAGATTTATTATTACATTGTTATAAATATCACATGTCATGCAACGCACGGGTAAAATACTAGTAGAAATAACAATAGTGATAGGGATTACATATATTATGTGCAGGAATTTCCGAATTCCCTAGGACCTTCTTGGTTGTCATAATTCAATATACACATTGATTAATCCTAAACATGCATCTATTGTTTAAATACAATACATAGGTGTTTTAGAGTTGACCTGAGAATCGTGTGCACAACGATTCGATGTTAGACTCCACGATTGACCTTCTGGATTGTATCCCTGCTCGATTCTCAACGCCGGATGGACGACGAACTTTGAGAATTCCCAAGTGTGGGAACCAACACTGCCGCCGCCGCCCTTTCATTCTCTCTTTTCTGCTCTGTGATTTTTACGTTAGACTATTTTTTTTTCCACAGACTGAGAGTTATGTATTTAATACATAATAACTAATACATAACTAAGTGTGGGACTGGCCTAGTAGTTGAATTCCCTACTGGGCTAGGAGCCTGATGGGCCAGTCCAGGGATCAAATACAAGAAATAAAGATGGGCCTAACTATGAATTAATTATTCTATGTTCAAGCTAGAACATAATTAATTCATAAATATTAATCCATTCCACTAAAGAATTAATATTGACTTACCCCTTTATTCCCGAATTGAGTCGAGGCTTGAATTAGACTTAATTAATCTCCGTATTTAAAATATCGAATATCCATTAATTAATTAAAGTCTCTGACAGCTTAAATTAATTAATTGCTTATTAATTCCTTAAGTAGTTCACTCTAATACTTCATTACTGTACCTGAACTTAAGCAACCTGCAGGGTTTAGTACAATAAATCTTTTAAGCTCCTTAAGGGGATATCATCATCCTAAATGGATATGGTTACCTAAACACAAATTACCAGTTATCATATGCAAGCTGCTGTCACCCAAGATACAGAGTATAAAGAGTTAGCACTTAACTCTCACCCATAGTAAATAAGTGACACACAGACATGTAAACATAATTGTAATCTTATTTAGGGTTTAGATTACAATAAGTCACCGAGATCTCTTGTTCTTCACTAAGGTCAGGCAGAAGAAATTATCTCACCGTGATCCTATCAATACCTAAAGACGTACCAGTATAAGTAAATAGTCAAGATAAACTATTCCTACTTGATACTGCAGCCTATATCGACAACTCGTCCTCAAGTTGTCTTAGCTGTGATATATATTTTATATCTCATTAAGTTTAACCATCATATGATATTCTGTGATCTACAACACACCTTATGATCTACTTATAAATAGAGATATAGGGACATATATAGTGATTAGTGTAAACAAAATCAGATAGGAGATTAATAGTGAATAACTGGAAACATTGTATATAAAAGGTCTTGCTTTCAATATACAAATCCAACAATCTCCCACTTATACTAAATCAAACTTTTAGTATACCAGGTGTCTAACTATCTAGCTATTACATTCTCCCACTTATACTGAAAGTTTACTAAGTGGGTGGCATCAATCGCAGCCCTAGTCCCTGAACATGCTTGTCGTAGACTTTCTGTGGTAAGTTCTTCGTGAATGGGTCAGCCAAATCCTATGTCGTACAAATCTTCTCTATCCGCACATCTCCTCATTTTACGATTTCACGTATTATGTGGTACTTTCTCTCTATGTGTTTAGTCGCCTTGTGGGTTCTGGGTTCCTTTGAGTTTGCCAATGCACCTGAGTTATCACAATAGATTGTGATACTTTTAGGCAAACTAGGTACGATGCCTAGATCTAAGAGGTAGTTTTGAAGCCATACTGCCTCCTTAGCAGCCTCTGAAGCAGCCACATATTCGGCTTTCGTAGTGGAGTCCACAATGCATCTCTGCTTAGCACTCCTCCATGAAACGGCTCCTCCTCCCAAGGTAAACACATGGCTCGAGGTAGATCTTTTCTCATCCCGGTCAGCCTGGAAATCCGAGTCCATATAACCCAAGGGATTTAGACTGTCTGCCTGGTATACTAGCCTGTAATCTCTAGTTTTCTTAAGGTACTTGAGTGCATGTTTTACCGCAGTCCAATGTGCCTGTCCAGGGTTAGACTGATATCTTGCCACTATGCCAACAACATAGCAGATATCGGGTCTCGTGCATAGCATGACATACATAAGAGTACCTACTGCGGAAGCATAGGGTACCTGTCTCATTTCCTCTTTCTCCTTAGGTGTCTTAGGACACATCTCCTTAGAAAGAGGGATGCAAAGTCTGAAAGGTAGCAATCCTTTCTTGGCGGTTTGCATGCTAAAATGAGTGATCACAGTATCAATATAGGCCACTTGGGATAAGCTCAACATCCTCTTCTTGCGATCTCGTATAACTTTGATCTCAAGAATATAAGTTGCTTCTCCCATGTCCTTCATTTGAAACTGTTCGGATAACCATATATTTATGTCTGATAATACTTCCACGTTGTTGCCAACTAGGAGAATATCATCTACATAAAGTGCAAGAAATACTTTATCTCCGTTGACATTTAAGCGATACACACAACTCTCATTTTCACTTTGAGTAAATCTATAGGATTTAATCACCTCGTCAAAACGTAAGTTCCATGACCTAGAAGCTTGCTTGAGTCCATAAATGAACTTCTTGAGCTTCCACACTAGATGCTCTTGGCCTTCCCTCACATAACCCTCTGGTTGCTGCATATAGATGTCCCTACTTTCTTCAAGGTAACCGTTTAAGAAAACGGTTTTGACATCCATCTGCCAAACCTCAAGGTTTAAGTGAGTTACTATGGCGAGAAGGATCCGAATGGACTTGAGCATTGCCACCGGCGAAAAGTGTTCATCGTAGTCTTCACCCTCGATCTGGGTATACCATTTCGCCACTAGCCTAGCCTTATAGGCCTTGACCTCTCCATCCCTTCCTCTCTTTCTCTTGTATACCCACGTACTGCCTATAGGTTTATAGCCATCTGGCAGTACGGTCTTCTCATATACATCCATATAGTTATGGATTCAAATTCAGAATCCATAGTGAGTTGCCATTCTTTCGCATCTACTTCACTTACTGCCTCGGCGTATGTACAGGGATCTAGATCAGCATGTCAGTATCCTGGGATCAAATCCGAAGATTCTCCCACAAACATGTATTGATCAGGTTGACAAAAAATCCTCCCACTACGGCGAGGCTGTGTAGGCATTATGTCAACAGGTTGTGCAGTACTTGGTATTATTGCCTCTTGCACTTGTGGCTATGGAAGTAGAATCGTATTGACAGTTCCTTCGAGTTCTTGAAGGGGCAATGTCTGTTCTGGACTTGTGATTAATCATATAGTCCTCTTCTAAGAATCGGGCGTTAGTGCTAATAACGACCTTCTGATCCTTAGGACTATAGAAATAACCACCCGTCGTTCCCTTTGGATACCCTATAAACAATTTCACCTCTGACCTAGATTCCAACTTGTCAGCATCCTTGTTCAGCCCGTGTGCTGGACTACCCCAAATCTTTATATGGTTCAAGTTAGGCTTGCGCCCAAACCATAGCTTGACAGGGATCTTGGGCACCGACTTGGATGGTACCAGGTTTAACAGATAAGAAGTTGTTTCTAAGGCATATCCCCAGAACGAAATGGGCAAAGACGCATAACTCATCATAGATCTAACCATCTCAAGTAGAGTTAGATTTCTTCTCTCCGCTACACCATTCTGTTGAGGAGTACCTGGTGTAGTCAATTGGGATGTAATCACAATCTCTGATAAGTACTGTTGGAACTCGTTGCTGAGGTATTCGCCACCGCGATTAGACTACAATGACTTGATACTTTTCCCTAACTTCTTCTCCACTTCTACCTGAAATTCCTTGAAATTCTCAAAGCATTTAGACTTGCGGCGAAGTAGGTAAACGTATCTGTATATTGAGTAATCGTCAATGAAAGTGACAAAATACTCATATCCTCCACGAGCTTGAGTGGACATCCGTCCACACAAGTCAAAATGGATCAACTCTAACACTTCATTGGCCCTACTCCCCTTTGCCTTGAAAGGCCTTGTCGACATCTTTCCTTCTATACAATATTCGCAGACTCGAGTCTGAATTGGTTGGAATGAATCCAACACCCCCTCAGATACTAGTCTTTGGATCATGTTTAGACTGATGTGACCTAATCTTAGGTGCCAAAGATGTGTTTGATCCTCTTGAGAAGATAACTTTCTTTTCTTTAGGTTTGATGAAGTGGATGCAACTAAGTTTTGAGTATTATATAGACAAGTTATAATATAAAGAGAATTGCTCAAAACACCAGTGCAGATAACTATGTCATTTCTCATGATAGCAACATTACTACCAAACACAACTGAATATCCATCAAAATAAAGTTTTGAACTGATATGAAGTTCTGCCGAAAATCCGGCACAAACAAAACATCTCTTAAAACTAAAACAGTGTCATTAAAGCATAAAGAAAAATCTCCAGCTGCAACTACTGCGACCCTTGCTGCATTGCCCATGGAGATAATGATCTCGCCATCCCTAAGCTGCCTTGTCGGCTGAAAGCCCTGCAAGGTGTAACAAACATGATCAGTCGCACCCGTATCACTACCCACGAATCAGTAGAAACAGAGGTCAAACATGTTTCAGTTACTAAAGCTAATGGTGTAGCTTGGTCCTTTGCCTTTAGCATCGGACAATCTTTCTTCCAATGCGCAGTCTTACCGCACTTGAAGCACTTTCCCTTGGGCTTCTTTACTCCACCACTAGGGTCTGCTACTTTACTCCCACTATTTTCTTTGGCCTTTTTGCCTCTTTTTCTTGTTTCCACCATTCGGTGGAACAGTGGGCCTATTGGCAGTGACCAAAGCCTGTGCACCCTCCCATAACCCCTTCTGCTGTAACTAGGTCATTGAGTAACTCATTAAGAGTATAGTCTTTTTTTACCATAACAACATTGAGACGAAAGTTCTCAAAGGATTTAGGAAGTGTGTTGAGAATGACATCGACCTTGACCTCGCCGTCGATATCTCCTCCTATCAAGTTAAGCTTGTTCATGAGGTTAATCATGTGCATGACATGATTGTGCATTGAGCTGCCCTCGATCATCCGACTTTCCAGGATTTGCCTCATTAAGTCAAACCGAGCAGCTCTGTCCTTCTCCCTATACACCTCTTGAAGGTTCAGCATGATGCTAGCGGCATCGTCTATGTCCTGATGCTGGAGCTGCAAAGTAGATGACATAGTGTTCATAATTAGCATTTAGCCACATTATTAGACTTATGCCACCTATCATGCTTTTTTCGCTCCTCATCAGTGGACTAATCAGTAAGGGTATTCGGACGAGGAGTAACTAGCACAAAATAGTGTTCCTCAGCGATAAGAATATACTCCAAATTACGTTTCCATTCTTTATAGTTAGGACCGGTTAAAAGGGTGTTGTGCGAGAATATTGATGACAAATGATGAAGAAATATATGAAAATATATGAACAATAAACATGTAAGAACACAATCACATATAATTTGAAACAACAATATTGTAACCTTTTGATAAAACAACATTGATAGAATCCTCCAATAGCCCAAAAGATTCTACATATAAGCCATGCGGGTGGACGTTTATATGTGAACCCCTCGGTCAGACTAAAAACACTTAGTCATTTAATTTCAATCCATGTCAACCTATCCTTTTGACAAATGAAATTAATAATTGGACCTTTAAACCAGACCATATTATTATTAGGGATAATTACAAAATGGCCGCCGAACTATTAGCACTTTTTCACTTCGGCATATAAACTATTAACGTTGGCTAAACCGCCGCCAACCTATTTAAATATTACTACTCGAAAGTTGCCGGCCATTATACCGCCCAAATTCATTGCACATCCGGTTTTGTAAAACCACCTTTTGGGACAAAATTTGGGCGGTATTCTGGCCGGCAGCTTTCGAGTAGTAATATTCAAATAGGTTGGCGGCGGTTTAGTTAATGTTAATAGTTTATATGCCGAAATGAAAGAGTGCTAATAGTTTGGCGGCCATTTTGTAATTATCCCTTATTATTAAGAAGGGACTCCTCGGGGAGTTGTACTTAAAATAATACCTAAGCAATGACCACAACCTAACCCTTGTAAATAAATTTTTGGATTGACACACTTACGCGGACCATGTCGCTTCCAGCTTATTTAACTTTTTGTTATCCCATTCAATTCCATTTTTCTAGAAAACTTGTGAAAATTATACGTGTAAGCCATGCGTGTGGACGTTTACACGTGTAACTCCCACTTTTCTTTTGGAATTAAAAGATTTATTTAGAAGTCCAAGCTGTCAAACTTATGAATAATAAATATTAGCAAGCCACGCGTGTGGACGTTTACTAATATTATTATTCACTTTGCCTTGAGATCAGTTGTGGAAGTCTTTGACTATTTTAAATGAAATATTAAAAAAAAGTCGGTTTTGCTTAGTCTTTTACTTCAATAGGTTTGTCCATGCAACAACACATAATCCTTAGCATAAATAAAACTAAACTCAACAAGTAAAACATGCTCGGAGAATTTAAATATGCTAATAATACGTGATGTTCCTAGCATGATAGTCTAAGCGCAATTAATAAATCACGTAGACATATTTGACATAATAATAGATATTAAACATCCATCGAGCGAAAAGAAACGATAAAATAAATAAAATTCGTTCTTCGTGGCTCAACATGGAAAAAAGAATAAATCCTAAATTATTACATAATTTAGAAAATATAGGTCTTCAAGCTTTTGGGCCTTCACGTCGGGTCTCGCGTACTCGGGTACGGACCGAGCTAAAACGAAAAATCTAGCTAAAGACTAAACGGAGTTTTTTATTCTATTCTCTTTTTTCCTAGATGAACTATTAACTATTGTATATCATCTTCAAATTGTACTAAATTTATAATATGAAAAATGTTGGTTGAAGATCAACCCTCTTAAGTTAAACCATGAAAATCACACATTAACTTTTAATTTAATAAAGACAATACAATATATATTTTTTTTTAATGATCAACCCTCCTTAGATAAACCATGAAAATCGCACACTAATATTAATTCGATCAATATCACGCTATCTTTAGTCATCGTCGTAATAATAATAATAATAATAATAATAATAATAATAATAATAATAATAATAATAATAATAATAATAATAATAATAATAATAATAATAATAATAATAATAATAATAATAATAATATTATTATTATTATTATTATTATTATTATTATTATTATTATTATTATTATTATTATTATTATTATTATTATTATTGTCGATGTTGTTGTTGTTAACACTATCTTTTATAAGAACATACAATTTTTAACATGTTAAAATATACTGAAAGTTTATTTAAAATATCTAACTATTTGAGGAGATATAAACATTATCCAAAATTTACAAAAACAAATATAAAGTAACAAAACTAAAAAAAGTTCATATATTGGTGTTTTCCAAACTAATTTTAAGCGTTTAATCCCTAGAAAAAATAGAAATTTAGAAAGAAAAAAAAAAGGCTTTTGGACTACTTTTTCTTTAATGGGATATTAGGGGTTTTTTGAATGAATTTTATAGAAGGACACTTGGCACAACATGAGAAAATGTATTCTTCTTTTATATAACAACAACAACAACAACAACAACAACAACAACAATAATAATAATAATAGCAACTATTTTTTCACCTATGAGACAAGTCCTTGTACACCTGTAAAATAATGCATAGAAAGAAGATTTAAAATACTCAACATTTATTCCAATCTAAACACCTACCCGTCGTCGCCGCCTCATTCCGTCATCTTTATTCATGGGAGGATGAGGGAAGGTTTCATCTTTAATTTTTGTTTTGCTTTTTTCTCTTTTCAGTTCTCAAAATAATGGAAGACCCTTCATGCGTCTCCACAAGGATTTTAGCGTGAGACTTCGCCTCATATATGTACGCCTTTTTCTTGCCTTGCCTGATTTTTCTCCATCGGTTTCTGTCCGAGGGTAAAGTTCACTTCTGCCTGGGTCTGCCATCAAAATATTTTACTCATTGTGCATGCAGTCATGGGGAAAGGGGCAAGGAACAGATCTTAGTTCCACTGATCTTTTTGCGGGTAATATTTAGCATTTATTTGATGCTACCTGATCTCGTAGAGCCAATTTATTGGCACATACCCCCATTCGGTTTTTTCTTTTTCTTTAGGCGATCCAATTATTTGGATAGCTCCTGATTTTTCTAATTGGATTGAGAATCTTGTACTGGACGATTTACATTGATTAATGAGAGTCTCAATTTATAAAAAAAGAAAAGAAAAGAAAAAACTAGTTTTTCATGACCTATGAAATGCACGGATTAGATATATTTTTAAATTAAACTATATATTAATGGATAGCAAAAAAATAGTACTCCCTCTGTCCCGAATGAAGTTGCACACTTTCTTTTTCGGTACGTCCCACAATAATTTGCACACTCTAAAAAAGGAAATTTATCTCACAATCTTCACCCTCAAAATCTACACTTTCAATCTACACCCTTAATCCACATTTGAAAAGAAAAAAAAAACAGATTTTCTTAATATGTGTGCACCCTTAGAGGTGTAACTTCATTTGGGATGGAGGTAGTAATAAATAAGATATTATAAATGACTTGCATGAAATTGCATACTACAATGATAAAAGTTTGATATGATAAAGACACTCGCCTAGTCTGAAAGATATGGACTAGATTAAGATATGTGGGCTTTATTAATTAATAAGTCAGACTAATTAATTAATAAAGCAAGACATGGATATTAGACCCATAAACATAGGATTATGTGGTACTATATATACATATTCTCTATAGTAGAAAATTAGGGGGTTTTATCAGATAAAATTAGAGGCATTGTAGAATCAATAAGTGATTTCCTAGCAATCACTTATTGAACAATTGTATCGAGTATAGTTCCTGCGGCGGACGGCATACACGTGGATACTTGAAGTGGTGAATTCAGTCACACTATTCTTTCCGATTAATTATGCAACAAGTAAGTATTCGATCTTTTGCGTGATTGTAGCTCAACGTTTAATTCAATTATAGATCACGATCAATATTCTCGAATAATTATTCCGCTGTGAACATTAGATGAAATCGAGAATATTAGATGGAATCGAGAATTTCTAACAGTGGTATCAGAGATCGGGGCTTGGTTTATAATTGATTTAATTCAAGTTAATTGTGGATTAAAATTTTGATAATTGAAATTCTGCAATTTTGTTTTGGAAGTTAAATTTGCAGATTTAGATTATGCATAGTTAGTTTTGCGTAATTAGTTTTGGAAATTATTTTGCATAATTTTCAAATTGTTGGACTCCTTGTTTAAACTGTTCCTGAAACTATTTTGAACAAATTGTTGAAACTGATCGTTGACCACTCATCATTCATCAACAATTTTTGAAACTTGCGTTTTTCAACAATGCCAACACTAATTGTACCTGCCACATCACTACCACATCACTGCCACCTCAAAAGTTAATACCCACTCAAATTGTACCTATTTCCCCCCAATCCTCTTAGGTACAAATTACACTATTTACGGGTCCCACATACAAACTACCATATTATTTTCATTTCTACAATTTATTAAAATTTTATTTACAATTTTCACACATACAATTAATTTAATTAATATTCATAACTCTTTTTTTAATTAAATTAAAATTTCGGATTTTTTTTTTAAATGTAATTAATTGTATTTTTTTAAATATTGTAACAACAATGAAAATTTTGATTCATTTTTTTAGTGCGGAACTATTATTAAAAATGACGATTTTTTTTTTAAAAAAAAATAGGAACGACCAATACAACTCGAAATCGGAATTACAAATAATGAACGTACTTATGTAATCCTAGAATATAACTAGTTAGTGTTGCATCTTGCCCATATGTGCTCAATCAAGTCGGCTCGAAGTTGATGATGTTTTTCCTTATCCCGTAAATCCGCACCTCTTCGTATGTATTCGTTGAAACCTCCGACGGAACCTTGAAAGAATTGAGTAGTGTTGTTGTTGTTGATGTTAGGTTCGTCCATCCAATTGACCGCTGATTCTCCTTCGTCTTCAACTATCATGTTATGTAAAATAATGCAAGTATACATTATATCTTTTAAATTAGTCTTGTACCAAAAACGAGCCGGACCTTTAATTATTGCCCAACGAGCTTGCAATACCCCGAACGCTCGCTCGACATCCTTCCGTGCGGCTTCTTGCATTTGCTTGAAATGGCTTCGTTTCGGATCAGCTGGACATTGAAAGCTCTTGACGAAAGATGCCCATTCAGGATATATTCCATCAGTTAAATAGTACCCTCTATTATAGAGCGTGCCATTTGCTATGAAATTTACCTCCGGGGCTTGTCCAAGCAAAACATCATTGAACAGAGGTGATTGGTTGAGCACATTGATGTCATTATTCGAACCCGCAACTCCAAAAAAAGCATGCCATATCCACAAGTCTGCAGATGCAACTGCTTCAAGCATGATCGTTGGAACTCCATGATCGCCTCTGGTGAATTGACCCTTCCACGCAACTGGACAATTCTTCCATTCCCAATGCATGCAATCGAGACTACCCAACATTCCGGGAAATCCATGCCTCTTCTCATGCATATGGATCAAACGTTGACAATCCGCAGTAGTAGCTTTTCTTAAGTATCTTTCACCAAATATGTCTATTACGCAGCGACAGAAGTTAAACAAGCATTCGATACCTGTGGTTTCTGCTACCCTCAGATACTCATCAAATAGGTCAGCTGGTCCACCATATGCAAGTTGGCGGATTGCGGATGTGCATTTTTGCAGTGGGGAGAAACATTTTCTTCCTAATGCATCCTCTCTAAGTTGAAAGTAAGGATCGTGTCCTTCCAATGCATCGACTATTTGAATGAACAATTCTCGCCTCATCCGAAAACGCCTGCGGAATACGTCACTGTTATATGTTGGGTTATCACAAAAGTAATCCGCCACGAGGCGAAAGTGTGCCCCTTCACGATCTCGTTGCATGTATCTTCTTCTTTTTGGTGGACCGGATGAACCTTCTACAGCATCGAGCAACATTCTTTGTTGATCCAGAATTTGCAAGAAAATGTTATCATCAGCATCATCAACAAAATGTTCGTCGATTTCTGCATCAATTTCAGAATTACTTGAGTTGTAAGGGTATGAAGACATTTTTCAGGTAAAAATGGTGATAGAAGACGTTATTTAACGAAGTAGCTGGAGTTGGTGTTCAGTTGGAAATGAAGTATGTCATTCCATTTATAGACTAAGATATCAACGGCTACTTGCAACGGCTAGTTTATAATGGCTAGTTTGCAACGGCTAGTTTGCAACGGCTAGCTTACAACGACTAGTTTGAACGGCTAGTTTTTAACGGCTAATTACAACAAATACATGACAAACAGTAGGGAAATACAAGAAATACAAGAAATACATGACAAACGGCCCAATCAACTCAGAAATTACAAGAGATAACTACGTTCCCCAGCCCCATTTCTCCTTTATCTCCTCGCACACTTTATAGTGCACACGAAGTTGATCCGGAGTCATCCTTGATGTGTCTCGCATGAATATGTCGTAATATTTTGCTTGATTTAGGGCTTTTAGGGCGGCTATTTTTTGCTGAGAAATAGTCCTGTACTCTTCCATATTGTTGTCGATAGTTGCCTTGATCTCTTCGTAAGAATCTGATTTTGCCTTGCCTTTTCTCTTTGCTGCTTTCTGTCCAATAGGACGAATGCGTTCTGCATCATCGTCTTCGTTGTTAGAAGATGATGTGTATGCTCCCGACTCAGAAATTCTAGTCTTCTTTTTTCCGCGATGATCACGGTCTTGCTGGTTAATCCATTTTGGACAAACACTAAGAACATTCCACATTCCAAGATACTTGTTGAAATTCTGGCCATTGTTAGTATTTTCCCACTGCTTCAAGGCCTCCATCAGGATATCGGCATCACTGCGTCCGCTACCCCAGTTCTCCTTTAGAGTAATGTAATTTGCATTAAAAGAAGACACGAATCGCTGAGCAGTGTAAAAGTGTGTCTTCATCGCGGCCCATTCTCGATTTGGGAAGCTTGCAGGTCGATTCTTGTTGTATTCGGTTGC
Organism: Ajuga chamaepitys; assembly: GCA_958295605.1. Lineage (NCBI taxonomy): Eukaryota > Viridiplantae > Streptophyta > Magnoliopsida > Lamiales > Lamiaceae > Ajuga > Ajuga chamaepitys. Next base: position 9,616,735 of record OY282506.1, read on the forward strand.
AATTCTTTTCCACATCTGCTCTAACTTTTGAGCATTACCAACGGCTGAGTCTTCGCTAATATTCACCCAACACCGAGCAAGCAACTCATTCTCCGGTCCCTTCCACCTTGGAGAATATGTCGTTTTCCTTCCTTGTGATAAGTTGCCGGACCCTTCGGAATAATCATCTTCATCGAGATTAATATTCTCGATCCCTGGTGGAGATGAATGTGGAGGGAACGGAGAAGCTGTTCCCGAAGACGGAGTATTACACTCCTTGTCAGTGCTCGATCCGTCTATGCTAGCTCTCCTAGCCGAGTTTGGAGGGATCGTTGATGGATTTTGAGGATGAAATCCATAAGGAGGAGGCGACATGAAAGGATATTGAAATCCTTCACTGGAATACATAACATATGGAGCACCCTGGGTAGGCATTGGATTCATTTGAGGATACGGGTGAGTTGGGAAATTTTGTGGTGGTATCATGTTGGGTCGCATGGAAAAATTTTGGGAACTAGTGGTACTATTTCGAGGACGGGGATTGGAATTTTGATCCGAATCAGAGGAATTACTGAACCAATTTTTCGTCCAAGATCTTCCTGCCATCGTCGGAGAAGAAATCGGCAAATATAAATATGAAGAATTGCTAGGAAAAAATTGTAGAAGTTGTAGAAAAAAATGAAAATCTTTCCGTCTATTTATAGGTGATTTTTTTTTTTTTATAAATTATTTACCAACGGCCTTACACAGTGTAATTGACCGTTGGCAACAGTATAAGATAGTGTCGTTGGCAATAGTATCCCACTCATGTTTTCAAACAAGAATATGGAAAGGAAAAGAAAATAAATAAATAAATAAATAAAATGAAAAAAAAAATGAAAAAGAGGCAGCCATGGTGGCCGACAGGCAATTAATGCCTCTTCTCGGTGTCTCCACGCGCGCGTCCGCGCGTTTCTACCACGCGCCTATTGCTGACTCTGCCTCCCTCCGCGTTTGAGCCGCACGCGCGCTATTCCGCCGCTCTCACCTGCCTTCCACTTCCAGGTACAACACAATGTACCATTTGCAAATAAATACAATTGTACCATCTTGCTACAATGGGAGAAGAGCTGACGTGGGGGTACATATTTTTTATTTGTACCCCCCACTGTGGATGCCCTTACGCAAACAAATTGAAAATCACGAAACCATCTGTCCTTGAAATCTGCCGCTGCATTGCTGCGGCGCCGGCATTTGCTATCAATGTTGTTAACTAGCTAATATTTGATGTTATTAAATTATTAATGAAGCTTCTTGGTGCTTTTGCTTTCCAGACTTGTGTTGTGAATTAAGTTTGTGATAAGCATTTTAGGTGTCATCATAAAAATTATTTTATTGGAGGTGTCCTGCGAATAAAATAAGTTTATATTAATTATTTTATTTGTGACATGTTTATTTATATTTATATTACAAGGCCAATGATTTAACTAATTAATAAACTATTTTTGTTAACCTATTTGCCAGATATTATTTCATCCACTATAGTAAGAAATTTGTTGTCCAAGTGCATTGGAAATAAATCATTTCTCTAGATACATAAACATACATTTATATTTCTTTCACACATGTATGTATTCAAACCAATCACAACCTATTGGAACATCATTACATGCTACATTTTTATAGTAGCTTCATCCATCGTTACTATATTTGATTTAATCGAGGTTATAAATAATATAATTGTGGTATAAATTTATTTATGTCCTAAATTAATTTGTTATAAGCACGTTTATGTATAATTACTTAATAATCTATTATTGAGGATAGACTTAAGAATATTATAAGTTTTCCTGAATTGTTTTGTTGGTAGGCTTTTATGTGCAACTGTACTTGATTGTATTATTTGAATTATCTAAAGTTCAAAGTGGTTTTAGTATTAAAGTGTTGACTAGAATATGGTTTAGTTGTTGATTGTTTAACCAATGGTGCTGATGTAATATGTTCTAGATGTTACTCGTAATTATGCAAATATTCTTGAATGGTTAATATTGTGAAATGTGACTTAGATAAAATCATGATATTTATATGAAGTTGATGAAAATGATTAGGGATAATTCTAATTTATTACTTTAGTTTCAATTAATTTTCCATGATCACTTATTTGCTAATAAATAATATTGGTTTGACTAGTAATTTTTTATTTATTTTGTTGATACATGTGTTTTGAAGTTTTATAATTTTCAAGTGCATAATGATATTAGTTGATATAGGTTATTATTCGGGATTTAAATTTTGAGCTCAATATTACTTGAAAAATAGTATTAATTAGAGGCATTTTCATTTAGTTCTTTTAACGACTTTAGTAGTAACTGTCTTTTGTATATAAAAAAATTATACGGAATTATTCTTATTTTAATATTGCTTTAAAATATTTTATGAAAATCGGGTCGTTACAGTAAGTATTAATCCATTGGACCTGTTTTCGTGAAATATTATTCTTTTATCTCTAGATGATAATTTCGCTAAATAGCATATAAAGTATAAAGAGATGAGATTTTGTATCACTGAGTTTATGTAAGATTATGTTTCTTGTAATATTTCTGTGCAGTATAAGGGAAATGTGTAATTATTATTATTATTACTATTATTATTTTTATTATTATTATTATTATTATTATTATTATTATTATTATTATTATTATTATTATTATTATTAGTATTATTATTATTGTTATTGTTATTGTTGTTGTTGTTGTTGTTGTTAATTTTTTTTAACAATTTAAGTTTTGGTTTTTGATGTTTTTTTCTTTGTGACAATGTCTTATTTGATAAATAGACATTAATTTTAGAAACACATCTATCCAATAAATATCTTCCGCAATTACCAAAATTGTATTCTTTTCATAATGATAATCGTATTATACACGTGTATTTCTTTATGTTTAATCTATTGTGTTAATGTGAGAATTGTATATTTGTGTGTATTGATATGAGAAATACAAGTTACAAATATATACAAACTAATACATAAGTTGCCTTTTTATCTACAAGGAAAGGTCAACTCTTCAATATATAATCCTTAAATAAAAGATATAATCAAGACTAAATCTTGGCTGATTTTATGCTATTATCCCCCCACAAGCAAGACGTGGGATGAGGTCCGATGCGAAGCTTGTCTCGAAAGAACTCAAAAAGAGGTCTAGCCAAAGCCTTCGTGAAAACGTCCGAAATCTGAAGATCCGAAGGAATGAATTGAGTGGCGAGGCGGCCAGAAGATACGAGTTCACGAATAAAGTGATAGTCAATGTCGATGTGCTTAGCCCGTTTATGCGAACTCGGATTCTGGCTAAGGAAGACTGCACTTTTATTGTCCGAGTATAGAGTAGGACATGATGGAAGCTTTACATGAAGCTCACGAAGAAGGTTGATAATACCAATTAGTTCCGAAGCAGCGTTGGCCATAGCACGATACTCAGATTCGCAGCTGGAACGAGACACTGTAGGTTCTTTCCGTGCACTCCAAGATACGAGATTTCCCCCAAGAAAAATAGAGTAACCATATGTGGAACGCCGAGTTTCCATGCATCGTGCCCAATTAGCATCAGAATAGGTGACGATGAGAGGCGAAGATCCCCTAGAGAAGGAGAGGCCAAAGGAAGGTGTATGTTTTACGTAGCGAAGGATGCGTTTCACAGCCTTGAAATGCTCAATGGTAGGACTCTGCAAGTGTTGACTGACAAGATTGACAGCAAAGGACAAGTCCGGGCGAGTAATGGTGAGATATTGAAGAGCACCAACCAAAGATTGATAAAGAGATGAGAATTGTCAGCAAGAAAATTTTGGGGTTTTAGTTGCAGAAGCTCGATACCATGTTAATGTGAGAATTGTATATTTGTGTGTATTGATATGAGAGATACAAGTTACAAATATATACAAACTGATACATAAGTTGCTTTTTTATCTACAAGGAAAGGTCAACTCTTCAATATATAATCCTTAAATAAAAGATATAATCAAGACTAAATCTTGGCTGATTTTATGCTATTATATTGGATTATATTTACAATAAAAACAGAAAAAACAAATTAATTTATTATATGCCATTGCAATATTAATTTTTATTATGCTTTTGGCTCTACGAATATAGTTGATTTAAATTTCGTCACTACAAATATTTCTTACAACTCTACAACATTATTTTTTCCTACACTTAAAACTAACATTATGGTTCCCCACAAGTAAAAAATTAATATTCTAATAATTTATTCATTTTTTCTATTAAAGATGAAAGATAATTAATTAACAGACCAACGAAAAAAATGCACGGGTACTACACTAGTTTCTAATAACAACAACAACAACAACAACAACAACAACAACAACAACAACAGTAGAGATAATAATTAGGGCCTCTCATCTGGGTTCATCCAATCCGTTGGGCAAATGGCATTTGATGGGCCGAGCGAGATAACCTAAAATTTTGTTGGGCCAGAAGTTAGTAAGTCCGGCCAATCCATTCCACTTAAATACACTTATATTATTTAGTCGGCCCATCACTAGTCAAGTCGGGCCTATTAGACATAATGATACTTTGGGCTTAAATTTTTATAACCTGCCCACGTAAAATGTTGGGCGATGCGGTCCGACCCAATCCAACCAGTCAGGCCAAAACCATAGTTGGGTCGGGGTGGACCGACCAAAATTTCATTAGCCAAAAAATTAGTGAGCAAGGTCGTCCATCCACCTTAAATATATATTATAATTTTGTGGATCGGTCTATGGTTCGTCTAACTTTTGGACCATTGGGTTGGATCTGTTGGGCCCAATGATACTTCAAATTAAGATTCTTATGGTCCAGCCTGTCTAAAATGTTGTACGGATTTGGCTAGCTCATCGAATCAAACCGAATTTACCACCTCTAATTGAGAATGGCTAATAAAACGGTGTGGGAAAGAATGTCTAATGACATGCATATGGGGTAGTAATTCCTTTGTGAATGATGAATCCCGGCATTAAATTATATCAGTCATTAGAATTGAAATGGATATGAGTTTGGTCATTCCTTTTCCACTCCATTCCACCATACCAATTACGTTGTTAAAATGAAGGTTGTACAACTATTTCATAATTCTGACCATTAAATGTCGAAATGTGTTTATGTAGTACATGAATCACTCACTGAAATCTACCTTAAATATAAAAGTGAAATCGTTTGAATGATCAAACTAGATGATGTGTCATTTATGGCTTTTTTTTTATTTTTTATTTATATTAAAATTAATATACAGGGACATTCTTCCTTATTAGAAATTAAGAAATTTTGTTAAGAACCAACAAATAAGATATATATTTTTTTTTTTATTTTTTTAATATTTAAAAGTCTTATAACTTTTTTCGTCTCAACTCTGTTTTTTATGAAACATATAATGAATTAATCTTCTTTTCTCGATCTTCAATTTGACATCCATTATGCATATATATGATTAAACTATTAATTTTTAAGTGTAAATTACTTTTTTAAGACTATTGTGATATTTTTCAATTTTATTTTTTTATATAAAATTATTAATAAAAATGTTATATAATTTTGAAATAAATATTTTTTAGATGGATAAAAATTATCTTCTAATTTTTAGAAGATTAAAAAATATATTTTAGTTTTGTCTTTTTTGTAATAATTTTGGATTGTTTGAATCATTTTGCTTTGAAGAAATAAAAAATTACAAACTCTTTAGATTTATTGATCCCACTCTTGGATTGTATAACGGGCACAATGTTGATTATCACCAGACTTGGTATGCATGTACTTGAAAGAACTATTTTAGGTACAAATGTGTTAACTCCAATATTATCATTTACTTCATCTAATGTCATAATGCCTTTTAAATTTCAAAGTCGTCAATTTCATCTCACAGTTTCATATGCTATGGCAATCAACTTTGACAATCATTGTCTAATGTAAGCCTCTCATTGTGCAAACCAGTAGTCAGTCATAGCCAAATATATGATAAATTGTCAAGAGTTACAAATCAATGTGCCTTAAAGATTTTCATATGCAATGGAAAGAAATAAAAAACAAGGCCATTCAACTGTTAGTATTGCCTATGAAGTGGTATTTCAAAACCTTTAGTCTTTAACTTTTTTCCTTTAGTTTGTACTTTGTATAGTTTACGATGATTATGTTAGGAATTCTCGATTCCTTATAATGCGCACAACGAAATAATTAATTGAAAATATTGATCGTGATCTATAATTGAATTAAACGTTGAGCTACAACCACGCAAAAGATCGAATACTTACTTGTTGCGTAATTAATTGGAAAGAATAGCGTGACTAAATTCATCACTTCAGGTATCCAAGCGTATGCCGTCTGTCGTAGGAGCTATCCTCAGTACAATTGTTCAATAAGTGATTGCTAGGAAATCACTTATTGATTCTACAGTGCCTCTAATTTTTTTCTGATAAAACCCCCTAATTTTCTACTATAGATAATATGTATATATAGTACCACATAACCCTAGGTTTATGGACCTAATATCCATATCTTGCTTAATTAATTAATTAGTCTAACTTATTGATTAATAAAACCCACATATCATAATCTAGTCAATATCTTTCAATCTCCCACTTGTACTAGCATTAGATATAATTCGAAGCACTAACCTTGTACCCTTGAGCGGAACAGCAATACACATAAAGTGTGATCCTTCAGACCCCCATTATCGACGATAATCTAATTAAAGTCTGCACAAAATTCCTAGACTGCGTTGCGCAGCGAACTCGATATATGAAGGACGTTTACGTGAATTCGTAAAACAACCTTTATATGAAGTTTATGTACTATCCCTTCATTCACGAACCACCCGATTGAGCCTATGATCTGCCATGTGTCTATCCAAATAATTCAATCACTTTTCCCATCTTGATTACATGACACATTCGATCATATTCAATTACTTTAATTGAATATATCTTTTGCATTGACCAATGACTTTATTGCCAAATAATATAGAGAAATATGAGTGTTCTCTCGAATTAATCGAGGAATGAATCCCAATCTTGACTCAACTACCATTTCTATTTGCCTCATGATGGACCCAACACAAGACGTGTCTTATCTTCCTTTGGGAGGCAAGCGTTGTACTTGGTCAAAGTTCATCGCTTAACAAATAAAATGAGTATTGACCTCGGTTAAAGGATCATTACATACTCCACACACTAATAAACCGCAGACACTGAAACAAACAGTTTAATAGTAGGGTATACCAATACTCTCCAGAGTATCCATGTGTCCATCACGAATATCTAATATCTTGTAGTTGCGAGACCTACTACATTCTCTGAGAATGTGATGCAGGCCACATGCTAACTTGTCCCGTGTCATCAATATCCCATTCTTGATGATCATCGGTTATGGCAATTTTAGAATCATACTATATCATTTATGTCTCACACCATAAATGACATTCATGAATCAAGGGAATAGTTATAAGAATAATAACAAACCATGAAAATAATTATTCTAATAAATGCATAAACCCAAAAGACAATCAAAATGTCATAGAATGCGATCAAGTATAAATGTCTCAAATGAAAAGGTTTCTAAGACATACAAACTATAAACTCTCATTGAATCAAAGCCAACTACCAACGTGCCAAGCTCTCAAAGTGCTTGTTGTGTCTTGCTATACACAACTGTTTGGTTGAAGGATTAGCCAAGTTATCATCAGTGGATACTCTATCTAACTTCACATCTCCCTATCTATTATTTCTCCAATCAGATTATATCTCCAGGGAATATGCTTGTTTCTGTTCGTGGCTCTTGGTTCCTTTTGCTAGCGCAACGGCACTTACCGTTGTCACAAAACAACAGTATTGCACTGTTCGCACTTGGAACGACACCTAGTTCTTTTACGAATTTTAACAAAGCAACAACCCCTTTTGGTAGCTTCAGATGTAGCAATATACTCGGTTTTAGTGGTCGAATCAGCAGTTCTACTCTGTTTGGAACTATTCCGATTCACTGCACCACCGTTGAGAACGAAACATATCTAGACAAAGACTTGAAGTCATCATGGTCCGTTTGGAAGCTAGCATCAGTATACCCAGTAACTGATGACTCTAGCTGCACACCATAGACTTTAAGAAATATTCTTTAGTCCTTCTAAGGTATTTAAGAATAGTCTTGACAGTTCTCCGGTGTTCCTCACCGAGATTTTGCTGAAATCTGCTCTTTCATGGATTGCAACATGGAATGTTTGCTCCCCATTATCAGTATATCATCGACATATATGATACGGAAGACAACATGTCCATTCTTACATTTACTATAAACGCATGAATCTTCTTTGCTTCTGACAAAATCAAACAATTTGATAGTTCTGTCAAAGTAAATATTCCAACTCCTAGATGCTTGCCTGAGTCCATAAATGGACTTCTTTAACTTGCATACTCCATTCGAATTTTTTTTTGGATACAAAACCTTCAGGCTGTGACATATACACAGTGGCTTTGATTTCTCCATTGAGAAACGCAATTTTGACATCCATTTGCCAAATGTCAAAGTCAAAGTATGCAACTATTGCAAGTAATATCCTAATGGATTTGATCTTAGCAACTGGCGAAAAAAGTTTCAACATAGTCCACGCTCTTGCACTGACTATAACCATTTGCCACCAACCTAGCCTTGTAGGTTTGTACGTTGTCATCTGCATCTCTCTTCTTTTTGAAGATCCATTTGCAGCCTATGGGACAAGCCCCATCTGACAAATCAACTAGTTTCCGGACTAGATTGAGGTAAATCGAGTCCATTTCAGATGTTAAGGCAGCCAGCCACATCTTCGAATCGGTGCCCTACACCGCTTCGATATAGGTCTCAGGTTCGTCGTCTTCTAAATCAAATTTATCATCTTGGTTCTCAACCAATAGATTTAGTCCTTTAGGTGCACGATGATTCCTGCGAGACCTATAAAGTTGGTTTTACGTTGGTTCATGTGGTTTATTCTGATCGTGAGTTGGTTTTCAACATTTTGGGATACTCTCAAGAATTTCACTATGATTCTCTTGAGGTAGGGCTAATACAATATCTTGTCTTTGATGCATCTTATTGTCTTGAGGTGACCCTCTAAGAGTTGTTTCCCCTCCCAACAGATCATCAAAACTCCCACTGAGTTCTTGTCCACTCCTTTTGGACAATACCTCATCCTCTATGTTATCTTGCTGGTTTGATACAATATCTTGTTTTGATGCATCTCATTGTCTTGAGGTGAACCTCTAAAAGTCATTTTCCCTCCCAATAGATCATCAAAACTCCCACTGAGTTCTTGTCCACTCAATTGGACAAGACCTCATCCTCTATGTTATTTTGTGATTCTTGAATCTTTTCAAGATCTACCTTGTTGCAACCTTGTTTCCTTGGAGATATAAATATCTTCAAGAAACGCCATATTCCTAGAGACTATCACTTTGTGATCTCCAGAGCAGTAGAATTCACATCCTTAGTTTCCTGAGGATATCCGCAAAATAGCATTTCTCACTTTTAGTCTCCAATTTGTCAGTCGTCATTTTCTTAACAAAAGCAGGACAACCCCCAGGTCCGCATATGGTTAAGACTCGAATTCTTGCCACACCATAACTTATATGGTGTTTGCATGACCGATTAAGAGGAACTCTATTCAGAATATAATCAGCGGTTAGTAAGGCATAACCCCAAGGAATAAGGAGAGACTGGTGAAACTCATCATGGATCGAACTATATCTAATAAAGTTCAATTTCTCCTTTCAGATACTCCATTCATCGGTGGTGTACCCGGAGGTGTCTAGTCTGACCAGATTCCATGTGATTTCAAGTAATCAAGAAAATCTTGACTTAAGCAATCCCCTCCTCGATCTAATCGGAGAGTCTTATTACTTTTCCCAAGTTATTTCTCAACTTCTAACTTAAACTCCTTAAATTTCTCGAAGGCCTCAGATTTGTGTTTCATGAGATACACATATCCATACCTTGAAAAATCATAAAGTTATGAAGTATGAATATTCACCTCTTGCTTGAGTTGAGAACGGTCCGCACACATCTGTGTGGGTCAACTCGAGCACAACCTTGTCATGTAGCCCTTTCCCCGAAAGTAGTTTACTTGTCATCTTGACACCCTCAGCTCGCCAACAATTCCCCTTTTCTCTCTATTAGATGACCATGGGGGCAGAATAACCACCGCAGCCATCTGGGAGCGGAGGCACACGATGCCGAACAGATACGACAGTGGTCTTAAAAGAGACTGATGGATTCCAGGTAGTGGTTGTGATTTAAGATATATAATTGAAACTAAGGAATTGAATTTATATATGTGTTTATTGAATTGGAATGGGCTACGAAACCCGGGGTGATTGATTCGATGAAAATGTTGAAATTGATGGATTGGAGTGGTGATTCTCTGGAAAGACGGGTAAATTGTGCATCTTGAAGGTGTCAATTTTAGGACGTTTAGTTATTGAGGATGAAGATGATGATATGAACGGGTTTCGGTAATAGTGACAGCCGTAGGTTGCCGGAATTGTAAGGATAGGCTGGCGGCGGCAATTAGTAAAACTTGGTAGAAGAAATAAGGAGAAATAAGAGATCAGTGGTATAAAAATGATGACTGCGAAATTATTTATTGTATTTATACTAGGTTTAGGATAGAGGTTGATCATCTTGTTGATAGGATTTTGTTGTATATAGTATATCTTATTTGAGTTGCAAATGATTCGAAAATTATTATGAGATCGTATAATTTCAATAAAAAATTTCCCTTCGACTCAACATGGGCCCATTGCACTTTTAGTAGTTTGGGCTTGAGTCTCGGCCCAAAAATTCGGGTTTAAATAATGAGATGAATAACGAATCAAGTAGTTAAAAATGTAATGAATCACTTTTTCTACATAGGCTTCCGTTGTAGTAGTAAATAGTTTGTGAATGTAATATTCTAAAATATAATGGATGATCTTCCTATTGAGACATCGAGCTTAAAATAAAAATTTAATAACTAAGTAAAATTGCAAATAAATGGGCTTGCAAATAATTCAATAATGATTTCTAATGGGATTGCGCTTTGAAATATTAAACTGACCAAACTGACTTGTGTTTAGGCCGTAGACCCAACTTTTCATTGAAAATATCAATAGGTAGGTCCAATTTGACAATTCACTAAATGAGTGAATATATCGAAAATGAGAAATATTGAACTTGAATAATATATCAAAATATAGGATGTTATTTAATCAAGACAAGAACCATATATACTATTCTAAATTTTACAACTAACATGGGTAAAAATATTTATAAATAATATTTTGGGCTTAATTTAAATAATAATATTTTTGTCTCACTTTTTTTTTTACAAATAAATATCAATAAACAACTTTAGAATGACGTAATAAATTATATAATATCTCATTATTTATACAAGCACGTAACATAATATTTTAGAATTCAATAATAGACAAAAAAATTGGGATATTACACTTACAGTTACCGGAGTTTATGAAAGAATAAACTTTGTTAATCTAGAGGAAATTAGGAATCAAATAACGTGAAATGAGATTGATTAATGTAATAAGTATTTAATCTAAAATAAATTTACATTACGGATAGTCAAATGTTTCAAAACAAAATCAATTGAAAAATGGAAGAGAGCTAAAATTAGGTATTTGAAATAGGTGGCGACTATTCGCAACCCATTAAATTTCTTGATGTAGCCCACTAATTTAATAAATTAAAATACTATTATAAAATGACTAAAACACCCTTAATGATAATATAACATACATAATTAAAATAACAAATACATAAATTTCGAAAATAAAACTAAAAAAATAATTGTTCTTCTTCCGTGTCATTTTCAATCAGGCTCTTTATCTATCTGCACAAACCCTCATTTCTTCAAGATTTCATCAGTAGAAGAAGTACATAACAACGAAGAATCAAAATGTAAACGAACGAATACAATGACACACGTTCAATTTTTCCTGGTTCAACTATTACAGATCGAGCAAAAATAAGTGAAAAAAAATATTGAACTCCAATACCGTGTTTAGTGCGTGAAATTGTAATCCCGTTCCCCTCTATCCCTCAAATCTTCATTTTCTATACGGTAATTTGAACCACAATAATTCTAGCAAAGTCTAAAAACGAAATCAATAACTAAACAACACAAAGAAAAGTAAGGTAAAAATTTAAGTTGTTCAAAATCAAGATCTGACTTCCTTCTTCTTCCTCTTCCTCTTCCTCTTCCTCTTCCTCTTTCCTCTTTTTCTTCTTCTGTGTTCCGATAGACCAGACCGTTGCCCATTTCTTTTTCCTTCTTTTTAACATTTTATTTATAATATTTTAACTTAAATAATATAATTGAATAAAAAAAAGTATAAATGATATTAAGTGGGTTGTATTAAAAATATTATACGGATACTTTAACAAAGCTGGGATACATTGAGAATGAGCTGCGTTAGAAAATGTCATAGACTGCGAATAATCATCGCTTTTGAAATAACGAGTACTATAATATTTTAAATTATGTTTTTTTCTATTTTTTTTTTTTTTTTTTTGTAAAGTTAGATTTATTGAGAGAATGTCGCTTGTCTCAAGTGGGTTCTCTTTTAGTTTATAAGGGATAAAGAATACTTTTGATATAACAAGTACTATAATAATTTAAAATTATTTTTCCTATTTTTTTGTAAAATTAGATTTATTGAGATAATGTCACTTGTTCCACTATGTGGATATATTAAATATGGCCGGACAACCGTCTTATAATAAAAAATGGTCTTCCTCATGTTTGACTTAATTTAAGAAAAGAAAAATAATTTTTCAGATTTCGAAATACAAATTTGAAAGAGAATTGATTTCCCCCTCTTTCTTCCTCCTATGTATTCACTATTTTCTCTTCTCTTCTTACTTTCTCTTTTTTTTTTTTTTTTTTTCTCTCAACTCTCTCAATTCTCCATTTATCTTCTTATTTTCGTTCATAACTCCACCATCATTCATGTTCGGACTATTTTTGCAGGTGGCTGTTTGTTCTTATTTTCTTTCATAGCATACTTTATTTTGCTTCTCAATCTATAAACATTATGTTTTTTTAAGATTTAAAGTTTGATTTTATTCTTACATGATAGTTTTATTTTTCATTCTTCAAGTTGTGCAAATAATATGATAGATTTGTATTGAAAACGGTTGAGTTGTTTAAAACAACATGGATGTTTTGAGTTTAATCAACCAGGTTGTTTCAAAACACTGGAGTTATTTTTTAATCAAATAACCTAGTTGTTTAAACAACTCCATAAACAACTCGTTAGTTGTTTAAACATCTCGGTAAACAACTCGGTAGTTTTTTAAACAACTGAATTGTTTAATATGTCAAAACATGAATTGAGTAAAGAAGATAAGTAAGACCATTCTTGATAAGTAATACTTTGACTATGCCATTTATGAATATACCCTTCCACTACTACTGTTATTACTGCTACTAATGCTACTACTATTGTTGTTTTTGTTGCTGCTACTACTACTATCATTATGATTAAACACAATTATGAAAAACAGTTATTATTATTATCAAATAGTAAAATTATTAAATAATAATTAATTGAATTATTATAGTAGTTATATGGATAATAATAATAATATATTAGTCCTTGTTTTTCATCCTCAAACGATTCTTAAATCGATTATTTCATACATTAGTCCACCCGTTATCGCCATTAATACTGTAAATTATTGAAATAAATGAAAATTCTAATTAAATATTATACATATAAAAATTTGCATAACTTACAAGTGTAATATGAATTATTTAACGTAAAAGAAAATCTAACAAAAAAAAAAAAATCTTATAAGTAAATTAAAAAAAAAAATTAATATTTGACAAATAAAAAAGTAAAAGTTTTTCTAAATAAATATCATTTTATGGAAAGACAATCTAAAAAATCTAGAACAAGTATGCAACAAATTAAAAACTTCATCCGAAAACAAAAGAAATAAAGACTTGAGGCATGTTTCTTGGAAAGTTCCAAAACAAATAGCGGAAGAGTCTCCAAAGTCCAAAGACATGACATTATCCACAGCATTGAAAATAACATGCCACTGCCACGAAATATCAGACAATATTCAGAATGGCTCCACAGTTGAATCGATCCACAATTTCTCCATGAATCCATCTCCAATTTTATTCCTCTGCTTCATTATCACTTCCACAGTCAGCACTCATGATAATCCGACTGACTTCAACAATGATGTTTCTATTAACTGTGGCGGCTCAACTGGAACTTCTGCAGCGCCTAGTGGAAGAAAATGGCTCGGTGACGTAAAGCCTAAATTATTATCTCCATTGCTGCAATTACAGGGCTTATCAACCACCTCAACTGTAATCGGTAGGTTGACTTCCGTTGACCCGGTTCCGTACAAAACAGCGAGAATCTCGCGTGCTCGATTCTCCTACGCAATTCAACTCAGTCCAGGTCAGAAAATTATCCGCCTACACTTTAACCCCTCTCCCTACAGAGGTTTCAAAGGGTTAAAGGATTTATTCACTGTTGAAGCTGGTCCCTTTACCTTGCTTAGTAACTTCAGCGCTTCTCTTACTGCTCATTCTCTCGCTGTGAATTCTATTGTTAGGGAATTCTGCTTGAACCTACTACATAATCAACAATTCGACCTAGTTTTCTCTCCTGAAACCAGTCAATTACTAGATACGTACGCTTTCGTAAATGGCATTGAGATTATCCCTGTGCCTGCTAGTCTTTCTTACTTCGGAGGTGGAGATATTGGCCTACAAGTTGTTGGTCAAAAGTCCCTTGTTTATGTTGATAATAGTATTGCTCTAGAGAGAATTTACAGACTAAATGTTAAGCAGGGCTTTGTTTCGTCATCTGATGATTCCAGTGACATTTTCGGGATGGGGGCGAAAATCCCTAATCATGAAGTGAGCAATACTAACAGTGTTACCTGGAAAGTATCTGTAGATATGGGATTCAGGTACTTGGTCAGGCTCCATTTGTCCAAGACAGGTTTCAAGTTGGCTGAAATTGGTGGCCTCAATTTTGAATTCCTCATTAATGAAATGATTGCTAAGACTAACACTGATACAGTAGTCAAACAAAGGAATGGCCTTAGTAGTAGTATCCCCTGGTATGAGGACTCCATTGTGATGATGAGTGGCCACAAACGCGAGGGTAAGCGCAATCTCTTGATCTGCCTGCAGTCAGATGAAGAATTTATGGATGGGCATGGCCCCCTTAAAGGATTTGAAATATTTAAGCTCAGCAACCCTGACAAAAGTCTAGCCAGTCCAAATCCCCTACCTCCTCCACCTCTCGTTTCAAGATCCAAGACCGTCCAAACTTTACTCTTGATTCTTGGACATAAAAATGCAATTGGAACAGTTGCAATAGCTATATTCTCTTTAGTAAGTAGCGTTGTTCATAAGTTGAGGGAAATTCGGGAGGCTAATAGTAGTGAGGAGGAAATCAAGCTATCAGCAAGGGCCGAACAACTCTGTCGCCGTTTCTCACTAGCTGAGATCCAATTAGCCACCAGAAACTTCAGTGATGGACTTGTAATTGGGAAGGGTGGTTTTGGTAAAGTCTACAAAGGCCTCATCGATAAAGGGAAAAGGTTTGTTGCTGTAAAGAGGTTAAAATCAAACTCTAGGCAAGGATCACGTGAGTTTTTGACTGAGATTGAAACACTGTGTGAGCTCCGTCACATTAATCTCGTCTCTCTAATTGGCTACTGCAGTGAGCGTAGGGAAATGATTCTTGTTTACGAGTATATGGCTTGTGGAACACTGGCTGACCACCTTTACAAACTTGCGAGGCACAAAAGTACTAATTCTCCTCTTACCTGGAAGCAACGCCTAAATATCTGCATTGGGGCCGCTCGAGGCCTAGACTATCTTCATACAGGCCAGGCGATCATACATCGCGATATAAAGGCTTCAAACATCCTGCTTGATGAGAACTTTGTACCTAAGGTCTCAGATTTTGGCTTGGCCAAACCCGAAGACAGAAGCAAGTTACAAAGCTATGTTAGCACAAAGGTTAAGGGCACATTTGGCTACTTTGACCCATATTACATCTCTACATGTAGATTGATAAGGAAAAGTGATACATATGCCTTCGGTGTGGTGTTATTAGAAGTATTATGTGGGAGGCCAGCAGTAGATTCAACGGTTTCAGAGGATGAGCGGATTCTGACTATTTGGGCTCGAGATAAGATTAGTAAGGGAGAAGTTGATCAGATTGTAGCTACAAATATAAGGGAGGAAATTTTACCAAATAGCTTGAAGACATTTGTGAGGGTTGCTGAGAGATGCTTAGATGATGAACCAAAGAACCGACCAACAATGTCTCAGGTTGTGTTACAGCTGGAACTTGCACTTGACCAACAAGAGAGTAACCAAAATTTGGTGTTGAATGAGATAGCAAGTGTTTTTGATAACGTTGCTTCTTCAACTCGTAATGAAGGAATTGACCGATCTACCATAGCACAACAAACAATGGCCATTACAGATATACAAAACTGCACACTTCCTCCAACTGAACAAACTAGCAGCAAAGTGGCAAATACTGAGCTTACATCTCGAAGAAAACATGGGAAAAAATCAAGACTACGGCCTTGGGAAGCATTCTGGAGCAAAGTAAGACCATCCAAGAAAAATGAATTGTCATTTTCAGGTAATTCAAAAGTTTACTCGAGAGTCATTTTCAGTCCACCAAAGTTTACCTTACTGGATGTCCAATTGACTTTCCTTTTTACTCTCTGAATTAGGTGATGAGAAGAATATTGCTGTTGACTCCCTGCTATATGATTTCGGTAAAATTTGCGCGGCAACCAATAACTTTTCTCATGATAACAAGCTTGGGGAAGGTGGATTTGGATCTGTTTATAGGGTAATTCAATGCATTGTTTCAACATATAAGATTGTATAAATAGTTTGTTGGTTAACCTGTTATATTGGATTCAGGGTAAGTTTTTGAATGGTCAAGAGATAGCAGTCAAAAGGTTATCTCGGAATTCATCTCAAGGCAATGTCGAATTTAAGAATGAGGTCTCTCTATTAGCCAGGCTTCAACATAGAAATCTGGTTAGACTCTTAGGCTTCACCCTGGAAGGAGACGAGAGGCTTCTCATATATGAGTTTGTTCAGAATTCAAGCCTAGACCACTTCATATTTGGTAACGTTGTGTTTCTATTTTATGCAAATTAGGCCCATATTTGCAATGACAATTACTCTCATCAATCTAAAAGTGATATATGATTAACTGGGCATGCAGACCCAGTCAAAGGCTCAAACTTGGGTTGGGATAGACGTTATGAGATCATAAAGGGAGTTGCGAGGGGACTTCTGTACTTGCATGATGATTCTCGACTCAGGATCATACATCGTGACCTCAAAGCAAGCAATGTACTTTTAGATGGCGATTTGAACCCTAAAATTGCAGACTTTGGCATGGCAAGATTGGTAGCGGATGGAACTCAAGGAAATACGAGCAGGATTGTTGGAACTTAGTAAGTATTAGACCACATATTGTTCCTACTAAATTATCCAGAAAGTGTTTTTCCTCATTAACTGAAGACTGCCTATATTTTGCAGTGGGTATATGGCACCTGAGTATGCAATGCATGGATACTACTCTACTAAGTCAGATGTCTTTAGCTTTGGAGTGCTAGTACTGGAAATTCTGAGCGGTCAGAGAAATAGAGGTATCCAGTATGGGGAGAACGTAGAGGACCTTTTGACTCTTGTAAGTTTTTGGATTTTGAAATTTGATCAGTTTTTATCTTAGAATGATAGTAAATGTATATATGTAACTAAATCTATATTCCATATTGTGACAGACATGGAAAAATTGGCGTAAAGGAACAACTAAAGACATGATAGATCCTGTATTAAAGACTGGTATGGGTCCCCTGGGGGACATGGTGAGATGTATTCACATTAGTTTGTTGTGTGTTCAAGAAAATCCCACAGAGAGGCCATCAATGGCTTCTATTCATCTGCTGCTCAGTACCTTCGACGTAACTTTACCAATTCCTTCAGAGCCGGCATATTTTGCTGCTAGTCACTCTGATCCAAATATTTCAAGCTCTCGTGAACTTCATACAACAATTTTGAACTCCAGGAAAGCATCAAAGGCTAAGGAAGCTGCATACAAAAGTTCATCTCATAATGAAATTTCAGAGACAGAGATATATCCGCGGTAATTCGCAGGAATTCGGCATGCATTAATGCTAGATGTATATTTATGTATGGAGGTTGTTGCTTCTGAAAGTATATAAATTCGGAATATTTTATTCAGCTTTATCTTATTGCTGCACATAGGTTTTTACCTTGTTGAGTCACTTCAGCACTCCACTTACTGCAGGTCCGTGTGAACACTGCAACAGAAGGATTTTGTTTAAACATACATTGGAATTAACAACTCAACTTATACAGAAAGTAGTTATAAAAACTTATGGTTTTTTAAATGGCAGTGAGATTATCAAAATCCTTGTGAGTCTCGTTTTTTCATGGTGAAGATAGCCCTGTTTCATCCAGTGGGACATGTTCCCTAAGTGAGGAATGGAAAACGTATGTAGTGGGATTCAGGTACTCGGTGCGATGTTTAAGGTCCTTATTAGTGACATGATTTCTCAAACTAATACTAACATTTTAAGAAATAGATGGAAATTGTGTTCACTTGTGTCTAGGGGACTCTTGGTGATGATGAAAGAGGATGGTAAGCGTGATATCTTGTCATATGATGAATTCATGGATGGACATGGAGTCCGAGCAGGTGAGCAACATTTTACTGGATATTGATATGAATCCTTGAATTAATTTCCAACTCTGCCATTACAGGGACTTTGGTTGAACATTGATCGAAATTGAAAACCACTCGTACAGTTAGAACCTTTTCAACGTTAGTCATTTCAGTTTTTACTCTCTTCCATCGTTGTATTTCTGTTTTCAATCTAGTTATTTGTTGTTTCATTAATAATTTTGTTATTTATATATGCAGTCGCCTTTTATCTCTAGAATGTGATAACGGAGTGTCATTTTGATAATTATAACAGCTGTGGAATCAGTCCGTGAGATTGTGGGTGGCAGGATACCATTTAAGAGTAATTTGGATTCCTTTATTCTCTCTTGATCGTGTAAGTATGAAGTAGCTCAGTAGTTTATATCCAGTTAAATATCTTCCCATGAATCGTTGTTTTAACCATTATAATGATTTCACCTTGTCTTTTATCACTATGCCTTCTATTTCTACCTTTTGATTCCTCCTCATTCATTACATTGACCATTAGTGAATGAACAAATCCAAGTCTGAGCTAAAGCTGCATACAATGGGACACTCTTCTTATGATTACAAAACATCAACAGTGAATGTAAGCCTTTAAATTGAGGAAAGATTATGAACATTAAGGCCCCATTTGGATGGAGGGATTTCATTTGCCAAGGGATTTAAAATGAATAGATTTTAAAATCCTGAGATTTGAAATTCATGGACTTGAAATCCCTTGTTTGGATTTGTGAAAGGATTTTGAAATTCAAAATTTTCGAACCCATTATTTGGCAAAAAACTGATACAATATTTGTAAAATTCAATTTTTTTCTTTAAAGTTTAAACTAACAATTTATATTTTTTATTAAATAAAATAATATTTATCTACATCAAAATTAACCGAACAATTTTTTTTCCAATTATATATACACACATATGTATATATTATGTCTTTTATATCCCAAAAAAATATTGGGATCATTTAATTGGAGATAAAAGAAAAAAAATAAAAGAATTAAAAAAATATTAGGAGCATTTTATTGGAGAACGAGAGGAAGAGATAGCGATGGAGAGAAAAAAAGAAGAGAGAGAGAAGTGTGAGTGATGAGAGATTTGTAAATGACTACCTTTGTCAAATGATTTGAAATCCACCCAAATATAATGTAAAATGGAGAATCTCAAATTCTGGATTTCTAAATGGGCTGATTTAAAAATTTGGATTTACAAATTCACTCATTTAGTATTTTATCCAAACACATGGAGTAGATTTGACAACGAATTTATAAATTCATAGCACAAATCCCTCCGTTCAAAGAAATACTACAAGATACAGGCAAAATAAGTTATTGAAAAATGAGGAAGCACAAGTAATACAATTATTTACAGTAGACATTCTTCAAATTGCATAATGCTGCTTGCAATATCGTATAGCTATTTACAGACTTCCTATGTAATATTTTTCACACGCCAAGTTTCTCAAAGTTTGCTAAAAACAAATAAGGATGTTGGACTAGGTGAATCCAACATGCAAAGAATTTAAGCACACAACGCATCGGTGACCTGGCTGTTCTTGCCTGCACAACAGACCAACTTGAATGCATCTTAAATGCACAACCGAGTGATTTATCTACCACATCTGGAGCTTTCCCTTCACTCCAAAGCTCCCATACCTGAAAATTGTGCCAAAAATGATCACATGTACCTCCCTCTGTTTGACTAAATTGTTTTTTGTTTGCGCATTATCAGCCAAGTATGTACAACACTACTTCTTACTTACATATACGGATGAGGTTTATTTATTCTTATGCTTCCACTCACCAACTCCAGCACTACTATTCCAAAGCTGTATACATCTGACTTAAGACAAAGTATTCCGGTGACATATCAGAACTGCACCCATAAGTAACACAATTATTTCTGACCAAAAGACAAAGCAGTAAAACAAAATAAAATAAACAATGACCGAATCAACGGGCTCACTAGTTTGCATATGTGATGGATATTGGTTCAGTTTGATGTTCTAACATAGTCCTAGCAGTGCCGAACACAGATATTTTAGGACTCATCTCAGTGTCCAGTAAAATATTGCTCGATTTGAGACCTGTATAAATGACTCCCAGTCCTGAATCTTGATGGAGATAAACAAGTCCTTGAGCAATCTCCCAGTGAAGACATTGATTTGGCAATCCTTTTGTTACGCAAAAAATCAGTCCTTTTTATCAATAGCAATCTCATGATTAACACCGTAAACCAAAGAAAAAACGAAACAAAGAAATGAACTAGTGTAAGTTATATGACATGAAGTATAGATTCTAATCTAGGCACCAACCTAGAAAAGTATCTAGGCTTCTGTTTTCCATGAATTCATAGACGAGCAGTTTTTTTTCGTTATGGACGCAATATCCAAGTGGTTTGGTGATTTTGGGGTGCTGAAAACACAATAAAGTGACCTTATAAAGGCTACCAAGACCACTTCCAATTATATTTGAAGCTGAGAAATTATTGGTGGCAGCTGCAATTTTATTCCAATCAAACTTGGCCAATTTAATGTTTGCTACCTCTGCAATTCTCAAACAATTTCTACATGTCAGAAATAATATTAATCATAAACAAGTACCAATGCACCCAGTGACGGACCTAGAAATTTAGGTGAGGGGGGCTCATTTATAGACGGATCTAGGAGTTCGTCTCATGCATTTTTTTAACTATGCTCATGTGGCATTTTTTTATCAAATATGAGGTAGATACTGAGTAGGCTAGAAATCAAATTATTGTATATAACTAGGCAGTAAACTTACAATATTGGATAAATTATATTAAAAAATAATATCTTAGAAAATTAAAGGAAGACTACCGTTGTGCGCCCCCTAAATATAATCAACTGTATAAATATAATTAGAAAAATACTAACAATTTAGATAAAATCAATAAATTGATTTATCACAAAAAGAAAAAAAATCAACATATAATGTTATATTCATTATATTTTCTAAAATCTTTATCTCGATTGCTTATACATAACAACACATTCATCTACTTTAAGTTAAACAATAGAATTATTTATTCAATTTAAATATGTTATATTAAAGTCGACTAAAATACATATATATAATAGCACATTGTGACGAAACCAAAGAAACACATATATAATAGCACATATGCATCTCTAGAAGTTTCAAAACAAGATCTTTAAATAGGAATCAAACGTTTTCACTTTCGGGCTAATGTAAATCACACCTGATGATGATGATAACACTTCACTTTTCTTTGATGGTTTGATTTCGTACCAAAATGCTTCCCATGGCAAACTTCTTGATGGCTTAGTACGCTCCGTACTAACAGCTTTACTGTTTGTAGTGGTCAGACTCAGTCTCATATTCGGCTGTGCTGCACCATAAATGTCGATTTCATCATTAGTAAGTTGATGAACATACGGCAATCGGAACACTTGATATCTCATTCAATACTAGATTTTGGTTGCTGTGCTGTTGATCAAGTGCAAGCTCAAGTTGCAGCACAACTTGGCACATTGTTGGCCGATTCTTTGGTTCATCGTGCAAGCATCTTGCAGCAACCTCCACAACTGCGTTGAGGCTGTTTAGTGAGATTTCGTCCCTTAGACTCGAACGAACAATCTCATCAAGTAATCCATTGTAGATCTTATCCCGGGCCCACCTGGTCAAAACCATCTCATCCTCTGAAACCCTTAAATCTACTGCTGGTCTCCCAACAACATTTCCAACATCACCACCCCAAAAGCATATGTATCAGTTTTCCTTGATAATTTGCTTGTGTGAAAATAATGTGGGTCCAAGTACCCATTTGTTCCTTTAACCTTTGTGCTGACGTGGCTTTGTAACTTGTCTCTGTCTTCATGTTTGGCCAATCCAAAATCTGAAACTTTAGCCCCATAACCTTCATCGAGCAGAATGTTTGAAGCCTTTACATCGCGAAGTATGACTTTATGGCCCGTGTGGAGAGAGTCCAGGCCTCGAGCGGCCCCAATGCATATATTTAGGCGTTGCTTCCAGGTGAGAGAAACATAGTTACTGCTGTTCCTTGGAAGTTTGTAGAGGTGGTCAGCCAGTGTCCCGCGAGCCATGTATTCATAAATGAGAATCATTTCCCCCTGTTCACTGCAGTAGCCAATTAGAGAGACTAGATTAATATGTCGAAGCTCAGAAAGAGTTTCGATCTCTGTTAGAAACTCGTGTGCCCCTTTGATTGGAGTTCGATTTTAGCCTCTTTAACGCGACAACCTTTTTCCCTTTATCAATGAGGCCCTTGTAGACTTTACCGAATCCGCCCTTTCCGATTAGAAGCCCCTCATTGAAATTTCTAGTGGCTAATTGCATCTCCAATAGTGAAAAAGGGCGACAGAGCCGTGCAGCCATGGCCGATGGCTTGTTTTCCTCCTTGATATTGTTTCTAGCTTCCCAAGATTCTCGCCATTTATGAACAACGATGTTTAATAGAGAGATCGTAGTTATTACAACGGTTGCAGTTGCATATCTATGACTAAGAATGGAGAGCAAAATTCGGGCAACCCGTGATGGTGAGTGCTGAGGTGGAGGCGGGGGATTTGGGCTGGCCAGATTATTGTCAGGGTTGCTCAACTTGAGTATCTCAAATCTTGCAAGGACTACGTGTCCATCTATGAGTTCATCGTATGACTGAAGGGAAATCAAGAGATCACGGTTACTGTCTCTTTTGAGCCCTCGCATCATCACTATGTAGTCCCTATACAATACAATGCCGTCATCATCCTTTTCTTCCAGAAGGTCAACATTAGTGTGTGCATGCAGCCACTTGATTGATCAAGACTTTAAATACTAGACCACCATTGCTACCTGCAAATGCAATCCTGAGTCCTATCTTCGAGAAATGGAGCCTGATCAAGTACCTGAATCCCACTTGCACCGGTATTTTCCAAGTGCTATCTTTCTTAGTGTCTCCTTTTCGCTTTTCCCACTTTGGAAACGGAACATGATCCTGCTTAATGTTTATTCGCTGGATTATCTCAATTCTGGTGCTATCATTGACATAGTCAAGTGACTTCTGACCAACCACCCGGAGTCCAACATCTCCACCCTGGAAGTAAGAAAGAGTGGCGGGAACTGGGATAATCTCAATGCCATTTACAAAAGCGTAAGTATCCAGTGTCGGACTGTCTTCAGGAGAGAAAACGATGACGAGTTTTTGATGTTCGTGTAAGGTTAAACAGAATTCCTTGGTGAAAGTATTCACAGCAGTAAGTGAAGCAAGGTAAAAGGACCGGCTTCAACAGTGAACACGTCTTTTAACCGTTTAAAGCCTCTGAAAGGAGAGGGATTGAAATGAAGGCGGATAATTTTCTGACCTGGATTCACCTGAAACTCATAGGAGAATTGGGTACGAGAGATTCTGGCTGTCCTATATGGAATTGGATCAACAGATGTCGGGTTGAGGATGACAGTTGAGGCGGTTGATAAGCCGTTGATTAGTGGCAAGGAGTCTCCTAGCCATTCTCTTCTGGTGCGCGCCGCAGAAGGTCCAGCTGAGCTACAGTTAATGGAAACATCAAGTGTGTGGTGAATTGGATTATTAGCAGTACAGAGTGTGATGGTGATGAGGAAGCAGAAGAACTGATGAGCTAGTGAAACTTGAAACATGTTAATGGTTATTTGAGAAAGATTGATGGTTTGATCCATAGTTGGCGAGTAAAAAGATAATACTGATAGCAATAGAAATTAACGAGTCTTTGTTTTCTGATTGTATTTAATTCATGAAATGGCGTTGATCCATTCAACACTATTATTACTTGTCATGCTGTTTTGTTTGGTCTCTTGTACTGTAAGATTAACTTCCCTTCAACTTTCAGAGCAATTTGTTTCGTGTATGTTCTTATCTTTTTCTTTTTTTTTTTTAAATATGAAGACCTATATGTGTATATAGAGAAAAAGAAAAAAAATTGCTCTAATAAATCATACTGGTTTGTCTTTCAGCTCTGCTATGGAATCGCCTTCTTCGTGAATTCCTCTAAATTTATTTAGAGACAAGGTTTAATTTGCAGCAATGGGTAATGAGGATGAGGAACAGGTAGGAGTAAATGAGGGTGGGTGACATTAACAGCTGAGGACCTCCTGACACAATTGACTACTTTTGCTTTTAAAAAGTCAAATTATACATAAAATCTTTCACTATTGGACTGCAGGGCTACAGTGTCCGCCCTCCTCACTAAATAAAGTGATCGTTGTCGTGACATGATAGAAATTATACTCATACATTGACAAGTCAAATCCATAAATTTAAAGTTGATACATATTCCTATGCATGAGACTAAAGAAAAAATCAAATTAACCTTGAGATTGGTAAGTCTAGCATAAAGTCTTCAATTTTTGTTGTTAATTATACATGCATATTAAAATTTCAAAGATATTTTATTTTGCCTAAATCTCTAGAAGAAATAAGATAGGTTTTGTTTTTGTTTTTGTTTTTTTTTTTTCTCTTTTAAGAATTAGAAGAAGTAAGATATTTAAGATCAAAGTATCACTGCATATTCCAGAAAATTAAATTTTATAAAGTGATAACATATACAGCTCTATTGTGAAAATTCTCGATCAGATCTAACTAATTACGATTTCGCTAAACTTTCATTAATGGTCTATATTTTCTTTTCCAATTTATTCAAGCTTGTCTAACACTGCCTGCGCCTAGATCCCGATTCCTAATTTACTGTTGGACTAGTGTCTAATCTATATTAGTGTATAGATTAGAGGAAATAAGAAGTCTAAGATCAAAGTATCACAGGATATTCCAGAAAATGAAATTTTATAAAGCAATTTACATAAGAAAATAGCTCTTCCGCGGACTAATTACCGTCATTGATCACTTATATTATTTCTTTTTAAATTTCTTTTCGTTTAACCACGCCTACGTTTAGGTTTAATTAGTCATTAGGCCTCATCTACCGCTAATTAGCACAAGTATAAAAAATTAGCCAGCATATCGTTTGGAAACACTAAAATAAATAGTTAAATACCATTGTTTGGAAACAGTGGACGACAATGGAAGTTACACTACTTGACTTGGAAACTGCGTATCGATTTCATTTCAGCCGCCTAAAGTCGCTTTGTTGAATAGAAAGATAGACGAAAAAGACATCGTCTTCAAAGAGCTGAAATCAACTACTTTCTATATGAAACTGTTTCTGTTGAAAACGCACAAAATTTAGAGAGAGATGTCTCGGGACAACTGGGAGAGGCTGGTTGCAGCAGTAGTCAAGAGAGAACAGATTTGGCAACTCTGTCATGATCACTCCAGAACTCCAAGTATCAGCACCATATCATCTGATTCTGAGTAAGTCTACGCAATTCATGCTTAAAATAATTTTGTGCCATCCGAATTGTAGTGACCTTTTTCATACTAAATTTGATTGATCATGTTTCAGTTCCATTACTAGAACAGAACTTGACTCTGAATCTCTCTCAAAATTATCTCTCCTCCAAGGTTCGTCTCCTATCACTTTTCTAGGTAGCATTGTATTAAAAGGCGTTTTTTCTGGATTATTTTCTCATTGATCACTTGACAGGACAACCGACAATGGCTTCTACGGATATGCAGAATCTCACACATCCGCCATCTGGACTAAGATTCGGGAGGAAAGCTGAAGCGCGTAAGCAGCCAAGACTATGGCCATGGGAGGTATTCTGGAGGAGACCTGATCCACCCAAAGGAAATGGATTGTTATTAGATTCACCCAAAGAAAATGGATTGTTATTATCATTGTTGTGCCCCTAGCTGACGTGGAACATCCCCGCCAGCTCAGATGCGCATATCATCAAGTCTGTGCATACCAAACTAACGTGGCACCTCACCATGAGGTCAAGCTGGATTCGGCCTGCCAGATGGCTCAGCTATGGCGTGGCTCCCCCACTTGGCCGACCTGGAATTGTCTTACCTGAATATTTTGTTTGTAGCGACGTCGGGAATATGTCTTACCTGGAATTGTCCTACCTGGACTGTCCGACCTGACTTTTATCCAAAAGGTGCCAAGAAGATGACCTACCTGAAGATGGTCAACCTGATTATATTCCCACCTGACCCGGGTACGATCAACCTGAAACTTCTGTCCACGCTAGCAAAGACCAGGAGAACTCTGATGATCCGGCTAAGCCAGGTTCGAGATTCATTTACTACATGGAATCAGCTCAAACATACTCCAGGTGGGATCAAATCAGATCGTACGGACGTGACGTGGCCGACCAGATCCCCTGAAATCCTCTCAGAATGTCATTTGTCAAGAATCCCATAAATTCTGGGATCTTGTATCCCAGATAGGGAGAAAAATAGGTGCCAGATGTAATCATTATACCTAAGGTCTACCCAGGCGAGCTAGGAGTAGACCTATCTAGTATAAATAAGAGCTTTCAATGCTCATAAGAGGATTCATTCTGATTTCTCCCACTACCACTAGAACAATCACTGTAGCAAATGTAACACAGGCGAAACGCCCAACCTGAATTAACACACCAGAAAATAGCAATAAAATGACAAAGCTAATATCACTTAGCTCGTTTTACTTACCTCGTCTTACTTAACTCAAATTCCTTGCCTATTTCATATTTATTTTTTGTGCTTTTGTCAACCGACGTGGCTCAAAATTGTTGACCCGGACACACGTCCGATAAATGACGTCAACAAAATGGCGCTAAAAGGAGGGGTGGCTACCGGCTTGGTCTTTTGTCATTGACAGCAACATCATTCTTGCCTGACATTCCACAATGGATGACCAGAATCATTCCCAAGCAGGATCTAGGTCAAGGGTGGGGAGCCAAGTACGAAAAGACACCCCATTGCAACACAATCGAGCACCAGCCGATCAGATCAATCAAGCAGGAACGTCATCTCCCCAGGTCAGGAAAACTGCGGAAAATCTTCGCAAGCTCATGAAGTACCTCCAGTACGAATTAGATGTGTTTGAGGGAGGCGATAAGTTGCCAACCGAGCAGGAAGGCCCAATAGATGAAGAAGCTCACTCCCAAAGACAAACTAGGGGTGGCCTAAGAGGAAAACGAAAGGTGGCAGATATACAAGGACCTGCACGTAGTCAGGTAGGGGACAGCCCACACCCATCTAGGCGGCCACCTGCGGCAGTCGAGAGGGAGGCAAGTGTTTTTTCTAGGCTGGGAAACAACCGAAGAGCTCGGGAGGGGGTCAACGATGGACATGTCCAGGTCAGGTCAGTACATTCCCGCCTAGGAGGGGGACATACACAGAAAATTTCCGACCACACGCACAACCCGAACCGAGGTCGGACACATGTTGCCGACCCGACCCGAAATGGGGATGCTGAGATATGGAACTTAAAAAAGCGCCTAGCTGAGCTGGAGAAAAGGGATTCTCGGTCGGCTCCGGATGAATACATCTTCAAGAGACCCTCCCCGTTCATCCCAGAAATTCTGCTCGAACCCCAACCACCAAAGTTCAAGGTTCCACAAATCAGCCCTTATAACGGGGATACTGACCCGGCCTCCCACCTTGACAAATACGCTTCCTGGATGGAGTTACAAGGAGCTGGAGAGGCGATCATGTGCAAAGCATTTCCCTTGACCCTTGGGGATCGAGCTCAGAAGTGGTTTCGGTTACTCCCTCAACACTCTATTACTGGTTGGGATGAGTTGACCTCCCAATTTCTCACACACTTCATCGGAGCAAAGGCACGAACCACCCCGAAAGAAAGGCTGGTAACTGTGAAACAAGGGGGTACGGAGTCATTAAAGCAATACCTGGATAGGTTTAATAAGCTGGTGATGGAGATGGAGAGGATATCAGATGACGCAATGCTCATGGCCGTCATGTCGGGTCTGAGGCCCCAGACACGTTTCTGGTGGTCCGTTCATGAATCGGGGCCAAGGACCTACCAGGATTTTTTGCAAAGAGCAGAAAGGTACATCGGAGCAGAGGAGGCGACCGCCAGCTCGAACGACGGACAAAAAGATGAGAAGAAAGAACTTAAGAAACCAGGGGTGGTGAACAACTCTTTCAAGCCACCTGAGAATTTCAGGACCTTCCAAGAACCAGCTCAGGTACTACAAGTCAGGGCTTTGCTAAATACTAGTCCTGAGAATGTTTATGCCCAAATCCAGAACTCTAACATCCTACCTGAACCGAGGCCAATACGGCAAGAGGCGGCCAAACTGAATCAGACAAGGTATTGTCGTTACCACAAGTCAGCTGGTCATGACACAGGTGAGTGTAGGGACCTGATGGTTGAGCTCCTAAAACTGATTGACCAGGGGCACCTGAGGAGATTTGTGAAGAACCAACCTCAACCCGGACAACCCGGTCCGGGTCGGCCAGAAAATCAGCAACCTCAGATGGCCCAGCTACCACCCCCTCCCAATCAGGTCGGTAGAGAAATCCATACCCTGGTCAATTCAAACGCAAGTGAACCTCGAGTATCGAAGCGAGCCAGGAAGGAGATGATCCGGGCGGCGAACAACAGTTATCAGGTATGCCATGTCATGGATCAAGGACAGCAAGATGTACCAATCATATTCTCTGAGATGGATGCACAAGGAGTAGTCCAGCCTCATAATGATCCGCTGGTCATATCCATGACCGTGTCCGATGTCCTGGTACACCGAATCTTGGTGGATACTGGAAGCTATGCAAATGTTTTATTCTACAACACCTATTCCAGGATGGGAATGAACCGAAGACTCCTACGTCCTACCAATGATAGAATAGTCGGTTTTGATGGGCAAGCCTCCACACCACTTGGGGAAATAGACCTGAAAGTCAAGTTCGAGTGTGACAATATCAAGATGGAAGTCATAACGGAGTTCAAGGTGGTCAACAACCCATCCAAGTATAATGCTATCCTAGGCAGACCACTCTTGATGCAACTTAAAGCTGTGACCTCAATGTACCACCTATGTATGAAATTTCCAACACCGGTTGGTGTGATGGTGATAAGGGGAAATCAGAGAACTGCTAGAGAATGTGATTTGGGCCTCCAACCTCGAGAGTTGAATGTGATCGAAGATGGTGGAGTAGAGGTGGAAAATATATTCGATGATGCCAACCAGGTCGGTCTTTCCGACCAGGATGTTCACGAGAATACTGACCCCAACCAGGTCGGACTTTCAAATCAGAAGAATCATGAGGATCCGAATTCCAACCAGGTCGGACTGCCCGACCTGGATGTTCACACGAACACAAATCTCAACCAGGTCGAACTGCCCGACCTGGATGTTCACATGAATACAAATCTCGACCAGGTCGGACTTCCCGACCAGAATATTCAAGAAGAGGCAAGTATGAACCAGCTCGAACATCTCAACCGAGAAGTTCAGAATGATGTCATCCATGACCAGGGTGATGCTAATATGGGGATTATACCCGATCAGATTGATCATCTCGCACCACAAGCACCTGAGCTAGGGGAGCATATGGATGGAGGTCGTGTCCCAGCTGCGGCCGAACCTCAAGAAGAACCAATTGATGAGTGGGAAACTTTGGACCCACGCAAGGAGAACTCAAAGAAAAGAGCTGCACCCGTAGAAGAGGTGGATTTGGTTAAGATGGATGACCACAGACCTGAGATTGAGCTTCGGATTGGCAGGGAGTTACAAGAACCGCATCGTTCCGAGTTGATAAACTTCTTGAAAGCAAACCTGGATGTGTTTGCTTGGACCCACGAAGACATGGAAGGAATAGACCCGAAACACGCCTGCCACCATCTCAACATTGAGCCGAGTGCCAAACCCGTAAAGCAGAAACGAAGAAGACTCAGCCCAGAAAGGTACGATGCTCTGGCCTTGGAAGTGACAAAACTGCTTGGGAACAAGTTCATCAGGGAGGCACATTATCCGACCTGGGTCGCTAACCCAGTTCTGGTTCGTAAGAGCAATGGTTCATGGAGGTTATGTGTTGACTTTACCGATCTGAATAAGGCCTGCCCAAAGGATAGCTACCCGCTCCCAAATATTGACCAGCTAGTTGATGCCACAGCCGGACACGAGCTGATGAGCTTCATGGATGCATACTCCGGGTACCACCAAATCCCGATGGATCTAGACGACCAGGATCATACTTCTTTTATGACAAATAGGGGCCTTTATTGTTTCACTATGATGCCTTTCGGGCTGAAAAATGCAGGGGCGACCTATCAAAGATTGGTAAACAAAATGTTCTTTGATCAGATTGGTAAGATGATGGAAGTATATGTTGATGGCATGCTTGTCAAGAGCAAAAAAGCATCATGGCATGTTAAACACTTAGCTGAGATGTTTGGCATTTTGAGATCCTACAAGATGAAGCTGAATCCAAAAAAGTGCACGTTTGGGGTCGGCTCGGGCAAGTTCTTGGGCTACATGGTTAGTCAAAGAGGAATTGAAGCCAATCCAGAAAAAATTCAGGCTATAGCCGACCTGAGGTCACCAAGGAGGGTGAAAGAAGTTCAAAGCTTGACCGGAAAGGTGGCCGCCCTGAACAGATTTGTATCCAGGTCAACTGATAAATGCAAGCCATTCTTTGAAGCCATTAAAAAGAATAAGAAGTTTGAGTGGAATGAAAGCTGCCAGAAAGCATTGGAGGAGCTCAAAAAATTCCTGGTAAGCCCGCCCGTACTGTCAAAGCCGATCCCGGGAGAAAAGCTGAACTTATATTTAGCCATCTCGGATAGTGCTGTCAGTGCCGTCCTGGTCAGAACTGAGGACCAGGTCCAACACCCAGTTTACTATGTTAGTCAATCCCTACATGATGCTGAGCTGAGATATCCACCCATGGAGAAACTAGCGTACGCGCTAACTGTGTCGGCTCGGAAACTCCGGCCGTATTTTCTGGCCCATCAAGTAGAAGTCCTGACAAACTTTCAAGTCAGGCAAGCTCTCCAAAGACCAGATGCATTAGGTAGGCTGTTGAAATGGGCGGTCGAGCTGGGCCAATATGACATCTTGTACTCTCCTAGAACATCGATCAAAGGTCAAGCCTTAGCCGACTTTGTTGTTGAGTTCACACCAGGTGTGGAACTAAATGAGCATCAGTCAGACCCGTGGGAGTTGTTTGTTGACGGGTCATCCACCTCGGAATGCTCAGGAGCACGAGTTGTCCTAATCAGCCCGGAACACCAATATTTCTGCTCGACGCTAAGGTTCGAGTTCCCAGCCACCAACAACGAGGCGGAGTATGAAGCAGTCCTAGCTGGTTTGGACATGGCAAAACAGATGGGGGTTACCCACCTGATATTGCATAGTGATTCACAGCTGGTCGTAAATCAAATACATGGGGATTACACCGCCAGAGATGAAAAAATGCTAGCCTACTTGAGGTCAGTCGAAGTCGCCTTGAAAGAGTTCAAAGAAGTTAGAGTGAATCAAATTCCGAGAACTAAGAACACCCAGGCAGATGCACTAGCCAGGTTAGCCACCAGCGAAGGGGCAGCTCGCATCGGGTCAGTGAATATTGGGATGGTCAAGCACTCAGCTTTGGAAAATCAACAAATTAACACTATAGAAGAGCTTCAACCGACCTGGATGACCCCTATCATCCAGTACTTAGAAGGGGGAGTAGTGCCCTCGGACCATGCCGAGGCACGCAAGTTAAGAGTCAGGTCGGCTAGGTATACTTTAGTAGATGGTATTCTCTACAAAAGGGGATTTTCTGTTCCACTGCTTAGGTGCTTGACCGACCAGGAAGCCGAATACACCCTGAGGGAAGTTCATGAAGGCATATGTGGAAACCACGCTGGAGGCCAAGCATTAGCCTTTAAGATTATAAGACAAGGTTATTTTTGGCCCAACCTGAAAAAAGATGCCATCAGCTTTGTAAGAAGATGTGATAGGTGCCAAAGGAATGCTCCCCTGATAAAAAACCCACCTGAAGAGCTGACATCAGTCATGAGCCCTTGGCCATTCGCCAAATGGGGAATAGACCTGATTGGACCATTGCCCACCGGGAAAGGAGGAGTGAAATTTGCTGTGGTAGCCGTTGACTACTTTACCAAATGGGCTGAAGCGGAACCTTTAGCCAAGATCACTGAAGGGAAGATAACAGATTTTGTTCGGAAATCCATAATTTGCAGGTTTGGAATCCCACATTCCATCATCACTGATAACGGCAGACAATTTGACAACCAGAGGTTCAGGTCGTTCTGTGACGACCTGAAAATTAAGAAGCATTTCTCCACTCCACATCACCCCCAAGCAAATGGCCAAGTCGAGGCAGTGAACAAAATCATAAAGCATACCCTAAAAACTCGCTTGGAAGAACTGAAAGGAGCATGGGCAGAAGAGCTGCCAGGTGTGCTCTGGTCATATAGGACCACAACCCGATCTGCCACGGGCGAAACACCGTTCTCCTTGGCATATGGAGCTGAAGCAATGATTCCAGTTGAGGTCGGCATCCCTACCTGGAGAGTGGTGAATTACTCCGAGGAGATGAATGAGAAATCTATCCGAGCCGACCTGGATTTGTTGGACGAAAAACGGAGAGATTCAGAGCTGAAGAATGCAATATACAAACAGAGAAGCGCCCGGTATTTCAATGCTCGGGTGAAGGTTCGAAGGTTTCAGGTTGGGGACTTTGTATTGAAAAAAGTTCTTCAAAACACTAAGGAGTCGAATGCTGGGACACTTGGTCCCACTTGGGAAGGCCCTTACAAAGTAACCAGGTCACTGATTAATGGAGCATATGAGCTGGAGACCATTCAAGGAAAGATACTACCTCACCCATGGAATGCGGAACATCTGAAGAAGTATTACCAGTAAAGCCGAACAGAAGACATTACTTTGGCATTTTTCCTCCTTTCTACATGTTAATGAGCTCACCTTTTTGTATAACGAGCTCAAATTAGAAATCAGTTTCTGTTCGAACTTCTTCAGATGTAAGTATTTTGCTATTAATCTCATAAGCATAAACCGACTCAAAGCTGGTCTCAAGACGATGAAGTGTTAAACCGACCTGGCCAGGCTAATAAGTCTTAGACCAGGTCGGCAAGGGACAAGGCAACACCACGCCCTTGATAAAAATCGAGTGCGGGTCTTACCCGAGAGGATAATATAAATGACCGACCTGGCCAAGCTAATAAGTCTTAGACCAGGTCGGCAAGGGACAAGGCAACACCACGCCCTTGATAAAAATCCAGAGTGCGGGTCTTACCCGAGAGGATAATATAAATGACCGACCTGGCCAGGCTAATAAGTCTTAGACCAGGTCGGCAAGGGACAAGGCAACACCACGCCCTTGATAAAAATCCAGAGTGCGGGTCTTACCCGAGAGGATAATATAAATAACCGACCTGGCCAGGCTAATAAATCTTAGACCAGGTCGGCAAGGGACAAGGCAACACCACGCCCTTGATAAAAATCCAGAGTGCGGGTTTTACCCGAGAGAATAATATAAATAGCTGACCTGGCCCAATGAGGAAATTTCAAATGCATATAAATAGGTACTATTAAGTTAACTGCCCAACCTGAACCAGGCCAACCAATACAAATCTGATTTGGTTGACCCGAATCAGGTCGGTATATAAATTTCATTTCACATAGGTCGGTTGCCGACCTGGATCGGGTCAGTAATATTTATCAAAGGGCAGAGCCGAGCTGAATAAAGTGCAAACGAGGAAGTAAATCATAAATCCTAGGTGAGAATAAATAACAAAAGCATCCAAGCAAAAAGTAAATAAAGCAACAATGAAAGACTAGTCTAAACGGAGGTATCTCTGCCGGGGTCAGCTGAATGATCCACCGCCGCCTCATCATCAGACTCATCCATGCCTTCTAACTCGGCTGGGAGGGGGTTCTTCTCCTTGTAGTCCTTGAGAGCCGCCTCACAGAAGCTCAAATCCAGGTCAGGTTGAGCGGCTTTGGCCTTCTTGATCAAGTCCTTATAGGCCATGATGTAGATCAGATCAGTTTCACCCTTATACACAGCTGATTTCTTGTAATCCTCGATGACTTGCTGGGTCACAACACCTGAGGGGTTTCGAGCAGCCTCAAGCTCTTTCTCCAGTTCCGCCCTAGCAATCTTCTCCGCGGCCAGTTCAGCAGCGGCTTTCCTAGCCGTTCCCAACTCTAAGGCCAAGTTATCAGCTTTCTTCTTCGCCTCATCCAACTCTGTTCTGAGTTCTTCGATCACCTCAGCCTGTTTCGCAAGTTCCTTCCTGTTTTCCCTTGCCCTAAATTTCCAACCTGCAAGGTGCTCCTCCTCTTCCACAGCTTTCTCTTTAGAAAGCCAGCTGAAGTTGGAAGACAGGGCCTGAAGAGCACATGATGCCATAGCCAAATCAGAGGCCGACATCTTTTTAGAAACCACATCATATGATCGGGTCCATGCCCGAGCAGGAGCTTCAGCTGCATTTTGAACGGCTCGAGGAAAGTTCTTCAAGGCATCAAACACTATTTGATTGGTCTTGTGGTACTCGAGTAGAAAATCAGGCAGTTTGCCCACCAGGGATTGAGCAATCTCAACCTGGGAGGCGTCCAAGCCGACAAAGGTATCATCAGCAGTCAGGTCAATTATATCTCGGGAACGATGAGGATGACTGGCGTTTTGTGCATCGAGTGTCTCAGGTATGACTTCATCGTCTGGCTGACGTGAGATCGTGGCTGCTGGTATAGCCACGGTAGCAGACTCGTGTACTTTTATTTTTCGTCCCATCCCTACCTGGCTGGAGGAGGGAGCCGTGGTCTTCGCTTTCTTTGCAGCCAGCTGGGCTCTTCTCTCAGCCATTCTCTCAGCTGCGGATTTTCCATCTCCAGCCATATCTTCCGACGAAGGCGATGAAGGCACTGAAAGATGCACCAAAAAATCAAAAATAGGTTGGAGCCAATAAAAATTCGGGTCGGGTTAGACTTACCTTCTTCAACGTAAGGAGTAGACAAATGAGGGTAGATCAACCCGGCCCCTTGGAGGTTCTTCTCGGTCACCAAAGCCTTTGCAGCTCTCTCACTTATATCACTTTCATAGAGCTTTTCAAGTCGGGTCAGAAATTCGTCGCTAACCTCGGGGATGTCGAAATCTGCATATAAAGAATGAGGTATCACTATCAGAAAAATTATAATTAGATAAATAAGAAAAGATACTCACGTAGGCTTCTAGCAAAGGTGGTGGGACAAGGAGTCCATATTTCCTCATCGCCACCTTGGGCCAAACTCATCCAGTTACCCCCAACCCAAAACCACAATTTTTTCCATTCCTTAACAGAGATACCCGAAATGTCCACTAGGGGCCTCAGGTGGGGTCGAATCATCAGATAGAAATAGGCAGGAACAGTGTTCTTGATAGACCTGGGCTTTGGAGTCCTTCGGAAGTGAAGTAAATAAGTCATCTCTATCGGGGTCGGAGGTGGAAACCCTTTTTTCCAGAAGAGAATTAATGTGCCAAGCAAAGACGCCCAACCGTTGGGGTTAATCTGTTGAGGTGCTACTCCCCAATAATTGAGATAATCAGTTATGATGGGGGGAAGAGGAAACCTGAGACCAGCCTGGAGGGAGCGGAGGTTTATGGCGACACATCTATATACTGGACAATCAGCTCTTTCACGAGGGTCAGGCAGGTAGAATCTAACAGTGTTCAGCACATTGTATTGATTTCGCCATCCCTGCATTCGAGACTCCTTTACTTTACTTGCATACTCGCCTGCCTCCGACGTGGACTGATGTGGAAGGACTGGTGGTCTATAGATTGGAGCAGCCGCTGGCATCCCACTAAAAGGCCCTCGATTGGCAGGATCATCCCCGTCTATACGAATGAAGTGAGGAAACCTAATCTCTAACGGAACCGCATCCAAGATAGCTTCAGTATGCTCAACCCCACCCTCACTATCTTCGTCACTCATCTGACCAGAAATAGTCTCATCACTTCCGTCATCAGTTGACTCGGAGGAGGTCTCAACACTTTCATATTCGTTTTGTTTAGACCCAACCTCATAATTTGAAATTCCAACCTGATCAGATCCTTCTACATCCATCATATCAGCTTCCATACTCAACTCAATAGAATCCCGATCGCCATTACCACTCATTTTCTCCCCCCCAGAATATGAACTTTCAGAGCTCATCACAAAAGGAATTATTACCTGAGGCGGACTGGATGTATGGCGGAGCTGGAAATTAGCACACACAAGTAGAGCACGTCTGCACATCAAGAGGCAAAAATCAGGTTAGAACCCTGAAGTAAATTTTTGCCGGGCCATATACAAAGATGAGGTATAGCTGGAGTCAAGTGGGACTGTTCAGGTCCGGTATTTTCAGGTCGGACTATCCAGGTCCGACATGCTCGGATCGAAAAAACTCAGGTCGGGAAATTCCGGGAAAAACTCAGGCCAGGTAAGACATGAATTCTATTTAACATGAATTCTATTTAACAAGAGATATGTTGTACATAAGGAACACGGCCAAAATGCCAGGTAAGACACTGAAATTCAACACGGCCGTGTTACATAAGGAACACGACCGTGTCAAAAACGCCTCAGGAATTCAATTTTGGTTCAAAACCAACACGGCCGTGTCACATTCTTAACACGGCCGTGTCAAAAGAGGGCTCAGACAGTCATAACGCACTGAAATGCAACACGGTCGTGTTACATACCGAACACGGCCGCGTCAAAAGTGCCCCAGAAACACAAGTTCGATTCCAACTCAACACGGCCGTGTCACATTACGACACGGCCGTGTCACACTTCCACAGCTTTCAAAAACGCGAATTCAGGCCCACTGCCCTGATTCGTCACCAACTATTCACCCTAAGATTTCAGTTTTCGATTTTGTAAATTCGGTTCGGTTTCAGACCGATGAACATCCCTAGCCTGATATCCATGTCTTGAAATTAAAGCATATTAATTCAGGTCGGCAGGGGTAAATAATTAATCCGATTAATTTTATATCCAGCCGAGCAAAAATCAATTCGGGTCGGTCATATCCGAGTCTAATTCGGGTTGAGATACCCTGGTTGGTAAATTCGGTTTAGATCGACGTCGGGTCGAATAAATTCAGATTGACAGAATACATAAGTATAAAATCAGGTCTGATATATCCAGGTGGGTATATAAAAAAAAAAAAAAAAAAAAAAAAAATTCAGGTTGGATTTATATCAGCTCGGCGGAAACTCCGACGAGAAAGTTCAACATCGGGTCGGACAAAACCGGGTACGACTAAATCAGGTCGGCCATACCCGTTCGGGTCAAAGAAGCATAACAGATCGAAACTTGAAAAATAGGCGTACCTGGGGCGAAGTTGTATAATCTCGAACACCGTCGGCTTGATGGATTCGCCTAAGGAAAACCGCCTATGGAGATTCAGGTGGGTAAAATTGAGAGGGTTTCTAGACAACAATTGAAGAATGGAGGATATAAGTGAAGGGGGTATATATATAGTAGAAGGGAAGCTTGTGTAGGAAGAAAAATCTTGGCCCATATTTCAAGGTCGGCAATTGGACCTGACCCAAACGAACGAGTTGGGCTGATATAGGCCCAATTCAAAAAAAAAAAAAAAAAAAAAAAAAAAAGATAATGATATTTATTATTATTATTATTATTATTATTATTATTATTATTATTATTATTATTATTATTATTATTATTATTATTATTATTATTATTATTATTATTATTATTATTATTATTATTATTATTATTATTATTACTACTACCTAAGCCGGCTTGGAAATTCGTTGGCTTACCTGGTCTGAAGTCCGCGCGCCAGACATCAGAGATTATGGCACCCGAACTTGGGGGCTATTGTTGTGCCCCTAGCTGACGTGGAACATCCCCGCCAGCTCAGATGCGCATATCATCAAGTCTGTGCATACCAAACTAACGTGGCACCTCACCATGAGGCCAAGCTGGATTCGGCCTGCCAGATAGCTCAGCTATGGCGTGGCTCCCCCACTTGGCCGACCTGGAATTGTCTTACCTGAATATTTTGTTTGTAGCGACGTCGGGAATATGTCTTACCTGGAATTGTCCTACCTGGACTGTCCGACCTGACTTTTATCCAAAAGGTACCAAGAAGATGACCTACCTGAAGATGGTCAACCTGATTATATTCCCACCTGACCCGGGTACGATCAACCTGAAACTTCTGTCCACGCTAGCAAAGACCAAGAGAACTCTGATGATCCGGCTAAGCCAGGTTCGAGATTCATTTACTACATGGAATCAGCTCAAACATACTCCAGGTGGGATCAAATCAGATCGTACGGACGTGACGTGGCCGACCAGATCCCCTGAAATCCTCTCAGAATGCCATTTGTCAAGAATCCCATAAATTCTGGGATCTTGTATCCCAGATAGGGAGAAAAATAGGTGCCAGATGTAATCATTATACCTAAGGTCTACCCAGGCGAGCTAGGAGTAGACCTATCTAGTATAAATAAGAGCTTTCAATGCTCATAAGAGGATTCATTCTGATTTCTCCCACTACCACTAGAACAATCACTGTAGCAAATGTAACACAGGCGAAACGCCCAACCTGAATTAACACACCAGAAAATAGCAATAAAATGACAAAGCTAATATCACTTAGCTCGTTTTACTTACCTCGTCTTACTTAACTCAAATTCCTTGCCTATTTCATATTTATTTTTTGTGCTTTTGTCAACCGACGTGGCTCAAAATTGTTGACCCGGACACACGTCCGATAAATGACGTCAACAATCATGTTAGTGCACACTGAAACCTAAAAGCATTTCCTACTTTGTCATTGTGTTGAGGATAATGCCAGACATGCAAGCGCTTGTGCACCCATGTGTCCTCTAAATATCATTTATACTTTTTTACAGAATGATGCTCACATGTCTTTATAAGTAGCTGATAAAATGTGGCTAACCATATAGAATGTTGTAACAGATCCTCAATTATTCACATTAAAACAGATCAAGGCTGCAACAAATAACTTTAAGCCCACAAACAAGATTTGTGAGGATGAATCTGGTTCAGTTTACAAGGTACTATAGTTTCCTTAACAGTAACTGTGCATGAATCTTTATTCTTTACCGTAGTCCCATGTTTTTTTCAATAAAATGGCAATTGACTCCTCTTAAATATGATAGGGCGAATTCTCAGGTGGAATCATAGCAGCAGTGAAGCAGTTTCCCTCCAAGTATAAACGGGACTTTGTTATTGAAGCAGGGCTGTTAGCTACTTTGAAGCACCCGAATCTAATAAAGATTCATGGATATTGCATTGAAGGAGAATGTTCGTTGCTGGTCTATGAATTTGTGGAAAATCATTCTGTATCTCGCGCTCTTTTTGGTCAGGATCGTATTCCAATCAGTGACAAACAGATGCATACCGTGGCAGACACGAGTGAAGCAGCTGAAGATTATTATCTGTTTTGATTATTTTTTATTTACTTATGTTTTATTTAATAATTATTGAGGATTTTAGGACTTCAGTTTAGTCCGTGGGCTTAGGATAGTACAAATATGTTTAGACTTTGAGATTAGAACATCTGATCATTATTATGGAATTAAGCCGTGAGGCTAGGGTGGAGGATTTCTTCCGTGGACTGATTTTTGGTATTCTTGAGTTTATTTGGTTGAACTGCTTTCCAATCTCTCTGTCTCTAACACAAACATGTAGTTGGATAACTTCAGATAATATCTTCTTTCTTTTTCTTCTCTCTCTTTCGCAGGAAAATGACGTAGCGAAGCGTACACAACGAGACAGATGTGGTAGAAACGATGATGAGACGATCACCTTGATACTACGTATATTAGGTGTGCGCTAAATCCATCAGTAAAACCTAATTCTTTTATTCTTCAAATCAAAAGTTGCGTTCTCAAGGAGAAGATTACTCCTTAAATACTAGACTCAGAAAATAGGCCTGCTAGCCTAACATAATTAAGTCTAATAACATAACTAGATAACAAAAGCTCAAACATCACATAATAAAAGAACTAATTAAAACGTCTTCTTCTTGAGAGCTTGTTCATACGTCTCCATAAATGATAGTGCAATCTCATATCCATCATTCACCCCGTCTGAAAAGAGATTTGCCCTCGAATCGTCATGAATCTCATCTCCAGAGGAGCTATCACCAGTATAAGGTATGAGGTGTTTCACGTTGAACACGTCGAACGTGCGAATGGGATTTGGAAGCTTGAGGCGATAGGTGTTGGGATTGATCTTGGCAATTATCTCTAACGGGCCGATTTTTCTGGCAGATAATTTGTTATATTCGTGAGCAGGGTATCGATCTTTTGTGAGCACTGCCCAAACGAAGTCACCAACTTCATAATCAACATGGCGACGTTTTGCATCTACTGCAGCTTTATATTTCGCATTTGCTGCTGCGAGTTGCTCACGAGTTTGGGCATGAATTTCCTGCAATTCAGCCATAATATCCTCAGCTCGGCATTCCATAGGGTGTCTTGAAGGCAGCGCAATTAGGCCAATGGGGCATCGTGGCATCAACCCGTATATAATCAAAAATGGGGCAAGACCAGTACTTCGATTTACAGTTGAATTATGTGCAAATTCAGCCTGACTTAACTTCGTATCCCAGGATTTAAGATGCGAACCAACTAAATAGCGAAAGAGGTTACCAAGGGAACGATTGACAACTTCCGTCTGGCCATCAGTTTGGGGATGGTACGCGCTACTGAAGTCCAATGTAGTATTCGAAATTTTCCATAAACTCTTCCAGAATAAGCTAAAAAATCGTATGTCATGGTCCGACACGATTGAGTTAGGCAATCCATGAAGACGATAAATTTCCTTGAAGAAAATTTGGGCTACATACACGACATCAGTGGTTCGTTTGCAAGGCAAGAAATGTGCCGTCTTATAAAATCGATCCACGACGACTAGGATCGAG
Organism: Ajuga chamaepitys; assembly: GCA_958295605.1. Taxonomy (NCBI): domain Eukaryota; kingdom Viridiplantae; phylum Streptophyta; class Magnoliopsida; order Lamiales; family Lamiaceae; genus Ajuga; species Ajuga chamaepitys. Next base: position 9,658,296 of record OY282506.1, read on the forward strand.
TCGTGACTTTGTTGAGTACGGGGGAGGCCGACAACAAAGTCCATGCTCAAGGTTGACCATGGAAGAGTAGGCACTGGTAGGGGTCGATAGAGGCCAGCATTTGTGGCGGTACCTTTAGAAACTTGACAAATCTGGCATCGTGCGACAAAACGAGTAATGTCACGGCGAAGAGAAGGCCAGAAGAAGGATCTTGGAACCAAAGCGATCGAACGATCTCGACCAATGTGCTCCATGCCATGAAGTTCTTCAATTATCTTAGTTCAAAGATTGCACAAGGGAATGCATAACAACAGACCCTTGAATAGAAAACCATTTATCATAATAAAATCCCCCACTTGACCTTGCTGCAATTTGCCGAGAATGGGAGCAAAGAAAGAGTCTGAAGCATACAAGTCTTTAAATGTATCAAACCCAATTACCTTAGTATGCATGTCATGCAATAATAAATGCCTTCTACTCAATGCATCAGCCACTCAGTTTGTTGCACCAGATTTATGCTTTAGAACAAAGTTGAATTTTTTAAGATAAGATGCCCAAGATGCATGGCTGGACGAGACGGAGTCCTGATTATTTATATGTTTGAGGGCATCGTGGTCAGTGTAAAGAACAAAGTCTTGTTGATAGAGATAGTGTCTCCAATATCTGACCGCACGCACTACGACATATAATTCAACGTCGTAGGCACTATATCGACCACGAGCACCAGTCAATTTATCACTAAAATACGCTATAGGGCGTTCATGCTAGCTTAGGACAGCCCCAATCCCAACTTTAGAAGCGTCACATGTCAACTCGAAAGGTATGGAGAAATCGGGTAAGAGTAGCAAATGAGCGGATGTAAGTCGCTCCTTAATTGTGCCTAAAGCCTCATCTGCTGCATTACCCCAAATAAAGTGCTTGCCTTTCATACAATCTATAATCGGGGCCATGATTGAACTAAAATGAGGGATGGATCTTCTGTAAAAAGATCCCAGGCCATGGAAACTTCATGCGGTTGTCATGGTGGACTGTGTTGACCAAGAAGCAATGGCATCAATTTTAGTCGAGTCGACGTCGATTCCACCGGAGGAGACCTGGTAACCCAAGAAGAGGATTTTATCCACCATGCATGTACATTTACGAGGGGCTGCAAAAAACTTCTCCGTGCGTAGAATCAGTAGAACAACCCGTAAGTGAGCAATATGATCATCCAAAGAAGATCTATACACGAGTATGTCATCAAAATACATGACGAAGCAATTACCTATCAAAGCCCGAAGAGCCTGGTTCATTACTCTCATAAACATGCTCGGCGCATTTGATAATCCAAAAGGCATGACAAGCCACTCAAATAAACCTTTTCGTGTCTTAAAAGCCGTTTTCCTCTCATCCCCAGGCCGTATACGGATCTGATGATATCCACTCTTGAGGTCCAACTTGCTAAAAATATTTGCACCACTTAATTGGTCTAGAAGGTCATCTAGACAAGGGATGGGAAACCGATAATGGACAGTGATCTTATTGATAGCTCGGCTATCCACACACATTCTCCATGATCCGTCCTTCTTAGGAACAAGAAGGGCTGGAACGGCACATGGACTTAAACTTTCTCGAACATAGCCTCGTTTCAATAATTCTTCCACTTGGCGACGCAACTCTTCATGTTCAGAATGGCTCATTCTGTAGTGAGGATGGCTCGGTAAGGGAACTCCAGGCACCAAACCGATATGGTGTTGAATTCCCTCAATGGAGGAACGCAAATTCAGCTAATAATGGAGCCAGGGTAGCAGGCACCTTAGAAACACCAATATCATGTTGCCACAATAGAATAACATGACCAGCCTGTATGATTTCAGATTCAAATTCACGGCGAGATAAACATAACGGTTGACTCAGAGAAGGGGTAGATGATTGTGTTGGGAGTGACGGACGTAATACAATTTTCACCCCATTAAAAGAGAAGTTGTACGTGTTCAGACGACCGTCATGTGTTACTCCCCTATCAAATTGCCATGGGCAGCCAAATAAAATGTGGCATGTGTCCATAGGAACAATATCGTACCACACTGAATCACAGTATTTCGCCCCAATAGAGAAGGTAAGCAAAACTCTACGGTCAACAATTATATTATTTGCACATTGCAACCAAGCCAACGAAAAAAGGGACAGGATGAGCTTCGGAAATTAAGGATAATTTTTGCACAACATCAGAGGAAATAATATTTTCACAAGCACCTGAGTCAATTATAAACATACAGTTTTTTCCATTGACAGTGTATGTGGAGGAGAAAATATTAGTCCGCTGTAAAGGTGACACATCAAGTTGAGGAGTGAGATAAGTGCGCCTCACGACTAACGCTTGGCCAACATCACCAGATAAGTGCTCAACAAGTTCTGACTTACCCGACTCCTCATGAAACATGTGCGGTCAAGAGTAAGTCCCATCTTCCACATCATCCATAAGAAGGGAATGTGCACCAGTCGGCTTAGGACAAGCCGATGCATAGTGGCCAGGCTCACTGCACGAGAAGCACCTGGGGCCTGAGTTATTGCTGCTTTGATTGGTTATAGGCAGTGCTGCAGTCGGCCGCTATAGGGAGGACGAGGATGCTGCAGTAGTGGTAGGAATAGGCTTGTTCGCAGCAGGTGGTGGACGACGGCTGGATTGTCGCTCGAGAAGTAAAGCTCGTTGGTGTGCATCAGAGACCGTAACAGGTGAAAATAAGTTAAGAGTATCTTGAAATTGAAGACGCAGCCCCCAATATAGCGAGAGACATGTTGATCAGGTGCCTCGCGCACATCATTTCGTGCCAAGGGGGGCGTAGAATTCCTTTGAATAATCATCGATCGAACGAGAACCTTGGCGGATACAAAGTTCGAGAATAACTGAAAGGCATAAATTCGCGTTCCATGTGTTTACGTAATTTTGGCCATGATGAAATTTTTGGTTTGCCTTGGCGAACACGAGTGGCCTTCAATTGTTGCCACCACGTGGACGCGCGACCACGAAATCTGGTGGCAACGAGTGATACACGTTAATTATGCATGTAATTAGGTCGATTTATGATACTATTTTATAGGAATTATGTGCATATTTGGTCAAGAATTGAATAAAGTGATGTAAATTGGACCATTTAACGTGTTCGACTTGTTTTAAGGTATTTTTGTGCATTTTCAGGATTAAAAGTCATGATTTACGACTAAGGGACGAAAGAACAAGTCGAAGGGAAGCCAAAACTGGACAAAACCGACCAAAACCAGTTCAAACCGGCCGAAAACCGGCTCAGACCAGCTCAGACCGGTCTAAACCGGTCCAGGTGACAAACCAGAGCAGAAATGACACGACTGTGTCACATACTCAACACGGCCGCGTCAAATGTGACATGCAAAGCCAAAATCTGCACTGTGACTACAACGCGGCCGCGTCAAGCTTTCAACACAGCCGCATCATTTTGTTCCGTTTTTAGAAGGTTTTGAGCTCAAGGAGACGCGGCCGTGTCAAAAGGTCGATTCTGAAGTAAAATTCTTTCCCAAGTAGGAACTGATTCCTAACTTCCCCAGGACTTTTCTAAAGCTCATAAAAGACAAGTAGAGCTCGTTTTTCTAGGAGATCAGTTACATCATCATCATTACACTTTGAAGAGATTTTAGAGAGCAACTTGGAGGACGAAGAAGACGAAGATCGACAAGACAATTCATTCGGGTTTAGTTGTTTCTTTCTAGTTTTTGTTCTTTACAATGTTTTCTAAGAATTATTGTATTGAATTTATGCTAGGCATGAGTAGCTAAGTTATTCGTGTCCTAGGGTTTAGAAAGTAGGGATTTTTACAACAATGTTTTGAATTATGTTTTGATTTATAGACTCCATTTTTATGTGTTTATCTCTGTGTTTATTTTTCCAACTGAATTTAGACTGACCATCTAGGTTTAGTAATCTTATTTAAACAATTCTGCTTCAAGAGGAGGGAATTGTTATTAGACGTACGACATAGAGCGCATTTGTCTATGACTGTGTAGGAATTGGTTTGTGAGCGTTTGGGAGTTGTTAGGATTAATTGACTCGAGAGGGTAATTATCTTATTAATCTACGATCTAGTCGCTTCAAGAGAAGGGTTAGGTTATTAGAGTGCCGCCTAATAAACACTAGAATCTGGTTTAAAAGTCTATAAATTGAGTAAATTCATCATTGAAGTAAGTCCTGGAATCGAATCCCTAGGATACTTTCTTGTTAATTGAAATCTCTTTTTATCTGATAAGTAATAGTTAAGTAATTAATTAGTTCAAGTTCTTTAATTTCGTTACAAACAACCTTGAATTCTTAGTATCTAGTTAAGATAATCCTAGACAATTGGGGTATCAAACTACCTAACCTATTCCTTGTGGGATCGACCTTGACTGCTACACCTACACTTGCAGTAATTAGGGGTTAGAAAATAAGGACGTACTCTACGGTATTAACCCAATATAGAAAATCTAAACCAGTAACTCCTCCGGTGAACTCGAGAATTTCGTCGGGGAACCCTTGTTCCTATCGTGTATCTGGGCGATCGCGATCAATAAATTCTTCTGGCTCGAACGGATTGTCTATTGATAAAGTGTCATCATTCTCAGAAGCATGAGGAGATGGTGCACGCTGGTAAGGCATACGACCGCCCCCGGCCTCGACCCCCACGCCCTCCATGATCACCAACAAAGGTTGGGCCGTGCCCCCGGCCTTGCTGGTGTGGAGCGGCAAAGGAATTAAAGAATCTGCATGTTGTGCACTCATTGCTGCAACAATTTGGGCAAGGGTTTCAATTTGAGCCGCATCTCCTCCATTTCCAAGGCAGTTTGAAGGGCGGCTTGGTGACGAGGAGGCATTGCAAGGAAATAAATCATGACTTGTGATACCAACTGACGTAGCAGAGCGTACACAAAGAGACAAATATGGTAGAAACGATGATGTAACGATCACCTTGATACTACGTATACTAGGTGTGCTCAATCAATCGGTAAAACCTAGTTCTTTATTCTTCAAATCAAAAGTTGCATTCTCAAAGAGAAGATCACTCCTTAAATACAAGACTCAGAAAATAGGCCTGCAAGCCCAATATAATTAAGTCTAATAACATAACTAGATAACAGAAGCCCAAACATCACATAATAAAAGAACTAATTAAAATGTCTTCTTGAGAGCTTGTTCATATGTCTCCATAAATGATAGTGCAATCTCATCTTCATCATAAAAGATACAACTCAAAAACTGATTAGGAAGGAATCTGCCTTGGCATAGCCAGAGGAAAATAATCCATCGAGACATCTACACAAGTAATATTTTGCTGGATAATGACCTGAATGCAAATATATCTGAGCTTGGATAGGCAATACTCAATAAAGATGATGAAACCCATATTAGTGCCCAGATTATTGAGAAATGGTAAGTTGTATTTTAATTAAATTTATGCTCTTTTTTGTTCGTCTGCATAGCTTTGATACACGCTCTTTTTGAAAATATCACATGTTTTACCGAAAGCCATGTATTTCATGATCAACAAAAGTCACACATCACATGTTGATTGTCTTGCAGTGGTTATGTGGATCCAGAGTACGCGATGAACGGTTACTTGACCAAAAAAATAGATGTCTTCAGCCATGGAGTGGTAGAAGCAATGCAGGCTACAGTCTGAAGGATGGTTCCACGTTCCATCTGAGTGGGTATTTATCTCTACTCTACGTCGTATATGGTTTCCATGTGGTCTGATAATGCTTTTTCGTTTAATGATCATATCATCACCCCTTCAACCAGGATTATTTTCTGAAAGAGAAAGGCACTCTACTAGAGTTGGTTGATCTGGATTTGGGTTCGGAATACTCATCCGAAGAGTCAACGAAAATGATGCTTATCTCCATAAGCCGAATGTTTTCCACTGGGGAAGTTCTTCAAAGACTAAGTGACATCTCCATTACGGTCAGATGGCTCTGTTTCCAAGTTTATGGCTTATTGAAGCTTGTGATAGTTGGCGTTATTAGAATATGGATCTCCACATTTCACCATTTCATCTCCAACAAATTGATAGAAATTCTACATCATAAAGGGACATGGAGACTTCTTATTTATTGAAACTCAAAACCTTTGAAGAGTATATTGAATTCTATTTGTTAAATAGCAACTTAGTAGCTATTTTAGTATATTGCTTTTGATGTAGTATGTGGCTTAAGCTGATAGGTTGCTAACAAGTGTTAGAAAGTCAGCTCTATAAATAGAGAGTAGTTACTTCTTTTGTACCAACTTGGAAAATACATTGAATAAAATTACAGCTGAGCTATTAGCTCCAGAAAATCGTTTTCGTACGAGATTGATGGTGAAGCTTACGATTACTTAAATTCTACATGGTATCAGTGAACTGATTGCAATTTACATAGTGCCACCACAAAATGCTCCGATTAATCTCCGTGATTTGACTTGGCCAGCCCTTGCAGCTGGAGATACTTCATCCTCTCCGGAGAATGCTTCGGGAACCACCGTTTCATCGATTTCGGGATCGCAACCGGAAAATTCAAGCTCTGTTGTTGTCTTCTCTCTTCGCGATATAAATCCGTTGCTATTACATGGTTCAGATTTTCCAGGTATGTTTTTGGTCTCGCAACGCCTTACTAGGAATAACTATATGCCATAGAGTCATTCTATGCAAATTGCACTTCGAGCGAAGAACAAATTAGGGTCGACGGTATCCGTTAAGCCTCCTACTGATCCTCTTCTGTTAGAACAATGGATACGGGTCGACGGTATGGTTAGGGCATGGATTATCAATTCTCTGTCTAAAGACATTTCTGGTGCATTTTTGTATGCAAAATCGGCTCAAAGTCTTTGGGAAACCCTTACCCGTTGCTTTGGTGGTTGTAACGGACCGCAGCTTTGCCAAATTCAGCGTGAAATTAGTAATATATCTCAAGGTAATCACTCAGTAGCTGTGTATTTCACTACTTTGCATAAACTCTGGGATGAATATACATTACTTCTCCCCATGCTAGTTGGTGCTGCCAAGGCTTGGGAAGAATTTGAGGCTAGTGGCAAACTAATTAAGTTTCTTTTGGAATTGAACGACTCTTATGACCACTTCCGGATATTGATAAAGCGTATTCGATGGTGCTCCGAATTAAAAAAGCAACGTAGTGTTAACAATGCTTATCCCGATTTGCTTGATAATTCAGCCATGTTCACTAAAATTTCCGGTCATGGCAGAGGTTTTTCTGGTCGATATAATTTCAGCAGGGGTGGAACTCAGACTGGTAGAGGCAGGGGACCTCCTAGAAAAACAAAGGAAAAGCACGCAAAACTTATTTGTGAACATTGTGGAGGCCCGGGCCATTAGATAACTGAGTGTTTCAAGCTTAAAGGCTATCCGAATTGGTATTACAAGCCTCGTGAAACTAAAGTTGTTGCTCATTTGGTTGAATTATCTCCGGCTTTAGAATCTACTCCTACACCTGAGGCACAAAACACACCATCTCTCCTTCCGACATATCCGATTTGGTTCAACGAGAAGTTGCTAAAGTACTTGCTGCTCAAACTCCCCAACACTCTACAAACGAATCTTCTTCCTTTTCTGATTTTACTGGTTCCGCAACTACACATTTTGCTTTCACTGAGCTAATAGAAGGGCTTCAAGCTGGGTCATGGATTATTAATATCGGGGCCAGCTGACATATGTATACAAATCTTAGCATCATGTCAAATGTAGTTCCTGTCCCTCACTCAATTTTTATATATTTGCCTGATGGGACTCAAAGGGAGGTCACGCACTATGGGAACATCGTGTTATCTGCTAAACTCACTCTTACATAAGTTTATTATGTGCCTAGAGTTACATACAACCTTTTATCAGTTTCTTAATTGGCTATTACCATGCACACTCAAGCTTCATTTTCTCCCACTGGATGCTACATTAGAGACATCACTTCTGGAGTTATTTTGGCCACAGGCCGTTTACAAGGGTGGCTATATATTCTTCAGCATCCCGTTCAATCTGCTGATGGAGCGTGTTTTGGGCTATCAGTCACACATTCGAAAAAGGTGTTTGATTCTTGTCATATCAAGTTGGATCATGCCTCGCCATCTGCACTGCAGCATCTAGACTTCTTGAAACCGGTTTGTGTTCCGAATGTCATTCAACAGTACAAATCATGTGGTATTTGTCATCATGCTAAACATACCAGATTGAGCTTTCCCACAAGTGCTATACAATTTAGTAGAGTCTTGGAATTGCTTCATATCGACACTTGGGGGCCGTATAATAAACCGAGCTTCACAAATACTCCTTATTTTCACACAATCGTGGATGATTTCAGTCGCATTACCTGGATATGTCTTTTATCATCTAAGCATCAGGTTATTTCTTCCCTCAAGGCATTTCTTAAGATGATCACCACTCAAATTGAGCTTTCCGTAAAGATAATCCGCTCCGACAATGGCAGTGAGTTTTTGAGCAACGATTGTCAGCAACTTTCCATGATTTAGGGGTGGTTCATCAACGTTCATGCACTTACTTGAACGGAAGCACCGTTATTTACTTGAAGTCGCTCGGGCCATGATGACTGAGTCCGAACTTCCCAATTACCTCTGGCCTTATAGCATTTTAACCGCTGCTCATATCATTTCACCAGCTTCCTACTTCAATTCTCAAGTGGAAAACACCTTTTGAGGTGTTCTTTCAAAAACTCCCGGATTATGACTTGCTTAAGCCTTTCGGTTGTCTTGCATTTGCTACAAATGTTTCTCCACAGAAACATAAGTTCTCTTCTCGGGCTCATCGATGTGTTCTTATTGGTTATACTTCAGACCAGATTGCTTACAGATTATACGACATCGCCTCACATTAGATTTTGGTTTCGAGGGATGTGGTTTTTTTGGAAACCATTTTTCCTTATGTTAATGATTTTCCAACTGATGAAGGTCCTCCATTACCTCTACCTGTTTTTTATCAGGAAGCAGAACACTATACAGATACCTCACATGCTCCCACATCTTCCACCTCTTCAGAAATGGATTATGATCTCATGGTTGACAACAATCCTGTCCATGATCCGATTTCGTTTACCCGTCTCAGCTTATTTTACGGAGGAGCACTTGACAGATTGTCAATCCTAAGTACTTGCAAGACTATGTCACTACTGACAAGAGTACCTCTACCACTATTCCCGCGGTTGTTCTTGACCCTCCTTCTAGTATTGCTGCTGATAATGCTTCCCCTGTTCCTCCGTTACCTCCTAATGCCTCTCATACGTTTTTTCTCGCCAATATTGCTAATGTGAAGGAACCTACCACTTATGCTCAAGCCCGAAATCATCCACAGTGGATCGAAGTTATGAATCAAGAGCTTGCTGCTCTTGAATCGAACCATACATGGGAACTTACTACTCTTCCTCCAGATAAGAAAGCCATTGGTAGAAAGTAGGTATTCAAGGTCAAGCTCAAACCTAATGGAACGGTTGAGAGGTATAAAGCCCGGCTCAGTGCGAAAGGCTATAATCAAATTCATGGGATAGATTATTTGGACAACTTCTCTCCAATGGCTAAGCAGGTAATGGTTCGAATGGCCATTGCTCTTGCTGTTATGAAAAATTGGTCTTTGCACCAAGTGGATATAAATAATGGTTTTTTTGCATGGTTACTTGGATAAGGAGGTTTATATGCTCCCATCTGATGGTTACAATAGGGCTCTTCCTGGTCAAGTTTGTAAACTGACCCGAAGTCTTTATGGCCTCAAGAGGCATCCCGCCAATGGAATAACGAATTTTGTGCGAAGCTTCTTCAATATGGTTTTAACCAATCATCGAATGATCATTGCTTGTTTACTCTGCACAAAGATTCATAAGTTTTGGCCTTATTAGTGTACGTTGATGATGTTTTAATCACCGGTACTAACGATACTCTTATTTCTGCTCTCAAACAGTACCTTGATGTCACTTTCACTATTATTATTACAATAAAACTTTAATATAAAACAAATTTCATCTTAGAAAATTCTTAAATATAGAAGATTAAGAAAATTATTGAAGTCTATGTAACATTCTTGACTTTCACAAATATGTGAGTGTAAATTTTGACTCCCTCACGCCACAGCGGAGCATTTTTCAGGTGACCCCTTTTTTCCTATTTGTGCTGAAGTTTTTTCTTGCATTTTACAATATTTACAGATTTGTCGGCGCATCCATGGAATTAAAATATCCCGAACTGCACCCGTTATCTCTCATCTCTTTTTGTGCAGATGACACATTTCTATTTGGTGCTACAACTATAGAAGACCATCTTAAGATCAATATCAATCTCTACAAGTGTGTTTCAGGGCAAATGTATTAATTTTGAAAACTCAGAAATTCTTTTTAGGCCTAATACACAAGCTCAGATTTCTCATTCAATATACCAATAGTTTGGAGTTGCTGAAGTGACTCGCATGGTAAATATCTCGGACTACTTTCTATCATTGGCCAGAATAAACAAGAGATTTTTTCAGGCATTATAGAATGAGTTTGTAAGCGCATCAATGGTTGACAAGAAAAAGAATTAAGCAAAGTGGGTAAAGATGTGCCCATTAAATCTATTATATAGGCAATATCCACGTACACAATGTCTCGCTCCTAATTTTCAGACCATGTTCTTATTAATCTGGAGAATTTAGTAAAATCTTATTGGTGGGGGTAGGGGGAATAGCTCGTCCACGAAGAAAATTCGGTGGAAGTCTTGGGATGTCCTTAAGCAACGAAAATCTCAAGGTGGCCTAGGCTTTTGCAATTTGAAAGCATTTAACCTTGCCATGTTGTCTAAGCAAGCATAGGACCCTTTAGTTTCTCCATCCAGCCTCTTTGCCCGAATCATGCAGTCTAAGCACTACCTTTCCACATATGTGTTACATACTACGCTTGGTTCTCATCCTAGGTTTACATGACACTGTATTATGGTTGGTCATCATGTTATTCTTCTTAGTTGTCGACGGCTCATGGGTAATGACCAAACAACAACCCTCTTCCATGACAGATGGTTCCTTTACCTCCTTATTTTTCCATTGGATCAGCTACATCAGGCCTCCCGCAAAATGCCTGAGTCAGTTCCATCATTGATTCAGATCTTGGACTCTGCAATGGGCTGTTAATTCGGATCAATTTTAACCTATTGAATGCTGATGTGATTCTCACTATTCCTCTGAAAAATCACCATTCTTCGGACCGTTGAATGTGACATTATTTTCATTCTGGTAACTTTTCGGTCCGATCGCATATCATTTTATTATGGGTTCTTCCAAAGATTTTATTGGCACCTACTCCTTCCCGGTTAGTAGCTCTGACCCGCACCTCATTTAGAGGAGAATTTGAAAGCTTAAATTATCAGCCTGTATCTCGCATTTTTTTTGGAGATGCTGCTCTAATTCCTTCTATCGTCAAATGACTTAGCTCGCCATCAACTTCATCATGAACCCCGTTATTCTTTATGTTCACCACCTGATCAGTCTTTAATGCATCTCTTCTTCATAGGCCCCCTGTCCTCATCAATCTAGCAAGCAACTGGAATTTATGAAAATATCTTCCAATTCTGACAACATATACGTGACTTGTAGTTTCAAGAGATTTTACTCCTCGATAACTTAAATATAACATAGTACTTTGTTTTCCTTGTCCACTTAATCTGGTTTCAACAAAATAAATTTGTCTTCTCTGATGCCAGTACATACTCACAAGTATTGTTTGCAACAACCCAGAGCTTGCAAGATTTTCGGGATGCTAATTCCTTTCCTCAAACGTCACAATCCCACCCTTTTATCCCTTTTGTTCTTCCCCGAAATGCCATTGTTTATATGTTTTTTTATGGGGGTACATCATCTGCTCGTAATTCAATGAAAGATGTTATGAACCCTGTATTTAAAAAAAATGGCATATTGTTGGCAAAGATTTTATTAATTTTATTTTGTACATGCTAACTCATAATTCTTTGGGTCCTTCTGTTAACAACACTTACATTGTGCATATTTGAAAAATTAGAAAACCAAAGTTTATTACTCAATTTCGCCCGGTTAGTTTGTGGAGTGTCATTTATAAGTTAGCTTCTAAACTGCTCTCTAATTAGGTATGATCCTGCATACCCTTTTATAATCTTTGAATCTCAGTCAGCCTTCATCTCGGGTCGGTAATTACAGATAATATTCTTATCGCTTATGAAGTACACTATTGTATGAAGCTTAGGAATCCAGGAAAGATGGACTCAGGTCCATTAAGTTGAGTATGAGTAAAATCTTTCACCGAGTTGAGTGGTCTTTCGTCTACCGTATGCTTCTTGCTTGAGGTTTTCTTAGGAGTTTTTATGACATTGTTTTGCCTTACTTTTCATTTGTGTAATTTAGCTTCCTTCATTAAGGTATTAATTTTGGCTCACTCACGCTACATCGGGGAATTCTTCAGGGGGATCCCCTCCCCTCTATATGTGCTATAGTTTTTTCTTGCATTTTTATCAATCTCTACAAGAGTATTTCAGGGCAATGTATTAATTTTGAGAAATCAGAGATTCTTTTAGACCTAATACACAAGCTCGGATTCGTCACTCAATCTGCCAATTATTTGGAATTGCTGAAGTGGCTTCACATGGTAGATATCTCGGTTCCTTTTTATTGTTTGACAAAATAAAGAATAGAGTTTTGCAGGCATTATAGAATAGATTTGCATTAATGGTTGGTAAGAGAAGCAATTAAACAAAATGGGTAAAGAAGTACATATTATATATATTATATAAACAATATCCACGTGCACAATGTATTGTTTCCAGTTGTCGAACCATGTTCTTATTAATATGGAGAATTTGGCAAAATCTTATTGATGGGGTGTATGTGTGTGTGTGGGGGGGGAGGGAGGAAATAGCTCGTCCACGAAGAAAAATCGTTGGAAGTCTTGGGACGTCCAAAAGCAAAATCTCAAGGTGGCCTAAACTTTTGCAATTTAAAAATATTTAACCTTGCCATGTTGCTTAAGCTAGCATGACGCCTTTTAGTTTCTTCATTCAGCCTCTTTCCTGAATCATGCAGTCCTAGTACAACGTATGTGTTATATGTTGTTCTTGGTTCTCGGCCCAACTTTACATGACACGGTATTATGGTGATCATCGTGTTATTCTTCTGGGTTACCGCAGGCTCATGGGCAATGGCGAGACAACAGAACTCTTTCATGACAGATGAGTTCCTTTGCCTCCCCGTTTTACCATCAGATCAGCTACATCAGACCTCTCGCAAGACGCCCGAGTTAGCTCCATCATTGATTATGATCTTGGACTCTAGAATGAGCTGTTAGTTCGTGCCAATTTCGACCTCTTGAAGGCTGATTAATTCTCGCTATCCCTCTGAAAAATCACCATTCTCCGGACCCTTGTATGTTAGCTTATTCCAATTTTAGTAACTTTTCATTTCGATCCGCATATCATTTTATTATGGGTTCTTCCGAAGATCTTATTGTCATCCACTCCTTTCCGGTTAGTAGCTATGGCCCGAACCCCATTTGGAGAAGAATTTGAAAGCTTATCAGCCTGTATCTTGCATTTTCTTTAGAGATGTTGCTCTAATTCCTGCCATCGTCCAATAATTTAGCTCATCGTCATCTTCATTATAAGCCCCGCTGTTTTTTATGTTCATCAATTGATCACTCTTTAATGCATCTCTTCTTCACGTGCCTCGTTTCTTCATTAATTTGCTAAGCAACTGAAATTTATGAAATTATCTCTCGATTCTGATAGCAACTACGGTACTTGTATTTTCAAGATATTGTGCCTTTGTTATTTGATATTAGACATCTACTATCTTCTTTTCATGGATAGAAATTGTATTGGATAGGACGTAAAATAAAATTTATAGTGCCAAAAGAATTGTTTGTCCTATGCACTACCCCTTTTATGTCAATTAGTGTTGATCGATTCAAGCAACCATTAATAAAATTACTCTATGTTTAAAAAAACTACAATTACTTGATATTTACAAATTACTCTATGTCAATGACTTGATATTTAATGTTTATGCATGATAAGATTTATCACAACAAATTCGATTTGTCTATTTATATAACTTTTTTATCTTCTTATTCTATAAAAATAATTTTTAATATGTAATCACATTATATGCAAGTATAAAAGCTTAAATTATGTTAGTTGTTAAGCTCAATTACATGAATTTGACATATAAAAAAACCATAGTATATATTTAATATGAATAATTAAAATTAAAAGTATGTATTATAAAGTTTTAAGATTATTCCATAAAATTTATTATTTAAAAAAAAATTGACAGTATGAATAATAAAAATATGATAGTTATGGATAAGATTGAAAAAAATCAATAAATTCATTTTTTTTCTTTATTCCCTACTTTAAATTATATAATTTAGTACAATTGTTTAAAATATATGCAAATAATATATTACTGGAAAGCTCTTTAAATCTACTTTAATACAAAATTGGTTTCATTTCAAAATTCAAAGTATTGAAAGTGTAGAAGAAGGATAATTTAAGCATGTAGTTTTTTAGGAGAAGTTTTTAATATAAAAGGACATTTACTTTTTATAATCAAATAAGAAAACATAATTTTTTTGTAAAATTACTTAACTACCCTTAAATTTAATTCTTAGTAAGAATATTTTATTTTTTATAATCAAGGAAGGAAATCATAATTTATTTTAAATAACTTAATAACCCTTAAATTTAATACTTAGTAAGAATATTATAGGCATAAAGAAAAGAATAAAAAACAATTGATACTTTTATATTAGTAATAATAAATTTGTTTGGAACCGTGGAAGACTATAATATGCTTGACTTGGAAACCGCGTTTGGACTTCATTTCAGACGCCTAAAATCTTTGTAATATCGGAAAAAACATCGTCTTGAAAGAGCTTAAATCAAGTACTACACACATGTGAAAACTGTTTCTGATGGAAAAGCACAAAAGGTGAAGATTTGTGTGTGTGTTTGTGAGAGAGAGATGTCTCGGGACAACTGGGAGAGGCTGGTTGCAGCAGTAGTCAAGAGAGACCAGATTTGGCAACTCTGTCATCATCACTCCAGAACCCCAAGTATCAGCACCATATCATCTGATTCCGAGTAACTCTATTCAATTCCAAGTTGAATTATCCGAATTATAATGACCATTTCCTCACGTACCTAATTTGATTGATGATGTTTCAGTGTTTCCATGGAACTTAATTCTGTATCTCAACGAACACTCTCAACATCATCTCTCATCCAAGGTTCGTTTACATTTTACCCTTTCACTTTCTACCTTATCATCCTATCACTTTTCTAGTTTTCATTGTATTATTGAGAACAGAGTAGGATTACTTTTTTCCAGATGTTCCAAGTTCACTTGTTTAATTCGTATAGTATTTTGTTTTCTACAAGTGAAATGTTGTGATGTAGCCAGGGAGTATGCATTTGTGTATTTAAGTGAAGTTTGGGGTAGAAAGCTTATTCTGCTACAAAGTTTTTCCATCCAAGCAAACATCCCATGTCTCGTTTTTTCGTATTGTTTTCTCATTGATCATGTCTATTTTTTTTTTTTTTTTGTTATCAATCGACAGGACAACCAACAATGGCTTCTACGAATATGCAGAATCTCACATATCCGCCATCTGGACTAAAATTCGGGAGCAAAGCTGAAGCGCGTAAGCAGTCAAGACTATGGCCATGGGACGCATTTTGGAAGAGAGCTAATCCATCCAAAGGAAATGGATCGTTATTATCAAGTTAGTGCACACTAAAACTTAAAAGCATTTCCTACTTTGTCATTGTGTTGAGGATAATATCAGACATACAAGTGCTCGTACACCCATGTCGTTTATACTTGTTCTACAGAATGATGCTCATATGTCTTTATAAGTAGCTGATAAAACGTGGCTAATTATATAAAATGTTGTAACAGATCCACAATTATTCACATTAAAACAGATCAAGGCTGCAACAAACAATTTTAATCCCGCAAACAAGATTTGTGAGGATGAATCTGGTTCAGTTTACAAGGTACTATAGATTCCTTTACTGTAATTGTGCATGAATTTCTTTATTCTTCCCCTGTTTCAGTCTTCCTCCCATTACAATGAAATGGAAATTGCTTCCTCTGAATATGATAGGGCAAATTATCAGGTGGAACCATAGCAGCAGTGAAGCTATTTCCCTCCAAGTCTAAACGGGAATTTGTTACTGAAGTAGGGCTGCTAGCTAATTTGAAACACCCGAATCTAATAAAGCTTCACGGATATTGTATTGAAAGAGAACACTCATTGCTAATCTATGAATTCGTGGAAAATCATTCTGTATCTCGTGCTCTTTTTGGTGAGGATCGTGTTCCAACCAGTGATGAACATGCAGTTGGATGTGCATTGGCGAACTTCCCTTTTTATCTTTTTTTTTTTTCTTCTCTCTTATTGTAGGAAAGGATACAACCCAAAAACTGAAGTTGGACTGGCCAACAAGGAAAAGAATCTGCCTCGGTATAGCCAAAGGTTTAGCTTACCTCCATGAAGAGTCGGGACTGAAAATAATTCATCGAGACATCAACACAAGTAATATTTTGTTGGACAAGGACCTGAATGCAAAAATATCGGAGTTTGGACGGGCAAGGATCAACGAGAATGATGAAACCCATATTAGTGCCCGGATTGTTGGGACTTTGTAAGTTGTGTTTTAATTAAAGTATGATCCTTTTCTCCTTCATTTTCTATAGCTTCGATACATGATCTGAGCTAGCAACTGAGCGCCATGAGATTTTTTATTAATTTCCCGGAGCCTACTCTTTTAGGTCAGTAGTTTGAAATCTTCATCATTATATTCCAAAGGAAAATTTCCCCAAGAGTACTCTATTTGAAACCCAAATATTCCCCTATACCGGGGCACATCTTAGTATATCCACAACTGACGTGTAAAAGATTTTATCCTTAAATTTCGGATTAGGTATGAGATTGCGACACATCAGCTGGTGGTCAAGCATACATCTTACTTAAAGCCATGAATTTCTTGATCAGCAAAAGTCAGTTTGACACATCACCTGTTGATTGTCTTTCAGAGGTTATATGGCTTCAGAGTACGCGCTTTACGGTTTCTTGTCTAACAAAGCAGATGTCTTCAGCTATGGAGTGATTGCACTCGAAATAATCAGTGGTAGAAGCAATGCAGTCTACTATTTGAAGGTATGGTTCCACATACCATCTTAGCTGGATATTTATCTCCACTACATCGTATTTGGTTGGCCTTTTGTCCGATAATGGTTTTTCCATTTAATGCTCTTCGATATTGACCATCAACCCTTCACCAGGATTATATTCTACAAGAGAAGTGGACTCTACTGGAGTTCGTTGATCCAGATTTGGGGGTCGAATACTCATCCGAAGAGGCAATGATGCTATTAAATGTGGCCCTTCTATGCACCAGTGTTCCCCCAACTTTAAGGCCAAAAATGTCACAAGTGGTGAACATGCTCGAGGTGGCTTGGGATGATCATTAAGAAGAAAATGCACAAACAATTTTATGCTAGATCTTTTCTGTTTCTTCTTTCGTATAATTTGCTAAAATCTTATGTCGGCATTAAACTGCACCAGCACCCCTTTACAAAATAGTCAGAGTGTGTAAGTCTCTTCATTCGTGATGTCAATATTTAGTTTGAAATATAATGAACTAATAATTATGACTTGATCACTGACCCTTTCTGCTCTTATGTACGGCGAGTAACCCTTTCTTCAATGACTAAATGACATCTCCATAAGGGTCAGATGACTGTGTTTTCAAGTGTGGCAGCTGAATTTTTTGTGGCTTATTGAAGCTTGTGATGTTAACAGAAAAACGCAACAACTCCAGGAAACATTCAACTCAACACATCATAAAAGGGACATGGAGACTTATTAACCTTATCGAGGTTATTAACACTACCGCAGGTGAACCTTTTGTATAATAAAACAAACCATAAATTATCTCAACTATCAGATTTCACAGTGTTGGG
Source organism: Ajuga chamaepitys (assembly GCA_958295605.1). Lineage (NCBI taxonomy): Eukaryota > Viridiplantae > Streptophyta > Magnoliopsida > Lamiales > Lamiaceae > Ajuga > Ajuga chamaepitys. The sequence continues at coordinate 9,676,265 of OY282506.1, forward strand.
TTGTCATCCCGATCCATCCCGCTAATTCCATTGAGCTCCATTTGAGTGTTGGCTCAGATTTTCCTGTTACTTCGCTTCTCCCGAACGGTCCCGGTGAACTTTGGTGAAGACCCTAAAGACGACTCGTAGCCACAGTCTACAAAGCCTGAAACCCTAACCCGAAACCCGCCTAAAATTGTAGTCACAAAGACACGAAGAAGGGGAACGATAAATGGACGGAGAAGAGTGATAAATGCTATTTTTACATGTAATTTAGGACAATTAAAGGTTGTAATTTGTGACATATGCATGTGTATTTGGGCGATAAGTGATTAAAATCCATATTTTGAGCTAGATGACGTGTTTTTGCTTGTTTGAGTGATATTCAGGTATAGAAAGGCCAAAAAGTTCGTTTGGGCAAGGTTCGGATGAATGAATCTACAAGTTAATTGCTTCGAAAGGAGCGTTAATATATATGAGTGCCGTCTAATAACGATAATGATCATTGCTAGTTTAGAATAATTTGATTGCCATACTTAGTTAATTCTGAAATCAATTCTCTAGAATTTGCCTTCCAATTTTGATTATTTGATAAAGTGTTTTCTTGTTCTTGAAACTTGAGTGTTAATTAATAGTTTATGAACATTAGTTTAATAATAAAATCAATCCAATTGAGAGTCTAGTTAGGAGTGTTTTAGGATATTTATAGTATCAAACTAGTCATTAAGTCAGTCCTTGTGGGATCGACCTTGCTTGCCGTTATATACACTTGCACCCGTACACTTACGGATCGTTAGGTTATTAAAAAGGCGAACAAGAGGAACGTCACAGCAGACATAAATCATACTCCTCACTATCTCGTCTCACTCTCACTTAGAAAGCAGTACTCCCATTCTCACTAAGAAAATTAATTGCTTATACTACTGAAGTCACTAAATGCACTCATTCTCTCTCTTCCCTCCAAGTGAAATGAGTGTTGTTAACTTTTCTAATTTTAATTCCCAATTACTACGAACAAGGGCAGCAGTAGACTTAGGTTGGGATTATGAGCTTTTGGGCTTTTCGGGAAATGGGCCTAGGGAATAAATGTTGGGCCCAAAACAACATTCTCCACATTTGACCCAACACCAGTTCACTACCAGTTCACAGTATATGGGAGAGTCACAGAAATTTCATCATCGCCTTACGGTACCTGCAAATAACACAAAGTTAATACAGGCGGATTTATAACAAACACAAAGTAAACTATATCACGAAGATCACAACCAAACAGTCTAATCCCATGAATCAAAATTCAACGTATTTAGACAACACCTAAATTTTTCAACAGGTAAACACTTAGTTCCCATATCTGCAGGATTAAACTCAGATGCTATCTTATCCAGATTAACTAAGTCCTTAGCAAAAACATCACGAATGTAATGAAATCTAACATCAATATGCTTAGTTCTATCATGGAACACATAATTTTTACACAACTGTATGCCAAACTGACTATCAGCATAAACAGCAACATTACCATCAAGAAGACCAATTTCAGATGTATGACCTTTTAGCCAGATCGCCTCTTTCAAAGCTTCAATTACAGCCACATACTTAGATTCAGTCGTTGATAAAACAACAATAGGCTGTAATTGAGATTTTCAACTAATACAAGAGCCACACAAAGTGAACATATATGAAGTTGTTGATTTTTTATTGTCCCTGTCATTAGCATAATTTGAATCCACATAGCCAACTAGTTTAACACCTTGAGCAGATTTCGAAAATTTAAGGCCAACATTCGACGAACCCTTCAGATATCTAAGAAGCCATTTCAATGCTTCCCGATAAGGCATACCAGGTTTCGACATGTATTTCCTTAAGCAACTAACATCATAAGCAATATCGGGTCTAGTGCTTACCATAAGATACATCACGGAACCAATTGCATTAGAATAAGAAACAATTTTCATATAATCCATTTCAATTTCAGACTTGGGAAATTGATCCTTACTTAACACAAAATGAGCAGCAAGAGGCATATTAACGAACTTGGCAGCAGGCATAGAGAATTTACTCAAAATCTTTTCTACATAAGAAATCTGATCGAGAAAAATCGTAGAATTTTTCCTATCTCTCACAATGTTCATACCTAAAATCTTCTTTGCATCTCTAGATACTTCATATCAAAATTTTCACTTAGACAATTTTGAATATGCTCAATAGATTTTATGCAAGGACTAACCAACAGCATATCATCCACATAAATGAGCAAGAAAACAGGAACAGAGGACTTTCTTTAAAGTAAAGTCAATGATCATACAAACTCCTCCTAAACTTCAAAGAAAGCATCCACATGTCAAATTTCTTGTTCCACTGTCTAGGAGACTGTTTCAAACCATACTAAGATTTTTTTAGCAAACATACATGATCGGATTTCCTATCAATGAAGTCTTCCGGCTGTCTCATAAAGATTTTCTTATCTAATTCACCATGCATAAAGGCAGTTTTAACATTCATTTGTTTCAACTCCCAATCAAAATGAGTAACTAATGCAAGCATAATACGAACAGTGGTGAATTTGGCAACAGGAGCAAAGATTTATGTGTAATCTATCCCCTCTTTTTGAGTAAAACCCTTAGCCACAAGTCTAGCTTTAAATCTAACAGTCTCATTTTCATTATCGACCTTATTCAACCACTTACAATCCACAATAGAACAATTTTCAAGTTTAGGCACAAGAATCCAAGATTGATTAACATGCAAAGACTTCATCTCATCATTCATAGCATCTTAGGTTCCCTTCCATAAATGGACTCAAAAACACTAAAGCATGTGAAGTCATTTGAAAATCATCAAACTTAGAAGGTTGTCTTATGTTTCTTCTAGTTCTATCCCTAGCAAGTTGATAATCACCTAACACAGCATCTTCAGGCATATTTTCAACATACTCATCATGCATCATTCTCAATATTTTTAGCAGGCATATTTCCAAACACAACAGTTGGATTTTCAGTTTCAGCATGCAAATTTTCAGATTCATCAAAGTGACTCTAACCAGGCAATTACTCCACCTTATTTGGAGCAGGGTCAGACTCAGCAACAGGCAAAGAGGCTGTTAAACAAGGAATTCAGATTCATTGAAAATCACATCCCTACTAATTAACACTTTAAAACCAGGTTCACCACTAGACCATAATCTATACCCTTTCACGCCTTCAGGATAGCCCAAGAAAACACATTTTATGGACCTTGGTTCAAACTTATCATGTTTTTTTATGAACAAATGCAGCACAACCGATTACACGCAAGTTTGAGAAGTTAATCTTCTACCCAGACTAAACAAACTCAGGACCCTGACCATTCAAAGGCACGGAGGGGGATCTATTAATCAAGTAAGCACCCTTTCAAGTAAAGTTCGGTTCATACGCTCAGCAACACCATTTTATTGTGGAGTATACAGAACAGTCTTATGCCTTTCAATACCAAATTCATCACATAAGTTATCAACTAAGTTATTGCAGAATTCTAAGCCATTATCAATCCTAAGAATTTTGATCTTTTTTTTTACTTTGGTTCTCAATTAAAACTTTCCAAGTTTTAAACTTTTCAAACACATCATATTTGTTTTTCAGCAGGAACATAAAAACCTTACGTGAAAAATTATCAATAACGGAGAGAAAGTAACTGTTTCCACCATGAGTAGGCACACTCGCAGGACCCTACACATCAGCATGCAAATATTCAAGTATATCAGTACTAACATATTGATTGGAGGGGGGGGGGGGACAGGAAATTTCACCTTATGTTGTTTGCCTAACTCACATGAGTCCCACAATGTCATACATAACAGTTTATCATTATCAAAAGAGTCATCTTTGTGCAAGATTTCCAAACCTTTACTACTTATATGACCAAGTCTTTTATGCCACAAATCAATTTTATCCTCTTGAACAACATTCACAAAATTTTTAGCAAAAGACACAGGCACACTACTGCAAACATACAAATTATTCCTTCTAAAAGCTTTGAAAACCACCAGAGACCCTTTCAAGATTTTCATCAAGCCCTTCCCCCACCTACCTTCTAGCCCATCTTCTATTCTTCAAAGTCAAAGCATAACCAGAATCAAATTTCAAACAAATATCACCAATGCCAGCAACATGACACTTTTTCTCATTTGCCATAGACCCAGTACCATGCTCCACCTCTTTGTAACAAGAAAACAGATTTTTAAATGGGGACATAGGGAAAGTGCATGCAGAATCAACAAGTCATTCATTTTCACACATAAAGTTAGAATGCACAGAATTCACCACATGAAAATCAGATGTCTCAGTCACCATATAAATATCACCAATGTTTCCACTACTAGAACCATATTAGCATGATCATTATGTTGATTCTTGGTATTTCGGTTTTGACTTTACTTAGGCCTAGAACAATCTTTAATAAAGTGACTATTGTCACCACAATTATAGCATTTCCTGTTTTTAGACCTAGACTTAGACCTACCTTTTCCTTTGCCTTTAGACTGATCAGAAGGTTGGTTATTTTTGTTTGAACCTTTTGATTTTGAAATCTATTTTGAGGCTTTCCTCTAACAAACATAACCTCACCCGAACTTTTACTATTCCTCTCATTCTTTAACTCCATCTCTTTACTTTTTAAGCCATTCATAATAGTATCGAGATTAACCTGATCTCTACCATACTTAATAGCAGATTTCACATCACTATATGAATCAGGCATAACATTTAAAAGAACAATGGGAGTGTAGTCATCAATATGTTTATCACTGGTTTGCTTAATGTCTTACACAAGTTTGGTAAACACATCAAGGTTCTCGTCAATGTCCTTATTGAAATCAAGCTTGAACCGGTAAAAAATTTCAAGCAAAAATAATTTACTAGGTAAAGATGTCTCAGTATAAAGTTCTTCCAATTTACCCCAAAGTTCTTTAGCCGATTCTAGTTTACCAACTTTTCTTAACACATAATCAGACAAGTTAAGAATAATAGACGAATAAGTAAACTCATCCATCTCGGTTTTTTTCTCCGCAGTTTCAGTGGCAGAAAATGATTGGTTTACTGCTTTATACACTTTTTGTTGAATCAGTATACCCTTCATGTTTTGCTGCCAGATTGAAAAATCAGATTTGTCATTAAAGGGCTCGAGATTGTAACCAGTCATAGACATTTTGAAAAAAAACAAAAAGAATACACAACAGTTTTACAAAAAAATGACTAAGTCAAATTTTCACACAGAAAAAATGCAATTCACACAAAATATGCAACAAAAGCAGATAAAGCCATAAATAACCCAAATAACCTTAAAACACAACAGTTTAAAAAAGGGAACGGGTAAGATGACCAAACACAAATAATCACCACAATACACAACAGTAAAGTAGTAATTTCAACAATGCATAAGGAATCACAAAGAAACCAAATAAGCAGATAAACATAGGGTTCTAGCAGCACGTAAATTCCAACATAAGTCCGCTACAAGCGGTGCTACGAAAGCAATAAATATCATAATTCCGCTACAAGCGGTGCTACAAAAGCAGTAAAAGTAGGGATTAAGCCGCTTTACCAGAGCGAAACTCTACGTAAGAGTTTCAAAATCTGACACCCGGAGGAGACGGGGTTGTTGTCCCGATGACAAGGATGGAGTTGTTCGACAATGACGACGGTGGCGGCGATAACGGACGACCACCGCTCTGATACCCCTATTGGGTTGTCATCCTGGTCTGTTCCGCTAACTCCATTGAGCTTTGTTTGAGTGCCAGCTCAGATTTTTCTGTCACTTGGCTTCTCTCGAACGGTCCCGGTGAACTTTGGTGAAGACCCTAAAGGCAGCCCGTAGCCACAACCTACAAAGCCTGAAACCCTAACCCTAACCCAAAACCTGCCTAAAATCGTAGTCACAAAGACTCGAAGAAGGGGAACAATAAATGGACGGAGAAGAGGAACGTCACAGCAGACATAAATCATACTCCTCACTATCTCGTCTCACTCTCACTTAGAAAGCAGTACTCCCATTCTCACTAAGAGAATTAATTGCTTATACTACTGAACTCACTAACTGCACTCATTCTCTCTCTTCCCTCCAAGTGAAATGAGTGTTGTTAACTTTTCTAATTTTAATTCCCAATTACTAAGGACAAGGGTAGCAGTAGACTTAAGTTGGGATTGGGAGCTTTTGGGTTTTTAGGGAAATGGGCCTACGGAATAAATGTTGGGCCCAAAACCTCAACACACAAAATATTCGCTCTTCAACATTCTTAACTTAATCAGAAGGATTATGACCTAAAGCGTGCAAGAAGGTCAGGCAACTTCTTTTTAGCTTCCAGCTAAGTAAATGTATGATTATGCAATGACCAATTTAAATAAGTTTCAACGATAAACAGTTGTGTAGCTTTGTACAAGTGTCACAAAATCATGCAAGTCTGAGCTTATAACTTGAATGTATAGCATAAATTGTGTGCCAACCTCGGAAGGTGCCCCCCATAGTGTTTTATGTTCGTTGGTTCCCACCTCTTCCATGCTGGACTAAAGTCAATGTTGATGGCAGCGCGGCGGGGGCCCAGGTCGCTTGGCGGTGGCAGTATTTTTCGTAATTGCAAAGGCTTTGTGAGGGCTATTTTTTCGATGCCGCTTGGCAGGGGGTTACACTTTCAAGGCTGAGTTAGGTACTGCTACGAATGCGATTCTACAAACGTTGTTCAGATTTTCCTGACTAGGTCTCTGTTCATGCCTTGGCGTATGCATGGGAGATGGATGCAGACCTTAAGACAGATAGATCGCATGTCTTTCGGGCCTCGCATATCTTTCGAGAAGGTAATGTTGCGGCGAATGCCTTGTCCAAGTTTAAAACAAACTACACTTGGTGGTCTTTCGCCCCAAATTTTATTAGCACAATGGTTAGCTATGATAGGACCTCCGTTTGAATACTTCTGTTTTCACTAGCTTTTTCGTGCGGTTTCTAGCTAGTTTTTACTGTTGGTACTCTTTTTCCCACCTCTAATTTTTTCCTACTGGATTTTGCTACTAATGGGTTTTAACGAGGCCAACATGACTCCATTCCCTCCCTGAGAGGAGCTCTTTTTGTTTTTGTCCAGTCCGAACATGTATGTCCTTTTGGTTTGGATCAGAGTGTCTATCTGTTTGTCATGTGGGAGTGTTGTTTTGTAGTCTCTGATTTTGAGAGTGGTCGGCTTGTGGTCACCTTTCTATTTCCTTTCTCTATACTAACATTTTCTTTTTTCTTTTATGGCATTTCTCCATTTACTGATAAAGCCTCATATGCGTTGCATGTGGTATACGTAAACTTATAAAACAACTATATCGTAATTTAATTAAATTGAATTGGTTAAAACATAAAGTGCACCATGAAAAATGAAATAATTAGATGAGATATATATATAAAATATATTACAGAAAAAAAAAAAAAAAAAAAAAAAAAAAAAAAAAAAAACACTTAAGAAGATTTTGCTTGATTTATAACCGTGTTGCAAAAATGATCTTATAATTGTGTATGCATAGATTTTTTTTTTATGTTATTTTTATTTAGACTTCTAGTTTGCAAAGTTTATTGTGTTGTATATTGATATGGTATATATGAATTTTCATAATTATACATTTTAAAACTTTGATTAAATAGGCTAGAAAAATTCTTAGTATCTTATGACTAAAGAGTTAATTAGATGATTAAATACACTTAGAATACTTTCAGTTTTATTTTTTCATATCAATACAAAAGGGCTTTTGCTTGATATATTATCGCATTATATATGTAAGCTCTTATTTTATGTTATCTTGAATATTCAATGTTTTTGGAAAAAAATCCATCATAGGTGGATGTTATCAATGATTTACAGTAAAAATGATTAAATGTAGAGAACCATAAAAGTTAGTGAGTTTTATAGTTAGAGAACTAAATTTTGAATTTCACCCTATAATTTTGGATGTCAGATCTTATAAGCCACAAAGATACATATTTATCTGTTAAGTGATTAAATTTCGTTTACTTAAACTAGGGAATCTTCTAAGATCTTTGAATAGTTCTTGGAGTAATAGAAAAATTATGTTTGTTGTTTCTACTTCCTCTTTCTTTGCAAATTTGAAAATCAATTTTAAAGCAAAATTTTCATTCTAAAGACATATGCTTAAAACCATAATAATAATAATAATAATAATAATAATAATAATAATAATAATAATAATAATAATAATAATAATAATAATAATAATAATAATAAAAAAGTGATTCCTATATTCCTTTATTTTTAAATTAATTATTCTTAATGTTACGTAAAAATCCTTTAATTATATATATATTTAGTTTAGATTGATTTAAAATAAGGGCCACTTTATTTTTAAAAACATCAACATTAAAGAATTTTTTCCTTGATTTATAACCATGTTGTGTATGGTCTTATTTTTATGTATGCATGAATTATTATATTTGTGTTCTCTTTTATTTTCATTTTTTACTTAGACTTCTAGTTCTCTATATTCATTGTGTTGTATATTGTACACATGCATTTTTAAAATTATACTTTTTAATTATTTTATTAAATAAGCTAGAAAAATTCTTGGTGTTCTATGACCCAAGAACACCCAAGAATTAATTAGATGATTAAATATACTTAGAATATTTTGCATACTTTTTTTTTTTCATCAACACAAAAGAGTTTTTCGTGTGATATATTATCAGACTATATGTGTAAGCTCTTATTTATGTTTTCTTGTTTTTCCTTTCTTTTGTTTTTTGTTTTTTGTTTTTTGTTTTTTTTTTTTAATTCCATCTTAGGTGGATTGTCAATGATTTCTAGTAAAAATGACCAAAGGGTAGCCACAAAACTTAGTAGACTTTATAGTTAGAGGACTATAGTTTTAATTTTACCCATTAATTTTAGATATCAAAGCTAATAGGCCACAAAGATACATATTTATGTAATAATTTTAAGTGATTGCTTTTTGTTTACTCAAACTAATGGCCTTCTAAAATACTTGAATGGTTCATGAATTCTTATAAACCTACTTATTTATATTGTGAATCTTTTACTTTTTCTTTAAACTAATAATAAAATTATTTTTGTTATTTGTCCCTCCTCCTTCTTTGTAAATTTGAAATTAATTTTGAAGTGAACTTTTCAATATATATACAATTTCCCTGTTTCTTCTATTCCTTTATGTTGAGATTAATTATACTTAATATTACATAAAGCTACTTTATTTTTTTGTATTTTCATAACTATTTTAAATATATATGTAGACATTTTTTTTCTTTAATTTAGATTTATTTAAAATCAATTTTGTTTTTTTTTTCTTTTTTCGTACTTTTTTTCGTCACATGAAACTTTTTCTAAACTTTTCATAATAAAACAGGACACAACTAAGAAATTAAATTAAATCATCCAAAAAAAAAGGAAAAACATAATTTAATAAATTAAGATGTTTGTGTGCTTAAAAATTTATCAAACACCAATATTAAATAAAATTAATTATAAAATCTCATCTCAATAGTCTATAACTTTTTATCCTCCCGAAAAAATTGCAATATATTTTATATCTATAGTTAATTAAAAATCACATATAATATATATATATATATATATATATATATAATGTGGATAACTTAAAAATGATGAAAATAATATCAAATAAATTCTTACATAAGTGTTTATGAGAGCCCTTTTAAATTTATCATCTAAAAGATATGGTACAACTAAAATAACAAATAACTACGACATATTTCTTAAACCGCCTCTATTATTTTAACTCACTTCATTAGTTTGAAGATCCATGAATAAACTTATTCTTAAATTTATCTACTATTATATAATTCTTACTTGCATCAACTTGTTATAAATAAAAAGGTCAAAATGTTAAATTTTTCATAATGCTTGGCTTAAATGATAAAAAATCACATCGAATAAATATCTTAGTATATGCTTATGATATATTGTTAGCAAGCTCTTGAGATATAATATACTATGAAATTAACTTTCTTTAAATTTGGAAAACATTTAAACTATAAATCAAAATTATTGAACTCTCGTGTACCCTTCTCAATATATTTCAATCCTTATTCAAGATTGTTATGATAGACATCTTAATCATCTAGTTTAATGGTGACATATAACATTCTCACTTAATTAATTAGGAGAAGGTTGCATGGTTTATACATAATTTGAAATGCCCAAAAGTTATTGGTCATGAAAATTATAATAGCTGATATCAATGATTTGGAAAATAGTGTCGTATAAATTAAAAGGTGCTACTCTATGAACCCAATCGAAGACTTAAATATAATAAAATTTCATCCACTTAAAATCTTATTTACAAAAATCCAACTAAACTGATACTGGAAAATATAAATATGTAGATAACAAGAACTTAAATATAAATAGGTGATTCCTTTTGTTTTTGCTTTTTTTTTTTTTTAATTGGGATTTTTATTATAGCAACACCTGTTAAAATCTATTATTGCAACCTTAGGTTTTCTACAAAAACTAAATGGATTTGCAGGCTAGTAAAGAATTTTCGTGTGCATACACATATTTTTTTCATTAAATGTAAGCGTCTTTTCTTTAATATTTAGTAGGGATGCACCATCAGACACCTAACCCAAACTATTTTAACTCTAAAATAGTCAGTAGTAGTAACATTATTTATTGTGTTAATTACGTAAAAATTCACGACCTTTAGGACAATTATCATTTACAACATGATCTTTTAAACATAACATATAACCCACCTTTTAATATTTTTCAATTCGATACACGCGGACTAAATTAGGGCCCAGATTGCTGACATTTTTTTGGCTCTGTGTGGATTAATTATACCGATTTTTTTATTTTCATTTCTTTTTCAAATTTGCTAGGACAAAACAACGTCGTTTCATAATAAAATTTTAAGAAAAAAGAAAATAAAAAATCATAAAACTGAAATTGAATTCACGATTTTAAACAAAAAATAATTAATTAAAGAAGCATGCCACCGCATGCAATGGTCCCCCACTCATTAGAACCAATCACCACTAGTAACTCTTCCAATCCACATAAAAAGAGATCTTGAATACTAATTTATTCTCACCTCTCTCAAATGACAAGTAAGAATATATTTGGGTTGGATGAAGATTCGTCTTTGACGTCAAGAGAACAGATGGATTTGAGGACAATATTTCTTCACGGTCAGACTTGAATAACCAGATTCTGGATTGGTTGAATTTGATGAAGACGTCATTGCTAAAGCTTAATTAGGGTTCATTACCGTGATCATTTCGAACTCTATAGACTTTTTTTTACGCACATGCATGTGTTAGATTTAATTTTAGGTTGGTGATTTCATTTATTTAATGTCGTGAATTCAATTTAAGTTTTATATTTTTCTTTTTAAATTTTGGTATGAAACGACATCGTTTCGTCCTTGCAATTTTTTTTTTTTTAAAATTGGTATAATCCATGTCAATAATTTGGGCCCTAATTTATCTCGTGTGTATCGAATTGAAAAAAATTAAAAGATGGTGTATTTCTATATTACACTTAAAAAGTCATTTTGTAAATGATGATTAACCTAAAGGTCGTGAATTTTCACATAATTAATCCTTATTAATTTTTAAAATCTAACTTTGAGTTAGATAACAAAATAAATAAATTAATTAATCATGATAATATTGTACCTCAAGGTGAAGTTCATGCAATTCCACATGATATGTAATATGAATAACATTTAATTTCGACTATAATAAAAGTAAGTAATAAGCAATAATTACATATGTTAATATATTGTTGACCCATATATTAGTCTCCTAATGCTCCTTGAGCTCCCCACTAAATTCTAGCCCTACACCTAGGTTAATATCATTTTGCACCCTAAATTTTGGGCCTTTTTTCTGTTTTTAACCTAAAGTATGTTTTGTATCACATAGCAACCTATAGTTCACTCCGGCGAAGAATTCCGGCGAGAAAAATATAAAAAAATATATAAAATATATTTAAAAAAATAATAAGATTATGTAAAAATCAGAAAAAAATATTTTTAAATTCTAAAGTTCATTTAAAATATCATAAATTAACTAAAAATATTATTATTTTTCAAAAATAATTTTCATAAAATTGATTTTTTTATAAAATCTTTAAAATTCTTTAAAAGGAATTTTAAATTTTAAATTTTATGAATTTAAAAAAGTTACTTATTTATAAATAAATTTTAAAAAATCTAATTTTAGGAGATGATCGGGATTTTAAAAAAATAAAAAATTTAAATAAATTGAAAGTAATAATTATGATAAATTCTTAAATTATTTAAAAAATACAAAAATATATAAATTAAAAAAAAATCAAATTATTTAAGGATTTTTCAAAATGGTATATATTTACTTTTTTGTTTTCAACTTCAAAATTTTTTAAACATTTTCAGGAAAATCTCAAATTAACTGGATTGTGGTAAAATTAATTCCATTTTTTTTTTTTTTGAAAAATATCGTATATTTTTTATTAAATCTGAAAATGATTTGAAACCTAAAATAATTCATTCAAGATACGTAAAAATATCTATGAAATGTTGGAAGTATTCTTTTTAAAAAAAATCGATTTTTTTTAAAAATCATAAAAATTATTATCTGAAAAATTATCTTTTAAACTCTAAAAATTTATTTAAACTATTTGCAAATTATCTTGAAAATTTATTTTAAAATCTCTAAAATTGTGTTTAAGATATGTTGAAGTATCTATGAAAAGTCTAATTTTATGACATAAGTAATTTTTTTTAATTATTTTTGTTAAAAAAAATTCTTTTAAAAGATTTAGTATTATTTGAAATAATATCAAAATTATTCAATCTTTTTTTATGAAAAATTATTTTTTATTAAAATAATTTCTACATTTTTTTAGTTAAGTTTATAATATTTTAAATAATTTTTTAGAATTTAAAAATAAATATTGTATTTTCTAAACATTTTTATTATTTTTTAATAGTTTTTTTCTCTCCGAGAATTGCTACCAAATGTTGCACAGGTGAGAAAATGCAAAGTTATGATTGTGATCATAAAAAAGAAAAAATAATTATTCATATATTCATTTAGTTAAAATATAATAATTCTCTTTTTTTTTTTATATTAGTTATAGTAGTATTTAATGTTATAGTAGTATTTAATTGAAGTAAATCATTATTTTTTAAATATATTTCCGTGCATCGCACGGGAGCCATAAGAAAAATTGAGGGAAGTGTTAACCAAGGTCTAAAATCTCGCGAGAAATCGGCGAAATCTCGCCGATTTTCGCGAGAAATCAGTATGCCGAGACGAAATATGCACTACATTGCGTTTTGTGCACTTGTCGCCGAGATCTCGCGATTTATCGCGAGAATCTCGGCTAAACTCGGCAAACCAGTCGCGACACCTTGAAGAACTACGAATGTTCCAGAACCGGTGAGAAATCGACGATTTTTCGCCGATTTCTCGCCAAAATCTCGTCTGTAGTTGTTTTTTGTTTTTCTTTTACGCGGGTCTGATCTCCGGCGAGGCTGGAGAGAGTGAGAGAAGTGTAGTCGGTGTCGTGGTGGTTGAGAGGGAGAGAGGAGCGAGAGTGGATAGAGACAGAGAGGGAAGAATTGAGGGGCTAGAGATGGTGGAGCGTAGAAGTAGTGGGTTTTTGCAAGATTTGGGAGAAGACATGATGGGTCTGATGTAAAGAAGCGCAGAGATGTGGAGAACCTGAAATTGATCATCAACGAAGAAGAAGGGATTGGGATGAGAGAGAAGACAAAAAAGCAAGAGAGAGAAGAGTGAGTTGAGTAGTTCCAACTTCCAAGGTTTTGCAGAGATCTTTTTGAATTGTGTAAGTTGAGTTGGCTCTATTTTTTTATTTAAACATCTAATTTAACTACATTTATGGTAATTTAATAAATATTGTGATAGATTAATTATTTTAATACATTTTCGATGTCTTTTAAAAAATTACACCGATATTCCGATATTAATCGATATCTCTCCGTAAATTAAAAGACCGATATCTCCGTAAATATCGATATTTTCGTCCTTGGTGTTAACACACTAATCCCTCCATTAAAAAAGTTGAAGAAACAAAAAAAAGTCAGCATTTAAAATTAGTGAACTGTTTTTTCTTAACCTTCCTGTCCGCTCAACCTAGGCAAGTTAAGCCGACGGTGGGAGTAATTCTTCAGGTAACTGAATTGTTTAACGAAACCCGCCCGCCTGAAAGGTTGCAGACTCGCAGTGCTTCCTTTTGCAAAACAATCGAAATGTATCAGAGCGCTCGATGCTGGACGCACATCCGATCTAATCAATGGCTACGATCCCAGTAAATTCTTCTAAATTCCACCTCTTCACTGAATTCGCGTTTAGTTTCCTGTTTCTGTTATGGATTCTTTCTGTTCCTATTCTGACCTCAAAATAGGAAATATATATGAGTGTTTCGAATCTGAGACCGCTGCACTGAGAATTTGAAAGGTAAGATTTTTTTGCTTGTTTTCATTGTAGCAGTGGTGGTATGTGGAATTGCAATCATCGGAAGAATTTGATTGTATTGTAGGCTGATATTGTCTGATGTATTATGATTGGAGTTTAACTTCTCTTTGAACATAAATTGTTCTCGAGAAATAGAAAAAGCCAAATGGTGGAAGACCATAATAATACTTATATTGCGATCAGGAACAAGCATATCTCACTTCTAGTTGGCCCTTTTTGTAAGGTACGAAAGTTCTAGCTACTTGTTCATGTGAGAGTGAACATTTGAACAACCTAATAGATATAAAATAGATATGTATAGAGAGAGAATATCACTAAAAGGACAAGGATAGATCATAGGTGACATTTGCCTTTTTATTTCTTTGCTTTCCATTCTTGCTTGCTTGCTTCAATACATACAACACATTTCCCAGTCAGTAACAATGCACAAACGTTAGAGCCTTGAAGTTGAAGCATTTCGACTCTTACCTTTGAAGTTGATTGCCACAGCTACCTTCTGTGGCATCTTGCTGCTTTAGTGCAGCCTCAAGTCTTGTCACTACATCGTTCATTGATGGCCGGTCAATTCCATAATCAAGTAAACATCTTCCGGCAGTTTCTATGAATATTTTCAGGCTCTCTGGTGATGTTGTTCCTAGCAGAAATGGGTCAATACAACCAGAAATGTTACTTTTCATGGAGGACTTGATCCATTGGGCTAGACTAACTTGATCCTCATAGAGCCATCGATCAGATTCTTTGTCAGCAAACAACACCTCAAATAAAATTAGACCAAATGAGTAGACATAAGACTTTTCTGTTAGTTGTTCTCCACGTATGTAATCTGAATCCAAACACCCCCAGTTACTCTTGACAATTGGTGGCACCTGACTGTTTCCTTTCTCTTTGGTCAAGCCCCACTCTGAAAACTTGGGAATCCAGTTCCCGTCTAACCAAATGTTGGTTGACTTCAAGTTACGGTGAAGCATTGTCTGCTTGATACTGGAAATGATGTAGCTTAGACCTCGTGCTGCGCCAATGCAGATCTGAAGTCTTTGCTTCCATGGAAGGGGATCCCTGGAAGCTTCATGAAGATGTTCATAGAGTGTCCCATTCCTCATGTGCTCATATACAAGAATCATGCCCAATTCTGTCTCACAATATCCTAATACAGAGACCACATGATCTTGAGTTGGAGGGCATTTCACCAGAGCTTCTTTCTCTGATTGCAACTCACGTGCCATGGATAGTCTGGATTCTCTACCTCTTGACCATCTGATTGCTACCACTTTCTTACCACCATCCATGTATCCTCTATATACATTGTCCAACCCTCCATATCCAATGATGAGACTGTTATGGAAGTTGTTTGTGGCTTTTTGAATCTCATGGAGAGTGAACTGGTGGATTACTACGTGCGGTAGCTGCTGTGAAGCTTTCGACTTTGATGGCGTCCTTGGTAACATCCCAAATGGGTCCCACCACCATCTTGGTGTTGAATTGTTGTCGGAACCATTGTCCTTGGCCTTCATTTTCCCTTTCTTCTGATCTCCGCCTCTGTATCCCGTATTGGAGCTGGAACTATCTTCGCTGGTAACCCTATCTGAATCTCCTTTTGGAAGACCTATGTCATCCATCGAAATAGCCTCATCACTTTGATCACTGTAAGTTCTTCCAACGTTTTCCTCTTCCACCTCTTCTGTTGGATTCTGTTGCAATGCCAAAGCTAATTCAAGGCCCATCACTACATCAGCCATTGCAGGCCTTCCCTGAGGTTGAGTGTGTAAGCATCTTCCTGCAATTCCAACAAAGACTTTCAAACAAGCAGGTGAAATCTGCCCCATCAGGTTGTCGTCAATGAGTCGATCTACTTTTCCGTCTCGTATACAATATCGGGCCCATCCACCTAGGTGATGTTGCTCCTCTGCAAGTCTTATGTCGACTGCAGGTCTTCCAGATAGAACTTCAAATAGCACCACACCAAAAGCATAGACATCAGATTTTCTCGTCAATTTACGAGTTAAAAAGTATTCAGGATCTAAGTACCCAAATGTGCCTTTGACGTTTGTACTAATATGGGTGAATGAATCATGTGCTGGTCCCATTTTGCACAATCCAAAATCAGAGATCTTCGCCACCCAGTTCTCATCCAGCAGGATGTTTGAGCTTTTGACATCTCTATGTATGATCCTACGCCGTGAGTGAAGATAATATAAGCCACGCGCAGCACCAATTGATACCTTAAGTCTGAGTTCCCACGGGAGAGGAGGATTAGACTTCTCATTTCTGTTCATTTTGTAGAGGTGATCAGCAAGCGTTCCTTGGGAGATGTACTGGTAAACCAACACCCGTTCTTGACCGTCATTGCAGTAGCCAATCAGAGAGACGAGATGCTCATGCCTTAGTTTGGATAGCATCTTGATCTCTGTCCAAAACTCAGTGTCCCCTTGCTTTGATTCTGATTTCAATCGCTTGATTGCAACGATTATGGCTCCCCCATCAATACTCCCTTTATAGACTCTTCCATACCCTCCACTGCCAATATGGAACTGAGGATCGAAATTGTTGGTTGACGATCGGATTTCATCAATTGAAAACTGACGGCATAGATTCTCCATGGATGATGGTCTTATGCTCCTCCCAGAATTTGAATCTAAAACTCTTTTGGCATGGTAAACTACGACATTCAGTAAGGCTAGTATAGCTGTCAGCACAGCAGCAATCAAGTTCATACTGTAACTCGACTTTGCTGTCTGTACTGGTGTTGATATTGAAGGCTGCAACTTAGGGACTGGGCCCATGCCCGCTAGATTGTTGTCGGGGTTGCTCAACTTAAACACTTCTAACGCATTCATTATGCTATGGAATTTTTCATCTCTTGAATCCACCTTCGGCTGGAAAGAGATGGTAATGTAGCGCATTCCCGCCATCTTATCTCCCTCCATCATCGCAATATAGTCTCTGTAAATCGCAATGCCAGATGTTCCACCCCATTGAATGACATTAGCGTTGTTCTCAGCAATGTGATTATTGATGACAATGGAGAATTCTTTGTTGGCTTCTACTCCCAGTTGGAAATCAGAGAAATGGAGCCTAATCAGGTACCTAAATCCCAAATCCACTGGTATTTTCCATGTAAGACGATTGTTAGCACTTGATTCGGCATTTACAAGCATTGTCCTTGCTGTTTGATAAACTTTGATTGGTGCAGTAAAAGCTGAAGTGCCTCTGTATCTTACAGTAGTTAAACTATTGATAGGATGAGCACCTTTTTGCAACAAGTAGTTGGAGTCTTCGTCCCATCTTCTGAACAGGCTTGAATCTTCAGCTGACGAGATGGAGGTTCCGCCAACATTGAGCCGTTGAATCAGCTCGAGTGCTGTGCAGTTATCTACGTAGAATCTGTACTTGTGGCCAACAACGATGGCACCTGCCTCCCCTTCTGGAGTGAAGTAAAGACCAGTGGGCATGGAGACGACCTCAATACCATTGACGAAGGCAAAGAAGTCATCTGATTTCCTATTTCTTTTTGCTGGGGTGAATGTTATAGTCAGTGATCGGTCTTCATCTATATTAAGACAGTATTCTTTGATAATCTGCTTTGTACCCAAGACATCAGAAGTAAGAGCAGTGCTGAAGTTGCTGAGGAGTGTGTAAGGGCCAGCTTTTACAGCAAACAAGGCTTTTGACTTCTTGAACCCCGTATAAGTTTCTTGATAGAAGTGCAGGCGGATGAATTTCTGTCCCGGGTTGATGGGGATATTGTAACTAAACTCGTGGCGAGATACTCGAGCCGACTTATAGGGTACAGAATCCACTGAAGCAAGTTGCTGGGTGGCTTCTGAGTTGGCAGTTTTGCCATTAATCTGTCGAGAATCTCCAATCCAAACACGTCCATCCAGCGCAGTCGAACTTCCCGAAGAACCACAAGAAATGGCTACACTGTCAGGCTGGGAATAGGAAGCAGGGATGCTGCTTGCAAGGATGATGAAAATATGGCAGAACAGGCACAGGATTGATAGTTTACACACGCTCATGATTTTTATTTATGTTTGGCTGCAAATTGGGCAAGGATGCAAGTAAGTTATACACGAGTTCATTGGACTCATGAAAGAAAAATGGTTTCTAGTTTGGAGTCAACTAAAGCAGAAAAGTCTTGTTATTATTATTATTATTATTATTATTATTTTGTTTTTACATAGTGAGGTTTTAGACGCGTGATGTTATTTCTTCCACATGGGTTGGTTTGAGAAAAGTAGTCTGTTGTCATTTGTTGTTATAAGCAGTGAATTTCAGTCTAGTTTCTTCGAATTTTCCATCTATGATTTTTCATTCCATCTATGACATATGCGCTTAATGTGAGTAGGTGAACAATTTCGCTCCTTTCAATATAGTTACTTCCGAATTTCCATCTGTAAGTTTCTAAGATTTTTAAAATGAAATTGAGACGTATGTGGGGTGGGAGCAAAGATGAAAAAATCCGGAAATTACGCCAAATCTGAATTTCTGTTTTCTGGAGGTCCCAAAATAAAATGAGGGGTGTATTAGGGTTCTGTCAGAATTTCATCGAAATTTCAGAAAATTGGTAAAATTTCAACAATTTCGATTTCAGTGGAGGCTATGTACAATCTGTTGTAATTTCGTCGGAATTTTGGAATTTTTTTTTCAAAAATTGGATAACTTGGGATAACTATTGGAAGAGAGACCAAAACCTACGAGTATCATCTGAATGCCTATTTTCATTACTCTAATTTAATAAAATTGGTACCAATATTGCAAACTCAAATATGGAGCATCTGCTCCATTTGAGCCTCAGTTGGCAATTCGGCCCGTCCAACTCAATCCTAGCCTGTCGGGCTAAGGTGCATGTTCGGGCCGGGCCTGGTAGGCCTGACGACCTATGGGCTAGTAAATATATAGCCCAGCCCAACCTACCTCAGGTTGGGTTGGCCAGCGAACCAGCCTAGTCCATCCAATCACCTTTTATTTTTCAATTTAATGGCGAAAAGAACTAACAATAAATTAATAATGACAAATAAAAACTCACATCTGTATATGGAAGGACAAAATCAGTAGATATGAGTTAGACAAAAGAACTTTGAAAACCGATGATTGTATTAGCCAAGTTCAAAAGATTTATTGTGTTTTTGGATGCTCAGTCAGAAACAATTAACTTGGCATTTGAAGAAGTTTTAGGAAAACTCCTTTTGCAGAAATTGTATAGGTCATCACTCAACACTTTCAGATCAACAAGGAGATCTTCCCACAAAACTCTAAAATACGTAACTATTAGAAGAAGTGAAACCAGATGCAGTCTTGCAGACAGTGAGGGAGCCGGGGGACTGGTGGCGGTGGCCGCCACCCCTTAATTTTCCGACCGGTGTACTGTAGATATGCATATACAGTGTAATTATAGTAAAAAAAAAAAATGATTTCGCCACCTTTAAATTCTCGAAAACGTCTATATATATTTTAAAAAAAATTATTTGGCCCCACTCATTATAAAATCCTGGCTCTGTCCCTGGTTGCAGATACTAAAGAGTTAAGTAAGTTAAAGGGTCGGGTGGGATCGGAGAAGATATTGAGTTGGAAGCTTCCTCCGTGATTTTATATTTTATGGATACACAACCTTATAAAACAGATGCTACAACATCTTAAGCATTAACTGATATAGCCCAAGTGGTAATGCGTGTTGCCTGGGCAACTATGCAACACATAAAAATTCTACAATATTTAATCATCAATTACTATAACGCAATGGTGGGCCATGTGTGTTTTATATTTGAGAGGTCATGGCTTCAATTTTTTTGTAACCTCTAATACATTAATTAATTATATACTTTTTATCTTTATTGAACTTTTAAAAAATTATTTTGATTCTAACTTTTTTATTTATTTTATCGAAACAATATAATTTGTAACTCTTATTCTTTTTTTTTTTTTATCTTTTTTCCTTTTGTACTGGCGATTTCGATATAACATAATTATTGTTCCCTTATATTATATTAGTTTGCTTAAAAGTATAAGTTCATTTAGTAAACATTGTTAATGTTTACAATTTACAGTATAACTATTTATTCTTTGTATATTACTCTATAATTATTTTTTCAGGTTACAGTTTTATTTACAGTTTGCTTATTGTCTATCCTATGTTGCCTAATAGTATAAATTTATTAGTTACAATCTTATTTTTTTTGTATACTACTGTATCTTTCTTTTTCCAACCTACGGTATAATTATTGTTCCATTATAGTATACCAGATGTGCACCCATGCGATGCACGGGGTGAATATTTTCTCTAATATAAACAATATATAATTAAATTATTCGTCTTTATATTATTAAAGAATACAAAAAGAGTTAATAATTTTTTGTCCAATTTGATTTCTTCCTTCTACATGTGTTTTTACATTTAATATCTTCCATTATCAAAAATGAAAACAACCCATGAGATTTTCATAAATTTCGTCAATTCCATTTTTTATGTTTTTAGTTTTAAACATTTCTTTATCACAAATTGAAACTACCAATTATATTTTCATAAATTTTGTTAGTTCAATTATTTGAATGCATGATTTGATGAAGTTGAATAATTTTAAGTAAAGTGTTAAATACAAACTTGAAATTTGATTCATTTCTCTCCCTATGATTTCACTAGTGCATTGTACAGATTGTAATAATCACATATTCGTATAAGGACAAAACAATGTCAAATATTTTGAATTGTTATCATTTGAAAGCCACATATATTAAATAACATAATATTAATATATGAAACCACAAACATATTAGTTACTTAAGTATATGAATGGTCAACTATATTAACTATCATGTCAAATTCATATAAAAAATAATAATTATTTTTAAGTTAATATTTTTTTTTCACAAAATAGAAAAAAAGAAGCAAACAAATTTAGCAAATATATCTAAGTTTTTTCTATTGCAAAGTGTAAACATAATGACTTTATATTTTTATCAATTTATTTAAACAAAATAATTTAAACCATCCAAATATATTAAGATAAAAAAGGTAAAATTAAAGTAAATAATTTTAATCTTCTAAATGCAATCCATTCAAAAAAAATTGTTTTATAATTATATCACATTTTTTACTTTATATACAAATATTTAAAAATCAAAATATATTATAATCATCCTAAAAAAATATTTTACACTTAAAAGTTAACATTTTAATTAGTATATATGCATCAAGGATGTCACCCTTTTAGGGACTCTCATTTAATATATAGTAAGAATATTATTTTGCTTAAAAGTATAATTTCATTTAGTAATACAATGTTTGCTATTTACAGTATAATTATTTATTCTCTGTGTATTACTCTATAATTATTTTTCCAAGTTACAGTATATTTTATGTTTGCTTATAGTATATATTATGTTGCCTAATAGTATAAATTAATTAGTTTTAGTATAATTTTTCTTTGTTTTATACTATTGTATATTTATTTTTCCAACTTACAGTATAATTATTATTCCCTTATAGTATATATTATCTTGCTTAAAAGTATAAGTTCATTTAGTAATACACTTTTTACCCAAAAGTATAATTTGAAAACAATTATTTCTATATACTAATTATAAAAAATTAATTAATATTTGTATACTAATTTTTTAAAAAAAAAAAACTTAAAGAATAGTAAATGATTAATTTACTTAGTTGTTAATTTTATTAATATTTGTATAATAATTACTTTTATTTATATAAATTAATACATAAACAAGATAATTAATTAAATGAAAATAAATAAGAAAAACGTGAATGTGGTGTAACCTGAAAGGGAAATCTAAAAACTTACCTACGTTTCGAACGAGGGACCTTCCGTCTCCAGAGGACTACAGTCAAGGCCCACACCACTGACCAACACCTGATTTCATTACTCTTATTAAATGTACTTCCGCGTTTTTTTCAATCCATGCATTATGAGGTGGAGTGCACGATAGTGTTCATGTCCACTTATGAGACCCACTCATATTAAAATTGTACATTGTGAAATTAGGGGTGGAGAATGGGTCTAGAACCACTGACTTCTTGGTTAGAAGATCAAGAGTGATATTATTGAACTACAAGTTAGGTCTGCCAAGAGTAATGTCATTGAACTGGCAAAAACTGTAGTACACTTTTCTTTTTTAAGTACATGGACATTGGGGAATTAGTGGTGAGAATGAGTTTAAAACTCTTGACCTCTTAATTACAAGAGTAAGAACGATGTCATCGAACTACAAGATTCTTGACTATTATTAAAATCGTCTTGATGGAATTTTTTCTCTTTTATCTTCATCACTATGTAAACTTATATATTAATAATAATCTCTAAACAACCTAATATAAATATTAAATTCTTCTTTAAAAAATGAGTTTCAAAAATTAAATATGCATTTTTATAACTCGTTGATTTCCATATAAAAAGAAATTATATTTCTTACCAGATAGTTTCTAGTTCCAATGGCCCATTAAATTACGACAAGATCATTGAGATACATAGATAGAGTTGCTCGATCATAATACTATTCATTATGCAGCAAGTGGATGTAGACGTAAAAAATGCCGAACACAATGAGTTTTTGATAAGTTCACAAGGGACAAACTTTAAGTAACTCTGCCTATCAACTAATATAATCTGGTGTTGAAATATTGAACTCGAATGATAAATGATTCATATGTATTGTCCCATATTGATAAAATATTAGAAGAGAGAATCCCTCATAAGCCTAGTGAGTCACTCCTCCTATGGCCAAAATAATTTTGGGATGCAAGCTCACTTGGTGACTAATATATCTCTAGATATATTGACACGCTGCACGATATGGAACCGTGCTGGCTAACTTGCACTCCTGGTCCCATCAGGATCGTGCCGGGCTAACTATCTTCTTAATTAGATCTATTCTTTACACAAACTACGAAAGCAATACATTGAGAAAATAGCATTTTCGGTCCCAGATGACACGAGCCTATTTCATTTTGTTTGCAACCATTGCAAAAGTGACCCCAAAAAAAAAAATCACTTTCACTTTTGGTCTCAAATGATTTTGCAATTTTGGTCCCACGTGCTTATTACCTCTTTGGAGGGAAAAAAATAATTTTGGAGGGAAATTTAGTTTTTTGGAGCTAAAACATGTGGTCCTAATAGAACACAACCTTATAAAACAAAATGAATACTTCCAATGACATCATTCTCAAAACACAAAGCAAAAATACAATAAAATGTCTTTGCCATCTTTAAATCGGGGTAAGTCGTACACAAACCCACAATCGGACATAATTTTTCATTAGAGAAAGGTACCCGGACCTACATGTCATTGAGGCCGACCAGCAGAGGTCGTCTTTTTTACTCATGTCCCGATTGGCTTGTTGGTGGGTGTGAATACTTTGTTTGTGCTGATGAAGTTCAGGTTGCAAGGGCTATTACTAGGCAAACTGAAAATGAGGCAGCTAGTGCAAGGCAAAATAATGAAGGACTCTACAGATCTGTTGGGGTCCTAGCTGAAGAAATGAAAAAGCTTGGAAGAGAGATCGGTAGGCTAAGGAAGATGCAAAAGTTGCTATTTTGTTTGATTATGATTACCCTAACTATTGGGGGTAGTTAGGGCTTTGTTTGTTTATATTTCTAAAGGAATCTTTTCCACTTTTTACCATTCTAAACATATAAATCATGTTTGTGTTTACAATTTTCACTCGTATACTTTTTTCAAATCAATCATTACATTTAAATTAAGTGTTTAAGTTAGGTCACTTAACTACTCATTCATTTAATATAATACAATATATTTCAATCATAATCATCTGATGTGACTCATAACTATCAATTCATTTTATTTTTATTTTGTTTTGGTTAGCCCCTGTCTTTTGGCACATATAATAATAGGTAGTGACAAAAGGTTGTTTTTCCGTTTCAGTGTATCATAATAGGTGATGCTTACATTATTTAAAGGGATAATTACAAAATGGTCGTTGAACTATTAGCACTTTTTCACTTCGACATATAAACTATTAACATTGACTAAACCGCCGCCAACCTATACTCGAAAGTTGTCGGCCAGAATACCGCCCAAATTTTGTCCCAAAAGGTGGTTTTGCAAAACCGGGTGTGCAATGAATTTGGGTGGTATTATGGCCGACAACTTTCGAGTAATAATATTTAAATAGGTTGGTGGCGGTTTAGCCAATGTTAATAGTTTAAATGCCGAAGTGAACAAGTGTTAATAGTTCGGCGGCCATTTTGTAATTATCTCTTATTTAAAGCACATATTGAAATCTACACTAAACAAATAAATAACTCAACAACAAAACAACATTGCCACATCCTACACAAGATAGAGTTCCAGCAGCGCTAAACAAATAAAGCAGATAATAATAAAAAAAAAATGAAACAATAAAGAAGTTCTAGCAATAATCAAACTTGGAAACAAGAGAACTAAAAATACAGTAAGTTGTAACTAAGCAACACTAAGAAAACATTAAAAGCCTAACTCCAACACATTAAAGGCTAAATACTTCCAGGTCATCTATTCACTAAATTAAAAAAAAACTATAAACAAATAAGCAACATAAACAAAACACCCCAAATAAGTTAAATAAGCATTCCCAACTCCAAGACTGGTGGTCCATCCAACAGAGAAATATAAAATAATAATTGCAGGAAACAATGGAGTCCCAATGATACGGTAACTGGGCATAATGCTTGAAAAACACTTTAAAAATGCAGAATTGAAGATAAAGGGGAATTTCTACGGGTAATATTGTAGCCGAGCCCAAGGTATTTTGCCATCCATTCTCTTCGCATAACCATTTGGCGTCTCTAAGATGAACCGTTGGTGTGATTCAGTAGGTAATCAAGGATGTAAATTTCGTGTATGAAATAAATAAAACATGAAAAGGACGTACAAAATTGAATTTCTTGAATCAAATGGATAATGTTTACAACTTCGTGAGTTTCTATCTCTAGTTCTCCTCATTCTTTTCTTCAATTGTGTAATGTCTTCAAACTCAAGATTCAAGCTTAATCTTCCCCGACTTCTGGACTTTGACTTGAGTAACGTTAATCCAAAGGCTTGTGAGCTTGATTTGGATTAAACAATGTGCTTGGATGAATACTCGAAGAAAATGAGCAAGTCATGGGATATCCTACCACTAGTGACATAAATGAGTCTGATGGTGATATTTCAGATGAGAATCCATCAATTGAGATGGATATCTCAGACAGCAGCAGGCAACAGAATGAAAATCACAATATCGATCAAAATAATAGCTCATCTGAAGATGAAGAAGGGCAAGGAAATGGTCATGGATTAAGGGATTATCATCTGGCAAGAGACAGAGTGAGAAGAACAATACATCCTCCCAACAGATTTGGACAAGCAGACATGGTATACTATGCTTTCAGTATAGCAGAAACTCTAGAACATCATGAACCTCAAAGCTATAGGGAAGCAGTGTCTAGAAATGAGAAAGAGCAGTGGTTAGCTGCAATGGTGGAGGAAATGCAATCTTTGGAAAGAAATAATACTTGGGAACTAGTAGCTAAACCAGCACACCAGAAGCTAGTTAGTTCTAAGTGGATTTATAAGAAGAAGATAGAAGTATGTGGTGGTGAAAAGATAAGATACAAAGCAAGGCTTGTAGCTAGGGGGTTCACTCAGAGGGAAGGAATAGATTTTAATGAGGTTTTTTCTCCTGTAGTCAAGCATTGCTCAATCAGACTGTTGCTGGCTAAAGTAACAGAGGAAGATATGGAATTACAACAGCTTGATGTGAAGACAACATTTCTGCATGGTGATTTGGTTGAAAATGTATATATGCAGCAACCTGAAGGATTTATACTTCCTGGAAATGAGAATAAGGTCTGTCATTTAAGGAAGTCTTTGTATGGACTTAAGCAAAGTCCTAGACAGTGGAATAAAAAATTCAATCAGTTTATGCTTAGTGCAGGATTCACAAGAAGTTTATATGACAGTTGTGTTTACTTTGAGAAGCAAGCAAGGAATAATCAGACTTACTTGCTCCTGTATGTTAATGACATGCTTATTGCAAGTAAGTATAAAATGAAGATTGATCAGTTAAAACAGAAGTTGAACTCTGAGTTTGAGATGAAAGACTTAGGGGATGCAAAGAAGATTTTAGGAATGGATATCTTAAGAGATAGATCAGCTGGAAAGTTATGTTTATCACAAAAGAGTTATCTGCAAAAGGTACTGGAAAGGTTTAATATGCATGAATCAAGACCTATTGTGACACCAGTAGGGCAACAGTTTAAACTCTCTAAAGATCAGTGTCCAGAGACAGCAGAAGATATCAAATACATGGAGTCGGTTCCTTATGCAAGTAGAGTTGGAAGTCTCATGGATGGAATGATTTGCAACAAACCAGATTTGGCATATGGAGTATCTCTGGTAAGTAGGTTCATGTCAAACCCTGGAAGAATTCATTGGAAGCCTTGAAGTATATTTTAAGATACTTAAGAGGTTCACTGAGTTTAGGACTGATGTTTGAACAAACCAGCAGAGTGAAAGATCCATTACTGGGCTATGTTGATGCTGACTTTGCTTGAAACTTGGACACAAGAAAGTCCATTACAGGATACATATTCACACTTTATGGAACAACCATCAGTTGGAGATCTGTACATCAATCTATGGTTGCACTCTCAACAACAGAGGCAGAATACATTGCTATGACATATGCAGTGAAGGAGACTGTTTGGTTAAAAGGGATTCTAAAAGACTTTGGGATAGATCAGAGTTGTGTTACAGTGTTATGTGATAATCAGAGCACATTACACTTGGTAAAACACCAAGTGTTTCATGAAAGATCAAAACATATAGATGTTAAATTACATTTTGTGAGAGATATAGAGGAGAAGGGGATTGTTGCTGTCAAGAAGGTGTCTACTGAGGAGAATGCAGCTAATTTTCTTACAAAATCTCTCACTGGTTCGAAGTTTGGATATTGCACAAGCTTGGTAAAGCTTGTGGCATGTGTTTAGCTTAAACAGATATACAAATTAGAGGAGATGAAGTGTTTTGAATTCATTGAGATGGAGAATTGTGAATTTTTTATCAATTTCTTCAAAACAGCTTAAGACAAATGTAATTAGTTTGGATTAGTCTGAAACCGGATGGATTAAGTCATGAACCGGTCTGGATCAGAAAATCGGAGGCATAACAACCATGAATCGGCAGTTAAGCACTCCAGTCAGTTGCAACAGTTTTCTGGAAGGTCTTTGACAACGGTTCCAACAACGTTTTTGTGTAGCTAATTTGATTGGCGATTTTCATACAGTTTTGAGCCTAATTGATTGCATAGATATAAGTGGTTCAGAAAGTAGAGTTGATAAGTTCTGTTTTTCCCCTTGTAACAGTTACGAATTACAGAGAATTGATAGTTAGGGTTCTTAGTCAATTAGGGATTCTAATTGGGGAGGTTTCTTTGAATCTTGCTAATTCCTTGTAATTGTTGTTGTGTTATAATGAGTTGAGGAACACCAATCCTCCGTGAATGTAGAACGAGAGTTCGAACCACGTAAATCTTTGTGTTCGTGTGATTTTTTATTCGAGTTCATAGTTTTTCATTTGTGAGTTTGTTTGTGTGATCAAGGTTACTCAATTCTATTTAAGAGGTAATTAGAGTGATCTTACAATAACCCATATTCATACCATTATAGGACCGATGCATATGTCGGCCTATCTTAAAAATTTGATTTCAATCAGAATTCAGAAGCCTCTATGCTTCCAACCGTCGCAACATGTCACAGAGACCATTATCACACATGGTTTCATCGGCCAAAGGAATCACAATGTTTAGAAATGACGCCGTCCTTTCTGTATCTAAAATACAAAAACACCATCCGTCTTGTACTCCCGCAATACCACTGCCGTTGTCGCAGGTTTTGAGACGGTCGGACATTTTCGTCCTTTTGTGTTCGTTCCAGCCGATCCACGGTCCACTCTGCCAAACTGGAATGACTTTGTCTCTCCATATGTGGAGGCCCAAGGGCATAAGTTTAACGCAACTCGGTGACCCGTTCACAGGTTGTGACTCACCCTCATTGTCGGCCGGGAGAAATCACTTTTATCCTTCATCATGTCGTAGCAAGCGACACAACTTATTTGGCTTTTGCAGATGAGCTGCCGCCTAATTTGGACTTCGGCGTTTCGCAGTCTCCCAATTATTTATTTAATCGGCTTGCGGATGATGAACTGTCATGAAGAAGAGAAAATGTATCTTCACTGCGCCATTTCGATGTCAATGGTTATTTGGAATGTCGTGATGTTCTCGATTTGTGACGGGGGCCACCTACAATTGCCATTCGGATCTACTGTGGCAGATCTGCACACTAATCTATCGAAAGTGGATAAATTCGGAAGATGACCGCCGTCACCGAAATGTAGTAGCCGATCTTCAACTTAGTTGTTGCAAGATCATCATGATACAATGATGGTGGCCATATTTAGAGGTGCCCAGCCAGTTCTTGGAATAGGGGAACCAAACCGGTTCGAACCGACGGTCAACGGTTCCGGAACCATTGACCACGGTTCCCGATTCCGACCGGTTCGTACGAATCGAATAAGGTTCTCGATATAGGCTAACCGAAAATCAGCGGTTAGAACCGGAACCGTCGGTTCTACGGTTATTATTATTATTATTATTATTATTATTATTATTATTATTATTTAGAATTAAAATCAACGGTCCAGATTAATTGGCCGTTGGATGATCCAACGGTCCAAATTAAATGTCCGTTGGGAGAGGCTCTGATTAGGAACCGAAACCGGAGTCGACGGTTTCAGCGTCAATTTTTTTTTTTTAATTTCGACGGTCGAGATCAAATGACTGTTTGAAATCAACGGCCACGATCTTAAAAATATAAAAAAAGAAAGGAAAAAAAAAACGGTTAAAACCAAGAATTGAAACCGGGTAGCTACACGGTTCGAGTACGATTCCTCTACCCCGCGATTTCGGAACCGCCGATTCCAAATCGAAAACCGAAATCGATTAGGCACCCCTAGCTATATTCTATTCACAAAACTTAATGCCTGCAATTTCATAATCTCTCGAATATTATAATCTCATAATTGAGTAAGTTTGCATATACTAAAGAGTACTAAAATACTTATCTCCGGCGCACTTATATTTGCTGCCAAGATTTAATGGATTCCAGTTGACCCAAAACTGTGGTGCAAATGAATTTCATGCCTTTATATTCATATAAAGTTTAGCAAAGTCTTTCTATAGAATGACTTCATCATGCAATCGTATTGAAAGCTCATTGAAGAACACATACATGCAGTTAGCTGAAAGTTTAAGCTAATAACTGCTATGTAAAACTGAATCTCTCATCTTATTGAAAGCTGACGTCCCCTATTTATACAAAAGGAAAGGAAAGTAAAAATACCTAACTACCCTTCACTTATAACTGCTGTTTTAACTAACTAATACAGTTTTGTAGAATGAAACTAACTATCAGTTGTGATTACTTCTTCATCCCCCCCTCAAGCTGGACGAGAGGAAAGAGTCCAAGCTTGGACAGTAAGGTTTGAAAGTGAGCAGCACCAAGTTGTTTGGTTAGAAGATCCGCAAGTTGACACTTTGAAGAAACATGAATGAGGCGTAAAAATTCTTCCTTGAATTTGTTTCGTACGATATGACAGTCAATGTCGATGTGTTTAGTTCGTTCTTGAAACACAGGGTTCTGCACAATGTGAATGGCGGCTTGATTATCACAAAGAAGAGTGATTGGTTGAGACGTATGGATCTGAAGATCTTGAAGTACGTAATTGAGCCATATTAACTCACATGTTGTTGAGGCTAGTGCACGGTATTCAGCTTCGGCTGAGCTACGAGAGACCGTTGTTTGTTTCTTGGTCTTCCAGGAGATTAAACTCTGTCCAAGAAACACGCAATACCCAGTTAAAGATTTCCGTGAATCGGGACATGAACCCCAGTCTGAATCGCAGTAACTGGTGAGCTTGAATGAAGTATTTTTCCCATATAACAGCCCTAAAGTTGGGGTACCTTTCAAGTAACGAAGTAAGTGTGTAGCTGCGGTCCAATGATCGGAATACGGGTGTTGCACAAATTGACTTAGCTGCTGGACGACGTATGTGATGTCTGGACGAGTAAGATTAAGATATAGGAGCCGCCCAATAAGTCGTCGGTATGATTCTGCATCGTGTAGTGGTGTACCACTTTGAGCATGAAGCTTGAGACCTTGAGGAAAAGGTGTGGGAACGGGCTTAGCATTAGTCAGTCCAGTATCCTGAATTATATCGAGTATATATTTGCGTTGACCAAGATGTATACCTTCAGAATTTCGAGCAAGTTCTACGCCAAGAAAGTAGTGTGCAACTCCCAGATCCTTGATTGTAAAAGCGGCATGTAAGTGCTGTTTGAGATGCGAAATGTGAGAAATAGAAGTGCCGGTTACTAAGACATCATCGACATAAACAACGAGTGCCATAAACTGATTGTCCTTTTGCCAAGTGAATAAGCAGTGGTCATTTTGTGATTGTGTAAAACCATAATTCAGAAGAGTAGTGCAAAACTGGGTGTTCCATTGTCGAGAGGCTTGTTTCAAGCCATACAAACTACGAGTGAGTTTGCATACGTGGCCCGTGGAAGCTCTATCATAACCAGCAGGAGGTTCCATGTATAATTCTTTATCAATGTAGCCGTGAAGAAACGCGTTGTTGATGTCTAATTGGTGTAGCGGCCAATCTTTAGCAGCAGCAATTGCTATGAGAAGTCGCACGGTGACTTGCTTCGCCACGGGAGAAAAACTATCTAGGAAATCCTCTCCGGGAATTTGATTGTAGCCTTTCGCCACAAGCCTGGCTTTGTAACGTTCCACCGACCCGTCAGATTTGAGTTTGGTCTTATAGACCCATTTGCATCCAATAGCGGTTTTATTTGGTGGTAAATCTGTAAGCTCCCAGGTATTGTTTGCTTCTAGCGCTTGTAATTCTTGCTGCATGGCCTGGATCCAGTGAGGATGCTTTCTTACTTCGGTGTATGTCTTAGGGTCAGTAATAGTATCTTGAGCAGCTAAGAAAGCAATGTGACTAGACTCTGGAACAAAGGAAGCATTTGAAGTAGTATGATTAGTAAGAGAAGGTGTGATATAATCATTGAGGTACGAAGGTTTTTGTGGGATTCTGTTGCTTCTGCGAGGAGAAGGAGGCCCGTCAACAGGTAACATCTGAGAAGTAGAATCAGTGGAGGATTGATTGTTGCCTTCAGGATCCGAGGGAATTGGATCAGCATCAGCGATGATTATATCTGGTGCAGTAGTAGACTCTGCTGATGTAGCAGACTTAGAGATGGAAGGAAATAATGGATCATCCTCATGAATTGGATTGGGAACTGTTGGAGCTGGGTTTTTCTTGAATGTAGTGTAAGGAAACACATTTTCAAGAAATACCACATCCCTGGAGATGATGATTGTATGAGATTCCATATCGTAGAGTCGGTATGCCTTTTGACCAGGGGGATAACCAAGCATGATGCATTTATGAGCCCTTGGTGAAAATTTGTCTTTGTGAGGTGTGACATTGGTAGCATAGCATAGACAACCAAATGGTTTGAGCATCTCATAAGCCGGCAACTTGCTAAACATTACTTCAAAGGGTGATTTCCATGAAAGGAGAGCTGTTGGTAGTCTATTGATGAGAAACGCTGCTGTCAGAACAGAGTATGGCCATAAATAATTAGGTGCAGCGGATTCAGTCATGACAGCACGAGCAACTTCTAAAAGGTGTCTATGTTTCCGTTCGACAATCCCGTTCTGCTGGGGAGTATAGGTGCACGATTTCTGGTGGACAATTCCCAAGTCAGAAAATAATTGTTGACACTCTTTACTTGTAAACTCGGAACCATTATCGGACTGGATGATATGAACGTTCTGAGACAACTGAGTGGTAATCATTTTCAAAAACGTTCTTAAGGCAGTAACAGCTTGACTTTTGGTAGGAAGTAAACAAATCCAAGTAGTCCTGCTGAAGTCATCTACAACCGTAAGGAAGTATGGTGTGTTTGTGATGCTCGGTCTCTTATATGGACCCCATATGTCAATATGCAACATTTCTAACACTCTAGCAGATTGGATGTGACTCCTGGGAAAGGAGAGCCTGGTCTGCTTCGAGAAGTGACAGATATCGCAAGCTTTATTTGCTTGAATAACAGGTGGAGTGCAGAGATGTTTCAGAAAATCCAAGTGTTGGATGGTGGAAGGAGCTGCATGCCCCAATCGTTTGTGCCAAGAATCAAATACGGAGTGATAATGAGAAGCAGAGAGTCCAAAGCACATGACATTGTTGGTGGGAGGTGTGTGTTGCAGTATATACAATCGGCCGATTAATGTTCCTGTTGCCAAAACAGAACCAGTAGTGATATCTCTAATCTCGCAAGCGGTAGGAGTGAAAAGAGCTTGAGTCTGTAACTGAGCAGCTAATTGTGATACCGACAGGAGGTTGAACTTGAAACTAGGAACAAGGAACACATCAGTCAAGAGGAGATTATCTGTGACAATAATCTGTCCCACATGTGTAACTAGCTGATGCGACCCATCAGGGAGTGTAATATACGCAGGAGTAGAGACTGGCATTATGTGAGTCATAAGCATTGGGTTGTTGCATATATGTTTACTACACCCCGTATCAATTATCCAAGAATCTGTGTGTAAATCGGCCAAAGTTGTAAAGGCAAAATAAGAACTTCCCAACGAATTGTAGTCTGTCCCTGAATTAGCAGAATGATGAGAAGAACTAGTAGCAGTAGTATCAGATGATTTAGCAGCAAGTATTCACGCAACTTCCTTTTGAACCATAGCGGTAATATCAGTAGAGAGAGGTGCTGATTTTGGAGAGGGTGTATCAGTTTGATTATCTCCATCATTGTAAGTGTCAACCATGTTGACATGTCGCTGATCCTTGGATTTAAAATACCAATCCGGATACCCCTTAAGCTTAAAGCATTCATGAATTTCGTGCCCCGGAAGTGTGCAATGATCACAAATCAACTTGGCTCTTTCTTCTTTTGACTTTCGAGGAACACCTCTGCCTTTACCAGTCTTATTTGGGAACTGTGCAGGCTTGGTTGAATGATATCCTTTGGATTGTGAGGCTTTACTGAATAAAGCAGAATTATTGGAAGAATCTGGACACGAAACATGGATGTTTCGTTGTTTTTCCACCCGTAGGACCAATGAATACGCTTTATCAACGTTTGGTAGAGGATCCATGATTAAAATGTTGCTGCGAATATCATCAAAGCTGTCATTTAGGCCCATAAGGAACTGAATCAATTTACCATTCATGTCGAACTCCTCCCATTCCTTCGAGGCACCACAAGTGCATGTAGGAGTAGGTTTCACCAACGCTAATTCATCCCATAGTTTATTCAAACGGTTAAAGTATACTATCAACGGTTGATTCCCTTGAGAAATTGTGCTAATATCTCGTTGAATTTGATAAATGTATGGACCATTAGATTCTCCAAAACGTCGAGTGATTGTTTCCCATAGAGATTGAGCAGTTTTGGCATATAAAAAAGATTCACTGATGTTCCTAGAAATAGAATTGATTAACCAGGAACGAACCATTCCGTCTACTCTAATCCATTGCGCATGAAGAGCAGGATCAGCAGGAGGTTTGATAGAACCATTAATAAAACCGATTTTGTTTTTCGCTAATAAAGCAATTTGCATTGAAGTACTCCACGGAATGAAATTTGTGCTGTTAAGAGGACTGGAAACCAGGCTCATACCTGGATTATCAGATCCATGAAGACTTAGCGGATCGTTGTCACTGAGATTCGACGAAAAAGAAGCAGATTCTGGAGGCGGTTCCTGAGTTGGAGGTGCGCTGGTGTGAAGAGCTGGCCAAGCATCTTTTCCAGAATTGAGGTTTTGATTGCGTGGAGCCATTGATTTGCAGAAATTATGAACCAGTAATGGAAATTTGAAAATTGAATCCGATTGATCGAACTATCAACGGAATGTGAGCAAAATAATCGGAGGAGATCAGCAAAAATAGAAGAAGAGCAGATCAGAACCTAGTTACTGATACCATATTGAAAGCTCATTGAAGAACACATACATGCAGTTAGCTGAAAGTTTAAGCTAATAACTGCTATGTAAAACTGAATCTCTCATCTTATTGAAAGCTGACGTCCCCTATTTATACAAAAGGAAAGGAAAGTAAAAATACCTAACTACCCTTCACTTATAACTGCTGTTTTAACTAACTAATACAGTTTTGTAGAATGAAACTAACTATCAGCTGTGATTACTTCTTCAAATCGTGACTTTTATTTGTTTCTCAAACACTCGTACCACATGAAATATCGTCTTTTGTATTTAATAACCATTTTCAAAAACACAAAATATCGTCTTACGATTATTGGGAAAAAAATAATAATGATATATTTGAAAATGATTCTATAAAACACGGGACTGGTAAAATAGCGGCACAAGTTGGACTTACTATCCGTAAGACGATATTGCCCCGCATCCAAGTGCTCGCGGTCTTCGGTAATAGTCCACAAGATATAACGACTTTTAGCTTTGGGATCGCAACACAACAATATCAAAGCTTTTGGCTCAGGACTTTCTTGTAGACTCAAACAGATATCAAAGACCACAATTTGCAAAATATGATAAATGCATACTGTAATGATTGTCGTTGTATACGACGAATTCTACGAGTGATTGGAGATGTAAATGATAAGACCTATTTATAGACTTCTAGGCGTCGTTTCGTGAACAGTTGCATCATTTCCACTTGATCAATCACAACCGTTAGATCATACCTCTTCACCGAATGTCACGATCTAATGGTTAGATTGCATCATTTTCCGAACGTTCACCACCTTTTCGTTCGTACCTATTCCACTTGAATAGTCGCAACTTTTCGTGATACATTTTCGATCTAAAAGATATTTTTTCAATCACACTCCTAACAGTTGTAACAATTTTGTGTAATGTAAGTTGGTTTAAGTTGATCTCTTAAGATCTTTCCTGTAATGATATGCTTCAAAAAATTTGATGTATAGTTATAGTATATTAAGAGTGCAAGCTTTTTATAAGTGATTTTTAGCTTTTCGTTTTGGATAAGTTGTTTTAGCGTGTTCGATGCTCAACAAAAAGCTACTTTATGCTTATATCTAGAGTGGTAATTCGGGCGGTAAGGCTTGATCGAATAGGGTCCATCGGACTAACACCAAATTTAAAATTGGGTCGGTTCGGGCCAAAATTTAATCGGGCGTAAAAATAGTCGGCTCGGTCATAGGTATTCTCCTATAATATACTAACATTCACTACTAGAAACAAAGTTTTTTGCCACTACAAAATATAGTTACAAAAAACGGAGAGTAGTTACAAAAATATTTTTAGTAACTAAATATCTAAAAATAGTTACTATAGGGTAGTCATTTATAATAAGATGCAAAAAGTTTTTTTGCAACTACTTTGTAGTTACTAATGTATTTATAACTATTTTTTGCAACTACTTTGTAGTTACTAATATATTTGTAACTAATATATTTGTAACTACAAGTAGTTGCAAAAGAATTTATCATATTGTACCAAATTTGGTTAAAATTGTATGAAATATTTTATGTAACTACTTGTAGTTACAAAATGTGTTATTTTTAGTAACTACTTTGTAGTTGAAAAAAACTAGTGGCAAATGCCCCTTTTCTTGTAGTGATTATCGGGTCGGTTTGGGTCCTGTCGGACTTTTGACCCATCGGCCCGGTCCTGGTCGGGTCAAATAGTACTTCAGGTCTATATTTCTATGATCCACTCCATCTAAAATATCGGACCTACTGAATCCGTCCGTCGGGTCAGATCGATTTTGCCATCTCTACTATGAGTGGGTCTTGGGTGCACCATGTGCACAATAACCTTATTGTGCATCGGTTCGGCCGCGGCCGCGATGGAAGTTGGGTCGTGGAGTTGGCGCAGCCGCGCCCAGACTGTGACTCAAACATACTTTATGAAATTGTCAAACATACTTTATGCAAATATCAAACATACTTTATGAGTAAATCAACCATACCTATGTTAGAAATTTTGTGTCTTTAATCTATTTCACTTTAAAATTGTGACTCAACATACTTTATGAAATTGTCAAACATACTTTATGCAAATATCAAACATACTTTATGCAAATAACATCAATAATGCATGTTGACGCTCAAGTATACTTTATGAAATTGTCAAACATACTTTATGTAAATATCAAACATACTTTATGAGTAAATCAACCATACACAAAATCCTAATATAGTGCACTTAAGGTATGGTTGATTTACTCATAAAGTATGTTTGATATTTACATAAAGTATGTTTGACAATTTCATAAAGTATGTTTTGAGCGTCAACATGTATTATTGTTGATATTTGCATAAAGTATTTTTGATATTTGCATAAAGTATGTTTGACAATTTCATAAAGTATGTTTGAGTCACAATTTTAAAGTGTAACAAATTCAAGACACAAAAATTCTAACATAGGTATGGTTGATTTACTCATAAAGTATGTTTGATATTTGCATAAAGTATGTTTGACAATTTCATAAAGTATGTTTGAGTTACAGTTGTGCGCGGCCGCGCTCAGACTGCGCGGCCGCGCCAACTCCACAGCCCAAATACCCTTTTCAGTCACAATTGGCCGCGGCCGCGGCATTTGGTCGCGGCCGCGGCCGCGGCCGAACTGATGCACAATAAGACTATTGTGCACATGGTGCACCCAAGTTTTTGCCCTCTACTATATCCATAGTGTGATCCAGGTGTTTTTTTTAAAATGACAAAAATAATATATATATATATATATTTCAAAACGTAAAATAAACTTCGTAACATACCTATGATTAAGTGAAATTTCAGCTCCAAAACAATTCTAAGAGTAAATTTACGTCCTCATTTCATCATAATTTCGTAAGAAAGAAAATCAGGCATTGCAAGAAGGAAATGATTTCGCGGTTCCTTAAAAAAAAAGCAGACTTCCATAATTCCCCTCAAGAAGATTAAAAAAGAAAAAGAAAACCACAAAGAAGGAATATAGCAAACTTCATTGGTTTTAATTAAAATCACTAGATAAATTTTGCCTGTGAAAGTTGGGATTGCTTTTTGAATTGGCAAAAACTTATATGAGATCGTCACACGGTATAATGGACAAAAAATATTATTTTTTGTAGTAAAAGTATCACGTTTATCTGTAAAAGTATTGTTTTCTTTAAACAAAAAAATGTATTATTTTATGTTGGAAAAGTATCACTTTTTATCTGTAAAAGTATCATTGTAGCAAAAATATCACTTTTATCTGTAAAAGTATCACTTTTTCCTGTAAAACTGTCAATGTTTTTTGTAAAAGTGCATTCCGTCACAAGTGAGACCGTCACACACAAGGCTTACTCTTTTGAATTTCACTTGTTATTAGAGGTGGCAATTCGACCCGTCCAATCTATTGGGCCAAGATTATATATCATGTCGGGTCGGATGAGCCCGGAATATCTTCGAACAATAATTATTAAGTCCATCCCCTAAAATATACAAATATTTTCGAGTCAAAAATATAATTTCTATCAATATAACTTTTTTTTTATTCTAATTTCTACTTTTCCTACAAGTAGCAAGGAAATATCTAATGTGGGTTAGGGTTGTAAACGAATCAAATATTTTTTATTCGATTCGTGATTCGAATTCGATTAGGATGATTCGGATTCAAAAAATCGAATTCGAATACAAATTAATAATAAGATTCGAATAATATTCGAATTCGAATTCGAATATAATTGTATTCGATTCGAATAATTCGAATATTCGATTCGTTTATATATAATATATTTTAAAAATGAAATAATACATATAATACTAAATATATGTATGTAATATATTTATATAGGTATATATTTAAATTAATTTATATATAATATATATTATTAAAATTTATAATTTAAAAAATAATAATATTTGAATATTCAAAAAATAAAAAATATATAAAATTAAAAATGAACTTTTCGAATCTCGAATCGAATTGAATAGTTCGAATATTTCTCACGAATCGAATTCGAATCATCTATTTAAATTCGATTAATATTCGATTCGTTCGAATTCAATTCGAATTTCTTAATATTCGGTTCGATTCGATTCGTTTACATCCCTAATGTGGGTGCTTCGTTTGGTGGTGACTAAAATATTATTTAATGGGTTATTCTTGACAGATAGTACTAAAAAGGCCCTACACTGTTATAAATTATTCGTCACAGAACTAAAATGTAATCGAAAGCACAGATTCTCTGAGGAAACCGTATATCTTTCATTCAACATATGAGCCCTATTTATAGAAAAACTACAAAAGCATCGTTGTGCTTTGTATGACGTGCTTCCGCACTGTCGTGCTTTCACATTGTCGTGCTTCTTGCTTTGTCGTGTTTGGACTGACGTGCTTCCGCACTGTCGTGCTTGCATTGTCGTGCTTGGACTGACGTGCTTCCGCACCATCGTGCTTCCGCACCGTCATGCTTGCATTGTCGTGCTTGGATATTTGTCGTGCTTCAGTCCTACTTTCAAGTTAAGCAATGGGCTATGGTGTCCACAAAATACATGGGTCACTCGTGTCACTCATAACACTCCCCCTTGGACACATTATTACTTCATTTTTTATTTGTTATAGGCACCTTATACTTATGGAATTCTAGGGTATGAGATTTTGGTCAATAAATATTATCATATTTGTAATCATAATCTCACTCCCCGCAAATAAGCAAGACTGGTATAAAAGTTTTTAATCTTGCTTATCAGTAGTTCTTCGCATACTAATTTCTCAAAAGTAGACGTCGGCAATGATTTAGTGAATAAATCTGCAAGATTTTGATCTGAGCGGATCTGTTGAATATCTATTTCTCCATTCTTTAGGAGTTCGTGGGTATGGAAAAACTTTGGAGAAATATGTTTAGTTCTACCCCCCTTTACGTACCCGGTTCTTACTTGATTTATACAAGCTGCGTTATCTTCATAGATAACAGTGGGAGTGCTTGTAACTGATTTGAGTTGGCAAGTATTTCGAATATGTGTTATCACTGACCTCAACCAAATACATTCTCGTCCAGCTTCATAAAGTGCAATTATCTCAGAGTGGTTGGATGAGGTAGCCACTAATGTCTGATTAGTGGATCGCCACGAAATCGTTGTTCCGTTATAGCAAAATACATAACCAGTTTGTGAGCGGGCTTTATGTGGGTCGGATCTATATCCTGCATCAGCATAACCAACTATCCCGGGGTTAGTGATTTGCTTTGAATAAAATAACCCCATATTTATAGAGCCACGAAGATAACGTAAGATTTGTTTAACTCCAGTCCAGTGTCTTCGTGTTGGATTAGAGCTATATCGCGCAAGTACATTCACAGCAAATGCGATATCTGGTCTAGTACATTGGGCTAGGTATATTAATGCTCCAATGGCATTAAGATATGGTACTTCAGGGCCAAGTATATGTTCATCAGGTTACTTTGGTCTGAATGGATCTTTTTCAATGTCTAAACTACGCACAACCATTGGAGTGCTCAAAGGATGAGCTTTGTCCATATTAAATCGTTTGAGTAGTCTTTTAGTATAAGCAGATTGGTGGATAAGTATTCCACTATCTCTATGCTCTAATTAAAGACCAAGACAAAGTTTAGTTTTTCCAAGGTCTTTGACCTCAAATTCTTTCTTGAGATATTCAGCAGCACTGACTAACTCTTCAGGAGTGCCAATCAGGTTCATGTCATCTACATAAACAGCGATAATAGCGAATCCAGTGATTGTCCTTTTTATAAACACACATTGACAAATCGGATCATTCTTGTAACCTTCTTTTATAAGGTATTCACTTAATCTATGATACCACATTCGACCGGATTGCTTCAAACCATACAACGATCTCTGTAGTTTTATTGAGTGCAATTCAGAGGGATGTCTGTTACAGGCATTTTGAATCCTTCAGGTATTTTCATATATATATATATTGGGATCTAATGAACCATATAAGTATGCTGTTACAACATCCAGTAAACGAATTTCTAAGTTCTCGTGCACAACCATACCGATGAGAAAACGAAAAGTGATTGTATCCATTACTGGTGAATATGTCTCATCATCAACCCCAAGTCTCTGGGAAAAACCTTGAGCTACAAGTCAAGCTTTGTATCTCACAATTTCATTTTTCTCATTCCTTTTACGAACAAAAACCCATTTATACCCCCACCGGTTTTATATTATCTGGGGTTCGACTGATTGGTCCAAATACGTTTCGTTTCTCTAGGGAAGCTAATTCAGACTTTATTGCATCTTCCCATTTATGCCAATCATGCCTCTGTCGACATTCTATTATGGAGCGTGGTTCACAATCGTAATCATTGTTTGTTATTTCTTGAGCAACAGAGAATGCGAAAATATCATCAATGATCATTTCATGTCGATTCCATGTTTCGCTGCAATAACTTGTAGGATTTTCAATATTCTTCACATTTGGAATTTTTGTAATAGACTCTATTGGGGCACTAGGCTCTGCAGATTCATTTGGGTATCTTGAACAATTTCTGTTTTATCAATTGATTCACCAGTTCTCCCCCTTCGTTTTCGAGGAACAATGTCTTTCGATCCAATGGGACGGCCACGTTTTTTGTGCACCATATCTATTTTTATTTGTTCTTCTGGAATAACGATTCTTGCTGGTGCATTTATGGCTGGAATGTGAGATTTTGTGACTTTACTGGCATCATTGAATGCATCAGGAAATCTATTAGCAATGTCTTGCAAATAAATGATTCTTCTCACTTCATTCTCACATTGTGAAGTACGTGAGTCTAAGTGGGATAAGCGTTGTTCATACCAGGAGAGATTCTCAACTGGTTTTTGCTGAATAATATTATTTAAAACCTTACCCACATTGATCGAGGGAAACATTGTTTCATCAAAATAACAATCTACAAATCTGGCGATAAACAAGCCGCCTGTCCTTGGTTCCAAATACCTAATGATTGACGGGGAATCATACCCATATATTCCAAGTCGGCGTTGAGGACCCATTTTAGTCCTTTGAGGAGATGGTATAGGAACTTGAACTGCACATCCAAATGTGCGTAGGTGGGAAACGTCTGCCTCAAAACCAAGAGCTATATGCATAGGGGATCGTACCTGATAAGCGGTGGGGCGTAATTTAATGAGCATCGATGCATGCAGTACTGCATGGCCCCATGCTTCAATCTGGAGTTTTGATCGCATTAACAATGTTCGGGCAACAATTTGGATTCTTTTGATCAAAGACTCCGCCAATCCATTCTGAGTATGGACATAAGCCACAGGGTGTTCGACATTAATCCCCAGTGCTGTACAATACTCATCAAAACTCTTTACGTGAATTCCCCGACATTATCCATCCTTATGTTTTTTATTGGATGGTCTGAGAAGTGCGTCCTTAGTTTAATTATTTTCACTAATAAGCGTGCAAAAGCAACATTACGAGTGGACAATAAACACACATGAGACCATCTACTGGATGCGTCTACTAAGACCATGAAGTACCTAAAAGGTCCACTTGCTTGGTGTATCGGTCCACATATGTCCCCTTGAATATGTTGTAAAAATGATGGTGATTTATAACCAACTTTCTCCACGGATGGTTTCACAATGAGTTTTCCTTGTGAGCATGATTCGTAAAAGTAATCCTTAGACATCAACATTTTTGTATCTTTTAAAGGATGTCCTCTTGTATGTTCTGCGGTTCTACAAATCATTGCGGTACCAGGGTGCCCTAAGCAATCATGCCATAATCCAAACATTTCTGGATTCATTAATTTCCAAGCTGTGGTAGCATATGATTCAATAGCTCGAATTGGCACATAATACAAGCCAGGAGTCGTTGCTTCAATTTTTTCATGGATAGCCCTTTTTCCCATCTTAAAAGAGGTGATGCATAAACACTCTTTTATCACTTTCAATTAGTGTTTCTAGAAGATAGCCATTTAGGCGTATATCTTTAAAACTTAACAAGTTTCTTTCAGATCTTCTGGATAATAATGCATTTTCAATATGCAAGATGGTACTATTTAGTAATATAATTGTTTCATTACCAGAGCCATCTATAATTTCTGTTGAACCAGATATAGTTTTGACTTGTATTTTACACATAATCATACTTGAGAAATATTTCCTATCAGATAATATTGTGTGCGTCGTTGCACTATCAAGTAGACAATAGGTTCCTTTTTCAATGTTTTCCATTTGGATCCTGGTAGCAAAATAAAGACAATATTTAGAGAAATAAAATTACATGTAAATATAAATTCATATATAAAGATCAAGATTGTTACATTAACTTAGGCTCGAGAATGTATCGTCCGAGTTGGGTAACTATTACATGTCCAAAAGACAAAATGATCTCAACCTCGGGAAAACACATTGTCCGAGGGAGCTACAAAATATGATATATATACAATGGGTAACTTAAGATTGAGCATTCTTCCACCAATCAGAGTCTTGTGTCTCAAGATCAGGATCTTCCAGGAAATCTGACACATCTAATGGTTTCTTGTCCTGCGTAGGGATCTGGTCACGTACAATTTCAGATGTACTGGCCTCTACAATAGCAAGCGGCTCAACAACC
This sequence comes from Ajuga chamaepitys, assembly GCA_958295605.1. Taxonomy (NCBI): domain Eukaryota; kingdom Viridiplantae; phylum Streptophyta; class Magnoliopsida; order Lamiales; family Lamiaceae; genus Ajuga; species Ajuga chamaepitys. Next base: position 9,719,368 of record OY282506.1, read on the forward strand.
TCAGTCACATGTGCTCGAACGCCTTTTCCTATATTTCACACGGCCTTTCAATTTGGACATACTCATTTTTAAGATCCTCAGAAAGATGGTGGCGAATGAATATCAACGCATTTGCCTCGTCCCTTTTGTTTGCATGCAGATAGCTCTTGGTTTTGAGCCAAACGTTTCCCACCTACGCACATTTGGATGTGCTGTTCAAGTTCCTATACCATCTCCTCAAAGGACTAAAATGGGTCCTCAATGCCGACTTGGAATATATGTTGGGTATGATTCCCCGTCAATCATCACGTATTTGGAACCAAAGACAGGCGGCTTGTTTCTCGCCAGATTTGTAGATTGTCATTTTGAAGAAACAATGTTTCCCTCGATCAATATGTGTAAGGTTTTGAATAATATTATTCAGCAATAACCAATTGAGAATCTCTCCTGGTATGAACAACGCTTATCCCACTTAGACTCACGTACTTCACAATGTGAGAATGAAGTGAGAAGAATCATTTATTTGCAAGACATTGCTAATAGACTTCCTGATGCATTCAATGATGCCAGTAAAGTCACAAAATCTCACATTCCAGCCATAAATGCACCAGCAAGAATCGTTATTCCAGAAGAACAAATAAAAATAGATATGGTGCACAAAAAATGTGGTCGTCCTATTGGATCGAAAGACATTGTTCCTCGAAAACGAAGGGGGAGAACTGGTGAATCAATTGATAAAACAGAAATTGTTCAAGATACCCAAATGAATCTGCAGAGCCTAGTGCCCCAATAGAGTCTATTACAAAAATTCCAAATGTGGAAAATATTGAAAATCCTACAAGTTATTGCAGCGAAACATGGAATCGACATGAAATGATCATTGATGATATTTTCGCATTCTCAGTTGCTCAAGAAATAACAAACAATGATTACGATTGTGAACCACGCTCCATAATAGAATTTCGACAGAGGCATGATTGGCATAAATGGGAAGATGCAATAAAGTCTGAATTAGCTTCCCTAGAGAAACAAAACGTTTTCTGACCAATCAATCGAACCCCAAATAATATAAAACTGGTGGGGCATAAATGGGTTTTTTGTTAGTAAAAGGAATGAGAAAAATGAAATTGTGAGATACAAAGCTCGACTTGTAGCTCAAGCTTTTTCCCAGAGACCTGGGGTTGATTATGATGAGACATATTCACCAGTAATGGATACAATCACTTTTCGTTTTCTCATCGGTATGGTTGTGCACGAGAACTTAGAAATTCGTTTAATGGATGTTAACAGCATACTTATATGGTTCATTAGATGCTAATATATATATATATATATATATATATATATATATATATATATATATATATATGAAAATACCTGAAGGATTCAAGATGCCTGTAACAGACATCCCTCGTGAATTGCACTCAATTAAACTACAGAGATCGTTGTATGGTTTGAAGCAAGGACGAAAAAATCGGTATTCGCGGAGATATCGGTCTTTCAATTTACGGAGATATCGGTGACATATCGATTAATATCGGAATATCGGTGCAATTTTCTGAAAATCGGCGTAAAATGTATTAAAACACTTAATTATCACTATATTTGTTAGATTGTCAATAAAATAGCTTAATTCTAGTTTATAATGGAGTAACATAGATCAAAATACACACATTTACACCTATTCGATAAAGTATAAACATTACATACACTGTCCGCTGATGGGATTACCATTATGAACTATTTTCATCATACAATACTACCTCCTAACACCAAAATGAATTCCGGTGAGGCTCAACCTGAGAGTATTGGTTATCGATGTAATTACAATAGTGGTACCAGCTAAGGGAGTTAGCGTAATTTTGAAGATAATCATCAAGATAATATAAATATGTTGAGGCGTCTCGTCCAACCGTCTGTCCATATACTGGATAATTCGGATTTACCCAAGAATTGTACTGTTGTTCTTCATAAATCACGTGAGGGGCTGTGTCCTCAAGGGGGCTACGATCAGTCCAGGCTGAATCTCGGGATCTGTCTGCTATTCTATGTGGAAATAAATTAGGATACAGATCTTCCCGATCGGTGTTCACACTCATCGAGTCAAAATTCGACGAGAGGGAAGCAAAGTCTGCGTTTGAGCTTGTTCCTCGGTTCCGCCCCCGTCTGCTCGTGAAATCTTTTCCAATAGCACCGATCCCTGGACCCCCAGCCCTACTTCCGTGATCTGCATCTTGTGTAGAGTGTGTGTACAACCCTTCAACAGTGAATGGACTCATTTCCCTTGGACTTGGGTTATAATCTTGATGGTCATCATTACGTCTACCACCGCCACTCCCATCGTCATTACTTCCGTCTTCATCTGTAGAGCTCCCTGTCTGTGTTTCACTACTTGATACACCCACTTCATCACGCATTACCTGATCCACATCAATTCCGAATTCGCTTGCCGCTTCAGCGACCTGAGGATCAGGATTGCCTGCTTCGTCGTCTAGGTGTGCTGGTCGAATCCATTGATAGAGCTGATCACCCTCTTCGTTGTCGGTTTCACCGGTGATGTCCACTAAATCTATGAATTCTTGCTCAGCAACCCTATCTGCTTCAGCCTCCAAATCTCGTATTCTTAACTTCATGTTGTAGTAGCAAAATACGAGCTTCTCGAGTTTTGGATAAGCAAGACGATTTCTTTGTTTAGTGTGTATCAAGGCAAATGTGCTCCAGTTTCGCTCACATGCGGAAGATGATGCAGTCTGCGCCAGTACTCTAACGGCTAACCCTTTCAGTGTTGGTGCTGAACTACCGTGCATAACCCACCAGTCAGCTGTCAAATAAGGATTTAGGTCAATAAATTGAATGGTTGCGAGTTGATGCGATCTAAACCAAATTAAAAACAAATTTAAAATAAACTTACATGCCGCCATAGTATTTCGAGCAGCTACAGCGGTTCGGTTTCCGAATGATTTTTTTGCATCGCGGAAATAAATTAGCTGCACGAAATGAAAAATCAAGAATGATTAAGTCACTCATTCGATATTGATTTTCAGTTGCTAATAACGTTACCTCATTCCCAAAATCGGCAACCCCCGTTGGTCCGGGATATAGCTTATCATAAACACAAAGGACTGCCTGTATAAGGTCTGTGTCCTCACCAACTCCGGCCTGGTACTGGGTTTTGGGGTTAAGGTAGTATGCTACGAAAATTAATCAAATAGTGTTTAGGAAATGTCAGTCAATCATTGCAAAATCAAGGTTTAAAGTTAAAAATAAAAAATTGATTATGGACTTTATTACCTGCTGCGTGGAGTGGGTGAGATAGTGTTTTGTCCCACCTGGACTCAATAATCCTAGTCACCCACTGCGTAGATCTTAGTGATTGGACTTTCTCTTTCATTACCCGAATCAGATCGTACAAGATTGGCATAGTTGGAACGACCTCTGTGTCAACCACTCGGAGCACTTGATATATTGGCTCAAATAAAGCCACTGCGTGTTGCAATCCTTCCCAAAACGAATGATCAAGCACGTTTTTCTCTACTTCTATGCCAACTTTCGTACGACTGAGTCTATTGGCTGCCCATTCATCACTGGTGAAAATCTGCTTCAGGGGCGATTTTTTCTTATACAAACTCTCCAAGGCGATATAGTTAGTGGCAAAACGTGTCGCTCCGGGTCTAACAATATCACCTTGGCATACCTCCCTCACACGCGCAAGTAACCAACCGTGGTTATATATGAAGTTGGTTATTTGCCTCGCAGCTACAATGACCGCTTTGACGTTATCTCTATTCCCGATCTCTTCCAAGATAAGGTCAATACAATGAGCAGCGCATGGAGTCCAGTATAAGTTGTAGCGCTCTTGTAGCTTTCTGCCGGCTTTCACATAGGCCGATCCATTGTCGGTAACAATTTGCACAACCCTGGACTGCCCGACGTCCTTCACAATATCCTTGAGAAGCTCATACATGTATTTGTGATCTTTTATTCGGTTCGATGCATCCACTGATTTCAGAAATGTCGTTGTTCCCTTACTATAAACCATAAAATTGATTATGGACAGCTTTGTCGGCCCGGTCCACCCATCCGCCATAATTGTGCAGCCATACGTCTCCCATTTTTTCTTTTGCGTTCTGACGTATTCTTGCATTTCATCATACTCCGCGTCTAGATACTTGTGCTTTATCTCATATGGAGTAGGGGTTGCAACAGCCGGCCCTACGTCTTGAGCACAAGCTATCATATTCTTGAAGTGATGTGACGAAGCTTTGTTCAGCGGTAAATTATCGTAAATAAAAAATTTACTGATGGCCTTGCCCAACTTTTCCTTTAAGTTGGTACCAGAAAACATACTTTTTATTCTCTTTTGACGTGCATCAGCGGATTTGTACAATGCAGGGGCAGGACAAGGTTCGAAGTTGGTTGATCGACCACTCTGTGAATGACGGAATTGGGAAGGTTGTGATCCCGGGCGCATACTCAAACTACCTCCTCTGCTGCCACCATACTGTCTTGTCTGATCCCTCTCCCACTCACTCGCCTTCGACGCTCTAACAGCGGCACGGTAATCGCTTCGCTCTTCCGGTGTAAGATCTGGCGGACATGCAATGTATTCATCGTCGTCGTCTTCGTCTTCCCGGGGGAGTCCCTGTCGTAATTCTGCTCTTATATCAGCTATTTTTTCAGCCTTCTTCCCTTTGGCCACATTTTTAGCAATAATTAAGCGCCGAATTTCTTTCTTCACATCTGGTGGGACCTTCCTACACGCTGCAACGTTCTTTTCTGGGTCCGTACCGCTAAGATGATATTTGAACCTAGTTATACCCCCGGAATTTTGGAGTCCACAAAACTGACAAACGGTAGCAGTTTTATTCCCTGGAACGGCAGTGGCATACCTCCAAGCGTAGTCAAGTCTTGAAGACCTGCGATCACCAGCATCGCTCTCGCCTGCCATTACTTTCCCACCTACACAGTTTATAACATTATTATATTGTCCAATTCTAGTAAATGAAATGAAATTCAATGTTGGTTTCTTATGGAGCTCAATTCAAATTCTAATAATTATTACCTAATTTTTATTTTTTTACAAAATTACTAATAAAATATTTTATGGTGAAACTTAAACTCATTCACAAAATACACCATTTCTGTCCTCTAAATCTAAACATAATTTCTCATATATATATAATGTAATTATATCAATATATTCTGTAGCCGAATGGAGTATTAATAACATTTGGGTGGACTCGTGGAGAATGGGCTGTTAATATGATGATTATTATATCACCTTTGTTTGGGCCTTAAGAATAAAAGGAAGATTATATTTTTCACAAAAAAACTAATCATCTCTAACAATTAAATGTATATAAATAAATTAAATAATATAAAAAGTGTATTGTTACGATAAGTTGAGACATAAATTATTATTAAAGATGATAATTTTCTGTAAATAAATTATAGGGTTAATTATTCCAATTCTACTAAATTAGGGTCGTTTTTTTGTGTATAATTCTGATTTTAGAGATTTGGCAGAATTTAAATCTTGATTATTGATATGAATTATAAACGGGTTAATCAACGGAGTCACAATTATTTCAATTGTCTCAACAAAAGGGCTAGACGATTGAGACTAAAATTGATTGAAGAATTATATATAAATATGAATAACTGAACCGGAAAGACTGAAATAAAAAAATGGTAACATAAAAAAAAATACCGTTGTTCTTCACGACCTTCAGACTGGATAGACAATTCTTATTCAACTGCAAAATTGCTATTGCGCCTATTTATATCTCGATCTCTCTACTACCCGGTATTTGATAAAAAAAATTCACTAAACTACGTCAATATTTTTGTAGAATGAACAAATGAACTCTGCACTCCATTTATACACATATATTGGAACTCTCAAGCTGAACAAATTATCTCTCCAAATGTCACACCAATCAATCCATTTGTCACCTCCACTTCTTCTTTACACTACTTTACAGCTGCACACCTCCATTATTTCTGCACAGCCTCGTGCCTCTGTCCACAATAAAAATCAAATATTCAGGCTAACCCTTTCATGGTTGCCAACTTGCCATTGATGCTCTTCATCATAATATGGACAAACAGACTTCATGCTCTGCCTCTTCGCATCCTATCTGAAGTTGCAGCAGAAGCAAGGCACAGCAACGAGCAACCTGAACAGAAAAAGAAAAAAAAAAATATATAACGCCGATATTTAGCGATATTTCGGCGAAATATCGCCGAAATATCGCCAGAATCCGACAAAAATGCACAGCAGAGAGTGAGCGCGAAAGAAGGACGATTTCTCGCCGAGATTTTCGCGAGATATCGCGAAATCTCGGCGAGATTTTTACAAAACGCAATGTTATGCAGAAGTCGTCTCGGTGAGTCAGATATGGCGAGAAATCGGCGAGAAATCGCCGATTTCTCGCGATTTTTTTGTCCCTGGTTTGAAGCAATCTGGTCGAATGTGGTATCATAGATTAAGTGAATACCTTATAAAAGAAGGTTACAAGAATGATCCGATTTGTCAATGTGTGTTTATGAAAAGGACAATCACTGGATTCGCTATTATTGTTGTTTATGTAGATGACATGAACCTGATTGGCACTCCTGAAGAGTTAGCCAGTGCTGCTGAATATCTCAAGAAAGAATTTGAGGTCAAAGACCTTGGAAAAACTAAACTTTGTCTTGGTCTTGAATTAGAGCATAGAGTTAGTGGAATACTTATCCACCAATCTGCTTATACAAAGACTACTCAAACGATTTAATATGGGGTTATTTTATTTAAAGCAAATCACTAACCCCGGGATAGTTGGTTATGCTGATGCAGGATATAGATCCGACCCACATAAAGCCCGCTCACAAACTGGTTATGTATTTTGCTATAACGGAACGATTTCGTGGCGATCCACTAATCAGACACTAGTGGCTACCTCATCCAACCACTCTGAGATAATTGCACTTTATGAAGCTGGACGAGAATGTATCTGGTTGAGGTCAGTGATAACACATATTCGAAATACTTGCCAACTCAAATAAGTTACAAGCACTCCCACTGTTATCTATGAGGATAACGCAGCTTGTATATATCAAGTAAGAACCGAGTACCTAAAGGGGGATAGAACTAAACATATTTCTCCAAAGTTTTTTCATACCCATGAACTCCTAAAGAATGGAGAAATAGATATTCAACAAATCCGCTCAGATCAAAATCTTGCAGATTTATTCACTAAATCATTGCCGACGTCTACTTGTGAGAAATTAGTATACCATATTGGTATGCGAAGAACTACTGGTAAGCAAGATTAAAAACCTTTATACCGGTGTTGCTTATTTGAGGGGGAGTGAGATTATGATTACAAATATGATAATATTTATTGTCCAAAATCTCATACCCTAGAATTCCATAAGTATGAGGTGCCTATAACAAATAAAAAATGAAGTAATAATGTGTCCAAGGGGGAGTGTTATGAGTCACTCGTGTATTTTGTGGACACCATAGCCGATTGCTTATCTTGAAAGTAGGACCGAAGCACGACAGGCCAGAAGCACAACAAATGTCGAAGCACGACGATGCGGAAGCTCGTCAATTCGAGAAGCACGACAGTGCGGAAGCACGTCAATGCAAGCACGACAATGCAAGCACGACAGTGCGGAAGCACGTCAATCCGAGAAGCACGACAATGCAAGCACGACGGTGCGGAAGCACGTTAGTCCAAGCACGATAATGCAAGCACGACGGTGCGAAAGAACGTCAGTCCAAGCACGACGGTGCGGAAGCACGACAATGCAAGCACGACGGTGCGGAAGCACGTCAGTCCAAGCACGACAAAGCAAGCACGACGGTGCGGAAGCACGTCAGTCCAAGCACGACAATGCAAGCACGACAAAGCAAGAAGCGCGACAATGCGAAAGCACGACAGTGCGGAAGCACATCAGTCTAAGCACGACGATGCTTTTGTAAATTTTTCTATAAATAGGGCTCATATGTTGAATGAAAGATATACGGTTTCCTCAGAGAATCTCTATTTTCGATTACGTTCTAGTTCTGTTACGAATAATTTATAACACGTTATCAGCACGAGTTTTTGCTCAAGAAGGTAGGAAAAACTTAATTGATATTATTTTTTCCACTTCTCTTCTTCCCTGAAGAAAATGACGGGTATTGAAAATAAAAAGTTTCAAATCCTCGATATTACCGGCAGTAATTATTTAACATGGTGTGTTGATGTCAAACTACACCTTCGAGGTACGTCACTTATTGAAAGCTTAAATGATACAGATATAGAACATGCAAACAAAAGGGACGAGGCAAATGCGTTGATATTCATTCGCCACCATCTTTCTGAGGATCTTAAAAATGAGTATGTCCAAATTGAAAGGCTGTGTTAAATATGGAAAAGGCTCAAAGAGAGATTCGACCATACCAGAAGTGTGATACTGCCACAAGCTCATTATGAATGGCAACAATTGAGGTTACAAAATTATGTTTCTGTTGCTGATTACAACTCAAGGTTGTTTAATATTGAATCTTGACTTGCTCTTTGCGGGACAAAATTGTCAGAATATGACAAGTTGGAGAAAACTTTCTCTACTATGCATGTCTCGAATATGGTACTCCAACAGCAGTACCGACAAAGACATTTTAAAATGTACAGCGAGTTGATTGTGTCCTACTTACAACTGAGAAAACTAATGAGTTACTCTTAAAAAATCACAATTACGTCCTACTGGATCGGAAGTTGTGCCTGAAGTACATGCCAATTCTAGCAGAATTTTGGGACGATCTAGAGGTCGTGAGTACAAACCCATTCGCGGGGCCTACAAGGGTAGACGTGGTGGTCCTTGTAAATATGATCAAAATTATTCCAGAAATAACACGTAAATTGTCTTTGTCGGTACTGCTGCTGGAGTACCATATTCGAGACATGCATAGTAGAGAAAGTTTTCTCCAACTTGTCATATTCTGACAATTTTGTCCCGCAAAGAGCAAGTCGAGATTCAATATTGAATAACCTTGAGTTGTAATCAGCAACAGAAACATAATCTTGTAACCTCAATTGTTGCCATTCATACTGCGCTTGTGGCAGTATCACACTTCTGGTGTGGTCGAATCTCTCTTTGAGCCTTTCCCATATTTCACACCGCCTTTCAATTTGGACATACTCATTTTTAAGATCCTCAGAAAGATGGTGGCGAATGAATATCAACAGATTTGCCTCGTCCCTTTTGTTTGCATGTGCTATATCTGTATCATTTAAGCTTTCAATAAGTGACGTACCTCGAAGGTGTAGTTTGACATCAACACACCATGTTAAATAATTACTGCCGGTAATATCGAGGATTTGAAACTTTTTATTTTCAATACCCGTCATTTCCTTCAGGGAAGAAGAGAAGTGGAAAAAATAATATCAATTCAGTTTTTCCTATCTTCTTGAGAAAAAACTCGTGCTGATAACGTGTTATAAATTATTCGTAACAGAACTAGAACGTAATCGAATGTAGGGATTCTCTGAGGAAACCGTATATCTTTCATTCAACATATGAGCCCTATTTATAGAAAAATTTACAAAAGCATCGTCGTGCTTAGACTGACGTGCTTCCGCACTGTCGTGCTTCCGCATTGTCGTGCTTTTTGCTTTGTCGTGCTTGCATTGTCGTGCTTGGATTGACGTGCTTCCGCACTGTCGTGCTTGGACTTACGTGCTTCCGCACCGTCGTGTTTGCATTGTCGTGCTTGGATATTTGTTGTGCTTATGGACTGTCGTGCTTCGGTCCTACTTTCAAGATAAGCAATGGGCTGTGGTGTCCACAAAATACATGGATCACTCGTGTGACTCATAACATACACAACAATATATACGAAAATGTTCGTTAATTTTCTACTGCTTCAAAAAAAAAAAAAAAAAACTATTTTTGTTAATGTAGTTTCTTTTTTTTCTTTTTTTTTTTTTTAATTTCAACTTTTCCCACACATAACAAAGACATACCTCACATGCAAGGACGGAGCCCGTTGGGCCCCCTCAAATTTTAATAATTTCGTAGGTGTATTTTTGTAATTTAAAAATATTTACTTTATTTCGATAAAAATAAAAATCTCATCCTAAAAAAATAACTAGGTTTATATTAGATTAAATTAATATGTCTCATTTGAATTTAGCTACGTTAGTATTTATACACAACTTACGCGCACAATTACCAAATACATAGACATAACCTCTAGAAAATAGAATTAGTTATTTCTAAGTAATTTTTACGAGCATTTCTACTAAGTAAAAAAATTAAATGTAATATATTAGATTTAGAGGAAAAAGCACCCGGAAAATTATTTGTAATTTTTCTTTACAATTAATGTTTCATTACTTATCTTTCTATATTGAGTTTGTATACATCTTTTTTTACTATTCGTACCCACATTTAAAATTATGGAGTAATGATTTCTTATTTTTAGCTAAAAGGATTGAGTAAGAATTATTCATTTCAATCTTCTTATTATATACTTCCTCCGTCCCGACCCAATTTGCCTACCTTGGCCGGGCACGGAGGTTAAGAAAAAATAGATTTTACGGAATCTTTGACTTTTTCAAAGATGGAGATTGAATGTGGAGATTTTGAGGGTGGAGATTGTGAGAGAAATTTATCATTTATGGGCTGATAAATTAGATTGGGACAAACCGAAAAGAAAAGTAGGCAAATTAAAACGGGACGGAGGAAGTAGTTGATTATCTAGGTATGGGAATGTAGTAACCTATATTTATTTTTATTAATTTTATACAAATTATATGTTTTTTATATTTTAAATTTTAGAATTGATATATTATTTTATTTTAAACTATAATTGGATTCCCTGACTAAAAATCCTGCCTCCATCACTACTCACATGAATACTTCTTTCGGCAGAGACTAAAATTTAATGGGATATTCTTGATAGCTAGAACTAAAAAGGCCCTGCATAATAATATATATGAAAGGTGTGTTAATTTTTTGCTACTTAAAAAAAAACTATTTATGTCAATATAGTTTTTTTGTTTTTGTTTTTTAATTTCTACTTTTCCCACACATGGCAATGGAATATTTAATATGAGTACTTTGTTCGGTGGAGACTAGAATATTATTTATGAGCTATTCTTGATCGCTACAACTAAAAAGGCTCTACACAATTATATATACGAAAAGTATTTTATTTTTTTACTACTTCAGAAAAATACTTTTTTTTATTTCTATTTTTTCCACACGTAGCAATGAAATACCTAATATGAGTACTTCTTTGAGCGGAGACTAAAATATTATTTGGGATATTCTTGGTAGCTACAACTAAAAATACCCTTCACAATAATATATTGACAGAAATACTTTCTCCGTTCTATATTAATTGATATTTGAGGAGATTCTTTTTTTTTTCCTATTAATTAACGTTTTACATATTTTTCATCAATTTCACCAATTTTCTTATTAGTCTTTTTTTAATAATTTCTACTTTTCCCTCCTCGTATCAGGGAATACGTAATATGAGTATTTTTTTTCGGTGGAGACTAAAATATTATTTAATGGCTATGCCTGATAGCTTGAAGTCAAAAGGGCCCTACATGATAATATATATGTTGGCTAAATATTTGGACCTTACATTTAATAATTTTATTTACGATGTAGTATTTTATTTTTTCTGAGTAGCCATAGAAATAATCATTCACATGATCAAAGAGAGTTGAATGGTATATTTAAACAATTGGAGTAATCGAAACAAAATCAGAGAGCTTCGTACAACAACCACGAATGTCGAGGTCAAAACCCTTATAAAGGAAGATGTAGCATTGCTCTAGATGCAAAACTCCATATGTATATTGTTTTTTACCTCCTCGATTTTTCCATTAAGTAAGGTAACGACCTATACTTTTATGAAACAAATATTTTTTTTTATATTATGTGTTTGATATATTTTATGTAAATAATTTACATCTCTTATTTTGTATTTATCTCTTTTTTATATTTAATATAAAAACTAAAAAAATCAAAACATTAGTGTGTGTATATCAATAAAGTTATAATATAAATAATTCACCACACCAATTTATATACAATTTTTATTTCAAAATGAAAACTTACAAAAAAGAAAGAAAGAAAAAGGTGGTCATTAGATTTGAAAACCAAGAACTAGATGGACATCGAAAATTAGCAAGACAAAGTAATTATTCTAAAAAATAAATAAATAAATAAAAAGCACAAAAAAATCATATATCCCTTAATTTACACAAATCTTGCAAGAATATACGCTCGTGATCTTAGCTTAGGCCACCCCTAATTGCATGTATTGGTCCCGTACGTTGCATTGGTGCATTACTCGTAATTCCCTTATAATTAACTCTCAATCACTTCGTGATTAGAGCCGGTAAAAGCGACACAATTTGATGTGATGGTTCAACCCATTCGATATTTTAAATGAATTAGTCCACAAAAATTTAAGCTTACAATATCATCGGACTCAACGGGATTGACTTGGTGGGTCAAAAACCCGACGGACCAAGAAACGGCCCGAAAATTTTAGTATATTTAAAGAAGATGGATTGGATTGAGTTCAATAATTATTGGCCCGATTAAATTTTGGCTTACCCAGCACGAGCCGACATATGAGCTTCATTCGATGGTCTGAGCTAGGTCGGGAGGACCGAATTGCCACCTCTACCTATGACCCGCATTTCAATCCATTTGACATCCTTCTAGAACTAGAGGTGGCAATTCAACCCGCCCAATCCCGATCGAGCCCAGTCATCGGTCCAAGACATATGTCTGGCTGGGCCCAAAATACCATCGGACCAACAATTATTATGCCCAACTCAATCCATCCCCCACAATATACAAAGATTTTCGGGTCAGTTTGTGGTCCGTCGGACTTTTGGTCAATCGGGTCGATTTGTTTGGCACGATGGTCATCTAAACCTAAATTTCTATTATCAAATTCATCTTAAATGTCGTACGGGTTGGCCAGCTCATCGAGTTGGACCTATTTTGCCAAACTCTATCTAGAGCTACACCCTATATTATAGGTGTGTTCAAGGTTGTAAAAGTCGCTAGGCGCTAGCTAGGCAGTGCAGTGTGGCCTAGCGACTAATCGGGGCTTGGGCGGGGCTAATCAGGGTATAGGCATGGTTAGGCGAGGAGAAATCGAGAAATAAATATAAGCGGCCAATGAGAGCCTAGCGCCTAGGCGGGGATTAAGCGAAGTTAATCAGGGACTTTGCAATAGAGGGTATGTTTACTTGAGGTTGGAGAATGCTGAGTCAAACTTAGTTGAAGGAGATAATGAGTAATGTTTTATTGAGAATTAGGCCCCTAAATCTACCGAGGAAAACTTAAGTAACATACTCTATATGGGTCCGTTTGCTTAAGACTGGAGAGTGCTGGGCCAAATCTAACTGAGAGAGTTATTGAGTGTGCTTTATTGGAATTCGGTCCTCTAAATTTACTGAGTCAAGTGTTAAGCAAACGGATCCTATGAGTAGATTTATTTAAATTAATAAATTGAACGGCATTAAATAACAAAAAAAGTATATAAATAAATAATACATGAATCTTTTAATAGCTTAAATCCACGGCGGAGACTATTCGCAGCCCACTTAATTTCTTATTACAGTCCACTATTTTAATGAATTAAAATATTATTATAAAATGACTTAAACATCCTTAATTAATGATATAAAACATAAATAATTACAAATACTGAATACATAAAGAAGCCTAAAAATCTACTTTTGTCTTCCATACATGAACATGAACGGAATTTGCAATCGATCCTCCTACTCAAATCAACTAATTGCTCAATTAAATCATTATTTTTGCAGGCATATAAAATAATAAAATGGAATCAGCTATCGTCTTCCCCCATCAGACCAACCAATCTGTGGTGCCAATATCCAGGGAGCGTCAAAGCCTCGGAAGGGGACTTAATTCTCAGAAACGGGAACCCGTTTGTCAAACTTATCGGAATTACCAGATGATCTAACAAAATATTTTGCCAAATTCTTTTGTTTACCGTCTTCTTTCCACTCATGTAATTTCGAACGATAAACAAGAAAAGTGGTGTAATCTCTATGACGGAGAAACCGAACATCCATACTTACAGTACCATATGTTAATTTGCTTACAGTTTAATCAAACATTGTTTATTCACAGTTCAAACGCCTTCCCACTACATAAAAATTGAATTTGAGGTAAATTGGATAAATAAATATTAACAAGGCACTCATCAGTTAACCCTAATCTGGTTTCGGCATGAAATAATATTTTATTTTTAAATAATTTAATTTAAAAAAGGGTAAAATTGGTACTAAGTGGGTTGTATTAAGAAATTTATACTTACTTTTTATACATAAGTGGGCTACATTGAAAATTGGGTTACATTAAAAAATTTAGTGGGCTGCAAATAGTCGTCGCCTAAATCCACTGCCCAATAGAGTGCTACATAATCTGCCGCCAAATATATATATATGAGAATGGAACGTTGCAACGCCTCCAAATCTTCTCGGCAAATTTCTCAAACACCTTAGCTTCAACTTCTCTCACTACATATACCAGTATAATTCCAAGAACCAAGATCATGTTGTGTCGATATTACGTGCGCCGTTGATCCCAACGGAAAGTTCTTTCCCCCGTTTGCTACAATTTTGGACACATCTAAAATGGAGATTGAAAGATCAACGTCTCTGCTTCAGGTTTGTGCTTGCTTGAACGATACGTGCAATTGTTTCTCTGTTTCATTTTTTTTAAATGTTTCGTGAATCTATTCAAGCTTCTTTATTGTTATAGTTGATTCTTTGTTTCGATCAGATGATGTGTGTGTATGTATGTGAACTAATCTCTCTCTCTCTCTCTCTCTAGTTAATAGGAAATGAGGGGTTGGTGCCGACGCGGGCCGAGGAAATCAAGAGAATGAATATTATTAACAAACTCAAGGAGGTGTGTTTTATTTTTATTTATTTATTTATTTATTATGTTTGATGTGAATGAATACATTGTCTTACTGCACTGCAAGCATGTACATGATGAGATCAATTTCGTATTCTGGAACATTCTCATAGTTTTTTTTTTGTTACTTAATGGATATTTATGAGTAAGTATGAAATTGGCTCTAATTTCTTGAAATTTCTTGAGGATTTGATTTTATATGTTTATTGGTTCTAATGATGAATTTGATGAAAGAATCACAAACATGGAGCTTGTAATAGATAAGAAAGCAAATCAAGATAGAACCTAAAGAAATAGATAGAAATCATTTTCGTTTTTTACGTTGTTCAGTTGTTCTGAGGCTTTATTGGTAGTTGAGATACTTCCAACAGTTTTAGTAAGCCATGTTTTGCTTTTATCTGATTTGGACAAATCTAGGACTCTGGATAACTACAATTTATTGAACTCGCACAATATCGAGAATCGAAATACCACCAATGAACGAGTTACATAGCTAATGTCGTTGCCTCAAATCTCAATGGGGTTTATTTGGTGATATAACACCATTGGTTTTGATAGTTACTGGTTCCCAGAATCTGAATTTTATATAACAATTATAAGTCTGGTCCTTGTTTTTCTACAGATTGTAATGGAGTGGTCTATGAGAGTTGCTTATCGACATTGGTTACCAGAGAGTTATATTAGCACTACTTCTGCCACAGTTCTGATATATGGTTCGTCCGGTCTTGGTGTAAGTACAGTTTTCTTAGTGCCATATCACAGTTTGCCCTTAACTTTGTTCATTAAATGAAACCACACTCCTAGAGTTAGCCCTGCAGTGGATAAACTTTTGATTTATCGTTTGCCTAAGATGGTTTTAAAATAGTGTATTTCATGATGCTGGGGTAAACATAAAGGCAAAAGGACACCTTCCGCCTTCTTTACTATGCTATTATTTAACTTTTTCTTATCTGCAGGTGCACAGCAATGGGTCCGATTTAGATGCTTTGTGTGTCGGGCCTTGCTTTGCGTCTCGCGAAGTAAGTCCTCATTGCTGCCTTCATTATCATTTTTTGCAGTTTAATATCACAATTTCCTTTATCTTTTTCACATTTTGTAGGAAGACTTCTTTGGTTTACTGAGAGACATGCTTGCTATAAGACCCGATGTTTCAGAAATTATCAGTATCAAACATGCTAGAGTTCCTCTAATGCGGCTCAAGTTTGATGGGATTACAATTGATCTTCCATATGCCAAGCTTGATACTGTATTTGTCCTTGAAGTGAGTTCCTTTTTTTGTTTGTTTTTTTTTTAAAAGAGGTTGACATGGCAATACTTATTCTCACCGAACTTTGGATGATATAAAACAAACTAGCGCTTCCAAAGTATTACTGTGGTTGACTAATTTTAATCTATATTACCTCATTGAGATTATTTACTTGTTGATTCTGTGATTTGTAGAATGTGGGTATAGATGACCCCTTCTTTTTAACAAATATTGATGAGGTCAGTTGGAGAAGTTTATCTGGTGTTCGTGTCAACGAAAGAATCCTTTCCCTCGTGCCAAACTTAAAGGTTTGTTATTCTTCCTACTCTAAATTTTGAATGTTGTTTCTTTGATTTGTTCTATTTGAATTAACGCTTTCATGTCGTACTTTCAGCATAAAAAAAGTTAGATGTAAATTTAATGTGAGAAAATTGACATATGAAAGAGCGTATCTGAGCAACTTAATGTTTCTTGATTTGGTGCTTATTATTTATCATACTTCTGCACATATTTTAGTTCATTGTGTCTCATTTATTTATAGTTGTCTCTGTATAGATATATCAGTCACTCCTGCGTGGTGTCAAACATTGGGCAAAAAGACGAGGCATTTATGCAAGCGTAAGCTTAGGGTCCTCATCATTGATCGATACTCGTTTTTCCTTAAGAAATGGGTAATAACTTCAACGTTTTCGCATGATGCTATTTTACAGGTAGTGGGATATTTTGGAGGAGTACATTTGGCAGTCCTAACCGCACTTGTTTGTCGAAGGAAAGTTGGAGTTAGCTTGTGCCTCTTGGTTTCTATTTTCTTTCAGACATTTGCGTTATGGCCTTGGCCAACACCTGTAATTTTGGAAGATGGTGTGGATCCGCTGCAGCCAATCAGATTTCGTATGAGAAGGTACACAATGCCTATCCAATTGCCATGTACCCTGCCGGATAGCCCAAATGAATACTGCTCCGGTGGCACTACCAGAAGTACATTTAATAGAATCGTAAGCGAGTTTCAACGTGGTCATAACTTGACGAAAGTGCGTGCATCTCTCTCTCTCTCTAGAATGCATATTACTTATCAATTACCCTGTCTATATCCGAGTAGACTCTTTTATGTCCAAGGGGGGCTATAGCCCCCAACCCCCAAAAAGAAAAGAACTTTTTAGAATATTTCTATCCTCATATGTAACTTGAACATTGGGTCTTGTTGATTTAAGCCCCCGAACGAGTGAACCCCCCAACACACACACATACACACATGAGTCCAGCTCTATCATGTCATCATCTCTCTCTCTATCTGAGCCGACTGTTCTATGATCAATGTGGCTATTGTCCCCACCCCCCGAAAAGAAAAGAACTTATAGACTATTTCTATCTTCCCCATATTATGTAACTTGAACATTGATTTTTGTCGATTTAAGCCCCCAAACCAGTGAAACCCCAACACACACACATCAATTGTCCACCTCCGAAGTGGCGGTGGAGGGGGGTGGGAGGCTTTGAGAAGGCATATTATTTATCAACCATCGGGTCTATAGCCCGCCCTTCCCCGAAAATAAATATTTTTTAGAATATTTCTATCTCATATGTAACTTGAACATTCATTTTTGTCGATTTAAGCCCCCACTGGTACCCCCAAAAAACACAAACAAATGAATTGTGTCATGTCATCAGCTAACTATTGTAACTATGGATAATGCAGGATCTCCTTGTGCACGATTTTGACTGGAAACTTCTATTTGAACCATTTCCTTATGCAAATAACTACAAATGGTTTCTCAAAATATTTCTTTCATCTTCTGATCGAAATCAGCTAAGAGAGTGGGTTGGTTGGGTGAAGTCTCGACTCCGCCATCTTCATTTCCGGGTATGCTACTCAGTCAACTTTCTTTTATGATTAATTATATGGACATAAACCTCTTGGACCGTTGATTATTCTTCTTAAATCACCCTACTATTGGTGTATTTCGTATAGATTGGATGCTATTAGCCATTCGACTGTTCACTTATCTTTCATTTATTGCCACAGTTAGAAGAGTTGATGGAACTATGCGATCCGAATCTTACTGAATACACAGATACTCGTTTTGTCGAACCACATGTAATCTTGTACTGGGGATTGTCCCAACAAATCTACGTTAGTGTTGCCTCCATCGAGCAAGATTTCGTGGAAAAGATTTTTACGGGGTACGTGGGCCCTGTTGGACGGGTCGATTTGACTGTGGTGAGAGCATGCGAGTTTCCTAGGACGAAGGGTGAAGAGAGTTTTGGAGGTAGTTTCCAGTGATGTAAATATGAGCAAGTGATTTGTGTAGTTTTGAATCTTGAATGATGTGTGTATATATCGAGAATTATAGATATAGTTTGTGTAAATGTTGAGGGTGGCATAGTTTTGGGTTGAAGAATGTGGAGAAATTTGGGGTAAATCAGTTGCTTCAATATTACAGTTTATAAGACCTGGTATGCGGTACATGCCATAACAGAGCATTACTACGCTGATTCGATCTGGTAATAAGTTTAGCAGCACTCCAGTCACTCTATACAATAGCATTAGGCTTAGCATGGTTCTGGTTGCAAAAGAGGCCACTTTCGACTTTCGAAACCTCTGAAAGAATTAATAATTTTAAAACTCCATTCCGCCACCGAGGCCGCTCTATCTTCGATACGCGCCACTAAGTCAAGAGATTTATTAATTGCTAGCAGCCACACACAAATTTACAAGAAATTAAAGACATACCTCGTCGATTGAGAATTTTTTTGTTGGAAGACAATCCCGACATACAAGCCATAAAATAACTAATTAAAACTAGGATTGTAAACGAATCGAGTCGAGTTAGGTTGAGTTTGTAGGAGTTTTGTTTATTTTTAATTAAACTAGAGTCGAGTTGAGTTGTGTTTGATCATGTTCATGAATGTACTTGCCAACGTATTTGATTATATTCATGAACAACTAATTACTTTGTACATGAACATTAAATCAACACATTTTTCCTAAACTTAAATATGAATAAACAAATTTAATTAAAAGTTTTACTACAGTAATATTAGATTATATGTAGTATGAATATTATTTTTTGTTGATGTTATTATTATTATTATCTCTTAAACGAGCTTGTTCGAAAGTTATTGATGAACGAGTAATCAATATTCAAATCCACACTTTTTCCTAAATCTATGTATAAATAAACAAAGTTATTCATTTACTGCAGTAACATGTATAATAAAAAAATTAGATTATATGTAGTATGGATATTATTTTTTGTTGTTGTCGTTATTATTATTGTTATTATTATTATTATTATTATTATTATCTCTTGAAAAAGTTTATTTGAAAGCTATTAATGAACAAGCCAATTAATATTCAAACTTTGTTCGTTTATAGAACTAGCTCAAAAAATTAATCATTTATTCAAATGAACGAACTTGTTCACGAATCAACTATATAAGTATATACACATATACATGTACGTATAATGAGTAAAAACTAACGAGAAATACCTATATTCCAGAGGATTAAAAAACTATACTCTAATCTCTCAAAAAGTTGAGGAAAAAGAAAAAAAAAAACTCACGTACCATTCATAAAGTACAGCCACAACATATGAAGAAATAACAAAGCATGGTAGCCAAAGCTAAGGCCTCAAACACTTGAATCACAGTCCATAAAACATCGTCGATTGATACGTCGAACCACCGGAAAGTCGAGGCGGCATTGAAGTAATCGGAGAAGTTGATTTCCGGCCACCGGAAAATGGAAATATCGAGCTCGGGCCACCGGAAAACCGACCTTAATCCTATGCACATCGACCTTGGTTCTTCTTCTCGTCAATATTGTAAACGTCGTTATGCGGTAATCCTAACGAATTACGATCTAGCAATTGGTCATCGCTTAAACGGGAATTAGCCGGGAATTATTGCAACAGAGGTGTTGATGAACTTTGAGACAGTATGTTTGTAGTTTGTGAATTTTGGGATAATAATTAATACTGTTTATATTCTGTTCACAAGTTTGGAGATTGTGATTGTGATTTTGATAATAAAGTCTTAATGTGATAAGATTAACTTGTGGGCAAATACACATGATTGTGACTGTCTTGATATCTTGATATATATTCTATCAACTTCTAATTTTTATTTATTTATTTGTGTCTTTTCTTGATTCTTGCTTGTAAGATATAACTTTTTCCTAATACCAAATAGTATGAAGATATAGAACATTATCAAGAGATTCAAAATCTAGGAGTATACATATATATATATATATATATCAAAATGAAAAAGAAGTGGTCTATATTTTATTTGTTGTTCTTCAATTTTGTCACGTAATTAAATAAATTGCTAAATTTTCGCCGCCGATATATAAATTGATCGGAAAAGCATACTTAACTACCACGTAAAATTACTTTTATCCCATAACTTTTCGAATGTTCTTTCGTCCAAAATAAATTGTCAACCAGTGCAACATCTACTAAATCAACTAGAAGTCTAGAAGTTAACGTCACGTGACCGTCGTGTATCCTTTTCTAATCGCTTTACTTATTTACGGAGGAAATTGGTCTAAGTACGATTAATGTCTTTAATTATGAAATGAAATTAAAAAAATGGGACAAAAATAGGACGAGCAAAAATCATGGAACGAAAAGTGATTTTAGCCCAATCTTTTATATTTAAACGAAATTAGTGACATATCTTACATTTGTTATAATGATTATATACATATATATATATATATAAATAAGTGGATCAGTTCTAGTTATCCATTGTCGCTATAAATTAATATAACCATCATCTAATGTGTCGACATGGATAGTGTTATATCTCGGTATGTGGTTGTATAGACGAAGATGTAGAATTCAGACAAAGTCGAAGTTAGAGTTTGACTCTATATCCGTAAGACGAAATTGCCACGTACTCTGGTGCAATACGTTTAGTAGCAAAACGCCTCCAAGATACAACGACTTTAAAACTTCAGACCGCTGCACTACGAGTCGGAAGTTATCGGCAAACTTACTCGGATATTTGGAACTTTCGGACTCTACTAATGCAGAATTTAGAAAAACTTTTGAATTGCAAAGAACTTGTGAATTCGAATGTATGAAATGAAATGTGGAGGGGCCTATTTATATATGTTGAAGAGTTGAAGTGCCTTTTTGGAAAGGCACCTCTTCACCCCTTGGTTGCACCCTTTGGACTGGACCCACCAGTTCGCTGGGCGGTCGTACCCGCAGGCTGACCAGCGCCCTGGCGGGCGACGGGTCGCACTGGTTCGCTGGCGGGTCGGTTCGACCCACTGCCCCGGTCCGGTTCGACCGGTCCGAACCGCCGACCCGGTTCGACCCACCAGTCGGTCCGGTCCACCCAACGATCCAGTCCGGTTCGACCCGGTTCCTGACCGGACCGGTCCACGTCACCGCACCGCCTGACTCGAACCGCCACGAACCCGTGAGCCATCCGTCTGGACCACCTAGCCAAAACTTTAAGGCTCCTCCAGCTCCTCGCGACGACGCGTACGTGCGCCTCTAAAGCGACTCAATGCGACATGTGCGACGTGCGGGCCCGGGCTCGGATGGTGCGAAGCACCATCCTCGGGTCCATTTTAGCCAAAGGCTAAAATCCCACTAGGATCCACCATAAGGTCCACCATAGGGGAGCACACTTGATAACTACTTATCAAGTGCTCTACTAAATAAGGAGTATCCACTTACTCCAATTTTTCTATGTGGGACAAGTTCTCATATATTTACTTCATAAACTCTTCAACTTCCATGTTTAAGTTGCAACCTTTGACAATTAATATCTCATTCACCCGAAATTGGTTTTGAGCATATTAATACATTAAATTCATCTACTCGAAGTGTAGATTATGAATTTGCAACTTGTTTCCATTTTTAACAAATGGATTGAATTAATTAAATTGGTCAATTTTGAGTCAAAACCCAAAATTCCAAATCAATTTCCAACAATCCCCCACATGAATGATATTAATGCAATGCACACCTAAGAAAGTCCCAACGAGCCGTCCCTTCATCAGGATAGGTAGCTTCAGGCTTTGAACCTTCCCTAGTGAGATGTCATCGGATTTACTCACTGCTCAGTGAACATGATGTCTTGAACTGGTCAGCTTTTGTGTAAATCAAGTACAATGACAACCACAAAGTAACGACTCTAATATCCTTTTGGTTCTCACGTTGTTGTCCATTTTGGTCATGGACCTTATCTCGGATTCATAAGTGTGTACTGAAAATATTACATTTGTCAGTTTGAAGCGGCCCTACTTCACACTTGTATAGGTGATCTCCTATTAAAGGTACGCTGAAATACCTTACCACGAAGGTATAGGAATCATTAAAAGCTGTTAAGCTTACCCTCACCACACGTCATCAGGTTTTGTACCAAATAAGTACAATTGGCACTTGAGCGGAATCGAGAATGAGCTTGAAATTTGTTTTCAAGTGCAAAACTGAGTGCTCTAAAGCTTAGTTGTCTCGTTGAACCAAGTTCTTGGGATCCTCCAGTCATCATGGACGAGTTACCACTATGAACACTCTTTAGTGTGTGGGTTTTAGCCCCATTCCCCTTACCGCGCTATACATTTGATCTCGACCAATGCCTTTAGTCAGCGGATCCGCAATGTTGTCTTTTGACTTTACGTAGTCAATGGAGATTACCCCACTTGAGATCAAATGTCTAACGGTATTGTGTCTCCTCCGGATGTGTCGAGACTTGCCATTATACAAGTGGCTTTGTGCCCTCCTTATAGCAGACATGCTATCACAGTGTATCATCACGGGAGGCACTGGTTTGCACCAACCAGGAATATCCTCTAAGAAGTTCCGAAGCCATTCGGCTTCTTCACCAGCTTTGTCTAAAGCAATGAACTCCGATTCCATTATGGAACGAGCTATGCAAGTTTGTTTAGAGGATTTCCAAGCCACAGCTCCTCCACCTATAGTGAATACATAACCACTGGTGGATTTTGAATCTTTTGTATCAGATATCCAGTTTGCATCTGTGTATCCTTCCAATACAGCTGGATATCTTGTATACAAAATTCCATGATTCATGGTATGTTTTAAATACCTTAAAACTCTCATCAGAGCTTTCCAGTGATCCTTGTTAGGATTACTTGTAAATCTACTAAGTTTGCTAACTGAATATGCTATATCCGGACGCGTACCATTTGTCAAGTACATCAGGCTTCCGATACTTCTTGCATATTTTAATTGCAGCACTGGGTCACCTCTATTTTTGGCTAAGTGTAGATTAACATCTACAGGAGTGTTAGCCGGGGGTACGTCATAAGCATCAATTTTCCTCAACACATTCTCAACGTAATGAGTTTGTGATAGGAAAATTCCATCAGAAGTTCTAGAGATTTTCATCCCTAGAATGACGTCAGCCAGACCCATGTCTTTCATGTCAAAATTTCGTTTTAACATATTTTTAGTATTCACGATCGAGTCATGATTACTTCCCGTAATAAGAATGTCATCGACGTATAGACACACTATCACATAATTTTGTGGAATGCCTTTTATATAGACACACTTATCGCACTCATTGATTTTGAAACCATTTGAGAGCATCACATTATCAAATTTTTCATGCCATTTAAGAGGTGCTTGTTTGAGTACGTACAAAGATCTAACAAGTTTGCACACCTTCTTTTCTTGGCCAGGAACTACAATCCCTTCAGGTTGTTCCATATATATCTCCTCCTCCAATTCCCCATTTAAGAAGGCCGTCTTCACATCCATTTGATGTATCTCAAGGTTATGCAGAGCTGCAATAGCAATGAGAACTCTAATGGAAGTGATCCTCGTAACTGGGGAATACGTATCAAAGAAGTTGTATCCTTCTTTTTGCTTGAACCCTTTGGCTACCAATCTAGCCTTATAGTTATCAATTGATCCATCGGCTTTATACTTCCTCTTTAGGATCCACTTGCATCCAAGTGGTTTACAGCCTGGTGGTAGATCTACAATCTCCCATGTGTGATTTTGCATGATGGATTCGATTTCACTGTTTATTGCTTATTTCCAGAGAGGAGCATCTGGACTGGACAATGCCTCATGTATTGTCCTGGGTTCACTTTCCATCATGTATGATAGAAAATCCGGCCCAAAGGACTTTTCCTTTCTGGCCCTTTTACTACGTCTTGGTTCATCATTAACTTTAGGTTCTTTTACGAGAACTTACTTCTATGTTTTCCTTCTTAGGAAATATGTTCTCAAAGAACACCACGTTCCTTGACTCAATAGTCATTCCCACGTTTATGTCAGAAATGTCTAATTTGTGCACCAGAAATCGATATGCACTACTGTTATGCGCATATCCAATGAAGATGCAATCAACAGTTTTGGGTCCTATTCTCACTTGTTTCGGCTTAGGTACTTCAACCTTAGCTAGGCACCCCCACACTTTAAGGTAATGGTAGGAAGGTTTTCTTCCTTTCCACAACTCGTACGGAGTTTTGTCCATTTTCTTATGTGGCAATTTGTTAAGAATGTAGTTGGCAGACAAGATTGCTTCCCCCCACATGTTCTGGGGTAAGCCCGAACTTATCAACATAGCATTCATCATCTCTTTTAGAGTTCGGTTCTTGCGTTCTGCAACGCCATTTGATTGAGGTGAATATGAAGCTGTAGTTTGATGAATAATACTATTTTGTTGACAAAATTCTTCAAATGGAGCTACATATTCGCCACCTCTATCACTACGAATCACTTTGATTCTTTTGCTAAGTTGATTTTCAACTTCATTCTTATAATTTTTGAATGTCTCAATGGCTTCATCTTTGCTTTTCAAAAGATATACATAACAGTATCTTGTGCAATCATCGATAAAAGTAATGAAGTAATTCTTACCACCTCTAGTTTGCACAAACTTTAAATCACACACATCAGTATGAACAAGTTCTAGAGGTGAAGTACTTCTATCAACTGAATGGAATGCGGTTTTGGCCAATTTTGCCTCCACACAGATCTCACACTTTTGTGAATCAAATTCCATTCTAGGAAGTAAATCTAAATTCACTAAACGTCGAAGTGTATTTTGATTTACATGTCATAATCTACCATGCCATAAATTAGAACACTCAAGCAAATAATTAACTTCACTTATATTAATATTGCGCTTAATGTCGCGCTTTACAGTCATTACATTCATTTTGAAAAGGCTCTTTTCGAGATAGCCTTTCCCAACCACATTTGGTCAGTATAAAATTATTTGCTTCAAAAACCAACCTAAATCCGGGCTTACTTAATAAAGAACCGGAGACTAAATTCTTGCGAATGTCTGGGACATGCAGCACATCCGCGAGAGTTAGTTCTTTTCCCGACGTCATCTTCAACACGACCTTTCCCAATCCTACCACTGAAGACGCAGCAGAGTTTCCCATGAAGAGCTTTCTGTCATTGATCTCTTGATAAGTGGAGAACAGTTCCTTGTCTGAACAGATATGACGGGTAGCCCCTGTGTCAATCCACCACTCCCTTGGATTATCTACCAAGTTGGCCTCGAATACGACGGCGGACAGATCCAATTCAGACATTTCTTCTGGCAAGGATTTGTGCTCGGCAAGGTTGGCCTGATTCTTTTGGCCTTGATTTGCCTTCTTTGGCTGTCGACATTCACTCGACTTGTGTCCGGGCTTATCACAATTATAACAGTTACCTTTGAATCTTTTGTTCGAGGTCTTCTGTTGCTTATTAGAGCCAACACCGCGTTTTCTCTTCTTGCCACTTCCGGACTCAGCCAAATTCACACGTGCCTCTCCACGGTTCTTGTCGCTTTTGACTTCAGATTTTCGATTGTCTTCCTCGATCCGTAGTCTCACGATCAAGTCCTCAAGCCCCATTTCCTTGCGTTTGTGCTTGAGATAATTTTTGAAATCCTTCCATTGAGGCGGTAGCTTCTCTATGAATGCGGCTACTTGAAAGGATTCAGATAGTTGCATACCTTCAGCATGAATTTCATGGAGGATCAACTGCAACTCTCGAACTTGGTCCATGACCGTCTTCGAGTCCACCATTTTGAAGTCGAGGAACCATCCGATAATGAATTTCTTCATTCCGGCATCCTCCGTTTTGTATTTTTTCTCCAAAGACAACCACAATTCTTTTGCAATTTTAAAAATGGAGTAGACATTGTAAAGTGAGTCGTCTAATCCATTCAGAATGTAATTTCGACACAGGAAGTCACTGTGGTTCCATGCGTCCAAAGCAGTCATTCCCTCTTTATCCCCTGTTTCAACAGTAGGAGGATCTTCCCTCAAGAACCGGGCAAGACTGAGAGTTGTCAAGTAGAACAGCATTTTCTGCTGCCATCTCTTGAAATCATTTCCGGCAAATTTAGCCGGTTTTTCGGCGTGAGCAGCAGGGATGGAAGGAGTAGAAACAGTAGAAGACATCTCCGAATATACAAAAATTTCGTCTTACGCTGTTATATCTCGGTATGTGGTTGTATAGACGAAGATGTAGAATTCAGACAAAGTCGAGGCTAGAGTTTGACTCTATTTCCGTAAGACGAAATTACCACGTACTCTGGTGCAATACGTTTAGTAGCAAAACGCCTCCAAGATACAACGACTTTAAAACTTCAGACCGCTGCACTACGAGTCGGAAGTTATCGGCGAACTTACTCGGATATTTGGAACTTTCGGACTCTACTAATGCAGAATTTAGAAAAGCTTTTGAATTGCAAAGAACTTGTGAATTCGAATGTATGAAATGAAATGTGGAGGGGCCTATTTATATATGTTGAAGAGTTGAAGTGCCTTTTTGGAAAGGCACCTCTTCACCCCTTGGTTGCACCCTTTGGACTGGACCCACCAGTTCGCTGGGCGATCGTACCCGCAGGCTGACCCGCGTCCTGGCGGGCGACGGGTCGCACTGGTTCGGTGGCGGGTCGGTTCGACCCACTGCCCCGGTCCGGTTCGGCCGGTCCGAACCGCCGACCCGGTTCGACCCACCAGCCGGTCCGGTCCGCCCAACGATCCAGTCCGGTTCGACCCGGTTCCTGACCGGGCCGGTCCACGTCACCGCACCGCCTGACTCGAACCGCCACGAACCCGTGAGCCATCCGTCTGGACCACCTAGCCAAAACTTTAAGGCTCCTCCAGACGACGCGTACGTGCGCCTCTAAAGCGACTCAATGCGACATGTGCGACGTGCGGGCCCGGGCTCGGATGGTGCGAAGCACCATCCTCGGGTCCATTTTAGCCAAAGGCTAAAATCCCACTAGGATCCACCATAAGGTCCACCATAGGGGAGCACACTTGATAACTACTTATCAAGTGCTCTACTAAATAAGGAGTATCCACTTACTCCAATTTTTCTATGTGGGACAAGTTCCCATATATTTACTTCATAAACTCTTCAACTTCCATGTTTAAGTTGCAACCTTTGACAATTAATATCTCATTCACCTGAAATTGGTTTTGAGCATATTAATACATTAAATTCATCTACTCGAAGTATAGATTATGAATTTGCAACTTGTTTCCATTTTTAACAAATGGATTGAATTAATTAAATTGATCAATTTTGAGTCAAAACCCAAAATTCCAAATCAATTTCCAACAATCCCCCACATGAATGATATTAATGCAATGCACACCTAAGAAAGTCCCAACGAGCCGTCCCTTCATCAGGATAGGTAGCTTCAGGCTTTGAACCTTCCCTAGTGAGATGTCATCGGATTTACTCACTGCTCAGTGAACATGATGTCTTGAACTGGTCAGCTTTTGTGTAAATCAAGTACAATGACAACCACAAAGTAACGACTCTAATATCCTTTTGGTTCTCACGTTGTTGTCCATTTTGGCCATGGACCTTATCTCGGATTCATAAGTGTGTACTGAAAATATTACATTTGTCAGTTTGAAGCGGCCCCACTTCACACTTATATAGGTGATCTCCTATTAAAGGTACCCTGAAATACCTTACCACGAAGGTATAGGAATCATTAAAAGCTGTTAAGCTTACCCTCACCACACGTCATCAGGTTTTGTACCAAATAGGTACAATTGGCACTTGAGCGGAATCGAGAATGAGCTTGAAATTTGTTTTCAAGTGCAAAACTGAGTGCTCTAAAGCTTAGTTGTCTCGTTGAACCAAGTTCTTGGGATCCTCCAGTCATCATGGACGAGTTACCACTATGAACACTCTTTAGTGTGTGGGTTTTAGCCCCATTCCCCTTACCGCGCTATACATTTGATCTCGACCAATGCCTTTAGTCAGCGGATCCGCAATGTTGTCTTTTGACTTTACGTAGTCAATGGAGATTACCCCACTTGAGATCAAATGTCTAACGGTATTGTGTCTCCTTCGGATGTGTCGAGACTTACCAAAAATATTTTAGGGCTAATTACCAAAAATATCATGATTTTTTATCCAATTTTTAATTGCAACATAACATTTAAAACTTAGCAATACTAATCACCAACTCTGAAATTATTTTTAATTATCACATCGGCCGAAATTTTTTGACATCTAATTTTGCTACCACCACTACCAGTAGATAAGTCGTGACGAATCGTCCTACATCTGTAACATATTTTGTCATTCATTGCTATAATTGTAGTGAATCGGTGATTGAAGTTATTATGTCACGTCTTTTACTTCCAATTAACGACAGTAGAAGTGACAGATTATAAAATTGATGGAGGGTAAATGATGGTATCATCAAGGTGCATATAAAAATAATGGTGACAACACAATCAGATTTCAAAAAAATATAGTCGATGTCGTAGTTGAGAAAACTTCATAGTTACTGATTAGTATTGCTAAATTTTAATGGTCATATTGCAATTAAAAATTGCACCAAACATCATAATTTTTTGGTAACTAACCCTATAGTTTACTACCTCCGTCTCGCTTTAACTTGTCTACTTTCCTTTTTGGTTTGTCCCAACTTAATTTGTCAGCACATAAATGACAAATTTCTCTTACAATCTCCACCCTCAATCTCCACCTTTAAAAAAATCAAAGATTCCATAAAATTTATTTTTTCTTAATCTTCGTATCCGGTCAAAGTAGGTAAGTTAGGTCAGACGGAGGGAGTATATATTTGCTAGTTACATTGATACTTGGACTAGAATTTCATTTGCATAATTACTATTTGCACCTAACCCCTTTAACTTCATGGACCAAATGTCTCACGGCCCCACTAATTTGTGACATGTACATTATAGAGTTAAACCACCCTACGTTTCAAATTTTGTCTTTACAAAAATAATTAAATAATTAATTGGTGGAAATAAAGTAGCATTTGGTTACGTTCAAGATGTCACACTTGATGCCGACACAACTCCATATTACCCGTTATAGAAATACTCGCCTAATTTCGATTACATTTCATTTTATATATTAGAGTTTTTTCGATTTTACTCTAACACATTCTTGCTTAATTCCTCTTATATCTAGGGTAAGTTCGAATCAGATTTTTTGAATCGGTATTCGATGCATCGGGTGCCAGGTAAAAACTCGATCTTCCAACCTTGATTTTATGGGTACCCGCTACTCGGGTTGGATTTTTTTAAGTTTATTTTTTATGATTGTATCATCTTTTGTTTCTTTAATTGAAGGAGGTGCAGACTTATGGTTGATTTTGTTAAATTAGGGTACCCGAAAAAAATCCGGCCCTATCAAAACTCAACCCGACCATAACCGACCCCAACTAGACCCAATCTTAACCCGATACCCGATGGACTTAAAAAATCCGACCACATCGGATAAAACCTGCGCGGATTGGGTACCCGAAACCCGAAGCCAAATTTCCCACCTACCTATATCCCACTTAGTTCTGCCTAACTTTTTACTATGAATAGTTTCTTTATACATCAAATGCACCGACCTTAGATCCATATAATCCTGATTATGAACATTCTTTAATAAAAATGTATTTATGTTTATTGGGTAAGTATGCCAAAATGATAATAATATATATTACTTATTATGATATAAGGTACTACGCAAAAAGGTAATATAACTTTTTCAAAACAAATAATACATTTTAATATAAATAGTAACATTTTTTCAGATTCGCATGCAGCCCGAATTGTACAGATGTAAGATCTGTGTAGATAATGTACATGAAAATTAAGTTTCATTAGGTGTTAGATTCAAATCTACTGCTCGATTAACGGCAAGCATGTTCTTAAACATTTTCTTTTATGTGATTAAGTACTAAATATATAAGTTCAAAGAAAAAAAAAATTCTCCATATATATGAGTAAGTATTATTGTATTTACACACGAAGAATTTAATTATTTAAGTAAATAATATTACTTGACTAATTTTACTTCATATAAAATAAACAAGATCGTTACATTTAGGATGAACGCGTTAAGAAATGCCCACATTGAATAGGAAAGTATTTTCTAAACAATCGCAGTATTTAATATTTATGTATAAACATATTATATATTCGGAGTAAATGTATTATGGTGAAAATATTTTAACGGATATCATTTGTTTTGGGTATAATATATTGGGAAGACTATATCTATTTTTCATCTCTTTTTATCTCTGCTGACGGTTCTTCAACAATTCACAACCTTAAATAAGAACATTTTTTTATTTAACATAATTATTAAATGTTATCCTTTTCTTTTAATTAGGAATTTATAAATATCTTATTGTTACACGAGGATGACCAAAATTTCAATTTCGGATTCAATGTCAGCAATTGAACCAAGAAATTTTCTCGGACTTGCTCGGGTGTAGTAAATAAAAAAAAATCATAAATATAATGTATTCCTATAGTTTGAAAGTCATGCTGGAAATGATAATGGTCACAAGGTCATGGATTTTAATGTAATTAATACAAAAATAAGGGTTATTCTAGGGTGCAATAGTTGTGCTTGTGCAACTAAAGGGTAATTTAGTTAATTTTTAGAGTTATGCATATGGGCACATTCAGTTATTTATTTCAGCACACTAGAATTGTCAGAATTTTCCTACTTCCTATGATTTAGACGGTGGAGAGACGGAGTGAAAACTCAGGGACGGTCGTATGCCGTGAGTTTCTGTGGAGTTGAGACGGATTGACGACGGACGAATAAATTATCAAGGGTTATTGCCGTTGATTATCAATTTGGCTGGAAAAACTCATGTGGCGTTCACGTGTCTCATTTTTCTAGTCAATTCTTAAATACGTGGCACCGACAAGTGACGAGGAATTAAGAAAAAAAAGTTCCTTTTTTTTGTTTTTTTAATTATTAATTCAAACTCACTAGTCGGTGCTATGTATTTAAAAAAAGACCGGAAAAAATGAGCCACGTGACCGGCACTCGTAATTTCCCTGGCAAATTGGTCACCGGTAGCAAAAAAAGGACTAAATCCTGACCAATTCTAAAGTTACGGAATTAAATTGAATTTCTAACTTTTTTGGAACTAAAATTGTATGAGCGGAAATCTAAGAGATCAAAAATAATTTCAACCCGTTATTTTAGTATACCAAATTTCTAACGGATACCGAAAATTTTCGGCATACCAATATTTTAGGGAATTATGAAAAATTTACTTGATGTAATAAATAATCACATAAAAAAAAATATACTTGCTCAAAAGAAGGGGAAAAAAAAGCAAAACAAAAAAAAATGGAAAAACAAGACCAGAAACGATGGCCTATTGTGCCCAGTAAAGTTTGCTGGTTTATTAACCAAGTAGAGTTATGTTTTTCTCATAAAATTTTAAACTAATGAATGATGAAGATGATACTTTAAAAGATTCAATAGTTGAAAGTAGAAAGTTGCACATGTGCAACTATTGCACTGAAGTAAGACTCAATAAATAAACACTTATAGAATATGACATTCCTATTACGGAGCAACGACATGTGTCATGTAATTAAGCACTTAGGGGATATTTGGATTGGGATGTAGTGGAATGTGCCCCATCCGCTAGGGCACATCCACGGCTGGTACATCCATTTAAATAGTAAAAAGGAATTTTTGTTTAAGGATGTGATAGGGTAGGATATGTAAAGTGATGTCAAATATAGATATTGTGATGATAAGTAATGATAAAAAAAGTGTATTGAGAATTGTAAAAGGTTATGTAGGGTATTAGGTAATGATAAAAAAATGTATTGAAAATTGTAAAAGGTGATGTAGATAATGATTGAAAATTGTAAAAGGTGTATTAAAATCTTATTTACAATTTTCACACATAACAATTAATTTAATTAATATTCATAATTCCTTTTTAAAATTAAAATTAAATTTTCGCTTTTTTCAAAAAAAAATGTAATTAATTATTTTTTCTAAATATTATAACAACAATAAAAAATTTGATCCATTTTTTTTCATATACTATATTAAAAAATGATAATTATTTATAAATAAAACAATAAAAGATTAAAACAAAAAAAAAAAAAAAGGAAAAAGCAACTGAAAAACTGGAAAAAAAAAGCAGAACCCCCCCCCCCCCCTCCTCTTTCCAGGTGCAAAGAATTGTACCAAAAAAACTCTCTCTCCTTCACATGTGTATATCCCAATGGAAATTGTACCAAATGGGAGGGTACAAATTAATATTTGTACCTCCCATTGGTCATGCTCTTAGAGTTTGATGGAAATTGGCTGGACGATCCGGATTGGCGATACATAAAGTGAAATACCTTTAAGTTGGACCATGCCATATCCGGCAACAACCCAGTACAAATATCCCCTTAGGGAGATATTTGTACTGGGATATAGTAGCATGTGTCACGTCCTTGTCACATCTTCGGATGATACATCTACTTAACTAGTGAAAAAATATTTTTGTTTAAGAGATTTGTAAGCTAAGATGTGTATTGAAAATTGTAAAAAGTGTATTGAAAATTGTAAAAGATGTATTGAAGAATTGAAAAATGTAATATATGTAGATGATGCATATGTGGAGGGATGAGTTATTCGGATGTAAAATAAAATACGTTGGAAATGGATCATGCTTCATCCGAATGAGAACTAATCATCCTCTTATTGAAAATATATTACTCGCTATAGAGAATACGATGTTACACTACTAATCGTAGAATATCCGGCGACAAACGCCCCAATTCCCACTGTCCCAGCAGCCTTGCTTTAACTATTAAGCATGAGAGTGTTGCTGGGCAAAGTAATCCGTCTTCTGCAAAAAGAAAAGGACACCCACTCAGAACCTGTGTGCTGAGACCGAGAATAAGAAATAAGACTATGAATAAGTCGAGTCGAACATATTATTGTTCATAAAATTATAAATGAGTTGAGTTTGAGCCGTATGTACTATTATTCAAACTTGTTTATAATGTTATCGAGTGTTCAATATAATATTTGAAATTATTTGATTATTAATTGAATCGATTTTTAATTGAGCCAAACACAAATCTAAGTTCGAGTAATTTAACATTTTTAAATTATCAGCTCGACTTAAACTTTTTATCAAACTAAAAATATATTTATTCAAGCTTATTTCAGAGTTCAAATGAGTTTTTAAGAAAAATCATCTAGTTTGGTTTGATTTTGAGGATTAGGAAGACGAGAGGGGGGAGAAGCAGCAAGAGAGAGAAACAACAGGAGATGACTCTAGGTCTGATCAACGCCAACCCGGTGGTCCACGCTAAGAAGGAGCGGCTAGCCCCCTGCACCGACGGCGACGCTCACGCCGACGACGCCGTTGATCCTCTCGAAATCTACGATATCCTTTTCTCTGCATTCGCTCTTTCGTTCATGAATTTCTGTAAAAAATGTTCATATTTGAGATTGATTTTGTTGAATTGATGATCCTTGACTGCTAATGGTTACAGCACGTGCGAGATATTAGAGATCCGGAGCATCCGTACTCTCTGGAGCAGCTTAGTGTGCTTTCTGAGGAGTCCATTACTGTTGATGAGAAGCTCGGCCGCATTTTGTGAGTTTTTCAGTTTGGTATTCGATTTTCAGTTTGAGTTCTTCGAAGCTATAGTTGAACTGCATAATTGTATCATGTAGTTTTGTTTAATTATGTTTTGTGTTTTAAGTGATCAATCAATGGAATCTATTAGTGTTGTTTAGAAGCTAGGCCGCATTTTGTGAGTTGTTCAGTTTGGTATTCGATTTTCGGTTTCAGTAAGTGATCGATCAATGGAGACTATTACTGTTGATGACAAGCTAGGCTGCAATTTGTGAGTTTTTCAATTTGGTATTTGATTTTTCGGTTTGAGTTCTTCGAAGCTATTGTTGAACTGCAAAATTTATCACGATTCATGTAGTGTTTTAAGTGATCAATCAGTGGAGTCTATTACTGTTGATGAGAAGCTAGGCTGCAATTTGTGAGTTTTTCAGTTTGGTATTCGATTTTTCGATTTGAGTTCTTCGAAGGTATAGTTGAACTGCATAATTATATAAAAATGATTCATGTAGTGTTTTAAGTGATCAATAAATGGAGTCTATTACTGTTGATGAGAAGCTAGACTGCATTTTGTGAGTTTTCCAGTTTACTATTCGAATTTTGATTTGAGTTCTATGACATTATAGTTGAACTGCATAATTATATAATGTTCTATTAGGTATTGTTGTGTTTTAAGTTATCATTTGATGGAGTCTGTTACTGTTGATGAGAAGCTAGGCTGCACTTTGTGAGTTTTTCAGTTTGATATTCGATTTTCAGTTTGAGTTCGTAGATATTATAGTTGAACTGCATAATTAAATCATGTAGTTTTGTTAAATTATTGTTTATGTTTTAAGTGATCAATCAATGGAGTCTATTATTGTTGATGAGAGCTACAGTGAGTTTTTCAGTTTGGTATTTGATTTTCAGTTTGAGTTCTTTGACGTTATAATTATATCATGTAGTTCTATTAAATTCTTGTTTGTGTTTTAAGTGATCAATCGATGGAGTCTATTATGTTGATGTGAAGCTAGGCCGCATTTTATGAGTTTTTCAGTTTGATACTCGATTTTCAGTTTGAGTTCTTTGACATTATAGTTGAACTGCATAATTATACGATGTTCTATTAGGTTATTGTTGGGTTTTAAGTTATCATTCGATGGAGTCCATTACAGTTGATGAGAAGCGAGGCCGCATTTTTGAGTTTTTCAGTTTGGTATTCAGTTTTCAGTTTGAGTTCTATGAGATTATAGTTGAACTAAATGATTATATCATGTAATTCTATTAGGGTGTTTTGTGGTTTAAGTTATCATTAGATGGAGCCAGTTACTGTTGATGAGAAGCTAGGCTGCATTTTGTGAGTTTTTCAGTTTGGTATTCGATTTTTGGTTTCAGTTCATTGACATTATAGTTGAACTACATAATTATTTCATGTAGTTTTGTTAAATTATTGATTGTGTTTTAAGTGATCAATCGATGGAGTCTATAACCGTTGATGAGAAGCTAGGCCGCATTTTGTGAGTTGTTCAGTTTTGTGTTCGATTTTTTGTTTCTGTAAGTGATCGATCAATGGAGTCTATTACTGTTGATAAAAAGCTAGGTCGCATTTTGTGAGTTTTTCAGTTTGGTATTCCATTTTCTGACTTCAGTTCTTTGATATTATAGTTGAACTGCGTAATTATATCATGTGATTTTGTTAAATTATTGTTTGTGTTTTAAGTAGGTATGTCAAAATCGATCCGTCCCGCCCCGATCGCTCCGATCCAAGACCTTTGGGGTAGGGCAAAATCCGCCCGATGGAGAACGGGGCTCGCCCCGCTCCCTCCCCCTATATATAAAATTTATTTTAAATATATATTATGTAATATTATATAGATATATATATACACACACATAAATATTAAATATGTATATATATGTATTTATAATATCAAATTTTATATATGATATGTTATACATATGTCATCCTAATACATTAAATTATGATTAGAGTAAATTTAAATAATCAAATTTCATTTTCTAATAATTAATTTTACAAAATATGAAAAAATGTTAAAACAAAACTAACGTAAACCTAAAAATTAAAACCCTATTGACTTCAATTATAAGAAAAAACAAGGTTCTTAATTAAAAAAATATATTTTTTCTCAAAAAAAAAAAAAGAAAAAAAAAAATGAAGGCGGGGGGCAGATCCATCCCGTGCGGGGCAGATCACGGGGCACATAATTTTGCCCCGGGCCGGGGGCGGGGGGCGGGTAAAAAAAATCCAGAATCCCGCCCCGCCCCGTTGACATGCCTAGTTTTAAGTGATCAATCAATGGTGTTTTTTTATTGTTGATGAGAAGCCACTGTTTGGCTAAAATTATTTAAAAAAGCTCCAACATCTTATAAGTTATATTTCTTATGTGCTTATAGGTTTATAAAGTGTTCGTATAATGGAGCTTATAAGCTTGCAATTGGATGAAGGGATTTAGCATAGGCCGATGAATTTGAAATCCACCATTAAACACACATTGATTAGTATATGACATGGCTGTAGTGTGTGTGATGTTTGTGTTGTGTTTATAGTGCGTGTGAGGTGTGTGAGGTCTGTATAGTATATGTAAGTGTGTGTAGGGTGTCGAAGGAAGTTGGTGTAGTATGTGTAATTTGAGTATGATTTATAAGAGTTCAAGAAAATAAGATAGACTAGAGCTATATTACATCTAAGTTGTTTCACATATTATTTTGCGAAATACGCTTAGACTTTAGAGCTTTTAAGTTTCCAATAATCTTATAAGATGTTTTGAGAACTTTATAAGTTTAGCCAAATATCCTCCAGGCCACATTTCCTTA
This sequence comes from Ajuga chamaepitys, assembly GCA_958295605.1. NCBI lineage: Eukaryota > Viridiplantae > Streptophyta > Magnoliopsida > Lamiales > Lamiaceae > Ajuga > Ajuga chamaepitys. Next base: position 9,756,224 of record OY282506.1, read on the forward strand.
CCTTTTCATTTTTAATTAAATTTGCAACTTATCACTTATTTTTCAGGTTGAACTACTGCTATTAGGCAATAATGGAAAATATTAAGTGGATTACTGAATTTTGCCCTATGAATCTGAACTGAATTACAGGATAACTTTTACCCCAACTATCCAGCATTGCAGCATGGCAACAGTAATTGGTTTATGCTTAAGGGAGAAATTAAAGAATTGTTTTCCTCCCCATTTCAAGGTTACTTCTATTTTAACAGATTGATTGAATGTTGGTACCTTGAGATTTTGTTTATTTAATCACTTATGGATCTTCCTTTTTCACCGGTTCAACTATATTGGCATGCTCAATGTCCTAAAAGATACTAGGCGTTAGTTTAGCGGCAAACTGGGGTTTAACACTTAATCAAAGTTTACGCGGGGTTAAGCAGATCTAGGGGGATTAAGTGGGGAAGAGTCGGGAAAAAGAACGTAGATGGCTGATAACAGTGTAGTGCTTGGCCGTGGACTTTTAAAACAGAGGTCATGCTTCCATTCAAAAAATTCGTTTTATTACTTCTTTATTGAGCATTTTAAAGTGAACAATTGCAGTCTAGTGGCGTAATAGTTATTCCTATAAAAGAAATTACTAAAGACACCTCTGTAGTAGTTTATCGGGTCTACATTCGATGGAATGTTGAAAGGAGAGTTGTACTTAACGTAATCCATTGAAGAGCCAGTTGAAGGTATTAGGAATTTAAAAACTTTCCACGAGCTATACAATTAGAAGTCGTCCTCTTATGCCTTCGTCTTTATTCAGTACAGAAAGTACGATATGCCACTCTTGCTGTAGGTTGGTCTCCGACCCTCACTGCAGTCGGAAACTGTTCTATTAGTCAACGTTACTGAAGAGCTTGTTGATTGGTTGACTCTGTTCTAAAAGTTCCCGTCTAGCTCCAACCAGTCCTCATCTAGGCGCTAGACCATTCCCTGACTCCTCACCTCTAATCAGCCTAGACCCCGCTTAACTCTGCCCAAGCCTGATTAGGCGCTAAATCGCTGTCGCCGCATAACGTCTTGGCTTTTGTACCAATTTGAGATTCACAGAATTTGAAACAGCTTATTCGTTGATAAATTTGTTTTACAGGTGGACATAAAAGTGGCTCCTGGATCACATGCAAATGAGGAATCAGGTGAAAGTCCTTGAGAAGCTTTTGTTGTCACTTTACTAGTTGAATGGCCTTTTTCGTTGTCTTTAGCATAACGCTTATTTGGTATATTTGTAATTTTCATGCATCTGTTGGTAGACGGTTGAAAACGTCTTTATTTCTGTGTTTTAATGTCTCTGTGATCGTCTGGAAGCAAGTTTTCCATCTCACGAATTATCAATGTGAAAAGTGAGGAATTTGTTAACCAGCTATCGACAAACCTCATCTTGAAAGCCGGTTAACAAATTCGGAAAGATATGTATCGTTAATATACACCAATTTGCACACGTGCTACTTGAACTTTTTTTACTATGGGCGGTAAAGACCTGCCCAATATTTTAGAGGGCTGAGCATAGGAATGTAGCCCGAAGTACTATTGGGCTTGATAAACCCAAGAAATGTAAGCGTATTTTAGGAGGATAGGCCGGGCTTTGCTTTAACATGTCCGTGGCCTACTGATATTCACCCCAGCTGGCATATGCCAATGACCCGACGGGCTCCCTTAGGCCGGGCAGCCCGAATTGCCAGCTCAGCTCTGAATAAGTTCTCTTCGGCTTCAAGTAGCTTGTCCTTCGTTTTATAGCTGTGTTTCGATTATGCTTTCTTATATGCTCCCCACTCATCGGAACATTTTATTATGGTCATGCAGTGAACAAACAATTAAACGATAAAGAAAGGGTGGCCGCGGCGTTGGAGAACCCAAACCTTCGCCAACTTGTAGAAGAGTGCCTATATTCTAGTGAGCTTTGAGTGGCTTGCATGCACCCGGTGTACAGTAGCTGTTTCGGTTTTTATCCATGGATTTTGTTGTATGTTGTTGCCTATAATGTGTTGTGAAATACTTGAATCATAAGCAAATGATAGTAAAATGAAATTCCTTTTGGCAAAAAAACTTGTAAGAGATCATTTACAAAATGTATTTGTGAGATGGACAGGTGGGAATTGGGAGGCCCGTCCCGCCACCCCCAATGCCACATGTGGGACTGGGATGAGTCGAAACCTTTATGAGCCCGGCCTAGTTCATTCTAAAGAATATAATAAAATAGTTGGGTCGGCTTGCGGAGCCATTGACTTATCAAGTTAGGATTGTCGGGCTTGATAATAATTCAAGTCAAAGTTACTATGAGTCGGCCCATCTACAATGTCATGTGGACTGGGCAGGTCCTACCGCATGTAAGACTGGATTGAGCCGAAACTTTAATGAGCCTAATCTTAATTCATTCCAAAAGATATAATAAGTTGGCTAACTTGTGTTTTGTCGAGCCATTGACCCATCAAATCAGCGTTATCAGATTTGATAGTAC